>CM050322.1:1064210-1489210 GCA_027475135.1 Bactrocera correcta
TAAAATAAATTTTTTTTTAATATAATTTATAATTTTTTTTTAAATTTTCGAAACTTTTTTTTTTCAATTTTAAGATTTTTGCGGAATAAAATTATTTAATTTTTTTAATTTCTCTGAGTAATTTTTTTTTTTGACTGTGGAATTAAAGTAATATAATTTATAAAAAAAAAATAATTGAAAATCATATTTTAAATGTGAAATTAAAGTTACATAACTTATAAATTTTCAATTTCCGATTTTTTTTTGAATAAAATAAAATTTTTTTCATTTTTTTAATATAATTTATGATTTTTTTTTTAATTTTCGATTTTTTTTTGAAAATTTTAAGTTTTTTGCGAAATAAAATTATTTAATTTTTTTAATTTATCTGAATATTTTTTATTTTACTGTAATTCCAAAGTTATATAATTAAAAAAAAAAAAATAATTGAAAATTTTCTATTTTCGATTTTTTTTTTAATTTTAAGGAAATTTTAGAATAAAAATTTAATTTTTTTTTACCTTTGTTGGTAAATTGTTTGTAAAAAAATTGAAAATCCAAATAAGAAGTAAAATTAAGAGAATCGTGATTTATTAAATGCTGATAAGTTCTTTTTCCTATATAAGTTTCGAGCAGTTAAAACTTATTTCAAATTTAAATTAAAAGAAAAATAAATTAAATATAATTTTTTGCATCATATTTTAACTGCGAAAGTAAATTTAAATAAATTATAATGAAAATTAAGTTCAAAAAGGCTTTTTTTTATTTAAAAATTATTTTATAAAAAATGTTTGGAATTCAAATTAAAAGAAAAGCAACTTAAATAAAATTTTTTGGATAGTATTTCGATTGCAAAAGTAAATTTAAATAAATTATAAAAAAATATTTATTCAAAAAATTTATTTTTTTGTTTAAAATTTTTTGTATAAAAAAAAATTAATTTTATTAAACTTTTTTAGTTACACTTTCTTTGCAGATTTTTCCAAATTTCCAAGCATTAAAATATTTAAATTATATCATGTAGTTTTTAAATCACTTGTTTTTGAAATTTTTTTCGATTTTATATTTAAAGTTTTGAAACAATTTTAAGATAAGGAATAATTCAAATAGAATTTAAGCATAACATTTGTGTGATTGTTTTTTAATATATAGTATATTCATACATACCATATTCACACATATAGAACCCCTCCTGTGTCCGCCTCTTTATTGGTCAATCGTTTTAAGTGCTCGCACTAAGTATTTGCCGCACTAAGCCTGCACATCCTGATTGCGCATAAATTTCTGGGACTGCACTTAAAGCAAATTACGTGATTTTACGCTGAGCATTAGGCCGAAGTGTGATTTTTCTTCTTGTTTGTTTCTTCTCCTTTTAGCAGCATAATTTCTATGCTGTTTGTGTATGTATGTCTGTGAGTGCGCGTGCGATAAAAACGTCCGGCAGCTGAAATACAAATGGAAATGAAAATAAGGCGTAGCTGAAATAAAAGTAGGAAATAAAAGTAATAAGCGAAGCTTAAGGAGAAAATGGGAAAATGTCGTTTCGGTGTGACGCTAATAAAGCGTTGGGCGATGCGTGCGACTTTTGGCCAATTAGGATCACTTTTTTATGCTAATAGATGTATAATAAGCAAAGCTATGGTGTGTAAGACTGGCTGAACAAAAACACTTGTATAATATCGTATGTGAGGAACTTTAATGTACATATGTGTTGAAATTTTGATGATTCATGAAAACCAAAAAAAAAAAAAAAAAAAAAAATGTGGCATGAGATTTTGTTAATTTTTGTTGTTTAAATTTAATAACAATGATTTTTTTTCTTGCAAAAAAAAAAAATTAAAAATTTAGGTAAAAAACTCTAAACGAAAAAAATGTAGCATGACATATTTAAATATTTTTGTTTTAATTTAATAATCACAAATTTTTTTAATCGCAAAATAATGAAAAATAAAGTATAAAAATTTCTATTAATAAGTCTTGCGAGATATTAGTTGAAAGTGTCATGCGATTTTTTATGACAAAATGTTTTAAACATTTTCTATATTATTTTTTTTATCAGATATTTTGATTTTGAAAGTCAAAAATATACAATTACAAACTTATCCCGCAGTTTCTCGCATGACATTTTTTGCACATTTACATAGAAATTGGTGTTAATATGTGTTACACACAGAAATTTTCATTTAAAAATATTTAATAAAAGCAGTTCCAAAAAAAACGCTCTTTAAATTATTCTGTTGCTAAAATGCACGAGGTAGAAGTGTAACCCCAATATCTTTCGATTCGAACAAACTCTGCTGAAAGAGCGTTAGAGAGCATGTTATAATCTTAAAAGAGGATTTGTATAGTATTTATAAATATAAAAACACCCTGTTGTCCGCTCTACATTGGTTACTGAAAGTATATTGGGTGGTCGAAAAAGTCTTTTCGTATTTCTAATCAAACTTCTATTTATTTTTTTTATATTTATACTAATAAATAAATAAACAAATATGTACCATTTTGGACGACCACGAAATACGAAAAGACTTTTTCGACTACCTAGTTTTTTAATTTCCCGACACCTTAAATTCAATAAACCCCTTTCGGTCTCTTCCTTCGGTCTCCTCTACAAAGCTCGATGTTTTGGTTTTTGTTTCATTGGAGTCACCACCGATTCACAGCTCGTTAATTCGCATTTTGTTCTCTATGTTTTTCGGCATCCATTTGGGCTCGGGTTTTTCGTCTTGGAACAGGTCTCAGCTTGAGTTTTTTTACATGATTTTCATTGAGAGTCTTGAGTTCAGTAGATTTGTCGATGCTGACCAAGACCTGTTATCTGTACTAAATTTTCTAAATTTTTACTTCAGTAACTTTGGCTCTTCATAATCCTGAACTAACGTCGACTTTTCTCTCATGACAGAGAATTGCTAAGCTTCAAACCTACTCAGGTTCGTTTTCTGTCTAGTTATACAAATTTATGGACTTTTCTGAAAACCTAAGAGACCTGCTATCTGTGCTATATTTTCGCTGTTTTTACTTCAGTAACTTTGGCTCTTCACAACCCGGAACTAATGTCGATTTTTCTCTCGTGACAGAAAATTAGCTAAGCTTCCAACCTATCAGGTTCATTTTTTGTCCAGCTATATTTCTGGGCTCTATTGCCACATATATTTTCACAACTTTTCGAGTGTACGACACTCAATAATCATCTGTAGCCTCGCCACGTGTGGCATGTAACCGACCAGCTGGTGTGCGAATCGGTACTACCGGTCCGCAATGACAGTAAGAATAATATATGCGGCTTTGTAAGCGCCCCACCCATGCTGTGTTTGTATGTATCTGTGAATAGTAGCTGCAGTAAGTGAAGCGCGCTGTCACGTATGAAGCTTCTAAGTTTTTCCTGCAGCGCGACAACATCTGGTAGACCTAGCGTCCCTGCCGACGGAGGCTGCGCAGTCGACGCAATGTTTACCCCAACTAATGTGCTTTCCGCATTGCATTTTACTGCTGTTTAAAAAGTTTTTCCCATACCTGCCCCCCACCTTGCTTCCTCATTCGAGTCGGTTGCTGCAACGGCGCTTGCGAAAACCGGCAACAAAAATATACAGCTGCCGGCTTCAGCTCCAGCGCGAGCTCGCAATCAACCTACATACAAATATTTTTCGACAAATAAATTGCCGAAATTCACGTACGTTGTTATTGTAAAATTTGTTGTATTCGTGGAAAAATCAATATGACGCGTGCGCTTTAGCCGGAAATTCGGGAAAATTCGGGTGCACGACCAGAATGCAAAAACAAAGCCAAACAAATGAGCCTACCCTTTCCACTGCAGAAGTGCCGGTGCCAGGCAAGCCCGTCAAGCGGCTTGCATGCTCAAGGAAAATTCATAACGAACAATTCAAATCGAATCAGTAGCAACAATAAAAAGCTATTGGAGCGCAAATTGCAAGAAGAGCGCCGCAGAGCGCTGCAGCGCGTTCTGTGTGCTCACTGTTGCAGCAGCAGCAGCCCTTAACGGTTGTTAGCTGCTCATCGTAGTACTCCATTTGGTTGTTGGCCTGCTTCTGCATCCGACCACAACCACACCCACACTTTAGTATCTATTATTGCTGTACTTATGTATTCATGTATGTATATACATAAATATTTGTCAGTGTGTGCGTGTGCACAATTCAATTTTACGCAATTTTGCCTGCTTTGTATGCGAAACTTAATTTGATTTGCCATTGAGTATAGGCCCGAAAGTGAAGAAGCTGCAATGCAGCCCCGAAAAGTTGCTGCTCGTCGCTTAATGAGCACTTTTTGTTGTTTTATTTTGCTACAAATTCGGTGGCCATTAGGACTTGAGTGGCTCTTCGAAAGGGTTGTTTATTAGTTTATTTGAGAAATTTTTTGAGTTTCCCAAACTTTATTTGTTTTACCGCAATTAACTTTATTTCGGCGCGCGCGTGGGTGTCAAAGTTGATTGAAAAAGTTTTCAAGGATTTCATTCTTTAATTTTATATTTCCTTAATTATCATTGTAATTATGACATCGCTTTGAACTTTCGCAAACAATATCATTAAATTATTAAAAGAAAATCTGGGTAAGGAATTTCGGTGGGTGGTTCGGGTTTGTATGTATATATATTTCCTCACCCAGTAATTTTTTAAATTCTGATTACGCTATAAATTTGATTTTCATTATCTTTAAGTTAAGTGGAAGTTAAAAGTTGAAATTAAAAGTTATCAAAAAAGCTCTCAAAAGCTTCCGAAATCTTTGAAATACACCGATTTCGTAAACATAATTTGATTGTCAATATGAACGAATAAATAATATATAAAACCAAAAAATATCAAAACCTCTTAAAAGCTCTCAAAAGCTTCAACATTTTTTAAAAGCTGTAATGAACAGATTTTTCCACTACATTTTACGACATGATACCTTAGACCTTAGCAATGAAAAATATTATTATTTTAGTGACTAAAATACATTATAAAGCCTTTAAAAGCTTTTTAAAGCTTTTCTTACTTTAACTAACTCCTTATAAATATTTTTGATTGATTTGGTCTATATTACTTGTATATGTAAGTCAACCATCTCGGAAGTTTAAATGAAGGGTTAGCAAACAAGCTCTCAAAAGCTTGCAACAGTTTTGAAAGCTCTCAAACAAAGCTTCTGCGACCACATTATATATTATATTTGCGTCTTAAATAGCTGAAAGATCGAAAACAGCTTAAACCACTTAGAAAGCTTAAAGCTCACTGGTTACTCTGCGTTCCTTTATTTGAAAATATTTCAAATATTCGATTTGTGATTTCTTTTTAAGCAACTAATTAAGTACTTTTTTAAAAATTCTACAGTAAAATTGTTTTTAAGAATGTACTGTGTAGTATTCATTTTGAATTAGTCTTTATGATTCTTTACTGAGCTTTTCCTCGTGTTTTTATGCAAAAGCTTTCTTCCATTTTTAAATTTGTATAAAATTTTATACCATGCTTTGGTCTTTGATTGTAAAATAGTATGAATTGCATCGTCTAATGCTGCGCATAAAAGCTCTTTTTTTGTGGTAGTTGTTACTGTGAGGCAATTTGCTTCTGAAAGTTAATTTTCTAAAGCTTTGTGCTTTTTAAAAAGCTTAATAAAACTCAAATTATGAGTTAACATTTCTTCAAACGCAGATTCGTTTCTGAAAGTTAATTTTCTAAAGCTTTTAAAAAATTTGTGCTTTTAAAAAAAGCTTCAAAAAGCTCATATTATGAGTAAATTTTTCTGAATTTTTTCGCGAGATATTTTCTGGTAAAGAAAACTTTAATATATTTAATATGACATTTCCTTGTAACTTTGTACTAAAAATAGAAAATTTTTTATGGCCAATTGAATTGCGTCACTCTCTTTTTATTTTCGCATAAATCTATTCGGTATATACACTTTTCTGTAGCTCTCATACAGTGTCTTCCAAAAGTTTATCTAAGGACACATAAAACAACAATTGCTTTGGACTACCCTTTTGCTTTTAAACAATTTATTATTTTCTTTCGTAGTTCTTCTGCCTTTCAAATGGTTTCTTAACTGCTCCGTTGGCAAATAAATGTAACAATGTACTCCTTTCTCTCTCTTTGTCTGTCTTTGTATGTATGTGTGAATGGCAAACTTCTGACTAAACTAAATATTTTCCTATTGCTCCATTAACTCTTAATGGCCTACAACAATAAATTACGGCAGCCATTTTACCATTTTCGTTTCCTCGACTGTTACAGTTATGTGTGCTCTGTGGGAGTGACTGCAAGTCTAGAAAGATTGTAAAAATGAAATTAAAATTAATGAAACGAAATGGTAGTCACATAACGGAGTTGTAATTGATGTTGACTAAGAGTTAGAGTGAATGTACTCTCACAACTAGATTGAAACTAGAATTGTTGCGGTTTTAGCAGGTTATCTTATTGGAAGTAGAGATTAGGCTACATTTACAATTTTCGCGATGGTCTGACCAAGTATAGACCTTCTAATTGTCACTTCAATTCTCTCTGGTAAAAAAAAATAAAAAATTAAAATAAATGAACTTCATTCGCAGGGAACCAACCTTCATGAACTTCACTTTAACCCCTTTCTAACCCATACCTCAGATAATGCTATTGTACCCCTTCCATGTGAACCCCCAAAAACAATTTTTAAAATACAAACGCCTTGAAATAACTCCCAATTAATTTCATATCCTTTTGTGGTCTATAAATCAAATAAGCGGTCACAAAATTCTCACTTCCATATACTGAAAGTGTCCTCAGCAAAGGGTCAAAGCGTATGAGAACAACAAATAAAATACTTCAATGCTCAAGCGACCGAAAACAATTTGTGAATTATTAACAACATTCATTAGTATAGATTAAGACAACAAAAACAAGACATTACAGTTGAAAAACTGAATGTAAAAACAACGACATAAATACAAATAAAGGTGGAAATACAAATAACGGTAAAAAGAAAAACAATCAACAGCCAATTATGTACAACAAAAGTAACAGAGACAAAGCAGCATAAAGTCGTATAATTTCTGCTCAAAAATAAATGTATAACACGAGCAGTAAACAAATTAAAAAAGACAAATAATAAATTGAAAGAAATAAAATTGAAAGGCCGCAATGAACAAAGTAATGTGAAGAAACAGTTGAGCAGAAGGCTATTTGAAAGGAGGAGATCAACAAACTAATATGTTTTGAAGAGAGATCTGTTGAGAAAAATTTTTTCTGAGATCTGAATACTTATAAACACGGCAGAAAGCATTGCTGTAACAATTTTAAAGAAAGCTACCGAGTTGACAGCCATTAATCGGATAAAAATCTGGGTCCGTTCCGGTTACATACAGAACAGTCGAGATTTATTGAAATCGGATTTAAAGATGGAGGTTATTTGGAATTAGCAAAGACAGAGAAAAGTACAGAAATGGAAGGTTAACTTTACAATCTCTAAGATTGAATATATACGTAGTGTTCTATAAACTTCTGAGTTTAAAGCATGCAACAAGCAAAGTTCCTGGAATCATTCGAGTTCTAACTATGGTTATCTCACAATAAAGATATTAAACTGTGAAAGTTTTCGGCAAGGAAAAATTTTATGTTATAAACATGAGGGTTTAGACCTTCCACCTTGAAGAAGTAGCTTTCTTCTTTAGTTCCGAGAACAGAAATGTTTATAGTAGCAGCCCTATAGAGTTCGTAAACCTACTCCACTTAGATTTAGAGACCCAGCAGACACCATTTTAGGAGACAAAATGCAAAATGAAGGTCTTAATGCGTGAATATATGGACCAAATGTAATTTTAGGGTCCTGATTCGTCAATATATTATATGAAGTTCAACGACTCCTTAACTTCTTAGAATCGCAGCCACTGGTGGTACTATGCCTCAGCGTTTAGAGAACGTTTTATAGCACTGTCGCGTTTGTCTTTTTGAGAACATTTGAGAGCTAATTGGGTAACTAGTTCATCGGTTATATATTTAGTCTTTTACATTGAAAACTTACATACTGAAAATGTAGCGGTTAATGGAAAATTAGGCTTTTCAAATATTTTGCTCAAGTAACTTTTGAGATAAAAACAACAACAATCAAACAATTGTACGCTTGTGACACTACAAAAATACATGGAATCAGACAACAAGCGTCAAGTGACCGTTCGAAAAATTTACCATATACATATACATATTTCCACACAGCATACACACTACACTGCGCGAATGCACACCCCCCAAACTTGTTGGACAATAATCGTTTTATTGTAGTTATGTTTGCATAAGCTTCACCGCGCCTTTACAAGCGGCTTTAACCGTGTTATTTGCGACCGGTGCCGCTGACAGGCCCATTTCGTGTTTTTGTGCGCTCAGTACTCCCTCTCTCTCCTCCTTCTTCTCCGCACTTAATCCTTGCGCACACACATACAGTGGCTTGATTAAAATGCAATCTGTTTGTCCAACGAACGTCGAGTGGGCGGTTGGGTGGTCTGCAGCGGCAGTCGGCACTCGAGTGCTGCAACAGCCAAACAAAAACAACAGGGTGCCTCACGCCATCACGGCCTCAAACCGCCGTCAGTGCTTGTTGTGGTGCGGCTCCACCACTGACCAGTCGTCCATTTCAATTAACATTTGTCCTAAAAATAGAAAACCTGAAATGCTCGAAATGCGCGCATAAAAGCACTCGAAATTTTTTGAATATTTTTTGCAGCATATTTTCCAAAAAAAAAAAAAAAACAGAATTTCAACTTTTTACATTGACAAACAAAAACGGGAACAACAAATTGCAACGGACATTTTTGGACAACCCCCATTTTCGGCTTGAATGCATCATTTTTATTTCTATCTCGAAATGTTTGCTTTTTTCTCGCTGGCTTTTCAAAGAGTTATTGCAAAAATGGGCTGTCAGCGAGGCTTTTAAGTGCACTTGTGCTGCATTAATTAAGTTTTGGAGAATGCACAGCCGTGTGTGTGTGTGCTTGTGTTGGTGTGGCAAGCTGTGGGTGGCTTGTATATTTTTTGTGTATATTTTAGCTTGTTGTTGTTTTATTGTTACGTTGTTAAGGGCGGGAGTGCCTCGGTATTGTGCTTTAATGCAAGTGAAGTGCGGACTTTTGGAGGTTAATAAGTAAAAAGTGAAATGAAAATTTTCTGTACGCGGCTTAAAGCTGCGGAAAATACTAAGAAATTATTTTAAAAAGCTGTGACCAAAAACTAAAGGCACTCAATCAAACAAAAAAAAAATTCAAAAAAATGTGTGATTCAAGTTTCAAATAAAAATTATAAAATAATAGTTGTCTAATTTTAACATTTCAAATATTTTTAAAATTAATAATATATTAATTTTTTATTTAAAATTCATTTAAAATTTAAAATATATACATTTAAAGTATAAATTTAAATTTTAATGTTTAATTTAAAATATAAAAAAATTAAATAAAATTAAATTTAAAAAAAATAGAAATAAATTAAAAAAAATAAGTGCAATAAAAAATATTTAAAATAGAAATGTCTAATAAAATTAAGTAAAATTTTTTAAAAATTTTAACTCATAAATAATGATAAATGTTATTAACAAAAACAATAACAAACAAATATCAAAAAATAAATATTTAGCAAGTAAAAACGTTAACTGCGGCTGCACCGAAGCTATAATACTCTCCACAGGCTTTTATAGCTAAAACGGTAGTCATATGGGAGCTATATATATGCTATAGTAGACCGATCTGATGTCTTAGTTAAAAATTCATGACAAATTTTGTAAAGATAGCTTGTCAAATAAAAAAGTTTTGCATATAAGGACTTGAATTTGATCGATTAGTTCGGACGACAGCTATTTGCTATCGTCGTCCGATTTGAATAATTTCTTCAGAGATTTTAGCGCTGACTTAGATAATAATCCATACCAAATTTTGTGAATTTTTGCCAAATGAAAAAGTTTTCCATACAAGGACTTGTGTTTGACCGGTAAGTTCGTATGACAGCTATATGCTATAGTAGTTCGATCTGAACAATTTCTTCACAGATTGTAGTGACGCCTTGGATAATAATATATACTAAATTTCGTGAAGATAGCTTTTCAAATAAAAAAGTTTTCCATACAGGGACTTGAGTTCGATTAATCAGTTTGTATGACAGCTATATGCTATAAATGTTCGATCTGAATAATTTCTACGGTGCCAACGGTACTGGCTTAGGCATTACTCTTTGTAAAATTTGGGAAAGACATCTCATCATATAAAAAAGTTTCCCATACAAGAACTTAATTTTGATCGTTCAGTTTGTATGACAGCTATATTTTATAGCTATCTGATCCGAAAAATCTTTTCGGTGATTATAGCGCTGCTATTAAGGACATTACACGCTAAATTTCATGAAGATACCTTATCAAATAAAAAAGTTTTCCATACAAGGACTTGTCGATCCCTCAGTTTGTATGGCAGGTATATGTTAGAGTTGTCCGATATCGCCTGTTCTGTCAAATCAACAGATATAAATACAAAACTTTTGATTTAAAGAATCTGAAAAATCGATTTGCTAAATTAAAATTTTTAACTTAATTAGTTTTGAATAATATTCCAACTAATTTTGGCATAATTTATTATTTAAAGGTTTATAAATTTATATAGTGCAGCGCATTCTATACATATCCACTTACCTATACAATATACATTCACACCGCTAGCTCCATTTCGTACATTTTTCGTACTAACATGCTATACTAGGTACTTATAAGTATATACATACATATGTATTCCCAAGCGAGAAATGTGTGACAACTTTTGGGTGTGCCGCTGTGCTGCTTTTTTCAAAATTTCTGCTTGGAAAAAAGTCGCTGCCCAGCTCAGCAAACTCAAAGCTTCAGTAAATAACGTGAGATTGATTTCAAACTTATGAGAGAGCACAGAATTGAGCAGCAAAACTAATTGCTACAGAAGGTGACAACTGCGCCAACTACAGTGCGAGCTAAAGCTATTTTACCGAAGCGGTCATCAGTATAAATCAAAGAGGTAATCATACTGATTGCGGCCCTAAACGGAAATATGCGGTCTTTGTATGCTAATAACTTATATCTTCTGGCATATTTATATAATTTTCTGTAGAAAACTATTGTATTAAGGCTTAGCGATAACTTTCTCGCTTCCGAGGTAATAGATTATTAGCTTAAAATATTTTTTATAACTGAAGTTCCATTTTTCTAACATTATCTATTAGCATTGTCACTCATTTCTACATTCTTTGTATGATAATAAGGCTTTTACTAAAATTTAAAACAGGCTAAGCCAGTGAATTGACTTACAAATTTATTTGCTTCTAACTCTTAACCTCAATTTAAAGTTCGGAGAGCAAAAACTTTTCATTTTATACATTATTTAGCATCCCGGCTGTAATTAAAGACTTTTGCTCCCTAAAGGAAATGACAGAAATCAGGCCAACTTATAAATGAGCGTTAATATAGCTGGGTGGGTGGGTAAAATACTGTCAGTGAGAAAAATAGTTTCAATGAAATAAAAAAAAAATTCCAAAGTCGCTCGACAAATGAGATAGCTATAGCAAGATTTGCAAGAAAGAGAAGTGTATATACATGCTAGACTCTATACTTGCTACTCTAGCTGTTATGGGATTGCTTTTACTTTGCTATGAGAGGTAGAAATAGCGCGTAAGCTAGTTCTGTGTTAGATTTTCCATAACTTGTGCTCTCTAACTGGAAGATACATATGTATGTATATAACGCAAAATATATATTTCAATAATCTGATGTTAAGA
This sequence comes from Bactrocera correcta, assembly GCA_027475135.1. Classification (NCBI taxonomy): domain Eukaryota; kingdom Metazoa; phylum Arthropoda; class Insecta; order Diptera; family Tephritidae; genus Bactrocera; species Bactrocera correcta. Next base: position 1,075,922 of record CM050322.1, read on the forward strand.
TCAACTTCTAAATCTCCGACTTGTCAATTTCCAAAGCTTTCCCAAAAAAATCCGTTTGTTTGTTACCGTAATTTATTCAACCCTGCAGTGGTCCTGCTTTCACAAACAGCGTTTTTTGGCACGCTCTCTGTTGCTATACACAACTCCTCGCTCTCGAATACGCAGCAGAAGCCAAATTGCTGTTCCTCTCGAAATTTGTGCTGTTGCTCTCATTTTTTCTTTTGTTCTCATTTTTGCTCTTGCTCTCCTACCACAGCTTTATGCAGCATAATATTACTTCAAGCAATCTTGCTCTCTGATGTTATGCCTTTTACAGTTTAACTAAAGCATATGCTTTTCGCAACCACCACAGCGAGAGAGTGAGCGAAAACTACAAAAACAACATAGAATTGCTCTCTAATAACAATATTGCGCAATCTAACCGTTGCGGAACAGGAAGAACTCTCTACTGCTTATTATTATGAGATTTACTTGCTTGTTGTTTTTGCATTTATGACATTGTGTATCTGTTCTAACTGTTTGGAGCAACGCCCCAACCCCAAATGAGCGCTTTGGAGCTATGAAAACAACAAAACTCCCATAAAATTGCAATTTACGAGAGAAGACGCCAAAGCAAACCCCGCTTCACCGGCCGGTGCATACACAGTGACAAGCGAGGGCGGTATATGGGGAAAGGAGTTGAAAGAGAGAGAGAGAGAAAGCGCGGGAGAGCGTGCCGGTTGCAAAGTTGCAAAGATAAATAACGGTATATTGAATAATGATGGCAAGCGTGCAACCTTATTTCCTCGAATGCAGTGCAGCTTGCTAAACCGGTTTCGGCAGAGCCGGGCTGGGGCCTCGTTGCACTGAAAAGCTTTAATGTTGGAGCGCAGTTGAGCATAGCACATGAAATATTTATATACACATATGTAGTATGTACATATTTATGCTTCCATGTGTGTATGTGTGTGTGTGAGTGTTGGGAAAAGCCGAGTTCAATATCCTACAGGAGGTAAATAAACAAGCGGGATTTTGCAGGAACCGAGTTCATTGGGGTACATGAGGGCGTGTAAACATTAGCGCACACAGCTACACATACAACAGCAACAACTATGCAACAAATGTTTATCTACTGCATGCCTTGTTGTTGTTGTTGTTGTTGTTGTGGAGTAGTTATAAACCGGGAAAATATAAAAACGGAGCAAAAAATCAGGTGACAGCGATAATTTTCCGGAATGCAGGCTAAAGTGCAAGCACGGCACACACATGCACTCACGTAAACACACTCAAAAGAGACTAAAGTTAAACACACATAAATAGCGTAAATAAGCGGCTTCAGCTTATGCTGCACGGAAAATTCTTAAGCAAAAAAGGATGCGACATAAATGGCTGCAGGATGTGCATTGCTGCACACAGGAAGCTCAGAGGAAACGCTCTAACGCTGAAAAACTTGACAATGTTGAATGTTTTGTGCGCGAAAAAAGACATGCGAAGGGGGAAATAACTAATCAATAATGAAACAAAGGAAAATTGTGAACATAGTATATATATAATTTGTGCAAAAATAAATCATTAATTAAATTTTAATTAATTTTTAGAATAAATAAAAAAGTATTTGTAAAAAATAAAAAAATTATAATAAATATATAAATTATTTTTATCGATTAAAAACATATAAAATTAAATAAAAAAGTTTACATAAATTTAAAAAATATAATAAAAATTAAAAAAATTAATAAAAATTTAAAAATTTAATATAAATTAAATTAAAATTATTTAAATTTTTTTTAATATAAATTTAAAAAAAAAAATTATATAAATTAAAAAAATGGTTTATAAATAAAAAAAAAAAAATAAAATAAAATTATGGAAAAGTAATATATAAATTTCCAAGGATATGCAGAAAAAAAATACTTAAATAAGTTCAGGTGCAGTCGAACATTTTAAACTCTTGTAACTTGCAAGAATGAAAGCCTGGAAAATACCTTAAGCTGCAAAATGTTAACCAGGGGATCGGAATCCGAGCAAACTCAAACACAGAGCGACATATTTGACATGCGATTTGTTAGAAAAACATGTGTAGTAAACATACTAATATGTAAAATGTTCTCTAAGATTCATTACATATCATAATCGATCATAGGATAGTCCCCTGGATGTTATATGTTTGTTGTATGTTTTCGCCCAATTTGATCAATTTTAGCCACAAAGTTACACAGTTGTCAGTAAAACACGTTCTCTCATTTTCATTGATATAACTCACATGCTGGGCGACATATGCGGTATAAAGTCACCTAAAAGTTCGAAAATCTTTATAGATATATGGGAGATAAGGGAAGTATTGACCCTATTCATCCAATTTTTGACAAACAAAAATACAATTGCCTCAAATAGATCATCTCTGAATTTCAATTATATATCTCACACATTGACCGATATTTGCCGTAAAAAGTCAACTATAGGTACTAGGGTCCAAATATTCGGTTTAAATTTGAGAAGAATGTCGCGTACCAAATTTGGCTGAAATCGGTCTAGCGGTTTCCGAGATATGTGATTTCACCTACAAGTGGCCGCTGCCACACCCATCGTCCAGTTTTTACCTCGGCTCCTATTAAGCCTTCTCGTACTATCTGGAATGTAAAATTTTATGTCTCTGTAGTATTTACTTATTGATTTATTGCGCTTTTAGTAGTTTTTAGCAATACCGTTATATGGGGAGTAGTCGGGGTTATCTTCCGATTTCATCCATTTTTACAGTGTCAGTAGGAGTGCTAAGGGATTTGTGCAGAGGGATTTGTGCAATTAGACCTTGTTTGTATTTAATTATCAATAAATATTTATTTTGTCGTCTTCAAAGTAATCACCACCAGATGTAATACACTTATGCTAAAGATTTTTCGAGTCCTCCATCACCATTGATTGACTTTTTTAATGTTTTCATCAGTTGAAGAGGTCGAAGGTCCTTGTAAAAATCACAACACGCTACTATGGTGGACCCACTTAAGCAAACTGGTTGACAGATTTTTTACAAAACTATTTCTAATAAATTAAAAAAAAAATACACAATAAAAATGTATAAATAATAAAAAATATTAAATTTTTTTTGAAATATAGTGATAAAAAATTTATGACACACAATTATTAATCTTTAAAAATTTTGAGAATTTTTAAAAATTAAAAATATTTTTTTAAAAATATATAATACATAATTTGTAATATTAAATTAACGAATAACATCCAAAGGTAAAAATAAAAAGCAAAATTTAAATAAAGCATCTGTGGTAGGCGTGGTGAGTCTTGGGATACATTTGTCAACATTTTTTAATGGAAGCTTTAGTTTGATACCGAAGGGTGGTGGATGCGTGTGAATAGAACTACTCAGAAATTTAATTGCATGAGCGAGTTTATACATATATATATATATATATATATACATTTAAAACTAATAATATATGTATATAAAGAATATGTGTATATACTCTACAAATGTATGTATATCGTTGCCCTTTCTGACTAACTTGCAACATTTGGTAGAACATTAATCAGCACATTTTCCAATGTATCGCAGGGCAAACGCTGTTAGTTTACCTAAAGCAAGCAATCGAATATTGTGCCCTACCTATTTAAATGCAAATACTCGCATACATAATGTTAACGCCTAGATGTATGCTATGATTTACACTTAAATCAACGCGCTAGCCCTAAATTTATGTATGTTATATGCTGTTGTTATCTGCATAATCGTTCTTCACTCTCCACTTTCTAATTCTCATCAGCCCTTTGTTATTTCATTTATTCTAACTCTTTTTTTTTTGTTGCTTTTGCTTTTTAATAATTTGTATTACCCAAAAAGCCTTTGGCACTGACAGCACGCTCATTAGTGTGCGCATTGCAGCGCTTGCAATCCACACTTAAAAAAAAACTTATTTAAATTATGTGTATGTTGCTATCGCCAGTGCCCTGCACCGTTAACTGTGTGTGCAATATGTATGTCAATGAGTTGTTTGTTGCACAAATGACAGCTGTGGCATTCTAATGGCGTTTTAATTGCGCTTTTAGCGTTCATTAAACTCTTACTTGCTTAGGAGTGCTTCGAGTTAGCTGCAAAGTTACATTTTCACAATTTCGCATCCAATTAGAATCATTAGTGTGCTGTCAGATTTTTGTCTATTTTGTCTATTTATTTTTGGGATTATTTGATTTTGTTCCCTCTTTGTCACAGCACTTGAAGTTTAGATCCTTTGTTTGGGCGTTCTAGGTTCAGACTTTTTCAGAATTTAAAAAAAAAAATCTAAACTGCATCCGCATTCTGATTTTTAAGATTTTATGCTGAATCTTTCCAGATTTATTTTTTGTTCCAAGAAATATAGCCACAGGAACAAATGCTGACAAATACTTTTTGCTGGCATATTTTCCTTCGGTTTGCCGATCTGTAGCTCGAACGTTGTAGCAAATTCAGTTTTGAAAACTCTATGGGTCTCGCATAACTGAAGTGGGTTGAAACTTAAACTGGTGTGTGTCTTTAATTGTTTGCAGTTCTTGTGTTCTATAAAAGTTATGGTTCCGTTATAAAGTTCGAGTAGTTAAGTTTTTTGGAACCCTTCTTGCCGAGTTATACAAAGTGCGTTGAGTTAGAACTTGATTTCGGGTGAAAGACCTAAGACTCGATGGCTGTTAACGTGGGTCGATTCGATTGAAGTCAAAAGATCTAAAAAGTTTGTGTTAAGCCCTTGCTATATAAAAACTTGCATTTTGAAATCAGAACTTTAGAGTGTTAAGCTTGTTGGTGATTACTTTAATTAATCTATAACTCGTGAAGCAGTTCGGAAACTAATAAGCGTATGTTTTTGTTGCATTAAAACCTGAGCTCACCTGTGCCATTAAGGTTCCCTCGAAGGTCAGTAATGCAAAAATATCTTAAACTGTCTTTCTTACTGTCTTGGAGCTCCAGAACTGAGTATACGACTTGTTAATTTCTCTCTCTCCGAGATGATAAAGCACTTTGATCATTCGAGAGATCTCGGTTTTAAAAGATCTTTGGAGCCGTCCGAGTGAACCATGAGTCCTAAAGAAGAAAGTTCAACGGACTGTATGAGCTCTACGGCGACATGGATAAAGCTAACGTGGTTAGGCCATGTCGTAGGGATAGAAGACGACGCTCCAGTGAAAAGTTCCTTCGATTCGAGACCGAGGTTGATATCGAAATCAAGAGTGCCCACGCGTCTAATGAGTGTACGCCAGTGCAAAAGTGCCCGACTGCGCTTGGAATGTACATGTAACTGGCGGAACCTTAGAAAGGATTCAGGTAACTGCCGAAGTTTTGAGTTCTTAGCGCTGAACGATCCACGGATGTATAGCCAAACGAAGAAGCGAAAAAAAATCCCTCTCTCTCATATTTTAACAATCCTTCCTTTTCTCTCTTGTTCGCAGTTCTTCACATCTATCCCACAATGCCAGCCATTGTAACGAGCTTTGTTTGCTCTCGACACTTGATGTCTCTGCCTGAAATTCTTCAGCTTCTCCAATGTTAAGTTGTTGGAAATTTGCAAAAGCGGTTTGCTTGGGCACTTAATAAAGTTCGAAAGTCAACGTCGAAGTTAGTTAGAAGCACAAATTTAGATAAATATAATTGCGTGACTGAGTCTACAAGACATTTTGCACTGTAAAAACAGCTCTCATCAGCGCCAATGCTTTGCCTAGTGATTTCCCAAAAACTTTTCTCATTTAATCATGCACAAATTAAAGAAAATGGAATTGTGCGAAGGCACAGAAGATTGTGGCTCGATGAAGATCGAAGAAGGGTAGGACGAAGATGAAGAAAACGTTGAACAAAGAAAACTTATTCAAATGCAAACGTGTGGTTGCTGTTTTTCTTTTTGACGCGCTTGTGGCACAGCTTGTCACGGAAAACCGTCAGCAGACACCAAGGTACCACGTATGGATACGAAAGCTGAGGGGTAGGGTGTCGTTCGTTTAGAACGAGCTACGTGAGTGTGACGCACGCACTTTTCACGAAACTGCGTGCAGAGGTAACAAAGCGAGCGACAAGTTCGAGCTGTTCGGCCGCGAGGGCTGAAGGTGGCAAAAGTTTGGTGGTGGTTGCAGACGAACCCAGGCAACGCGCAAATAATGAAAGCCTGAAGCCAGTGCATGAATGAAAGCTGTTGGAACTGAACAAAGCTGTGAATCCAGAAAAGGTTAGAGCGCATGAATGATTACTGCAGAGGGGGGAGGTGAACAAAAAAAAAATTATGGCACGCATTAACGCGTGGCTAGATTAATGAATGCGCATGAAGAGCTGCAGTAAATCAAGGAAAATGAAATAGACGAGTCAGCTGTTTTGGAAACGCGGCCATCTTGTTAGCTATCCAAGCATTTCCCAATTTCTATGCGCAATTTTATACCGCTATGTGTGGCATGTATTATTTCTAGGCTGTGAAACGTGAAGTGTGTGCTAGGATAACAAGGTAACCACCACCTCAGGTTGAAGACTTGCGGGGTTGACAGCTACACACATGCCGGTCTAAGGAAGAACAAGAGCAGCTTTACAGTTAATACAGCATCAGCACAAAAACCGAAACCCAAAAAAAGTTGAAATCTCATTAGATGCAGCAAAGCAGGCAAATAAGGAAACCAGAGTACGTGCGGAACGTAAGAAGAAAACTAAGCGGTAAGCGCTCGGAAAACAGCAGCGGCACCACAACTTGATTAACACGCGCTTTTTCTTCGGCACACAAAGACACGCGGCAGCAGGGATGTTGAATACTTTTTCATGGAAAAGTGTCACGCACTAAAAAAAAAGCTGACCAAACTTCGACTGAGCAAGAATTACGTGCCACGCATAAAGTGATAAATCAACAAATTGAAGAATGTAGAGAATACAAAAAATAAAAAAATATTATACTATTAAGAATCCTCGGAAGAACTTACCGAATGCGAAATGTCTTATAAGGTTAACAAACTTCATAAAGATTCTTCTTTCTCTTCGTGACGGGAGTAGAAAACGCTTACGCGGTTACTGTCGCGTTAACAATAGCGCGCCAGTCGCTTTTTCTTTACGCAAGGTAGCGCTAATTGGAGATTCCAAGCGAAGCCAGGTCCTTCTTCACCTGGTCCTTGCAACGGAGTCGAGGTCCTCCACTTCCTCTGCTCCCCCCGACGGGTACTGATTCCAATACTTCCAGAGCTGGAGTGTTTTCCTCCATTCGGACAACATGACTTAGCCAGCGTGAAGTGTTGATCATGAAGTGAAGTTTGGATCATATAAAAATTGTTGTGCTCTAGACGGGTAAGAACCAGGGGACGGTATCAGCTACCCTTTCCACAAATTTTGAGCTTTATTGGTTGGTTTCAGAGCTTTTCTTAAGCTTTGTCGTTTTACTTAGTTGAGTTTCGATATCGTTCTTTGGGCTTCTTATTTTATTCTATCGATGTTATACCGCTTCTATTGAAGACGCTATGTTTCACTGCTTAGTTAAATAAATTATTTGCTTTGGTTTCCATCTCAAGTCAGTCTTTTATTTAGAAAGTGACGCATTCCATTTTAGTTAAAAGATGAGAGGTAATAAAGCTAGAACTCTCACAGGCAGAAGCATCTACGACCAATTCCCCCTCGATCGACTAATAAATGGATCCCGAAGTCGATCCTTTAGTATATGAATTTTACTAATTCTAAGTTCACGCTCTTCAGGAATGCTAAAACTGTGCTATGAATGCTTAATACAACATAGTCCGCCCCAGTGAAGGATGTACCAATAATTAATATTAATATATGTGACACATACTCCAAATCCGCTGGGAGAGCAATCAGCCAGTTCATGCAGTGCTAGTCAAATTACCATCTTTCTGCGGCAAACTAGTTCAGCGAGTTTTTTCCCTTTCTCCGCGACATATGCCTTAATGGGAGCGCTGTGCCGTTGCTGCAGAAAAATGTTTGTGCGAATTGGGAACACGTAGTTTTGCAGCTTTGCCGCGTGTCCGTTGTGCCGCACTCTATTGCGTACGAGCTAGATGTCTAGAGACGTGGAATAGGTGAGCACACATGTGTCCGCATTCGAAATTTGCCAATTCGACACATATTTCTAGACGCAAATGAGGTTAGTGATTGCGCACAGCTGTGGTGGTGATAGCGATATGCAAGTAAGTGCGCGAAATGGAAGCGAGATGTGATGGGAGAAGTTGTGGAAAGAGGAAAGTGAGCTCTACTTCATTCAACTATGTAGCTAAAAGGTATATAAGCCTGGGTTCTCGTTAATTATTTCGCAGCTTCCAAGAGCTATAACTAAAGGCATGCAGAAATCGTGAATAAATCTTGGAAAATAAATAAATGTAACAATCGAAAGTGTATTCCGGTCATTGATACTTTAGACTGTTATAGGTAGATTTGTGAAGATAGGTGAGGCGTAAGGTAACTCTTCTGTACAGCGAGGTTCTAAGTTAGAGGGTGTGATTAGGCAACCGAAAGCCTTAAGAATTCCTTATAAGAGGATGTGAACTCTTTACGAGTTAAAGGTAGTTGGGTGGATATAAATTTGTCGCTCCAGCTTCAACAATTTTAAAGTCTGGAAATTGACTACTGAGTGAGATGATGCCTGTGTTCATAGAAATACTGAATAGCAGAGCTTCTCGAGTTCCATTCATGAGTTGATCCGCTAGTCGTTCGAACCATCTGTGTTTAACATAAAAAATAGGACCGCTGATCATAGATCCGGTACTCCGTTAGTGCAGGAGAGCCAAGCTGTTAAAATGAGTAATGGTATGGATTGCTTGAATTCTCTATTAGCCACAGCGATATGTTTTATACAGAAAGATCTTGCAGATCCACTGCTGATGGGCTCTTTTCCATTCTTGCGTCTTGCATGGAAGCTTGTGGGCTTATAACGCACAATTTAGAAAATATAAATTAGAATGTCATACTGCGGTCTGTTTTCGGTCGAGCGCACTGTTGTTGGCCATCTGGCCATGTCTTTCGAGTTTCAAATTCGTTTCGTCGGCACTTTTTTGGTTTCAAATTACATAAGCACTGTCGGCTTTGACTAAGCGACACTTTAAAACTCACTCTGCTGTTCATTGACCTCTACTTTACCTTGGTATAGTGCTACAATAATTACACACACACACCATAAACCTTAATAGTATGTGTCTGTATTTTCCGAATCTTCGGCGCTTATCTCGATTACTTGCGAGTGTGGCTCGTATACTGTCGCATTTACGACAACAATATTTGAGGCACTGCGTGGGCACACACCCCCTACCACTCTTACACGTCAATGTAATCATAATCAGTTAGCGCACTGGACAACACATGCTAAGGATAAGACAAATGACAAACACGCGTGTGTGCGTCGAAAGAAAGGTGTCATTGCGATCGCTTTAAACAGATAAGGAAGAGGTGGACGAAAATTCTTCGGTTGCGTGTGCATGCAACACATACATACGTAACTAACGTAGCTATAATACGTGTTCGATTGTGTTTATTACATATTTTGATATGAAATTTTCTCTTTGCTTTTCATTCGTCTTCTTTCCATCGCCCCGCAGTATGTGTGTCTGAGAGTTATTTGCAGCCCTCGCGTAATTAATCAGCATTATTACTGCGTTTTTAGTTGTTTCTTTTTTCGAACTCCTAATGTTATGCGCTTGAAGTAGTTTGTCCACGCACTAAGACTGTAGATATATTTACCGTAATATTTCTCTCATTCACTGCTTGTTGTCTCTAGTTTTTGTCTATGCTTTACGAGTTCAAAGTTTTTGTGATCCAACACTATAATTGCCTTTTGTAATAATTTAATTCTATAGCAAAACTCTACTATTAGACAGGTCCAAATCAATTGTGTTTTTTTAAGCCTTATTATTGCTGGGAACCTGAAGTTACGATAGAATCCCATATATTACTTATGTCTTTTTCGCTGATTTAGTTTGAAGTCAGCCAGACAAAATCCTAATCCTCAGGTTTGTGAATTCAAAACTCTGAACTCTGGCTTCTGTTTCATCAGGTACTATGGAGAGCCAAACAATGAAAGGAGCTACGGATTTCCGTCTGCCGTCTCTTTAATTTTCTTTTAAAAAGCTGATTATTAGCGAGCTACTTGATCTGTAAAGTTTGGCGTTCTCACGACAGTTCGATCTGCGTAACCGGAACAGCCAAATAGTGTCAACTCGGCAGTGTTTCTTCAAAATTAAGTGGGTATCGTGAATCTAAAGAGAAATACATTAAAGTTCTTCCAATATTATGCCACAGCCTTTTTGATTTTTGGAATTTATGGGAAGGAAGCCGAGTTGCGACCGTCAGTTTTCTTCCGTTTTGCGGAATCTATCAAGAAATGACCAAATTAAGTCCGTTGCTTCAAGAGATCTGCATCAGTATATGTAATTATTTGTATAGGTATGATAATGTGAGCCTTTGCGGTTTATCTGATATGAACAGCAGATCGAAATTGGTAAAATTAGTGCGAACAGTGGAATACACAAACTAAAAGACTGATGAAAAAAGATGGACGAACATGAGAAAGGAAGTAGGAGTGAAAGAAAGGGTATTTTTATAAGAGATAGAAAAAAAAGAACCAGGAGAAAGAAAGATATAGTGGAAGAAAAGGTATTCTAATTGGAAATGGAAGGAATAAGGACAAGGTGCATACATATTGTAACCAACGAACTCTGTAAACTGATTGTGAAGTGAGAGTATAACAGTAAGAAAGCAATAAAGCCGAAGTGCAAACGATCATGGTGGACTTATAAATGAATCGACCAATATTAAAAACTACTAATATAATCAGGACGACAAGCCTTACGCTTAAATCAGATACTCTCACTTGGAAAGTATAAAAAGTGACAGACAAAGGCTTAACATTGTCAGGAACCATAATTAAATGTTGTAAAAGATACTCTCACTTGGATGGTATAAAATGTGAGAGAGATATGTGGGATGGGCGTAGAATGCTGCGAAGATTGAGAACGAATACGGCGGGGGTGGATAATGAAGTGAGTTAGCAGAATGAGAAGGATTAAGAGATCGAAAGAGTAAATGGAATTAGAACTTTCTTTAATTTGTTGATTAGATGCATGGTTGCGCATGGAACATTAAAGCCGTTAGATATGGTAAATGTATCAAGAAATGGCTTAGCTGTGCTGATTGATAAGGAACGGATCCGCAAACAGTCACTGGAGTGATATGATATCATATGGAAATTACTCAAGCCAAGTTATAGTCTTATGAATGAACGTAAGAGCCGAACTCGGTTTACAAGAAGACTAGTTTTGACGGGTTTAATGAAGGGATAAAATCACTGTTCCATGAAAGAACAGGAGAAAAATTATTAATGATGGATGGTATATATTCGGGTAGTTCGACAGGCATTAGGACGTAAGCACTTCAAGGATTTTGAAGGAGGCGTAACCCAGCTGACTTGCGGTTGCGATTTTTTTTCTGAAAGACATTCGTTTATTTTCATACAAATAAAAATTTATGGCTTGTGCACTCAATTTTTGATTGTTTGTTTGTATTGCCCTAATTTTCGGTTTCTTTTTTCCGTATTCTTGAAAAGCTTACCTACATTTGTTCGGGCGTGGTCTGTGGCTGCTGCAATTAATGCGTGCCCATTTTTCAAATAACCCTTCGGCGATATTTTTTTCACCGCTTTCCAACAACAAAGGCACGTCAAACGATTAGGGGGTGTGACAAAATGCTTGCGGCTTCGAAAAATGACAGCGGTTTTAGCAGTTACGCGCATGAAAAAAATAGAACATTATGAGTGCTGGTAAAAAATATAAAAAAATTAAAATTTTTAGTTAGAGAAAAATAAGAAAAGAAGTTTGACGTTTCCTAAAATTTAGGGCAAAAATCACATGTTGTCATCTGCTGTCACTCCGTAGCAAAAAAAATAATAATAATGAAAAGATTTAAAAAATGTTAAAAAAAGCATGTACAATGATGAAAACAGACCATTGACACTTGAATGCTGCAGCGGCAACAACAAAAAGCAGGCGACACGCGACTAAACTGTCTATTGTGTGACTTTTCCGTTGTTGTTGTTGTGGTTGCTGCGATTGTTTTTGCTACTGGTACGCCTGCCTGCGGCACACACATACCATGTCACTTCAATGTTGTTGTATTACCTTTTGTTTTTGCCGCATAATGAATGCATGCAAGTCACACACACACACACACATACATACATACAGATTCTTACGCATATATTCAACCGCCTAGCGACTGTCAAATGTCATTTCATTTCGCACTGCATTCGGGCATTTTAGGGCAGAAGTCACAAAAATTAAAAAAAATGCTTTGTTTATCATTTGTTTTCGCTTTGCCGGTTGCGCACTTAATTAACTGCATTTTGTTGCATGCCACACGTACACACACACTTTTATATATGTAAACAGTCACATGTGAGCCAAGTGTCTTTTGCGGAAAATCAAAAAACCAAAAAAAAATCGCACAAAATACCGCTATATCCATGCCAACGAGTTCAATGAACTCTGCCGCGGCATAAAAATTACCAACAACACCGCATATAATAGCAACAGTGCATAGGTAAGCCGACACATAAAAGAACTAAGCATAAGTCGTTGTCAATAAATCGTTACGGTCATAAATTTCGCTGTAAATATGGCACGTTGCAGCCTTGTTATTGTTATTGTTATTGTTGTGTTGCTTTTTTCGCGAATTGCAGGCAGGGGAAAGTGCACAGAAGAGTGCAAAGAAGATAGCATTGTTGAACGCTTGCAATGTTAGGCCATGCAAGGTAATTTAGTAACTTAAGCGCCTAAGTGTAGGCAACCGCTTTTCATTGCTTCTTGTTGTATTCCGATTTTTGTTCGTTTTGTTCTCACACTGCAACGTTTTCTGCAAGCCGATTAAAATGAACGCAAACAAGTTATTACACTGTGTATAAATAAAAGTGTGTATAATATAAAAGTTTTATTATGTGTACAACATAGAACTGCCCCGAAAAGTCGGGATTGTTTTTGAAAATGTACCGAAATTTCGGAAAATTTTTAATAAAAAAATCTTCATAATTTTTATTATTCATTTATTATTTTACTTAAAAAAACTATTCCGCGGGAAATTTGAAATCAATCCCGAAATTACGGGATTGAAATTTCTTTTGTATTTGTGTTGTCAACATTTCTTATACAACTCACATTAAAATTTTAAAGTTTTTAATAAAATTTTTGTCGTAAATGGGGTGTTATTTGGAAAAGTCCCGAAATTTCGGTACTAAAAATTTTCATTCAACCAATTTCAATACTTTTTCTGCATATTTGACTAAAAACATATTTCGGCGTAAGTTTTGAATTAATCCCGAAATTTCGGGACTTAAAAATTTCTCATATTTCTGTTTTCAACACTTTCTATCGCAATGTACATTAAAATTTTAAAACTTTTTATTAAAATTTTTGTCGTAAATGAGGTGTTATTTGCAAAAGTCCCGAAATTTCGGTACTAAAAATTTTCATTATAACAATTTTCAATACTTTTTCTGCATATTTGACTTTAAAAAATATTTCGACGTAAATTTAAGATTAATCCCGAAATTTCGGGACTTAAAAATTTCTCGTATTTTTGTTTTCAACACTTTCTAAGGTAACTTGCATTAAAATTTTAATGTTTTTAATAGAATTGTTGAAGTAAATCAGGAGTTATTTGCGAAAGTCCCGAAATTTCGGTATTAAAAATTTTCTTTGAAACAACTTTCAATCTTCTTTATATTTAACTTTAAAAAAATTTCGGCGTAAGCTTTGAATTAATCCCGAAATTTCGGTACTGGAAAAATTCTCGTATTTTTGCTTTCTAAGGTAACTTACATTAAAATTTTTTAATAGAATTGTTGAGGTAAATCAGGAGTTATTTGCGAAAGTCCCGAAATTTCGGTATTAAAAATTTTCTTTGAAACAACTTTCAATACTTCTTCTTTATATTTAACTATAAAAAAAAAATTTCGGCGTAAGCTTTAAATTAATCCCGAAATTTCGTGACTTGAAAAATTCTCGCATTTTTGTTTTCAACACTTTCTAAGGTAACTTAAATTAAAATAAGTTTCCGGTATCCCGAATTCTATCTAAAATATGCTAATGTTTATAAGCAACTTTAGCAGTAAAAATATTGCCAAGTTCAGAATCAAATAGATCATTCAACGTTATCACTATACAGTACAAAAACAAAGACGCGTACATACATATTTACATATCTAGCTAACTACTTATAAAGACAAAAATCATACATCCCTACTTTTACGAATGTTTATTTGTTTCATTGACAAATATCAGTGAAAATTTACGTTATGCACATAGTGACTTTAAAAAGAGGGGTGTGTTGCTATTATTAGGGTTGTTTTGCGAAAAAGTTATCTACAAAGCACTAACAAATGATAAAGGACCTTAGTCGCTCTTTGTCATAACTAGCTATTTATAGTATATATTCTGAAATGTTTTCCTTGAGGATGCCAGTCATAGTCTTAAGACAGAAGTTTTCTCGCGACGGCGTATTTTTGATGAAGAACACGCTTCATATGAACCATTGAAAAATTTTCGGACTGTTAATAAAGGGCTGAAAACGTTGCTCTTCCGATAGAGTGGTTTTATGGGGTCAGCTACTTAATATTACTAGAGATGTGTAGGCTTTTCCTAACCTCTAAAGCTCGTGCTCGTTTTCCGCAGGTTAACAAGGTATACCGTCCTAAGTTTCAACTCACCTGAAATTCATATTTCGTTTCGCTTCCTTATTTCAATCTTTCTACACAAAATATCAAAGCAATACAGGTCTGTAAAGAGAATAACACATCATCTTTCGCGTTCTAACGCTTGGTTCAGCTTACGCTTAGGCAATATTCTGAGCTTTCAGAATTAAATAGATTTTCCACATTCAATTATATGGCAATTTCTCTAAGCCAGTAGTTGGCCAACATGCCCATTGTTTACCGTGTTGAAAGCTAGTCGTGTTATGATCGGCTCAACTGCAGCTACAATGGCCCAGGTCATTTCACCGCCAGCGAAACTAGTTTCAAAGCAACCAAGAATACGAGCGACCATTTGCTTTCCCTAATTTACATTTTTACTGCTCCCCAATGCGAAATAAATCCAGTTTTTTTTCACACAATCAAAAGTTTTCATAAAAAAATTATTTTGACATTTGTCATACGTGACAGTGGAAATGTTGCGCTGCAGCACTAATGAAGACATATGGCGGCATTTTCATGACAACAAACAAAAAGGAACGCGCTAAAAAATTGAAGAAAATCGACTAGCCCAGCTAAGCTGGCGCAGCAAAGGGTTGTTCTCGCATATAATTAGGCTGAGGAACGAGTTTTCCCAGACATGTTTTCCTCATCTTCATTTAATCGCCCAAACGTGCAGCAGGTAATCTGATATTTTCCAAAAGCTTACATATTACTTTGATAATATTTCGAGACTGTTGATGGTTAATCCCATTAAAATTCGCGGCTTAATTGTTCGCCTTTCCTCTCTCTCTCTATCTCTTTCTCTATCGGCCTCTCACAGCTGGCTTCCTGCTTGACATTAAATGCTAATGAAGCTGTCACATCTGCCCACATGCTGTCACTGTCATTCGTAATCAGTTGTCATATTCAACACCGGCAAATATTTTGCAAACATTTATGCAATTCCACTGCGCCGGCACTCGGCTATCACTGCGTGGCGTGAAATTTAATCAATTTCGCAGATAAAAAATCATATGCATTAATATGTCAGTGTTTGACGTTTCAAAGCGCGAAGAGAAAATTGTAATCATTTTGAATTTAAAGTCGGGAGAGAGTAACAAAAGAGTAGTGCCGAAAAAAATGTGGTAAAAAGACTAGAGATGATTTGAG
Source organism: Bactrocera correcta (assembly GCA_027475135.1). Classification (NCBI taxonomy): domain Eukaryota; kingdom Metazoa; phylum Arthropoda; class Insecta; order Diptera; family Tephritidae; genus Bactrocera; species Bactrocera correcta. Next base: position 1,091,731 of record CM050322.1, read on the forward strand.
TTTTGACATTATAATTCGTTATATTTAATTATTTTTTTTTTTTATAAACATTTTTTTTGTTTAAGAAATTTTTCGAATTTTTCAAGCATGGAATATTTTTTTTCTTATATTTTCATACCCTGATTAGGGTATATTAAGCTTACCACTGCTTTCTCGACGAAAAACTGCAAAATTAATTTTTACACGCTTCACTTGAAGCCAACTTTACTCCATCAAGGGAGTTCTGCATTGACCGAAACAAATGGTAGTTCGATGGTGGAAGGTCAGGGCTATATGGTGAATGCATCAAAATTTCCCAGCCAAGCTCTCCCAGTGTTTGCCGAGTCATCAAAGATGTGTGTGGTCTTGCGTTGTCCTGATGGAAGACAAAGTCTTTTCTGTTGATCAGTTCTGGCCGTGTTATTTTCGATTGCTTGCCTCAATCTAATCAGTTGGACGGTAAAATGTAGAATTAATCGTGCGACCAGGCTGGATCAGCTAATAGTGGATGATTCCTTTACAATCGCAGCAAAACCTTTCGAGGTGTCAATCCTGGCTTTGTGACAGTTTTTTGAGTTTCACCACGCTTGGGCCATAATCTTTTTCGCATATTATTGTCATATTGGATCCACTTTTCGTTTCCTCTTACCATTCGCTTCAGAAATGGTTCGGTTTCATTTCGTTTCAGCAAAGAATCGCAGATGTTAATGCGGTCGATTAAATTTTTCACAGACAATTTATGTGGTACCCAAACATCAAACTTCTTTTTGTAACCGATCAAAATCAAGTACTCAAGCGGGAAACTTTTTATTTGACCATACATATATCTTTTTTTATCCTGTTTCGTTTTATTGTGAACATATTTAATTTTAAAACCCCAAAAACCTACAACGAATTGCTCAGATGCATGCAAAATCCCTTCAACTCCGCCCGAAAGTAGACCAAAAGTGAATGACTTGTGCCTTTTAAAGTGCCTCTATATGCGCTTACTCGAAAATATTCGCAACTATTAATAAAATCATGGCAAAACTTTGCCGCTCCCCTCGTCTTTCGGCGTACGGTGAACTTTTTACCTCCACCGACACCACATGACTTCAACAATACATCACTTTTTCGGTACACAATGAATCAATATTTTCAGCGCTCATTCATTTTTAAACGAAAACTTCTAGCCTCGTGGTTGTTGCTGCTATTTTTGTTGCAGTTTTGCATTTTTTACCTCAATAACGGCACCCAAGGCACTAATAACGAAAATAGTGCAAAGAAAGGAGGATAAAAATTTGTTGCTGGAAGCGTTGCGGGTCCGTGAGCGTGATGGACAAAGGAAATGAGGTTGCAATCCTGCGAATGCTGGACACTTTTGATGTGCGCATTGCCGGTAGTGTGGAAATTTGAGCTATGGCTATAAAGCCATACAAAGATGATGGTTGAGGAGAAATTTAGAAAGTTTAAAGGGTAGAGGGAGGTTTGGGGCGGTAGGCTGTTTGTAATTACAAAGCGCTGTGATATCCTTGCTGGCGGTATTGTGTTGGTATCCAAAGTTGTTTTCTGCATTTGCTGTTGTTGCACGGCATACGCATTACCAGCATTTGTGGCAAACACTTGAAAATCCATTGGACGAAATTATTCAAGCGTATTCGGTTGTGCCAGTGACAGTCAGCCAAGCGCAGCTGGCTTATGAAGCATAGAATGCAGTCGAGCGCAGCCACCGAAGGAGCCCAGTGCTTGCCAGTGGCAGCCGCAGCCGCACAACAGCAAACAGCAATGTACAACAACAACCATAGCATGTACAATTAATCTTCGCTCTGAACTGCCGACCGCAGCGTGCTTTCGCTGGCACTTTGCTCTATTGTTTCCGTTTAAAGTTCGGCAAGTGCGTTCGCTGCTCGTCCGCTGCTGCGGTCCATCAGCTAAGCCGGCTGTGCTGTTTTACCTGCTTGCAGCTTTCGTTGACCACACGAGACCCCAGTTTGCTGCGCTTCTTTGCAGCTTCTGCCACAAAAATTCGCCACACACCTCGCGTACGCTGCTCTCACTGAGCTTCAACTCCCTTACTCTACACTGTCCGTTTTCTGCTCATCCTTTCTATCACTCTGCTGCCGTGTAGTCTAACAGTTCCAGTTGGCTCCCCCTCCCCTACGCCTTTAGTTTTGCTGGTTCCGCATCCGGTTTGCCCACTTTGTTACATCAATCCTAATGTGCTTTATGTCCCTCTGCGTTACTGTCTTCTTCGCAGCTCCTGCTGTGCTCTGCAGCCGGTTTAAGTTGGCTTCGCCGGTTGCTGCCTGCAACCGAAGCTCACAGCCATACTCCATACACACATAAGTAGCCATGCATGTTTCTCTACTTACTATATAGTTATATCCAGGCACGCTTTGCAGTCGCCGCTAGCTGTCGTTGAGTCCTTGTAATCCCATGTAATGGCATACAAGCTCCGTTTCAGGCGCTCACTGGCACGACATCTAATTGAGGGTTAGTTTTGGGTGCGCCGCTTGAATAATATAGTATATACTCTTTATTGGAAAATACATAACGTTGTGGAGAGTGAAAGACATTTACATATAGAGAGATATATACAGTGTGTTCTGAGAGCGCATGTTAGTCAAAGAGCGACAGAGTCTGTTCGTTCACAGTCGTTCGCAGTTAACAGTTTACTTTTCTGGACTTTAGGCTGATCAAAAATTTTGAACTACAATTTTTATGCGCTGAACAGAGTATATTGGGTTTGCCACAGGTATATACATATAAATATAATTGATCAGCGTGACGAGCTAAGTCAATTTAGCCAAATTCATCTGTTCTGTGCCCTTCTGTAGATCCGCGAACTAATCTCTCAGTAAAATTTTGCACCTTTTGCCAAAGAAACTGTTCGTTTTTCGGAATCGCCAATATCGAACCGCTATGGCATATAGCTGGCGGTTAAACAGTCCAATCCAAATCAAGTTTTTTTATTTGATAATATATCTTCATGATATTCCTCTAACCATTCAAAGAAACTGATGAAATTGAAGATTTTTTTATTCACTATTCAATTTTAGTATCCTTTGTATGAAATCAAATTTTAAACATTTCCTGCTAACCAATTATAGGACCCTTTTGCAGCTACATACTCACTTACATAGTTTCCCTATGTAAGTTTTTCCAGCACACATATTATTCTCTGCTCTAGAGCCCTTTATTCAACTGGCAACACTAGCTGTATACCATCACTGCCTTTATTCTCCAAATAGCGCTAACTGCATATCGACGTGTCCTTTTTTCCAACTAGATTTGCGCTTATCAAAACTGACGCAAGCGCGTGTTACTGGCAGGGAGAGCTATTTGCTGCTGTAAAGGCACTTTTACTCACCAATTGGCATGTAGCGCCGCTCATCTACTGTTGCTGCGCTGTTATGGTGATGAAGAGAGTAAAAGCACTGCTGTTATGCCTGACATGACTTGCATGCTCACCCAGGCAGCGGCGTTCTCACGCTTGGCAGCGCCTTAATTGCTTGAGTGCGTCACAGGGGTTGATTGCTGGCTGTTAGCTCACCTGCCTAGAAGCGTTATTAGTGCGAGTAGTGCGACTAGCGTATTGTGGCGACTCTCACAGCACTGGCGCTCACGCATGACCGCTCGCTCAGCACTTGCTATGCTAATTTCTCTGCTGCTTTGCAAATTGGACGCTTGTCTAGGCGTTCAGGACGTTGGCGACTAGGTCCTTGCGCCAGCTTGTGGCATATCGTCAGTAATCGGCAAACCATAAGGATCATCGTTGTTGTCAGTCGTGCGTGTTCGTTCGTTGCTTTCGTTCGTTCGTTCGTTAGTTCGTTGGTTCGTTTTTCGAGAACATTCATTTATGATTTTTTGACTCCTGCACCTGCAAAACAAAAAAACAATATATTCTCATATATATATTTCAAATATAATAATATCTGAACAAAAAAGAAACTTTCAATATTTTGTGTTATTTGAAACTTTTCTTAGTTTTTTCGAATAGTTTCAAATAGTTTGTGTACAAAGCTCGGTTTTCAACATTGTAAGTACCTATATATGTATATGTGACTGAAAATTTTTGTCTAGTATAACAAAGTGGCACACCCACACCTTTTACACCCGCATACACACACACTCACACACACATACACGCAAAGTACAAAGTATACTGCACGCATTGCAAGTGAAGTGCCCAGCGCCCATTGTCCTGCGAATACATTTGGGTTAATTGCAAAGTTTTACGCACCAGAAAGGATATACATAAATCTGTGGCTGACATTTTGGGCGTGTGTGAAAGCTTTGTGCTACGGTTGGCTACCTTAACCGGTTATTCTAAAAAAAGCAAAATATTTGAAAAATTTACAATAGCCTTGCTTGAGTGTTTTGGTTTGAATATGAATGCGTATGAACCTGGAAAAATTGAGAAAAAAGAACAAATCGAAGCTAAAATCAAAAATTTAATTAAAAAATATTAAAATTTAAATAAAAAAGAAATTTCAAAAAATACAAAAAATAAATTTAAAATTTTTGATTAAAAAAATATTTCAAAATATTTTAATTAAAAAAATAATACAAATTTAAAATTTATTACTTAAAAATTTAGATTAGTTTGTTTAATAAAACAATATTTAAAGTTACATATAAATTAAAAAGGAAATATTTGACAATTTTAAAGTTTTTTCTTTTATTTATTAAAAAGTTGTTAAAAAATATTAAAATCTAAATAAAAAAGGAATTTAAAAAATTACAAAATAAATTTAAAATTTTGAATTAAAAATAATATTTCAAAAGTACTTTAATTCAAACAAAAATTAATAAAAACTTAAAATTTATTACCTTAAAATTGGGATTATTTTCTTTGTCAAAAAAGGTTAAATAATCAAAGTCACACATATTTTATTTATTAAAAAAATGCATACTTCAAACCACTATTAACCACAACACACCCTTTAAAGTCAGCGCAATTAAGGCGTAGACCCCCTGCCTGTATTGCCACCCATTAGTGATATGCAATATCTGTAAAAAATAGCTTTCAGACACTCTCTATTTAAAATGCAATTAATCTTTGTCCAACGCTAAAACGATTGCATATTTGTAGGCGTCGTGGAGCACAGACATAAATGTGAGTAATAACACATGCGGTTTATAGCCGACAAGCGATAGAGTTAGCCGGGCTGGTGTAGGTGTGAAGTTGGCTGATATTGCTGGTCTAATAATGGGTGGAATGAGGTGGCGAAATATAAACTGAATTAATTACTAAAAATCCATTAAAATGCAATATGGAAAAAAACAAGAAAACATTTTTAAACTTTTGAAATTTTAAACTAAATCAACAGTTTTTAAAATTATATTTTAATATATTGAGTTTTTTTGGAAACTATTTTGATATTTTGAAATTTTTAAACAAATCAAAATTTTTAAAAAATATTTTTTTACTATTTTGAATTTTTTTTTTAAACTCTTGTATTGCGAAATTTTTTCATAAAAGTATTGAAATTTTTTTTTAAAGTTTTGAACTTTTTGATATTTTTTTTTTATTTTTTATATTTTTTTTCAATATTTTTTTAATATTTTGAAATTTTTTAAACTATTGTATTGTGAAATTTTTGAAAAAAGATTAAAATTTTTTGGAAAAAGTATTGAAATTTTTTTAATATTTTGAATTTTTTTTTAAAATTTTTGTATTGTGAAATTTTTTAAAACATTGAATTGACATTTTTTGGATAAAGTATTGAATTTTTTTTTTAATATTTTGGAATTTTTTAAATATTTTTAAATTTTTAAACTTCTTGATATTTTGTATATATTTTTATAGTATTTTGAAATTCTTTTTAAAATGTTGTGAAAATTTCGAAAAAACTATTGAGTTTTTTTTATATATGTATTTTAAAAGTTTTAAACTTTTTAATATTTTTTATTTACGAGTACTTTTTTAATTATTTGAAATTTTTGAAAAAAGTTTTGAGATTTTTAAAAATATATCTTGATATTTTTTATATATATTTTTAATATTTTTAATTTTTTTTATATTTAAAATTTTAAACTTCTTGATATTTTTTATGTATATTTTAATATGCTGATATTTTTAAAATATTTGAAACATTTTCAGAACTAGAAACATCAGTTACTTATAATAATGTTGGCTGGTTGTAATCGAATTTCAATTTCACATTTTAAAGTTTTCGAAGTAAGAAGATTTTACTACTATAAAAATTATAATTTTTCTACCAAAAATTTAAAGTATTGTTTTGTTTTTAGATATTTGGACATTTTGGAATTTTTTTTTAAATATTTTTATAAAAAAAAAGTTCTGAAAATAGTTATTTCGGCCTATCTCTTAGCTATCATCAATTTTTCTGTTATTTTCGCATTTCTAAATTTTATATTCGCCGTATACCTTCAACTATACGCCCAAGCAGCCACAAAACAACGCCAACAAAATCAGTACACCAAACCACACACTCACACACTTATTTGTGTGATATGCAAAGCCACCCATTTCCATGCTGGTAATACTTATACACTATTCAACGAGTAATAACAACAATTTCGCCACAAACAAGCTACGATAGCACACCCACACACAAACTTACGGACTATAGCTTACTGGAAGAGCCACCCACTAGCGCAACGCCGAAAACACGTAGACCGGTTTCCATACACATACACAGACGCGCACACATGTATGGTTAGATGGCGAGCCACTCAACTCACACCAGCTCGTCCATGGTGGCCGCCCGCCCACACTGCTGCTGGTGAAAATATAATCAATATGAACCATAACAACAGACAGCAAAGTGGAAAGCTGCGAGCGAATAAAATTCAACCCCGAAAATAGAAATAGCAAAAGCGTCGACAAGGCGGCTGGAGTGGGGGGAAGGACGTAGTAGCGAGTATACACATATTTAGTTGTGGCATAATGTGCTGGCGGTTGGGGGAGTGGGTGGTGAATTTGAAGCTTAGACTTGCGGCGTAGTGTGGGCTGCTGGGTAGTGGTGGGTGCGGATTGCTTTCAGCCTGTTTGCGCTGACGGCGACAAGGAAACTATCTGTCTGCCGGGAAAAAGCAAAGCAAACAGCAGCAACAACAACAATGATGACAACAAAAACAGAAATGGAAATGCTTTTTGTTGCCTAGGAAAAATAGAAATTTTTTGCGCGATCTTGTGTGTGTATATCTACTTGTATATGTGTGTTTGTGTGTGTTTGCGTAGAAACGTTAGCATTCAAGGCAGCAATAGAAAGAAATGTGCACAAAAAGTATAATAAAAATATAGAATATAAAGAAGGGAGAGGCAGTCGAAAAAGTTTTACCGTTAGTAGTTGCCAAAACCCAGCAAAAAAACAGTGTTTTTCACAAAAACAACAATAAATTATGACAACGTGTTGGCTACATTTTGCGGCGCTATAAAAATGGCAGAAAATCAAAGTGCAAAAACAACGTCGGCAGCAAAAATAAATTACAATAAAATGTGCAAATAAACGCTGTCACCGCTTTACAACAATAACAACAACTCGCAAATTACTATTAAATATTAAAGCAGCCTGTCAGGCGTTGGCCGCCGGCCGCGTGCCGTTAGCCTGCTTTGTCATGCTCGCTTTATTTTTTTTTATTCTTTTTGTATTAAATTTTTGCTTTTTGAATTACGCGCAAAAAGAGCGACTTGTCATGGCAGCAACTACTTTGTGATAATGTTGTCATATTTCATTGTTTGCGTGCGGTGGTCTTGTAGGTAGGCACGCCTATAAATTTCTGGAAAATTCTTTATTCTTCTATTTGCTACTTGTTTTTCGTTTACTACTTGCTGAAAAAACAGACTTCATTTTGTATGAGCATAGTTTTAAGGCGCATTTGTTCTATAAATCGTTATAAAAGGTGTGTCAAAACACAATTTGCATACTCAACAGTTTTTAAAATGAGTCTCAAGTCTCTTTCAAGTCGTCTCCAGCCAAATAATGTTTATGTTTTTATCATATATTTGTTTTCTTCCTTGATATGTAATGTCTTTTCAGCAAAAATAAGTCAAACTGACGTTTCACTCAATGTGAAATCTTGCTGTATTAAGTCTCAGCCTCAATAAATCTCTCAATTATTTCTCAAAGTTTTTTCCATTGAGTCTTAGAGGCTCTCAAACTGTTTTCAAACCATATTAATTCTATTTTTCGGTATTCTTACAAAGATTACTATCAACAATTAGCAATAAGCTGCAATATTTTTTCGAGAAATAGTTTTCTTGTTCTCTTATTATAAATATTCTCAATATTTGTCAAGGACCTCTCAATGGAGTTCCTGAGGTTCTCAAACCATTTTCAAACTTTGCTTTATTTTTTGACTTCTCTCCAACATTTTTATTTGTAATTTTAACAATACGTTGCAATAAATTTTTCAATTTTTCTAAAAATTGCTGTCTTTGCTCTCAGCTATTTCTCAATGATTTCTCAAATAAATATCAAATGTTCTCATGCTTTTTCAAATCAAATTTACCATATTTTTCGACTTCTGGCCAACATTTCTAACTACCAAGCAACAATCTGCAATATTTTTAAGCAAAATTTCATTAATTATTTTCAATAATTTTCTCAAGTATGTTTATCTTACACTCTCCTCAGCAGATTTTCAAATTTAAATCAAACAATTCTCAATACTTTACTCAGACAATGCGCTATACTTTTTCTAATACATTTTCTTATATTTATTTCCTTGAATAACTAAGCCCTACACCAGTACTAAATCCAATTAAATCTTCTCTATATAAATTCCTAAAAATAGGTACCTCCATTCTAAATAAAGCAAGGCTTATTATTTCTCAATTTAACTCCTTTAGCCCCACTTAACTCTAAGCGAAATCCTATTCAAACAGTTCTAAAACTTATCCCAACTCACTCTGAAACAAAATTTAATTTTTATACTTTTATAATCTCAACCTCTTTTCAAGTTTCTTTCCCTTACTCAATGTTTATAGCTTGAGTACGGAATCTTATCTTCAATTGATTTCTCAACAGTTTCTTGTTTTCAGCTCACGAATTTCTCAAATAATTTGAACAACTTTTCTTATATTTTCTTTACCACATTCATTTATCTTGTATTTAGTCACATTCAAGTTTGCTAAAGTTAACTTTAAATTATTCTTCCTTATTTGCGTAGACACGGCTTATGCGGTTATAGTCGAGTTTTACTTTAAATTAATAAAAATATATTTCGAATTGATTCCAAACGTTTCCTGGTTATTCTTAAACAAAATAAAATTTTTCTCAATTTTTACAACCCACTATTAGAAGAATCTTCGGAGAAATTCCGTTTATATTCTTAATAGGTCTCTCCACAGATTCTCAACTCCATTTCAAATATTTTTTAAACAAATTTTAAATCTGTTCTGATTTCAAAGTTTCACAGGTGATTTTCTAATGCTTATAGTAAATACAGAAAACACTTATTTAATTCCCTTAAACTTTTTCAAGCCTTTCTTCAACTACTCTCAATACTTTTTCAATTATTTCTAACAACAACTGATTTTTAAACTTCCAAATCTCTCACGTTATACTCAATTTAATTCAATCTTTATATATGAAAAGTACCTGTCACGTTGTTTGTCCGCGTTGGACTCCTAAACTGCTGAACCGATTTTAGTAAAATTTAGCACACTGTGTCCAGTTCGAACCAACTTAGAAGATGGCGTAGTAAAAACAATTCATAAGTAAAGAATATAGTGAAAGCTCTATTAAAAGGACACCCCATTAAGAGGACATCTCCATTAACCATGCACATTGTTGATGTTTATTAAGTTCAATCTACGATTATCAAGCGGACAACTCTATTAATAGATATAGAATAGTCAGAAAGGTTGGTAACCAGACATTGAAAAAGCAGCCTTAAATTCTTTATTTTTTCCAATGAAATTTTTTTGTGTGAATATACTTGTATTCCAAATTAAACCTCAAGCACAATTCCTTGAATTCTTAAACCGACAAAAACGTTTTCGCCTTTACTCGTAAAAAAAATTTTCACTGTATTAAATAGTTTATTATATGAATAATAGTATAAATATGGTAAGACTACATACTTTTAACAATTTAAATTTTCCTTTTGATCAGCAATTTAAATTTTCTGCAGATCTCTGCTTATGCACAGCCTTTCTATAAATAACCTCACTTCCTTTAGCGTAATTTTCTGCTTTTGTATATACTTTTTTGTCTGCCATTTAATTATTCAGTATTATTGATCGCTCACTGTGTATAAATACATGTGATGAAATATTTTTACATTGTATCTACTAAGCATGAGTGTGTGTTTATTGTTATAAGGCTGCATTATAGCTATCTGAAAAGCTATAAATATCCTGCACTAAGGACATACTGACTTTGCATGTGAATGTATGTGAGGAAAAATCTTGGCAAAGCAAAGCAAATGTGCTTGGAAAACGGTAGTAGAAATGTATCAGTTGGTTGATGTGTATTTTTATGGCATTCACATAGGTTATAATGCCCCGTTCACACGTGAACTGAAAATGTGAAAATTTTCGTTTATTGCAAATGTGCAGAAAGCGTTAAAAATATGCTTACTTTTCCTTATTAGACGAAGAAAAACTCCGTAAAATGAAAATATTTATATAAAATTTAAGGAAAATGATAGCAAAGGCGTAAAGTGTGAGTTTCGTAATTTTGAGGTTAGGTTGAGTTCGTATTAGTTGACATTATTGACGTTTTTGGTGTCGTGCCGGTCACTTATCTATACTGTGTATAAAGAGGCTTATTATCTTGGCAACAGCTCTTGTTTTCTTACCGAAAAATCTAGCTGTAAAGCCTATCTCCAGGCGCCAATTTGTATTAAAAGCTAAAAGTGCTAGATTTTCACACTTTTTTGTGCGAATTTTCTCGTGAAGTTATTGAACCTTTCCGATAGTTTAATTTTCTCAACTACTTACTCTCTTGAACTGATTTTCTAAGCGAAAAGTGCTACATTAAAGCCTAACCTTAGGCGCCAATTTGTATAAAAAGCTAAAAGTGCTTGAATTTAAAAATTTGTATGCAACTGTATGACTTATATACTGCTTTTACTCAAAAACCCTTAAACCGTTGCCTATTCCTAGGCGTTTCTTTTATATAATAATATAACAATTATTTATTGAAAACTCAAGCAATAACTGCTTTTAGAGTGTTCCATAAGCCTAAGAGGAGTCTTAAGCAAACTACTGTTTAATTTGAGGCGAATGGCACTAGTAAAACATAATCAAATTTCTTAACATTTCAATTAAGACAAGAATCTTAGAACTTTTAAAACCACATAACTTTGCTTCCTTCAAAGGTCTTCCATTTCGTTAAACAATGCACGCGTCTATTAGCGAATCATTAGCTCATATTAAAGTCGCTGAAACAGCTGGTACCACGTTCAAGTGCCTGTAAGCATGCCACTGTAAAACCACCACCTTGACAGAAAATATTCCGAAGAGCCACTGCTATCCCACCAGACGACGACACAGTTGCAATGCTAGCGAAGAGACGACAGCAGAATGCGCAACAAAGTTGCAGACTTGCTGCGATAGCATAAAACACTCGGGCAGTGTGTGAGGTCAATGAACGCAAGCGGGGAAACAAAACAATAGCGAGAGGAAAACTCCGAAGGATATGCGAAAAGGAATAAACAAAAGAAATGAAAAATACGTTAAGCACATAAAGGCAGCGCGCGAGTAAGGAAAAGGTGAAAAACAAGAAATTCTGTGGAAAATACATAATTCTTGCACCAATGGTATGTCAGGAGGATGCAACGATCCTTGAGAACATATGCGAGAAAGTCACAATTAATAAGTGAATAGAATTGCGGCAACACCAAGGAGCAAAGCGGCGAACAAATGAAGTGCATGGCAGTAGAGTTGACACCAACAACAACAGCGAAGGAGACGCCGTGTGTGTAAAGCGAACGTAAACATGGCAAGCGACGGGTGTAAACAAACAGCACAAAAGATGATGACACGTCGCAGGGAAGATAAGCACAACAAGGGGATCTAATGGCAGAATGCAGTGCGAATAAAGCACAGCAAAAGAAATTCGAGATAAAAAAAATTGAAAGGCTAAAAGAAGTCAGTTAATAAGCAACAAAAAAAGTATATGCGCTCCAAAGAAGTGTGAAAAATCAAACACAAAAGCTGAAGTGACACATAAAAATATTAACGAAAAAGAAAACAAAATGCAGAACAGCGTATTTGTTGACTTAACGCTAGTAGATATCAGAAAAGGGGTAGATGTGTGTTGGACTGAGTTGAAATTGCAACAAGGTGCTACATTTTTAGCAAACCAGCCCAAAGGCGGCCACATAATTACAGTAAAAATAAAATGAAGTCAGCGCTGGAGACAGCAGTTGCGCAAAAAAAAAAAAACAAAGAAAATGTGTAAACAGCAAAGCAAAAAGTCTTAAATGTGGCGTCACTTTGCTGTGCCATAGAAAATGCGGGCTTGGCGTTGTGCATGTGAGGCGGTGGGCTTTGTAATTGACACTTTAGACCGCGTGTTGTGTTTGACCTCATTTTTATGCAACACCTTTGTGAGTTTTTTTCTGTGAGAGCTTTTGGTTTATGTGCAATTCTTCTGACTTTTGTGAGGAACTTAATGTTGTTTTAGGCTTTGTTGCCAATTTTAAGCTAAATTTTGTTTTTTTTTTTTTTTTTTTTTAATACTGCTCCTTTGTATGTGATCTCAAGTCAAACGAAGCATTGCTTGAGAGTGAAAGAAACAATTTTCAATCTTTGGGACTAGACACTCAAAACACAAAAAAACTTTTTAAATTTTATGTTTAATAATTAAGCGCAATAAAAAGTTAACTGACAAAATTGTTTTTATAGTGCTTTTCACTGATCATTTAGTGTGAAAAGATAACCTTTGCTGATTTAATATTAAAATGTATTTGGTTTAAAATATTGCATTTATAAAGAATTATACGGAACTTTTGTAAAAATTTTATATTGTTCTTATAGAAACTTAACAAATTTCTTGAAACTGTTTGAGTCTAAAAAATATTTATATTCTGAATCTTTTACATCTTTTTTCAAAGTGAAACCCTCTGTTTTAAAATTTAGGTCAATTGAGAATATATTCTTCTATAAATAAATTAAAATAATTTTTCAAAAAGGTGATTCAGAAAAGGTGGTAATAAAGAGATATTATTTTTAAATTTAATATTACTACTGCTATTAAAAAGTTATATATATATTTTTTTAATTGGGAAAATTTAAAAATTTTATTAAAAAAAGTTAAAATTAATTAAAAGTAAATTAAAAAAAATATAAAATTATAATTTTTTTTTTGAAAATTTATAAATTAAATTTTAAACTAAATTGAAAAAAAATTCATTTTTTAAATTAATTTAATTTTTTTTAAATTAAGTTTCTATTCTTTTTTTATTTAATTTTTTTGTTTTTTAATTTCAAATTTAATTTTAAAACAAATAAATTATAATTTGTAAATAAAAAAAAATTTTTTTTTAAAAAATTAAAAATTAATTGAATTCATTAAAAAAAAAATAAAATTTAAAAAAAAAAAATTAAATTTAAATCACTCTTTAACTAATTTTTTTTTTTGAAAATTTAAAAAATTTAATTTTTTGAGCATTAACGAAGATTAATTAATTTTTTTCTGTTGAAATTTGAAAGGAGTTGTTGTTTTATTACATTAAGATTTGCTCCTAAATAAAAAAATAAGCTTAAAGCTTTTGATAGATTTTTAGTGAAAACCGATCACCAGATGTCTTCGAACTACTTTTTTCATTTGTGTTTATTAAATATTTGTTTTCAAAACTACTGTTTGTCAGCTGGCATACGAATTTATAACACACTCAAAAACTGCCAGCGGCGACGAAACATTGGCAAAAACACTGCAAATAAATGGTTCGTGGAGAGGACTAAGATGAACTTGGGGTATGAAAGTTTTAATTGCACACGATAACCACACTTGCCTTGGTGTATCAAGTGCCCGACACATTATGCTGTTTATATGAAATATGTTGTATGTATGCCTAAGTCTGTCTGCTTGATTGCTTGTAAGCTCGCAGCTGAACAGCCCTTAAATCAACAAATCACGCGCATAAAATGCGATAAGCAGCTTCACTCTTGCACCCTCGCAAATTTTTCAAAACGATATAATGTTTTTTTTAGAGCCAGCCTTTTGTTCTACTTCCTTTTTCTAGTGACATAGTGACATTTTAAAAAATGAAAAAGAAAAAATCAACTCTTATCAGCTCTATATAGTACTCAGTGATATTCGCTTATGCTTTTTTGTGGTAATTAGCTTAAAAAAACTATTATAAACAACAAAAGCAACCCTCGTTTTCGAATGATTTATCTGCATGAAAATCGCATGCGATAGAAATCAGACAAAGCAGAAGTTGTTACAGTTGTGAAATGTGTTTTTTCTTTGTGCCATAATTTAAGGTTGCTCTGCTGTTTGGAAATAATGAAATAAGCAGCTGCAAATAATGCGAGTTTTTTTCATAAACTCATTTAAATAAATAAATTAGGGTGTGAGTGGGTGCTGGAGGGCATAGAGGTGAAGGGATATTATTGTCATTATCTATCTTCATATGCATACATATGAATTTTTTCATACTTCGCAAACAACCTTCTGTCTCCCTGCTAAACTGTTTGCTAAATACAAAGTCATTAACATTAAAATTGAATTTATTGCTATGTACATAGCGTTGGTTGTTCGTACGCACACTTATTACACATACTGTATGCAAATTAAAGCATGCTTTGGCAAGTTATAAATCAGCTCAGCAATTAGTTTTTAGCTCACATATGGGCATGGCGACTTGCTTTTGCTAAATTAAAACATTTATGAAGCTTATGAAGCCTATCCGCAGGCGCTATACTGCTTCCAGCGCGCAAAACTGTTTTGATAGTACTAGTATTTGAATACAAATATCATCTCTGGTAATACGTTATCAAAATTTCTTTAAAGTTTAAATATTAATTTAAAATATTTTTTCATTTAAAAAAAGTTTGAAATAAAAAAATTTAAAAAATAAATTAAGCATTATTTCTGGTAATGTAATGTTTTAATATTAATAATAATTGCTTTTTAAAGTTGAAATTAAAAAATAAAACAAAAAATTCAAAAAAAAAATTTTATGAAAAAAGATTAAAAAAAATCAATATCCCTTCTGATAATACACCATTGAAATTACTTTAAAATTTTAATATTAATAAAAAAATACATTTTTCTTTAAAAAAAATGTTGAAAAGTTTTTTAAATGAAAAAATAAATTTTTTTTTTCACTTCTGGTAACACGCCATCAATTTTTTTTTTTTAGTTTTAATATTAATAAAAAAATATTTTTTCATTTAAAAAATTACAAAAAGGTGTTTTTGTATTTTTGCATATTTTTGGAATTATTTTTTCCTAACAAAAATTAAAACATTTAAAGAAATTAAAAAATTTAAAAGAAAATTAAAAAGAAATTTTTATGAACTTCCCATTTTTTTCTATAGATAATTTGTTTTAAATAACTGAATTAGCTAAATTAGAAATCGGATATGGCTAAATTCCATTTTTTATGTTTTTTTTTTTTATAATTTTGTTTTTTATTAATTAATTAAACTACTTTGTTGTCAAAAAAGTGATGTTTTGAAGTCATATCCGGGCGCTGGATGTGTTTTACTAATTTTAAAAGTTGAAAATTTTAATACTATATAATATAATATGCATATGTATAAGCTTGTATATACATACGTACATATTTACAACTGCTATTCTTCTCGTATTTCTTACGATTACAACCGATTACATAACCAAACAAATAGAAACTATATTTACACATCTTTGAACATATACTACAAAGGAACATACATATGTAAATATATATGTATGCATAGGTCTGTCAGTCTACGGCACAAGAAATTTATTTAATTTCTCTAAGCAACGGCAATAATGTGCATGCAAGGATATCTCAATCAGGATAACGATCAAATATACATATCTATGTATATACACATATGTATGTATGTGTGTGCGTTCGTTTGTTTGTCTGGTCGTTGTGCCGGCAGCCGCGAAAGTCACTGCATCAAAACATGGATAAAGTAGATGTGGTGAGGTCATTGAACTCCGCGCCTAGACACAGCTCAACTGCAGTTATGCATTTTTGTTCAACTGCTAGCGTGAGCGCATGTACATATGTATGCGTGTGTGTGTGTGAAGTTTTGTCTATGAAGTCACAGCTGTCGTTGTTGCTGTGGTAGGATTGTTGTAGCATAGCAAATGCAATACGAGCGTTGCAATGAGTGTGAGAGGGAGATGGAGGGAGAGGAAGGAGGCATAAATGCAACGACCAAACGCGCTGCATATGCAAGTGTGAGCGAGTCAAAGTTGTCGTGTAAAGCGAGCAATCAAATGGCAAGGACTCTAGCCAGGTATTTTGACTATTTCGATGGCAAAAACAATAGCAACAAGAACATCGCGAAGGGGGCAGTCACAGAATAGACAAAACTTAGCTTAGCAACAAAGCATAGCACGCTATTGTATCATATATCACTGAATTTGTACGTGTGCGTGTGCCCATTTGAACTCATGTTGCATGCAACCCTTCATACACGCACTTACATACATCAAAGTAGTTAGGTTCATCCTTCATGCAGCACAACAGTACTGCTCTAGGCGCTGTTAACGAGCAGTCCAGTCGGGTTTGGCAGGCTAGTTGCATGCCACACAGCAATTCTGATTAGAAATCGGATATGGCTGTATGTAAGCGTATGTTTTTATGCATGATATGTAATAAACTATGTTGGAAATATGAATGTAAATCAGCTGAAGCGGAAAATTATAATGAAAGACAAAAGAAATTATTCGAATCGGAAAAGGAGCAGCTGTATAAGGACTTGTGGCAAGTAGTTGAGACGAAGTGGAGACGAAATTATTTGTTAAAGCATAAACGATTTACATAAAATTATTAGTATTTTGTTGAAAAATATTAAAAACTTTATTTTACAACTTTAAAGGTTCGAAAAGCTAGTATTTTGCAATTTTAAAATGCACGAAACTTAAGTAAAACTTAGCAATAATGCTCTGAAAGACATTTCAAATACACCAGTTCTATGAAAAAATTAAATTTGTTAGAAAAATATGTAATACTTATTAAAAACTTAAGTAAAACTTAAAAAAAAAAACTTAAGCACTTAATGAAAAATTTAGTAAATGAGCTTGCCAATTACTTGAGGCTATTGATAGTAAAAAATAAAAAAAAAACTAGCCCGAATTCTTACTGTTAGCAATTAATCATTCTTTCATGAAAAAACACATACTACATATGTACATACATACATACATACATATGTACATATGTAAGGGCTTGTAGATTATTGGAAATTAAGCATCAAAACGATCGAGGAAAACTTGAAAGAATACTTTACAAAACTAAAAAATTAGGTTTTTCGTAAGTTTTTACTTTACACTTATCTAATACTTAACAAAAAGTTGAAATTAAACATCAAAATTCGAACAAATTTAAAAAAATACTTAACATTTTTTTTCTGCTTTACTATTTAATTTAAACTTAATCAAATACTTAACAAAAACTTAAGTGCTTAACAAAAAATTTAAAAATTCTTCATAAATGATGCTTAACAATACATTAGAACCAAGCCATCAAAATTCAAAAAAAACTTAAGCAAATACTTAACAAAAACTTAAGCGCTTAACAAATTTTTTTTTTTATTCTGCACACATGGTGAAATATTTATAGTGTTTAATTTGTAGCAAAGATTGTTTTTGGAGAATTATATGGGCGCATTTAAGTCTATATGTAAATGCTGCTTGGCAAAATAAATGCATTTCTACGAAAAATTCGAATAAAATTTTTGACTTCTCTCAAAATCAATTAACTCTACATAATACCTTTCCCTGCTGGGCTCAAAATGCAACAAATTTAATTAAAAACCGCCTGTTTTCCAAGCACTTGTGTTTCAAAAGCGGAGGAACAAAGGAGAAACAGTTAAACCGGAAAAAATGCCAACAAAGCAAATGAAATGAAATCTATCTGTGAATTACTGAATTACTTCCCGACAATTGCACAAAAATACTGCGCTGCCAGAGTCACATAATACACGGATAGAAAAAAATATATCGCCAACAACCACAAACAATGGGAAGACTTGCAACTAACTGCATTTGTGGCACAAAAACAAAACACACAAAAAAAAAAAACAAAAACAAAAGCAAAGGAGACAAAAGCGCACACTGTTGGCATTGTGTGCCAGCGCTGGCGCTAAAGTCATAATCCGCATATGCTTAAAACAAAAAAAAAAAAAAAAAAATCGAAAACAAAAAACAACAGCAAAAAATGATAAATAAATAAAGGAGGGTTTCTACGCGGTCGCGCAGTCGGTGATTTTTAAGGGTTGTTATTTAACCCGAACAACTTGCTGCACACACACACATATATATGAAGCATAAAAAGTTGATTAATACCCATGTGGGCACTAATATCGCCCAAATGCATATGTCAGTGCATACCCCCCACCACCGCTCGCTCTCTCCACTCTTTTAATTACATCTTTTGCCGCGGGATCTCCCACTGGGCTCTACGCAGTCTGCTTTTTTTTGGCTTTGCGCTCGGATAACCCGTATTGCATTACACTTGCCAATGCTGTTGTTGTTGATTAAATATGCTCGTGCATATGCGTACTGTGTACGGTGTGTTGGTGTATGTGTATACTTGTCCAAGTGCATATATTTTCTGATTGAGCACTTCTTAAAAGTCATGATGGAACATTTATTTCCACTTCAATGTTGGCAAACAATTTGATCAATTGTTAATTATATTAAAAACAGTAATTACACATATGTACTTATGTACTTACATGTGTGTGTAGGTGGGAAGATCAACGGGGGATGGGATTAGGGGCTTACATTGGACTTGGGGTAAAACAAAATCGCAAGAAATTAATTTATTTGAACAACTATTTTACGGTACTCTTACAAGAAGCAACAATTACTTACGATTACTTTTAGAATTACTTGACAATACCATTAAGATTACCCAAAATTATTATTTTTTAAATAAAACTATTACGTTGTGTTTGAAAATTTTACGAATTTACCACAAGCTATTGTTATAATTACCGCTAAAGTTTTCATTACTGTACCATTGCCCTGAACAACATATTTGTTGTTTACTTTTGGTATAATAACTCAAAACTGCAGGAATTTTCTTGGTTCGAAATAAATACTAAACGATACTCTTACTGCAATTAACAATTACATACCATTACTTTTTCAATTACTTGGTAAACCCAACACAATTACTTCAAATATTATTATTTTCAATGTTATTACAAACATTGCACAGTATTTTAAATGGTAACGAATGTACGATAATTTTTTATTATAATTACTGCTAAACTTTTCATTACGTTACCAATACTTTGAGATAAATTTTTATTGCTTATTTTTTCGCCGTCAATATTGAAGTAGATTTGAAAAATTAACGTTATGTTTTCATTACATTACCATTACTATGTGTAAAACTAGCAGCAGTGCTAAAGTTCACATGCGTTATAATTACCATTACAATAACCATTACTTAGGCAATTATTAAAAGCAGCGCAAATATTTTTACCAATATCACAACGCGTTCAATTTTCATTACCAAAATGATTACCAATACCATTACAATAATTATAACAATTACTGAGACAATTACTAACAGCCTCGATGCAGTATTTAGTTATTGCCACATTCTGCCTAAATTAAAAGTATATGCTCTCTTCTTTTGTTTTTACAAAGTTAGAATTACTACTTAAGTGTAAATACTCAAACCAATATCACTACACATTATAATTATCATTACTAAAATTATGATTAAAACCAATAATGTTGTTATCATTATAAAAAAATACCATTACAATAATAATTACCATTCCTAAGGCAATTACAAATACCATTACAATAAAAATTACCAATACTTTAGCGTGCCACTTCTCGTTTAAAACGAAAAAAGTATGTAGTTCGAGGCTAATTTTCTTCTATTCTCTTTACAGATTGATTATTTCAACGTGAGCGCAATCGTGCAGTTGTCAAAAAGGGAGTAGAAACTCTGTGAGTTAGCAAAATCAAGAGAGCGGCGAAGTAAATCGAGATCCAAGAGAATCTTGCAAATCTACACCACCAAATAAAACCAACTATACTAAACTAAAGAGAATAGTAGCAGAGCAAAACAAATATCCATAAAAAGGAGCTAACGAATAATCATATTAAATTTATACAAAGAGAATATAAAACCAACAGTTTATAAAAACAACAATATATATATATATATATCTATATATAAATATAAAAACGTGACATACAAATACCAATGTTCCATAAAGCACCAGCAGATCAAGAGAGCTACAGCACCAACAGCAGCAGCAGTTAAGAGAGAAAAAGAGAGAGTAAAGAGAGAACTTAATACAACATAAAAGCAAATTTTTAAATAAAATCTTAGTGAGCGGAGAATATAAATTATATAAAAATATAAATATTGCTGTCTTTTTGCATTTTTGCAATTTTATAAAAAACAAAAACAAATAATAAAAAAGCAAATATTATAATATATATATATATATATACTTACAAAGGCGAATCAATACACGAACAATCCTTTGAGAAGCAGAGATACACACTTAACGAACATAAAGAATCATTAGCAAAATTTACTCTTTTAACTTAAACAACAACAACTAACTAAAGAAAAACCAAAAAGATAAAATCATTGAAAAATCAATTTTACTAAAAAGCAAAATTTTAGCGAAAGAAACTCATAAACACACATACAAAGAAACGCGCGTAAAACGATCGTAGTTGATCTAAAACCCATACACCAAGCAGCAACGCAGAGCGAAAGCTACCAAAAACGCACGAAAGCTCAAAGTGGCCACAAGCGAAAGCTCCACGCCAACAACACAGTGTAAAGTCTTCTAGTCAAAAACAAAAAAAAAAAAAAAAAAAAAAAAAACAAGAAAAAAGTAAATAAATAAGCAAAGCTAAAACTATTTGCAATTTGTGTAAAGATAATTTTTAGCGAAAGCTTACTTAAACTAACTTACATACTTACTTACTTACTTACATACTTAATTTCCAACGGGACTTGTGCAAAGCGCAATCAAAGCTCTTATAAAAGAAATATTTAAATTAAATTAAATTTAAGCGACATTTAAACAAGCAGTGAGACTAATTACTAAGCACCAACAACAAATCATTCATACAAATAAAGCAACAAAGCGCTAAGCAAACAGTACAGTTAGATAGTCAGGCGAGCGCAAGTGCATAGTTCGAAAGCGAGAAAGTGCGTGTGTAGGCAGATCATAGATCGCGCCAACAGCAAGGAAGTTAGACGAGTAAGAGAGAGCACGCGTTCGAGCGCACACAACCGTTGAGAGCGAACTTCAAAATTACGCCCCAAAAGCAAGCAAGCGCCGCAACAACAGCAGCAGCAGCAACAACAGCCGTTAATAAAAAGCAAACGCCACAAGCAAGCACCGGCAAGAAAATGACCAACGCCATGGATATCGTGAAGAATGGCAGCGCCAATGGCTCGGTCGATGGCAGCTCGGATGAGTCGCGCACCAACTTGATTGTGAACTATTTGCCACAGACAATGACGCAAGAGGAGATGCGTTCGCTCTTCTCGAGCATTGGCGAATTGGAGAGTTGCAAGCTTGTGCGCGACAAAGCCTCAGGTAATTTGGGTAAATATGCAACTTTTTTCACACTAATTATTCTGTAAGTAAAAGCACTTAAGTTGCGCTTAAGTGAAGCTTTAGCAAAAGTTGTGTGATAACTGAAAGCGGTAAATGTAAAAACCGGCGTAAAATCCGCGTAACACACAAATTGTGCTTAAGCTAAGTTAATCTTTATTTTATATATTCAAGCGCAACTTAAGTAATACTTAGCTATTTAGTATTAACGTAACTTGGGTGCTTAAGTTACAAATTTCTAGTCTTTTGTTCATTTATTTATTCAGCGAAAATTAAATTAACTTAAAGAAATTAAAATAAAATAATGCAGTGAAACTTAAGCTTTACTTAACCAAAAATTAAGCACTTAAGTAAGTTTAATTTGAATTTTCTTTCATTAGTTTCAGCGAAAAAAATACAATAAAGTACTTAAGTGAAACTTAAGCTTTACTTAACCATAACTTAACTACTTAAATAAGTTTAATTTCAGTTTTGAATAGAAAAAAAACAAATACAATTTAGTACTTAAGTGAAACTTGAAGCTTTCTTAAACAAAACTTAAGCGCTTAAGTAAGTTTCCTTTTTCGTTCCTTAATTGAAACGAAACTTAAGCTTTACTTGAGTACTTGAGTAGCTTTTATTTGAGTAAAGTTTAATGTTTTATAATGTACTTATTTAAAAATTGGTTACTTTTGTTAAACTTAAGTAAAAAATTGCTTTTTTTTGTAAAACTTAGGAAAACTAAAAGTTAGTTGTAGCGTAAAAATATTAATTTCAATTCTTTATTAAATAATTTTTACAGTGTTGCCAGCTTCGTTGACCGCACTCAATCCGGCATTGCAGCAAGGTAAGCTACCGCTTTAATTCGGCAACATTCGTTAAGCTCAAGCCTATAGAATTATGTTTCAATCCTTTTAACTTCTCTCACTATCTCTCTATCACTCTTCGCTGCAGTCGGCCAAAGCTTGGGCTACGGTTTTGTTAACTATGTACGCGCCGAGGATGCTGAGAAGGCCGTTAATACATTGAATGGCTTGCGTTTGCAGAATAAAGTGATTAAAGTATCATACGCCCGTCCAAGTTCGGAATCAATAAAGGGTGCTAATTTGTATGTATCGGGTCTTCCCAAAAATCTATCACAACCAGACTTGGAGGCACTATTCGCATCATATGGCAAGATAATTACATCTCGTATACTCTGTGATAATATTTCTGGTGAGTAAAGCTTTTAATATACAAGTAAGTTAGGCAGCAGAGCGCTGTGAGAGCTTTTATATAAGCTGATACACACAACAGTTTATGGCGCTCAAGACAGTGCAGACTCCAACCATGCGCTGCTTTAGCTTTGACACCTACCGTTGCTGTCACTTTAAGCGCTCTCTGTCAAATCTGCTATATTTTTTTCACACTAAAACATAATTAAAATTTGGTTTTGCTTTTCATAGGTCTATCGAAAGGTGTCGGTTTTATACGTTTCGACCAACGCAACGAAGCCGAGCGCGCTATACAGGAATTAAATGGTAAAACGCCCAAAGGTTACACCGAACCAATAACTGTTAAATTTGCCAATAATCCCAGCAATAGCGCCAAAGCTCAACTCCCACCACCATTGGCCGCTTATTTGACACCACAAGCGGCTGCCGCAACGCGTCGTCTCGCTGGCGCACTGCCATCGGCTGGACGTATAAGGTAAGTGCCAACAAGTGAAAGCTTAGGAAAGTTCGAAATTTATTGTAGACAATGTGAAAAACTTTGTGCAAGCGTAAATGCATATACATAGTATGACAAGGTGCGCGTACCAGTTAGTTGCGCGTGCGCGAGCTTTTAAGTACAGCTGAGCGTAGTAAAAGCTACAAAGTGTGAAAAAATTACAGCTGTGAGTTAGCAGCGCAATTTTTTCTATGAAAAATAGCTATAAGCGCCAATTCTTTTCATTTAAATTACTTTCTTAGTAAAGCGCTAGTTTAGCCAAGTCAAGCACCAAAGCGTTTTTGCAACTTTAAAGCCCTTTTTATAACCTCAAATAACCGGTTAAATCGAAACTTCTAATTTGGTACTTCAAATTTTAATTTCACTCAAACATATATTATTTTAAATAAATAATAGCTTCAAATATCAAGCTCACTATTGTTTATTTTTTCATATAGTTTTTGATTCCGTATTTTCCTCACAGAGTCTAGCTGTATATTATTTCCGAAAATGTGAACAAAACCATACAAAAAGTGACTCCAAACACATTTTTCAATTAAAAAAAAATTCAGAAATTAGAATTATTTAATATTTCTTTTCAAACAACAAAAGAAAAGTTTGCGACCTTTACGAAATTGAAACGATCTCAGCAGTCATACTAACCGCAACTTTTTTTCGCTACTATTGTTTTTACTAAAACCGTACTCATTTAATTTTTCCTTCTTTATGTTTTTCTTTTTCTTCTAATTTTGTGGAAAAAAATAATAATATTGACCGAAAAACTACCGATTTCGTTTTTAGCATTGGAAAAAGCCCGATGTTAGCCATTAACAAGGGTTTACAAAGGTGAATAATTTTTGTTATTATTAAAATATTTATATTTTTATGAACCTTTGTTTCAACAAATTGCAACTGTGTGTAGAAAAGTAAAAACAAAAACGAGATTTGTGTGAAAAACTATTTTTTTTTATAAAAATTATAAAAATAGAAAGTTAAACTTAAAATTTCAAAGACAGTTTATTTTTTTTATTTTAATTTTTCTATGTTGTTTGACACATTAAAAGGTTTTAAATTTTAAAATATTATTTGACACACCGAAACATTTTAAATTTGAAGATTAATTTTGGTAACTTTATTGTAAAAAAAGTAAATATGACGAAAAGTTTTATTAAAAAATTTTTAAAAAAATTTGAGCTCTTACATATTTTTTTCGTATGTGGTAACTCTAATCTTAAAAAAAGTAAATATTAAAAAAGTTTGAAAAAATTTAAGCTTTTACATATTTTTTTCTGATATGGTAACTCTTATCTAAAAAAAGTAAATATGACGAAAAATTTTATTAAACATATTATTTAAAATTAAAGCTTTGACACATTTTTTTCTTAAGTGGTAACTCTAATCTGAAAAAAAAGTAAATTTGACATCAAAGAAATACCAAAACATTTTGAAGATGTGCTTGCTTTCAATGTTAATGCAGTAAATTTTGCCCTTAAATTTTTGTCAGTGTATCATTAGCTCTGAGAAATTAAATATAATTTGCTATAATTGTACTAGTAATTAACTTTACCCCTTGGCTTTCGACTGTCACCGCTCTATAACCTTAAATTTTGCGTTCCTGCCTTTCAATAATTACACTGTATTATACTAAATGTGTGTTCTTTTCGGTTTCTGGGTGGTTTTTTTTTAGTTAAAGTTCTGCATTTCGCTATCATACAAAGTATTTTGAAAACGTAGGACTTTACAAAACTTTCTTCCTAAAAACACATTTTCATCTACTCTTGTATAATAGCATTTTTACACTTTATTTTTTTTTTTTTTGTATTAATTTTATTTTTGGTTTGCTAAATTTGGTTTTTTGTTTTTATATTTAAACAAAAATAAATGAAATTAATAAAATTATGTTTTTATAATTTTTATTTAAAATATTTTTTTTTAATTAAAATTTTTAAAAAATATTTATGAATTAATAAAAATGTTATAATTTTTTTTTCGACAATTTTTAACACTGTTGCTATATGTACTTGTTGTTTTAACTGTTTACAATCACTAATTGCATTTAAGTTATAATAAATTATTAAAAGAAAGGCATGACAAGATTTGTGTGATTTAAGAAATTGTAATTTATTCAAAAAATGTTTAAATATTTCATTTATTTTAAATAATAGAACCGTTCGGCAGGGTTGCATAGTATATAGTATATCTAAAAAAAAACAATTAAAGAGAGTATTTTTATGTTTAAAGAGAACAATCTATAAGAGAGCGTCAACTTTTTGGAAACAGCGCACGGCGATGCTCAGCTATTTATTTTGTATTCATCTATTTTTATAATATTTATTTATTTTTTATATTATTTGTTTATTAATTTTATTATTAAAAAATTATTGTTTTATTTATATTTTAAGTTTATTTATTTTTTTTTTATAATTTTTTTTTTTTATTTAAATTATTTATTTTTATTTAAAAAAATGTATACAGACATCTAATTTCAATTATTGGAAAACCTGTTAAAGAAACGTATTTGAAAAAAACTATCCAGTTAAGAGCAAATACTGTATAAAGAGAGAGAGAGAGAGAGGGATAAAGAAATATTAATAGAAAATGAGAAATTAATAAAAGTAGCAATTCTTGTAAAAATTCATGTCAAATACTGTACTGTCTGGAATAACTCTTAGACCTATTTTTTCCACGAAATACTAAAGAGAGTGCCGTTTTGAGTGTAAATTCAAGCTTGAGCAAAATTCTACTCGGCTTTTTATTACACAAAAATTTAAATTTTTGGCTTTTCGATTACAAAAATAGAAAAGAATAACGAAAAAAAAGAAGAGGGAGAAAAATAGAGCGTAAAAAAGCTGAAATTGAGCATTTACGAATGGGTTTGCACAAATCCTTCATAATTGAAAATAGATTTTTTTCACTAAAAAGTTAAAGATTTATATTTAAAATTTGAGCGCGTGAACTATATTTTCAATAGTGCTTTTAAGTCGCTCTATCTGTCATATATTGAACTAAAGGATTGCTCTCCACGCACTAGTGAGCTTCAAATGAGTGCAGCAATCTACCTTGCTGGCTGCTTCTCTTTTAATACGAATGTCTCTATCTATATACGCATTATCAACTCCATATAATTTGCGCTACAGTCGCCTTTTTGCGCTACAACCACATGTTTTCCAATTCACCTAAAAGCTCTTAGTTTTTTTATTAGTTTCACTCACTAATACTCATTTGGACCTTTTGCTCATTGAAATGCTAAATATTAATTAAATATGCCAACTGTTATTATTTTTATTTCTTTTTTACTTTTTATTTTCTTACATCTCCTTTTATTTCCTTATGACCAATTTGTTCATATTCTAGTTGCTCTCTTTTCTAATTTAGAAGGTTGAACACTCCAAAGCTTACCACTCATGTTTTCACTCATTCTTAATCTTATATTCAGTTGTTTTATACCAAAATATTTATATTAATCTTTATTTACGCAGAGTATCAACTTTCTCCCAACGAACTCAGCATAACAAAAACTAAAAAAAAAAACAAGTTATTTATGTATTTTTCTCGTAGTCTATAAAGTGAAAAACTCAAAAGCGCTCACTGCGTAATGTATTTAAAACACGCGCGCTCATTTGTTCTTATCATAAACTAGCTAACTCTCAATATATTATACTGATCTTGTACTCTCCCTCTCTCTCTCTTTCTCACAATTGTTTTTTTTTCGGATTTAGATACTCACCATTGGCTGGTGATCTCTTGGCCAATTCCATTTTGCCCGGCAATGCAATGACCGGCTCCGGCTGGTGTATATTCGTTTACAACCTCGCACCCGAAACTGAGGAGAATGTCTTGTGGCAGCTGTTCGGCCCATTCGGTGCCGTCCAATCGGTCAAGGTTATACGTGATTTACAGACGAGCAAATGTAAGGGTTTCGGCTTCGTGACCATGACGAATTACGACGAAGCGGTTGTGGCAATACAATCACTCAACGGTTATACACTCGGCAACAGGGTGTTGCAAGTTAGCTTTAAGACAAATAAAACCAAAACCGCTTAAGTGAGCTTGAGTGGTGTTAAGAAGAAGAAGAAAACCAACAGCAACTATAGGAAAAACAGCAAGAATATGAAGGAAAATGAAAGAGCAGGCAAAACGGCGGTAGTGAAAGAGAACGGTAGCGCAAGCAAAGTGTTGATGAAAGAGAAGTAGAGCGTAAGCGCAAGCAAAGCTTTTGTTGACGCGCGCGCTTACGCGAGCGCAAAAATATGTGAGAGAAAGAGCTGAAGTTGAGACCGTGAAATTAGCGAAAGGAAAGCAGGATGAATAAGCATGAAGTGTAAGCTACAACCAGTCAACACCGCAGTTCAACTAAACAACAGCAAAAAAGTTAAAAACATGCAAAAAAAATATTTAAAAAATTTACATAAATTATATACATATATTATATATGAAGCTGTAGTTATGTGTGCAGGAGAGACAGTTGAAAAATATTAACTATACAAAAAGTGTTGAAAAATGAAATTGACATTTACCACTAGTCACACAAAAAATTAAAAAACAAAAACAAACATATTTTTCATTGAAGAAAATTAGTAAAAATTATAAGTTGTGCAAAATTAAATTTAGTTTTGTAGTATTTATTGAAATTCGAAAATTTGTTAGCAAAAAATGTAAGAGAAAAATACGAAAAACGGAGCAGAGAACGGCTATGGCAAAAGGGAGTAGGGAAAGCGTGAAATTGTTTGCACAACGCAATGCTTTCTAGCAATATTTTTTTGTGTGTTCAAGCGAGCCGAAAGTAGTTGAGCATGAGAGCGAGATAACAGCAGCAGCAAGTGCAAAAGCTTTACCATAAATAGTAAGCGGGCAAAAGGCTTAAAAGAGAACAGAGAAATAAACCAGCGTGAGCGATGAAAGAGCGAAGCGACGCTGCCTTATGTCACGCTGCTAATTGGTATGAAGCTAAAGCACTGCATGGCAACACCCAATCAACACTGGCACAAATAGTTTAACACAAAACTCAACCCTGAAAATATTCAAAAGAAAAATGGAAATTCTCAAAACCTAAAGAAAGGGACATAAAATAATATGAAAATATAAATAAAGCAACAAATAATTCTCAAACTCATCGTATAACTACTTATGCATATATATAAATATATATTTATTACTTATTATTAACTATTATAATTAAATAACTTAAAATTATTATGTGGAAAATATTTAAGCAAAATTTATTTAAACAAAATACTTAGTCACACTTGTAAACCCACTTTTTAAACTAATTACTTAATTGTACTTAATTAAATTGTATTTGTATTTGTATTTGTCTATCATATATATACATAAACACACATATATATATATATATAAATTTATGAATTTTCGTAATTAATTAATTTATTAATTTCGTAGTTTCAAAACAAAAACAAAAAATGCTGAGAAAAAATACTTAAAAATCTAATTATTATAAATTCATATATTAATTATTGCATGAAACATAAATAATGAGCGAAAAAATAAAATAAAACAAAATAAACAGACATACACACACACAAAGTAAAGCAACCGATACGCATATTTTACAGCATAAAATATTTATATAATAACAGTATCAAAACAAAAACAAAAACAAAAAACCAAACAAATAAAAATATACATACAATACATAAATAAAATAAAATACAAAAAAAAAACAAGCTATTTGCTATTATTAAATTAATTATTATTATTATTATAAATTTATTAATTGATATTGCCATGAAATTAACTAAATAAATGTGTGAATTATTTGAAATTTTAAAACCGAGTGCAAATTACATCTAGATGGCAACCACGCGCCACGTGCGCAACACTGATTGGCTATAGCAATTGTGGATTGTGAGCGATTAGCATAGCGGATAGATGAGGGAAGCAGCCAGAGTGTGGCGAGAGTGAGAGGCAGAACGAAAGAAGGTAAAGAGAGAAAGAGAGAGAATAAGATAAGCAGAAGTTGTGTTGGGAGTGTGAGAGAAAGATAGCGAGAGCGAGAGAACGAGCGAGAGCTGCAGTGTTGGGAGGAGCTAAGGCGCAAAGAACAGAAGGAGAAAGACAAGATGTACATGTGTATTATTTGGAGTAAAATAGAGGAATATGAGAAGTTAGAATGCAATGGAAATAAACAGAAAGCGAAGCAGTTTGATCGTTATAAAAAGTAATGAGAGCAGAGCGTTGCGTAAATTAGTATAACAGCTGAGCAATATAGACGTTGAGAGTGCTGAGTGAGAGTTTGGAAAGCTGGTGCAGTGACATGTAAAAGCTGGTTATAGCAAGGCGGTGAGAGTGAAGGAAATTGCACAAGAAGTGCACGCAGCAATTGTTGTGGCTGGTATAAAATATCTTCAAGCGAGTGATTTGAGTGTGAAGTGTATTGAAACAGGTAAGAGCAAAACAATATTAGCGGGACCCGTGCTGTAAAATCAAGAAAGCTGGAGAATATATTTTGTGTGATGATTTAGTAAAGTTTCACACCCAACAGCTGAACAAAACTGTAGACAGAACTCAACAAAAACGATCAGCTGTTACGTTAGCAAATGCAGAATGGAGAAGTTTTGCTGTTACTGGCAAAAGCTTTCGTGTTTCCTCCCATTTGCCGCTTTTTGTTGAGATCTATCTCGTTTTTTGGCGCTCTTTCGTTCACGCTTTCATTGGCGCTTCTCTCAGTTTCTCTCTCTCTCTCTCTCTCTCACCCTAATGTGAAGCTGAGTGTTTTAGCTTAGAGATGATCTTTTGGGTTTAGTGCTGTTTGAGAGCTTTCATAATTTACACACTTCACTTTTCTCACTCTACACTATGAATCACAACTATTTATAGTTAATCAAATGCGATCAATGTTTTAAAAAAATAACCAGCAAATTTTTATTAAAATAAAATATTAAATTAATATAAATAAATAGTCAAAGAAAAATAATATGTATGAATGTTTTCGTAAACTATAGATTCTTTTAGTTGTCACTTCACGCTTACTAATGAAAATTAAGTAGTAGAAATGTGTATGAAAAAAGTTACAAAAAATGAGCATAAAAAATTTTATATTAGAAATTATTATTAAACAAATCAATGTTATATCAAAATATGAGTGCGAAATGTGAAAGAACTTCTAAGAGCACCAAAGAGAAACTAAGAGCTAAAATTAATTTAAATTATTCGTTCCAATAAGTGAGTATAAATTATGAATTAGCATTATTAAGGAAAATAAGAAAATAAAAAAAATCATAATGTGAAGTATTAGGACGAAGCCGTAAAGAAGTCAAAACTAAAACACCAACTTTGAATATTATAAAAAGTTTTTTTAAAAAGTACTTATATAGTGAAATTTAATAAAAAAAAAATGAACAAAATTCACAAAAAAATGAAAAGAGCGCTGAAAGCTGTTATTGGAGTGAGAGTACGCTTATAAATAAAGAGCAGAGAAAGAAAGGAAAATTTAAAAAGTAAAAGCGGGAAAGAAAAGTAGAAGTAAGAAGACTACTCGGAGATCTTATAAAGAGCAAGCAAAGAAAAGTCGAAACTAGCGGTTAGTAAGAGTGACGAAGTAACAGCAAGGTTAAGAGAGTATACCGAATTGTAGGTAGCTGACCGCTGAGTATGGTGTGAAGCTGTTAAGCAAAGAACTGAAAAGTTAAAACGTGCATTTCTAAATAAAGAGGCGTGAAATGTGAAAGGCATTTAAAATAAAAACAGAAAATTGACAAAGAAGTATTTAGAATATGACATTTTTTTTATAAAAAAAATAGCTAGAAGAGAGAATCGTAGGGAAAGAATGATAAAGTATCGAGTCGGAAAGAGTGCGGAAGAGAAGCGCAATACACTGAAAGTAGAGTGCAGAAAGCAGGCGGGCGATTGCAATAACAAAATATTAAGATAGCAAAAAATTAAAAACGAAAATCAACAACTAATGGCAATATTTTCGGAGGTTGAGGCATTTAGTAGCAAAAATCCATGCATAAGCAAAACGAAAAGTACTAGTACATGGAAACACAGTACACAATACGAGTATTTAAATGCAAATGCATACAATAAGCCAAATTTTATAAGTGCAGATGTGCTAATAGCGAAGCATGAGTGTGTAGCAGCAATGCCTGAAATGTTGCAACAGCTCATTAAATAGTTTTAAATGAAAAGTGACAACAGCGCATTAAATAGTTTTAAATGAAAAATGGCAATGGTGCGACAACATACAAACCATCAAAAAACTGTTTAAAAGTAGAAAAAATTAACAACAAAGGTGAGTTGGTATAGAGTGTGCTGCGGCTGTTGTGGGTGTGCAGGCAGAGCGCACAGTTGAGAGGAGAAAATGTCAGGTAGGGTATTTTTATATTGAAGTGCAGAAAATGGTTAGAAAGTGTAGAAGGAGAGTTCATATGTTGAAGAAGTGAGAAAGCTGATATGAATAGGTGAGCATAGCATATACCAAGAGAGAGGACGAGTGATAGAGAGACATTTTATAAGAAAAAATATGATGTGTTACTCGTCTAGCGATGAAACGGCGTACGTCTCGGTCAGCTTATTACACAACAGCCGATCGGCGCATACCACTCAACTGCTCACCTCATTTCTGCCGAACAATCGATAGCCACAAATATATGTCATCAAGTACACGCATACTTAGCTTTATATCACGCTTGTGTAATGTGTAGGCAAAGCGCTCATGTAGGTGCTAATCGAAAATGTGTTTTTAAAAAGCTCACTAATCATACATTCATCTACATAGTATATTATATCGAAAATTATCACACATTTACATGCATGTATTTTATGTAATCAATGTTGAGACAGTAACGAATCGAGATCGATCATATTTTTGCGTGTATATCAACAATAAAAACAACAATACATACTATATATAACAGTCAATATGATTGATATTTAATTGTTTACAAATAAAAATAAGCGAAGGCGAGCAAAAATAATAATAAAAATCACCCTCATGCACATAAGCAACTAAAAAATGTTAATCATAGCATCGGACTTGGATCGCATATCGATTAAAAATTATTCAAAACTTATTACACACATTCGTATAAATGTCATAAAAATTTGATGTGCTCATTATTACTGCGAGAGAAGAGAAATCGTAAACTCAAACTAATAATTTACTAAATCACTATTGTTAAAACTCAATATGCGCCACTGTAGACAAGCAGAAACTTATGTATGTAGACTAGCCGAGAACCGCTATATGCGTGAGTGTATTGAGTGTCAGCTTATATAATATGTTTTTCCCATGTCAGATACATATACATATAACGTGTGTTTAACCAATTAGTAGCATCAAAAAATATAAATAACTGTTATGCATAACTGTAAACAAACGCACACCCAAAAATAACCAATAAAATAAGGTGTGTGTCCAGGCTAGCGCATGAATGTGAGCGGGGGAGGTGTATTGGCCAAGAGAGTTGAGAGAGCGAGATAGTGTAAGGCAGATATAGAGGAAAGGACGAGTGTAAGTGATGAGACAGAGGTGGGGGGAAAAGAAAAAATAGCGTAGAAGGTAAGAGATTAGAGAGAGAAAAAATTTAGCGAAAAATCGGTTGTAAAATAGCAAAAAATAAGGACATGTACAGAGACAAGTAAAGCTTAGAGAGTTGAGGGTTGAAGAAAGGTTAATAAGGAAGACAGAGTTTCTGTAAGGTTGCAGAAGTTAAGGTCTTGTTAGAGACAATTTAGTTTAAGTGTATTTGATATTTGATCGTGTGGGTTGAAGGAATGACAGGAGTGAAACTGGCAGGACAGAGATTATTGGCGAAAAAATGTATAAAAATAAAATGCAGAGATTGTTGAAAAAATAATGGCAATAAGCTTTAGTTTCCTACAAATTTGTGGAGAAGCCAAAAACAGTAACGAAAAGATGAGATTTGAGAAATAATAATGAAGGAGCTGAGCGTTGTAAAATTTGAAAGAGATGATGGGGATTGAACATGTAAAGATGGCAATATAAATATATGAAAGAGCATGAGAGAGAATAGTTAGAGCAGAGACAAATAGTAGATAAGTGGTGAGCTAGAATACAAAAACATGTATGTGGGGTGAAAGAGAAGAGAGATAGAGTAGAGAAGAGAAGAGAAGAGAAGAGAGAGAAAGGAGAGAAGAAGGAGGAGAGGAGAGGAGAGAAGAAGAGAGGAAGAAAATAAGAGAGAGAAAAAAGAAGAGAGAAGAAGAGAAGGAAGAGGGAGAGAGAGAAGGAAGAGAATAGAGTTGGGAAGTGAATAAGATGTATAAAGACGTAAGAGCTTGTCAA
Organism: Bactrocera correcta; assembly: GCA_027475135.1. Lineage (NCBI taxonomy): Eukaryota > Metazoa > Arthropoda > Insecta > Diptera > Tephritidae > Bactrocera > Bactrocera correcta. The sequence continues at coordinate 1,125,336 of CM050322.1, forward strand.
GTGAAGCCAAGTGGTAAGGAAGAGGGATACTGCGTAGAAATGGAAGGTAGAATAGTGCCAGTGTAAAGATTATAGAAAATAAATGCTTAAAATAGATGGCATTCCCTTCCTTTACCAAATTGAAAAGTACTAGTCAACGCGAAAGGTTTCAGTGTGTTTTTTCAACTAGTAAAGAACGTTTGAGCTGCTTCAAAAAACAGTTGGCTAACTTAGTATATATAAAAAAGCGCATTTACTTAAAAATAAAAACAAGCAAACAACGAAATCAAAGGAGCTTCTGGCCAACTGCGTTGAAGAGCAGGAAAAAATGAAAAAAAAAAAACAATGTGTTAGAAGAGAAACTGTGTAGAAGAGTGAAGGATAAACAGGAAAGCTACAAAACTTTGCTAGTTGTGAATGAGCTACGCGCGCGCGCTCCCTCTCGCTCTTTGCCTCATAAGTGGTTAGTCGAGTTGCAAACCCTTAGGGGAGCGCAAAAGTACTATTTTTCAATAGAGCTTCAATTTATATAACTTTTTGTGGACTAAGCAAGCAGTAGGATGATGTTTGCTGTCAACCGCTTGCTTTTGTATTACATTTTAAAAATTTCTAGCTTAGCCAAGGCACACACCACACATTCAGCGCAAGCGCCCTAGACACACACCACCTTCTACTACCCACAATGTGCAACACTAACATAGAACACACAAGCGACAGGCGATCTGAAGCAGTTAGCGCAAATTTTTTAAAATAAGCATAGAAAAACTTTAATAAACATAAAAGATTTTAAGTAAAAATTCATATTTTAACATGCAAAAACACGTAACATAAGCAAAAAATAAAAGTTATTGATGTTAAACTGGAAGCTAGCAGGCAAAAAGGGGCGCCAGGCCACGAAAAATGCATTTATACAAAACACAGTGGCGCCAATATTTATGTGTACACTGTGTGCGGCCAAAGCGTGTGCAAGCCAAGCGCCAGCAAACCAAGCACATACACGTTTGTATATGAAAACTAAGTACTAAAGCATTTCAAAATCCCGTAAAATATACCGTACCATAAAATAAAACATAAAATAACTGTACTGAAAACGACACCAAAAAATCCCACTTAGCAAAAATTCACACTCGTACTGAAACTGTCAAAGCAAAAAGCCGAAAAAATAGTTTAAAAATAAATGCAAAAAAATGACATAAATACTACTACTACTACTATTTTACGAGCAGTACATAGCAACCCATAAAGCGTAGCAGAATTTCAGAATTTATATAGTGGAAAACAAAAACGTAAAAAGTAAAGCGAAAAAGCAGCAAAGAAACTAGTGAAAAATCGAAAAAATTTTGAAATGTTATAGAATGCATGAAAATACACGAAATTGTCGTCGTAAATCCAAAAATGAATCAGCTTCCAAAATTTTTAAGATACTAGTCAAGTAAGTGTTTAACATTAGCAAAAGCAAAGTTTATAAGAAAAAATCAGCAAATCGAAAAATTAAGCAAATATAACATTATATAACAGTAAATGTGGTAGTGATGCGGTAAAAAGGCATTCAAAAACTATACCGTTAGCTTGGTTAGATACCAACAATTTTTTTGAAAAATTAAAAGAAATTAAAAAATATACATACATCTATATATATATATATATATAAACGTGTAAGCAACCATTTTCCGAATAAAAATCACTGATTTTTCATATATATAGTAAATTTTTACGCATAAATATATATATACATATACATATATACCGTATTAAATGTAAAAAAACACCACAGCAAAAATTTGAGATCTTTAGAGATAAGAACGAATCGAGTTTATGATTTGAGTTTATGTATGTTTAAGAGCTAAGCGCTGAGAGCGCGTAATGAGAGAGCGCAAAATTGGAAGAGCCGTAAAGTGTGCGCTGCGCTACAGTGGCGTGCATATTTATGAAACCAGCAATTTTGCGCGCAGAAATAAAAAAGAAATAAAATATATGAAAAAGTTTACATTAAAAATAAGAGAGAAAATTACCGTAAAAACAAAAATAAAAATAAAAAAAATATTTATAAAAACAATTTGAACAAATTTGTAGTAGAAAACTTATGTAACAAAAGCAACGCATGCGAATTAACAAAACATTTACTATCAACTATGATTTACTCGCATAAACATACTTACAAACTAGTTTCATGTTTCTCTTAAATGTTCAAAAGCAAAACGTAATAAGCGAAAAACAAATACAAAAGCAAATTGCAAACAAATAATAATAATAAAAAATAGCGTGTGTTAGACAAGCTGGCAACACTATGCATGATTATTACAATTACCTACGTGTCACATAAATACATAGACGCCTACAAACATATAGAGATACACACATATATATATTTTGCATATATACATGTTTAATGTATTTATAACGGTACTTGTACTAGTATTTGTGTTCCCCGCCCAAGCATACAAAGCAACAAAGTAAAAAATGCGAAAAATGCAAGAAACGAAGAAATCGACAAACAAATGGGTGCTTAGAATGTAATTAATTACCTACATGATTACTTAGCGAAACTCTCTTAACTGACTGCTGAGAGCGTGCGTAACACATGGATGTGCCGCTGAGGTTGAGTGGCTGTTACAAATATAAAAAAAAAAACAACAAATCGCCAATAACGGCGCGACAGGCAAGGCAAACATTGTTTTGCACACGAGTGTACTGGCAAGCGCATAAAAATGTAAAGCGCAAAACGCTGTCAAGCCTCACCAACAGGCGTTGCTAATACTTGTCAGCGGTTTGCCGTTAAAAAAATGCAGGCGATTACTTTTCAATTACTTTATGATTACTTCACTTTCATTATACCAAAAACACATATTGTCACACTTAAGGTGTTTATATGTGTGCGCAATAAAAGCATACAACAACAAATATGCGAAATTATTAAGTAGTTGACTTTAATTACCACTTATTTCTTAAGTAATTACCTAAGCAAAACTTATTTATACCAAGTAATTATATATGAAGTGCATGCATTAGTGTTTAATTATTTGTGTTTAGCTTTTATGTGCGTATATATACATATATAACAGAAAATACATAAATAGTATATATGAATTATAACTTGTCGCCATTGTAATGCATTACTAAACCAAAAATATACTTTAAATACTTGTATTGTAATTAATTGCAAATTTCTCTAACCGTATGCGTATAATTGTTAGTACTAATAATTTAAGAAATATATGATTAACAAGCAGAATATATAGCATTACCAGCTGTCATTACATATGCATTACTTTGCATTACATTACATAACCTTAGATTACATTTAATTTTGTAGCGCGTTAATAATGTACGCAAGTACTGCACGCGCTATGCGCTTATTTCAAATGCAATTACTTGCATTACAGTAATGGTAATGCTTATTGCATTACACCTTACACCTTACAATTACTTTGTAATGCTTTTATTCATTATAAACACACGAGCACATATTCATATTACTTTCGATGTATTCAAATATTTGTGTATTTATATGAATTACATATTAATTAACGCATTACCTATTAATTACAAGTAATTACAAACCGGCGTCATAGCAAATGCCAGCAAAAATATATATAAAATGCCATATGTAGCAAATAAATGCAACAGCAAGTCACAAATATGATTAAAACCCAGCTAGCAATTAAACCAAAGTAATTCAAGTAATGGAAAGTAATTATATGGGTATTTGTTAAAGACACAATAAATGTGAACTCAAATTAAACGCAAAATAGCAGACGAAAGCTCTAAAGAAGCGAATCATGGCAACTCTAAGAAAGCTAAAGTGAAGCGGAAGAAAAGTTGAAAAGAGAGCGAGTTTGACAGCGAGTTGTGGTGCGGCGACGTGAGAACATCCTTAGAACGAAGAATGGTAGAGCAAGTTATGAGTAATGCAGCTAAAATCATGAAAGCAAAGCTAAGAAATAGCGCAGCAGAGCTAGTAAGCGTACTGTTAGCTCATGTGGGAGTATATATATAGATAATATCCTTCTCTTCTACTGGATCATTCTCTCAAGCCAAACCGACGTGCTCTTCAAGTGACTAGTTAATAGCCGAAGATCACTTATACGAACAAAAACAAAGTTGTGAGCAACATAAATCCATATATATATATAACATACATACAGACAACACACGCATACACACATATATAAGCATACAGAAATATACAAATACATACACATATACTTGCACACTGCAACACTTACCTATATACAAATGCAGAAGAGTCAAGAAAATAAGAAAAACAAATACTGAAATCAGCAAGCCACTTCACTCGAATGCCGAAGCAGAAACAGAAATATATATATATACATATATGCTGAAAAAATATACATATATGTATGTGTATATATGTTTACATATTAATTATTAACAATTTTACTATATATATATATATGAATTATATGAATGTATAATTATTATGTATTTGTATTTTATGTATTAGTTTTGTTCTACAATCTTTTGCTCTTTCATAAATTATACAAAACAAAAAAAAAAAAAACAAAAACAAAAAATAATAAAAAAATCAAAAACTGTGTTTGCTTATTTGGAATATTTCGGCTTCGCTGCCAACAAGAAAAAGGTAAAACCATCAAGACAAAATACAAAGATACAAGGCATTTCTTATCAGAGATGTGTCTCAGTCTATTTTTCACTTACTGCGAGCGAGAAAAGCGTGCAATTCAGTGGTAAGTTGGTGCTTGAACTGCCTGCTAAAAACTAATAATTTATGGACAAAATGTGCGAAATTGAAAAGTTTTGGACTCGTAATAAATAGAGAAATGCTCGGAGATCTTCCATACCACATTTCATCACCTTCAATTGAGCAAGGGAATGATTTTTGACGATTTTTTCCTCAAAAACCGGCGATTTGGTACACATTTTTAATTTTCAAAAATTCTAGGTAAATCCAAATTGAAATTTTCTTTCATACAATTATGCGCCATGCGATTCTGCAAATTTCTGCATTTTTACTTTTTCGCTACGACCTCTGGTTCAAAAGTTATAAGCATTTTTGTGTTCGGCGGTTGCTTGCTGCATGCTTCTGGTCGCCTGGTAGAAATCCAGGATTTTTGCACCAGATTGGAAGCAATTTTTCTGTGGCGTCGGCAGCGGTGGCGACAGCGGCGGCACTACAAATGTGCGTTGCATATGCAAAGGGGCGGAATTGTGAGGACGGATGCGGCATACATGGGCGGGCCGGAAACCGGAACAGGTCATCGACCGGAAGGAAATCACGGCACCCCACTTCCGGTTGGAGGCCCAAACCGGAAGCACAAACCGGAAACGGAAGCCAGACCAACATCCGTTTCCGGTTATCAACTTCCGGTTTGACTCTCAGACCGGAAGTGCGGTGTCATATTTCCGTTTCCGGTCGGTGGTCTATTTCCGGTTTCCGGTCCGCACCCTGTTCCTGTTTCCGACCCGGCCCCGCATCCGCTTTTCAAATTTGCCCCTTTGCGTATGCAACGCACTACGAAAATTTCTGGCGCCGCTGCCGCCGCCGCTGCCGACGCCCAGAAAAATTGCTTTCAATTTGGTGCAAAAATCCTGGATTTCTACCAGGCGACCAGAAGCATGCAGCAAGCAACCGCCGAACACAAAAATGCTTATAACTTTTGAACCAGAGGTCGTAGCGAAAAAGTAAAAATGCAGAAATTTGCAGAATTGCATGGCGCATAATTGTATAAAGAAAATTTCAATTTGCATTTACCCAGAATTTTTGAAAATTAAAAATGTGTACAAATCGCCGGTTTTTGACGAAATTATGCGAAAAATCCATAATTTTTCTTAAATTAGTTTCAAAAAATGGTGTTAGTATTTGCTCCGAGCAATGAAGCTTCAATTGGATGCCAAGATTTTTTCATAAAAGAGTTTTTTCAATAAAATATTTTGTGTTTATTATTTGCGTGTTTTAGTTGAATATGCTCATGTACTAACACATTGTTGGGAATGCGTTTCCGACACAGAATGTTCTGTTAGGGCTTAGAGGTACTGAGTATATGGTTACTATCGATTAACGTACTTTTGTAGAAGATTTAGAGCTCTGCAGGCATAGAAGGGATCTCCAGTGTTTTGATAGAAAGAAGTTTTGATTTTGTTTTGTTTCATATCTTTATTTGTGTCATTATATTTGTTTGTTGTGCTTTCAAATAAATTAGCATGGCTTATTACTACTGTGTACATAAATATATTTTATATATATGGTACATATATGCAATCTCAATTGATATTTGGTAATAATACATTTGTTTGGTTACATTGGCCTCTAAATACTGCTTTACTTTCACTTTAGTACTAATTTTCAGTTTTTATATGTTTCTAGTGTCCTGCACATTTTGTTACTCTTAGAGATTAAATTTTATAAATTTGAAGAAAACAATTTATAAATTGAAATTTCATTCTAAAATAAATGATTTGCGTTCCCCATAAAAATCTATGGTTTAGTGGTTCTAACCCCTTTGTGGCTGCGCCCTGATTCACCTCCACTAGCTAAAGCTAAGCTTCTACGCTATTGGTCCGCTGCTCGTCCTTCTCCGAGTTCTCTACGCGCAACTCCCTGTGCTTACACGCCCAGCTCGCGACTTGGTGTTGTTGTTGCCATTTGTCCGGTATGTGTGCCTGGCGGTGGTGGTGAGACCAAACCGGGCATGAGCCGATTCAAGAGCGTGCGTATGGCGAATGTGACATCGTGATTGGCAAAGCAAAAGAGGAAGGAGACGACAAAGCCCTGCAGACTCACCAATATCACCGAGAGTATTTGGTAGAAGCGTTCCAGTGGTGTGCCGGTGTCGGGGCGGTACGGGAGCAGTGAGTGTTGCAAGCCAAATAGCGGTATCTGCAAAATGAGATGCAAAGCAGAAAGAGAATATAAGTTAAATGAAAATAAGAGAAGCTTAAGAACAGAAGCTTTTTGTTTTGCCAATCTTAAGTGTAGAAAAAGGTGAAGAGAAGAAGTGATGAAGAGTGCAATCAAATATACGCAGGAGATAAGTGAGCGCGTAAATGGTGTTGAGAGTTCCTTGTTGTAATAAAAATATAAAATAATTATCTAATTTTTTGTCCTTTCTGTGCTTCAGATTCTGTGTTAATTCTAACAATTTCTCTACCTTCACTTTCACTTTCTCCTTCTCCTCTCTTTTTTTGCACAACTTCCGTATGTACATATGTAAGTACGCTTACCAATATTATTGTAGCGCGCACTGCTTTCCTTATGGCCAGCGGTGCCGGCTGCGCCGACTGCGGATGCAACTTGCGCACAATGACGCGCAAAACATTGATGAGAAAAACTGAAAAAAAAAAGATTTGGAAAAAAGAAATATGATTTTGCTTTTTGTATATTGTTGTTGTTATTATAAAATAGATAAGGAACATAATATATACCGAAACTAGCCAAGAGCGATGCACAAATGGGCACAGACAGGATCCAAAGCAGCAGACTGTCGTCCATCCAGCAGCTGGAAAAGAAGGGCGTTAGTGAAGCGGATGAAGCAGAGTGGAAAATGACTGCAACTATATCAAAATATAGAAAGTACAGAGTGATTGAAGTACAATAATATATACTATATATGCCTACTAGGCCTAGACACCGGAAGCTCGAAGTTTGCTTTGGCTTCTTCTCTTTACAGGCCTGCTTTGAAGAGGCCTATTGCAGGTAGGGATACAGGAAATATTAGGTTGTCAAATATCTTCCTTCGCCTTTTTGCTCTTTATTCAATGCTTCATAAAAAGTGTTACAGTGATCGGATTTAGTTCAAATATGCGCCGTTTCGTTCGTTAATCTGTTTCCATCTAGACGGCAACTACAGAATATCCCCCTCGTAGAAGCTCCCCTCCTTATTTGCGCAGAACTGAGACAACCACTTTTCACAAGCCTCTTTTGAGTTCAACTTTAAACCAACAACGGCGCTCGCCATGGACAGGAACAGGTGGTAATCACTTGGCGCTATGTGCGGGCAATATGGTGGTTGCGATAATAAAACCGCCCATCCGAGCTCCTGTAGCTTCTGACGAGTCATCAACGAAGTGTGTGGTCTGGCGTTGTCTTGATGCGACACTAAATCCTTCCTGTTGGCCAATGCTCGACGCTTCTCGTCGATCACCTGCTTCAAGCTGTCCAGTTGTTCGCAGAAGATGGTAGAATTGGCCATATGGGAGCAGCTCATAGTGGATCATTCCTTCGCAATCCCACCAAACACACAGCTAAACCTTCCTGGCCGTCAATTCCGGCCTTTGGGCCCCGAACCCTTTTCGCTTGATATTGTCGTATGTGATGCATTTTTCGTCGCCAGTCACCAATCTCAAAAATGGGTAGAGTTCGTTCCGTTTCAGCAGCATATCGCAGGCGTTGATTTAGTCCAAAAGGTTTCTTCGTGTCAAATCATGCGACAGCCAAGCAACAAGCTTTGTTTTGTGTATCCAGCCTTCTGCAGATGGTTTAAAATGGTTTGATGACTAACTCCCATCTTCTGGGGGATATCACGAGATGCCACATGTCGGTCTAACTCGATTTTTTCCATGATTTGATCGGTATTCGTCGTCAAAGGCCTTCCTCCTGACTTATCCAGGGTGTCGTTTTCACCCGCTCTGAATCGTCGAAACCATTCCTCCGCAGTTCGAGGTGATAGAGTACAATCCGCCAAAACAACATTAATCTCACGGAACGTTTCTCTAGCGGATTTTCCTTTAACGAAGGAAAACTTCAAAATAGCGCGAATTTCGACGTTAGTGAACTCCATGTTTACACGTCTTTAACTGTTGAACGCAATATCCAAACTAATTATGCATAGCGTCGTTTTGTAGGTTATGTCAAGACCTTTCAAAAATGTATAGTATTGCCAGATACGAGCTCTGTTGCGCTTTATACATAGCCGCGAAATTCAAACAGGCGGAAGGGAGGTATTTGACAACCTAATATGTTCCTCCAAAGGCTTAGCTGAAAACAAAGGTAGGAGGAATTTAACGGTAATTGCTTACTGTGTATTATCGTCGGTGTGTAAAAATCTTGCCGCTCCATAAGCCATCAACACAAGTATGGGTGACATCCAGGCGAAGAGCTTGAACCAACGCATCACAATGGTGTCCTTAACAAAGACCTGTGAAGAGAAGAAGAAGAAAATTAAAATAATTTTTGAAATGAGAAATGAGATTTTTTGTACAAAAAAAATATTAATTGCTTGAAGTGCGCTGAAAATAATAAAAATAAAAATATTAATAATTATAAAAATAAAAAATTATTAAAATTTTCAATTAAAATAATTGAAATGAATTTTAAACCAAATATGCTACGAAAGTGTTTTGTCAAGCGCTTAGTTAAATAAAAGACGCGACTTTTTCCGCTTTTTGAACATAATTTAAATAAATCCCTTTTCAATATCTTTTTTTTCTTTATTTTTGCAAAAGTTTTATTGCCATAATTAGCGCATCTGCCGGGCGTGCTCATTAAAATGCACATTTACAAAATTTCCATTTTTTTTCTCGCGCTCCGCTCGCTAACTTTGCTTAGCAGTAATCGCATCTGCTTTTTTCATATTCATCTCGCATTTTTGCATTTTTTATTGCTCCATTTTTGTTGTTTTTATGTTGTTTGTATTATTTTCATTTACTTGGCAACTTTCCGGTGTTGGCAGGCACTCAGTGCTAATCAAACTTTTCCACTTTCAACGTTGCATACACAGAGGCGCGTGCCAACTATGCAGCGAGTGGCACAGAGCCCACGTATGAGTGTGTGAGTGTGTGTGATTGTTTGTAAGCGCACTTCCTGCTTAATAAACAAGCGTAAACTTTGCATTTTTCTGCGGAATAAAATTTTGTGCGAACAAGTGTGCGAACGGTGCATTACATTTATTGATAATTTAAAATGCATACAAGTGCTTTTCGGAGAGCATGAATAAGCGATTTCTTGCATGTTTCATTAAACACAGGGGTATTGTAATGAATTACGGAAGCTTTAGCAAAAATGCTAAAATTCAAAAGTTTTCTTAACGATAAAATCGATAATATGTATTACAGAAATCGATAATAGTTTTTGATAATATTTTTAAAATTTCTCGATAAAGATTTTTTAAATGTTATCGATAAAATCAATTAATTTTTCGATAAAGATTTTAAAAAATTTATCGACAATATTTTTAAGAATGTATCGATAAACATCAATAGTATCTATTTTGCGATAAATATTTTTAAAAATGTATCGATAAAAATCAATAGTATGTATTTATCGATAAATATTTTTAAAAATGTACCGATAAAAATCGATAGTATGTGTTACAATAATCGACATTTTTCATCGATACAGCGGAATATGTTTGCATGAATATTAATTTCATAAATATTTAAATCTATGTGTGTAAATATAATTCACATCGTATGTAATATATGTAGGCAATTTTTTAGCAATAATTTTCTATATACTTAAAATAGAACTTTCTCTTTGAATAGTTTAGCGCTTCTCATAGTATATGAGCAAACTAATAGTAAATAATATTGATTAATATAATTTTTTAAAAAAGTTTCGATGAAGATTTTCAAAAATTTATCGATAAGTATCGATAGTATGTATTACAGAAATCTATATTTTTTTAGCGGAATATATTTGCATACATATTATTTTCGTAAAATCTTAAGCCTTTTCAAATAAAATCCATATCGACATAAACTATGTATATAAAAATTTTCATCGATAATTTTCGATAAACTTAAAATTGAACTTCCTGTTGAATAGCTTAGCGCTTTTTATGATTGCACATAAATAAGCCGTTATCGTGTATAAATGTTATCGATATTTTTTGTTATATTTCATATCGATAAAAACGATTTATATAAATACTTTTGTGAAAAATTAGTGACTAGTTAAGTTTTGCTCCAGATAATACTAAGAAAACTTAGTATCGATTTGCATATTATCATATTTCGATTAATTATTAACGGATTTATTTTAATCGATTGAAGTTTAATTAATGGAATAAAGAATTTTCATTTCACATTTAAAAATACGTAATTGGTTATCGACGAGTGTGATATCATTAAGTAATAATTTATCGATTAATGCATTTTAGAATTGTAACTAATATATTTTTTAGTTCTTTTTTATGAAAAATCGCTTACTACTAACACAATATTGGCAGCCTTAAACTATGTGTAAATTGATACATATTGTTATCGATAAAATTCTAAAACAACTAATAAAGTTTTATAATAGAGTTTAATAACAACTGTGCATATTCAACTTATCGATAAATTAATTTATCGATAACCATTGATTTTTAATGTACGATGCACATTAAAAATAAAATTTAAATAATTATTATTTAAAATTGTTTTGTACTACATTTATCGATAAATTGCGTTATCGATAACCACTAATATATTCAGTTTCCATCCTATGCATACTGCATTATACGATTTTGAATTTGCTTTTACACTTTTTATCGACAAATTTTGTTATCGATATACTGTGTTATCGATTTTAAATAGTTTTTAAGAGAATTTTAAGTTAGAGTTACACATAGTAGGAAAACACAAGGTACACACATATACACATTAATTTCTATTGATTTTAACTTACCACCACTAACACCAAATGCAAATGCAACCCTTCACAGAACATCCAAAAGTAATTGACCAGCATAAAATAATGCACGACCAGGTGTAGAATTATGCACCAGGGCTACAAACAAGATTAAATTGAAATAATTTTAAATTGTTATTGCAATAGTATTAAATCGATATATGCATATGTACACACACACAATTACATACTACAATAGTTGAGATTAATATATAAGCAAATAAAGCGAAAACAAATATTATTTAAATGCTTAAGTAAACATGCACAACTCACCGGATTATTGCCTATTAGATCCGGTTGTTCGACCACAAATTTGTACCAGAGTATCCAGGCGATGCAAGTGAATGCCAGCGAGGCGAACAAGTGCACGTGTATGCGTATGCGTGTGCAGCGTAAGGATCTAACGGTTTACGCATAATAAATGCACAGCAAACAAGAAGAAAAGAGTAGATGAGATAACTTAAAGTTATTAGAATTGTAAACGGCAGTGAAGTATGAATGACCGTGTGCACTTAAAACACACACACGCACATAGATAAAATTACGTATGTGAGGCATATAAATATTTAATACCTGTTGCATACTTACTTAAGCCGAGGAATATGACAAGTGAGAGCAGTAATGCGATTAAGGAAACGATGTAGCCTTTCACGTACAGCTCATTGACAAAACTGCGGAACTGTTGAGAGCAACGCCGGAAGAGCGCAAGAAAGGGGACAAAAATACAGATAAAGTTTATGGGTGGCATATAGTTGAGCAAACTTATTTTAGAAAGTGCTTGATATTTTTTTCAAGATATTTACGATTTGGCACTTAAAATAATTGGAATTTCATAAACTGAATTCAAATTAAAGTTTTTACAGCTCTAATCTTTATCGCGCTCTCTAATATGCACTCTCCTACCTGCAAGTCATCGTAATCAATGCAATTGGTGTAGTTGGACCATTCACGACCACTCACAGGATGATGATACCAGGTGCCGTTCTCCAGACAACTAAAAAGGGGATAAAATATAGTGATGACACAAAGTTATCGATTTTTAGAACTGTTTAATGAAAACAAATGACGATTGATTAGGAACGAAAATATGATAGAAAATTAAAAAAAAATACATATGCATACATATAATATATAACTTTTTTTTTAGCACAAAACCTTAAATTGATTGTTTTTGATATCGATAAATATTAGTTTCGGTCAAAAAGCAGGCATTTATACTAATTTTTACAAAATTAATATCTTTATTAACTTTTTAATTTTTTTTTATGTATGTAAATCAAAAATCGATAAATTTTGTTATCGATGCATTTGTATCAAACAACGCTATGTATGTAGGATATATTGTATGTATTTGATTTTTGCAATTAATACTTTTATTATCATATTTATCTATTGTTATATGCATCTCTGTAATCGATAAATTTCGTTATCGATATATTTGTTTGAAACAAGCAGATATTTGTATTAATTTTCGTAAAGTTAAAATTTGTATTATCATATTTATTTTTTGTTTTACACATATTGATAATCGATAAATTTGTTATCGATAAATTTGTTTGCAGACAAAGCAGACATTTATAGTTAATTTTTGCAATTAAAATTTTTATTAACATATGTATATTTTGTTTTATACATATCGATAATCGATAAATTTTATTATCGATATATTTGTTTGAAACTAAAAATGCGTAAATTGCAGTACTGCTGGTTTTATTTTTAAATGTTTCAAAATTCTTTTGAAACTTATTATCACTTTTTATATTTCATGGCGAATTTATTGTTTCTAAAGAAATGAAATTTACTAAAAAAACCTAAATGCTCTTGCCACAAGTGCGCGGTGCATGTGCAGCAACCAAAAGATTAACCAAATATTTGCTTGTAGCAAATGCATCAACCAACGAAGGAAGCAAAGTGCCACAAAGCGCCACTTCTTGCCGAGAACGTGTGGCAATAGCCTCTGTTGATTTTCGTTTCTCAATTTTCAATTTTCGATTATTGCTTTGCACTTACGTTTTATGCGCCAGAAATTTGCGATTGAAGCCCTCCACAAAATCCGGACAATATTGACTGAGCACAGTGCCGGCGGGCGTGCGCGGCCAACAGAGGTAGCCATCGAAGCGTAAAGGGCAAAAGCGCAGCGGCGGCGAGCCTGCAGCCGTGGGTGATGTGGCCGGCGAAGAAGTTGCTGAAGAAACCGACGAAGAAGTGCCATTTGTTGCAGGCGTTGAAGTGACAATAATGTTGCTGATATATGGGTATGTCGCATTTATGTTGCTCGCATTGTAGTTGCTCTGAACTGTACTGTTATTCTTGCTAGTGAGTGACGCTGCTGTTGTTGTTGTTGTTGATGGCGGTGGTTTTAAGCTATGCTTGGAGATGTAGGCGAAGAGTTCATTTTGTTCCGCCTGCGCCTCGTCCACATTCGACAAGTCTATGCTGCCTTCGTTGAGCACGGCCTCTTCGAGGTAACGTGGCACGCCAATGTAGTTTGCTGCATGAGTGTGTATGTGTGTTGGAGGTGAGAGAAAAGTTTCGTTGAGAAAATATGGGAAGTGCTCTAAAGGAGATATTTAGCAATATAGTGAAATTTAATGAAAAATGATTTTACTAATGAAAATGGTCCCGGACCATCTGTTTAGGCTTGCCCTTATTTTCATTTTTCATCATTTCTAAAACAGTAAATTGTACAGTTTAGTTATTATAAAAATATAAACCGACTATCTATTCGCACTAATTTAAGAAAAAAAAAATTTAAATGCGCCGTAAAGTAGGCTACGTTTGAAGAATATCCTGGCAATATCAAAAAGTCGAATTTATGGACGGATTCTTACAGGTTTTGGAATAAACTCGTAATAAACCAGCGTCTTCAGGGTTCTTTTCGCACTAAAACAGAAAACTAACTAAAAAATAGTCATAAATGCGCTAAACTGTAGGCAATGATTTCAAAATATAGAGATTTATTTATACCGAATAAAAGGGGTGAAGATACGACGGGCCGATTTCTTGCACGCTTTTGTATGAAATCATGAAAAACCAGAGGCTTTTTCGCAAAATAGGTTTAAATACGCTGGAATGTAGGCAACATTTTGGAAATGTAGAGAAAAAGTCATGAATGAAACGAAAGTGTGGACCAATTCTAACAGGTCTTAGTATGAACTCATAATAAATAATATACTTCAGAGTTCTTTTAGCCTAACTCAGGAAAAAAGAACAAAATAGTCATATGTGTGTCAAAATGTAGGCAATGTTTTAGGAATTTAGAGAAAATAGGCGAACGAATCTACCTGTTTACCTATATATTGTGGTTTGAACTCATAATAAACCGAAAAACATAAAATAAGTATATAAAAAAATAGTTCGGAAGATGGCGAAGGTGTCATAATTCTCATAGTTGGTATATTTAAGACTTGTTGACTAATTTATACCGAATAATATTCCTCAAAGCATTCCGGTTATTTTTATAATAGAGTTCACACATATAAGGGGTATATGGGAATATTTTCTGATGTTTGAGTTACATTTTTTAGAATGGTAATCAAAATGTCTTTTAAATTTTGAATTTTCCTTTACCTAATACTAGGCACGTCGTCCCAGTGATTTCATTTATATTTTTGCATAATTTTATAAATAAAAATTAATCTCTGCATTAATTGGTTGTTAAGAGAAATTAAGCAAATTAATTAAAACTTACTTACCGTCATCGTCTGTATCATTGAACGCCGAGCCGGTCTCATTCTGATAACGTATTATACAATTGAGATAGAGATGTGAAAGGAATTCGCGCAAATATTGGTCATCGGCCTGAAATGGTTCGAAGAGAAAGGCCATTGTGTGGGCGTAGACTCACTGACAACAGACAATTGATGTTGTGCCACACAAACTCACAAGAGCAAGACCGCTTTACTGCTGGAATGAAAGAGAGAGAGAGAGTAAGAGATAGTGCGAATTTAAGAAAGAATGCCAATAAAAATAAAAAGTGTTAAAATTTCATTGACAAAGCGAAAATAATGAATTTTATAGCGCGCTTATAGGCGCATTACGTTTAAATCAATTATGTGTGCTGCATATGTGTGGGTAAATGAATATGTAAGCAAGTCGTTTGCTAATAAGGCACGGCTGTGTTTAACCCAGCACACGGCGTGCGTCTGGCCACCCTACGAACGGCTTCAATTGTTTTCCACTGAAGTGTAAAAGCGCTTTAAATGAACTGTCAGCAGCTGTTGCTACTTTTATCGCGCTTTATGCTTTGTAGTGGCAGCAAATTTGTGTGCAAAGTAAAAATTGATTGCAAAAGAAAGAAAATGTGTATGTGTGTGTGTGTAACAACGCCGGAAATATTTGTATGGCAGCTGTCGGCAGGGCAGGCTGCTAAAACCGGATGTTCTTACAACGTATGTGTGTTCTTACTACATATGTGTGTATGCGACTACATGCCGCTCGCACATATCGCTTTCAACGCTTGACCGGAAATGTGTTTTACTGCCAATTTGAGCCTTCATGTGGAGGAAATTGTTTCATGGCTTATTTTTCGCTTAATGAGAATGACGACGCGGCAAAATGTCTACACCAACCTAACGAAGTGCGTGTGATTTAAGCGAAAAAATGTTTGAAAATTCATAATAAGCGGTTTTGAGGTACTTTATCCTTATTTTGATTCGCGTTTGATTTATTTTTTGTAAAATTAATTCCACTAAAGCTTTCTTGCAGGCGGTAAAACTATTTTAATAACGCGAAAATATTTATTTAATCACATCTGAGAAATTATATTATGATTTATAAGAATTATATAAACGAAGTATACTTTTCAGCGTTCTGTAGAGTAAATGTAAGTTTTAAAGCTTTTTGAGGACTGCAAAAAATCGTCTATGAAAAAAATCTTAATATTTTCACCAAAAAGAAATGTGATAATTAATGTTTTTTATTAAATTAGAAATTTTAAGGAATTTATTGCTCATCAACAAAACTTTCCAGTATAGATTTGGTTGGATTTTTTTCCAAAAAATTTCAGGTTTCATAAAGAATGCACTTAAATTGCCTATTATCGGCCTAGCAATTTAGCATAACTTACATTAGTTCAAAATAATGTTGCTAAATACGAATTTTGATCCTAAAAGTATAATGCAGATTTGAATTTTCAAAAAATAATTGCCCGAAATCCATTAATGCAAGCAATTTTAAGCCATGTGAATTAAAGTTAATCTAAAAAATCTAAATACAAAGCTTATTTGTGTAAATTATATACACACATGCAAACTTGAGTCAGTCAGCAGCCAAAAAGTATGCTACAACCGTAATATATTTTCAATACTAAGCACTGCAGGCAATATTTTGCATTAAATGCAAGCTGCTAAAAGCAATGCACATAACAAATAGACAACAAGCTTTAAAGAAAATAAACAAAAATTAATTAGTTGAGACTGTTGGGAAATAATGTTTAGAAATTGTACATATATTTTCATATGTATAAAATTATTGTATTCGATAGATTGCTACAAATGACATGCAGACTTTTTACAATAGCAAATAAAATAGAAAAAAATGAGTACGAATACGAAAAATATTATTCCGCATATAACCATTTCATACAAGCGCCTGAAAGTATGCAAATTTTTTTAATTAAAAGAAACACAAAATGCAAATCATTTGAATGCTTATTTGTGCTATGCAAATATTATTAAGCGTTTTTAAATTATTTTGATAACATTAAAATAACTGAGGAAGCCTATAAATATGCTTTACAAAAGTGTGTTGCAAAACTACCATAAATATTTGCACAGTGTAAGCTCATTTACGGTAAGAAATTAATAAGTGAAGTCTTAGTAAGATAAAAAAATTGCCTAAATTGTACTGTGCGCCGTAAAGTATGCTAATTTCAGACAATTAAAGCAGCAATAATCCACAAGTGGTCTATAAATCCAGCTGAAGGCACAGAAAATTCTAATTCTTTGCCTAAATAAAAATTAATTTATATAAGTATCGCTTCAGTGAGAAATAACAGCATCATTGGTAAAAGAACTGCCTAAAAGTATGCTACATTCTGGGCGTACAACACTGGCAACCATAAAATAAGTCACACGTGCCTACTAAATGCATTTGTTAAGAAAGTTTGAACGAGCTTAGTGCAAAAATCAATTATATCACCATATTTTACCAGATAAAAAAATCGCCTAGAAGTATGCTACAAAAAATAATACGCTGAAAATCGTTACTTTGTAGTGATGAAGTGGCGCATAAATACCGATACTGTGTATGCTATGACGATATTACCTTGGTAGCTAAAGCGCCTACAGGTATGTTACATAGCAAAGCATACTTGTATATTTACGTCAGCAGTAAGTACAGCGTCTAGCTTTAATTAAGCACTCAAGTAAAAAAACGAGTGCCACAAAAGCAGGAAAAAATTAAAAACAAAGCAGGAAAAATCAAATATCACATACACGTGGCTAATTAATGTGATAGTAAAAAATGTGTATATAAGAAGCAGCCGAGCAGTTGCAAAGAAGTGGCAAATAAATGAGCAACACAATTTCATTTACAATAATTGGATTGCATTTAATTGTATTATTGCTGGCAGGCAATCAAGTGGCGCACATTTAAGGGTGATGCAAGCAAATAAAAGCTAATGCCATTTTTTGTTGCAATTTAAGGCAAATAATATTACATATTAACAAAAGAAAAATTAAAAGGAATATAATAAAATAGCGCTTGCAATAAAGGCTAATGAAGTAAGAATAATAAAGTCAACAGCTAACTTGTAAAGAGCTGCCGGGAAATTATATAGAAATATAAAACATTTATACTCAAACAAAATGAAAATCGGAAGCTATAATAACCATCGCAAATAAAAAGGCTTCAACAAGTTCCTATGACAGTTTTATTTTGATCGCTCGGTTTGTACGGAGGCTATAAGCTAAGGTAGTCTGATCTAGACGATTTGTTCGAAAATTGTCGTGCTCTTTAGGGCAATAATACATACCGAATTCTCGTGAAAATATCTGGTCACATAAGAAAGTTTTTCATATAAGAATTTGGATTGGATCGATCACTTTGTATCACAGCTATATGATATAGTGGTTCGATATCGGCGAATCCGAGATATTAGAAGCTGCTTAGAGAGGCAAAGACATTTGCAAAATTTCAGAACGAAATCTTAAAAAATCGCTTATAAACAGAAGGACAAACTGACAGGTTTGCATAGCCAAATCGACTCAGCTCATCACCCTGATCGTGTTATATATACTATAGGGTCTCTGATGTTATATTCTGGGTTAACAAACCTCTGTCGTGCATTCAGCGGCGGCATATTTTCTTCAAAGGGTGTTATAAAAATTGAGTTTAGCTTGAACTAAAAGAAAAAATTCTAAAAAAAAAATTCTAAGTTCAAAGAATAAAATGATAAAAAAATCCCAAAATTCTGTATACAAAAAAACGAATAAATTTAAATCTGACAGTATTCTCAGTATGCTCTTTTTCTGCTTTTAAATTACTATAACCATTCAACGCCAGCTTCTTCTTCTATCCGAGTTGACACCACCTTAAGAGACAGCGCTTTAATTGTTGGCAGTTAGGCTACTCTAGAAGTCAACGCATAAGCTACACATTTTAGCTCACACACACACACGCGCATTGTTTGCGGACACCCAGCAGTCTATGTATGCAGTGACGAGCACTTAGCCGGTGCACCCGGGCGTATACGTTATATGTCTACAGTTACACAATTGATTGTAATAAACTTAACAAGCGAAAGCAGCAGCGGAACAGCAACAACTACAACAATCAGCGGTAAAATGCTGGACAGAACGTTAACATTAAAAACAAAAGATAGCAATATTGCAGCAGCTAAGCTGTAGCAGGACAAGTAGGCTTGTACGGGAATGAATGTTGCTCATACGCCATGGCAGCCACTGTCTGCCTTTAGTCGTAAGGCTATGAATGTATGTATGTGTGCTTGCTAATAGGTGGCAGTTTGTGGTGCAGTTGCTGAAAAAATGCATAATTAAATTTAATGTCACAAGTGGGTGCTACCGTGGAGGAGAAGCACCAGCGTCAGTTAGATAATAGACCAGAGTGAGGGCCATTTTTTTTGTCTTCAAAATGAAAGCGGCGGTACTGTGCTTTTCTATTAAGTGTTCTTTCTCTTTTTTCACATATAAATATGTGCATGCGCATTCTTCCCTTTTTTATACAAAAATTTCAAAATATAGCGGATTTTTTTTATTGTTTTCACTCATTTTTGAACAGCTGTAACTTTTTTCAACTTTATATTTTTTTGGTTAAACGAAGTTTAAATTTCACCTTACCAACACTACAAGTATATGGTGTGACACAATGTGATTCGTAGCACTGGAGATATACGACTGCAACGACATCTGTTGACATAATACGAAAAGACTTTTTCGTCTAACCAATATATCGGTTAATGATCGAAGGAATAAGATCATTGATAAAAATTTCGATTTCTAAAGCAAAGTGGCTTTGTGAAAGTGACATTTTTTCGCAAATTGTGATTTTTTTTAGATGAAGTCGCCATTTTTTCAAAAACACAAAATATATCGATCATTAGTTGAATTTATCTGTTTCTTATGGACTTGAGAAGATTTGGATTTGAGAAAATTTTAAACAGATAAACTTGAGGCGGCCTCCGGCATTATCGGAATCCAAATTTTTTTAATTAATTAATTAAATATACATTATTTATTAACTTAAATGGCCCTTCAATAAAAAAAAAATTACAAAAAAGTAATTTTTCTGACTTGCAAGTCAATATAACCTCGCATTGCTATAATCAATATATGGAGAGCAAACTCTGAAAAATCAAAGTATATTTTTAGGCGTTTTCACACGTCGCCAATATGAAAACATTGTATCTGAAAATAGAACACATTTCGTACCTTCAATAAAGCAGTTATTTTTGGCTAGCTTGTGGAAGCTTATTTGGTGACCGTGAACTACTTTGCATATTTTTAGACAAAAGTCGTGAACTTTCGCCACTTATTTATAGCACTTTAAGACATAAATAAACAGAAGTATACAGATATGACAAAAATATGTCGATATGACAATTAAGGTGCCGTACAATTTAATTAGCCAAGTTTCGGAAATTTTTTATAGCGAGAATCGAAGTCAGCTGAACAAGTATAATTTTAGGCGCGGAGTAGATTTGAAACTCTATTCTTTTACATGAATGTAAAAAATTGCTTTATATTTACGAACATATCATAAAACCCGAAATATATGTTAATAAGTATTAGCAATAATAGCATACAACCAGGCTTTGTACTTTACGCAAGGCTATATTGAAATTACCCTCTAAAGGTTGTCATGCGAAAATGTTTACCTGCTCTAAATTTTAAATTTTAAATTGTTGCCTATTGCGTTTAACTTCATTTCACACACAAAAAAGGCAAACTTTCTTGTCGGTAGGCGAGCGTGACTTTTTGCTTGCCATGCGATGTTATCGTAAATCCCTTCTTAACACAGTAAGCCATGCTAAAGTGTGATTTACTTATTTCCATATACAATTAATTATGTTTATAAATGTGTTTTAACATGTTTCACGGTTCCGACAAAATTTTTGTAATGTCATTGCCTACCTTTCGGCGCACAATTTAACCCCAGCGCTAAACAGAAATTTATAATCTCATATGCTTTGGGAGCATGATTTATATGCACACTTTAGACAATAAACTCTGCTTGCACACAAAATTACCGGAAGTTTGCACACTTTTAGGCGCATAAGCTAAACCGTTTGTTTTAATATTTCGATTGAAACAAATATTAAACACATTTTCGCCAATTTACGTGCTTGTAAACCTGTATTTCAGCTTGCGTTCACAATTGTCTGCCACAACTCGTTTCGTGGTTGACTTTTTGCCACCATACAAATTTATGTAGCATAATTTTGTGCGTTGCGGCCGAAATCTAAATTTATACAGTCATGCTAGTTTACAAAATAACGCTTCCAGTGAAATTGTGGCTGTGTGAAATGTAGTCTTGTGTTCGCCGGTGATATTCACCAGTGGATTAAATAAATTTCACAGGCATTATTATACAAAGCTAATAAATTGCAGGTCTTAATGGTGAATTATGTAGTATATTTTATGGCATTCCACAGAGCTGTAGCCACGCTGGCAACATGCAATTATTGAAATATTTCTTTTCATATTATTTACTTCATAAAATTTATTTTTAATAAAGTTTTTATTTGCCATTTTTCAATTGAGTGATGAAATTTTTAATTTCACACACACGAATGGTAATCACACTTGCTAAAATCGAATTTATGTGCATGCATGAAAAAAATTTATATATAGTGTGTGTGGCTCCCCACAGATTAGTGGAATTTTTTTTGTTGAAATTTCGTGTTTACACCTCACATAATTTTATAATTAGCGGTATTTTATGGTAGCAAATAAATTTCGTTTAAAAGTTATTTACTCGTTTATATCGAAATTTAATGTAAACATTAGTGATCGTGCAGGAAAATAAACAAGAAAAAGAAAAAAAATGTTGGCGAAACTTATGAATTAAAAAAAGTGTAAGTGTAAGGTTTATAGACTTTTTAAATTTTTATTTAGCCTTTAGTTTTTATATTTAAAACACTTTAAATAATCTACAAAGCAGTGATTGTGCAAATGAAGTGAATATTAAAAGATATTTTTGTAAGTAGTGTAGAGTTTGTGAACTATTTAGTCAGTGCTTATTATTAATTTAAGCACTTTGTGTATTATATAAAGCACTGATATTGCAAAATTCACGTGGAGTAAACAATATTAAGATTGTGTAGAGTTTGTAGACTTTTTAAAATCAGTGGTTTTGTTAATTAAAACACTTTAAATATTATAAAATAATTGAATCTTTAAAATTTACGTATAGTAAATAATATTAAGATAGTGTAGAGTTTGTAGACTTTTTAAATTTTGTAGCTTAGTTGTTTAAAGCATAGCATATATTATATAAAATACTGATTATGCAAATTACATATAGAATAAACAACACTACGGTAGTGTAGAGTTTGTATAGATTCAAAATACTTTCAAAATCCACAAAAATAAATAAATTTAACGAAATAATAAACAAACAAAATAAGTACAACAGAAGGCAGCCTCAATTTCAAATGTTGAAAGTGTGTAGAGTTACAAAATATTGAGAAATTAGTAAGCATTTAAAATTACATTTGAAAATAGTTTACTTTAAACTCTAAAAATAAAATTAAAATTTATTTAAATCCTTTATCGGTCATTCATAATAACAGGAGAATCAAGCATACTTTCAGACAACCCAAATGTCAAACCGAAAGGAATTATTTTAATTTGATTTAGGGTTCAAATTGACATTAAGTTAAATACTGCATACACAAGGGTCAATTGTGGTCAGTGCTTTTATCTTCAAGAGTTTTGTCAGTAAATAATTTGTAAACATTCGTGTTTGTATAACTATAGGCGCATAAATAACTACAAAATTTGTAAGCGACACAAAAAGCACTGCTTCGTAGCTGAATTGATTGTCTTCCTGCATATATTTTTTAACAGCACTCGTGTTTGTTGAAGTCTGCGCGATGATACAATTTGCATATTTATTAAGTGCCTAAAATATGGCTACAACACGCCCACATGCACGAGCGAACAAATGCAGAATTAAGAAAGGAGGGAGGAGTCAGCTTGTGCGCTCAAGTAGTGTTGACTGCCGACTACTAAACTTTGCGACAGAAGGATTATAGAAAAAAAAAACAGAAAAAGCAAAAAAAAATCTGCATACATTTTGGGGCAAAAATGCATGGAATTTGTGAAGAACAAAGAGGGCGGGCTTCGAGATTAGTACTCTGTTGAGACGGCAGCACCGGTGGTACTCACTGTAAATGTTTTCCTATAATGGCGACATTATGGGATATCCGTTTTAATTTCCGTTGCATAATTTTAAGCGTGACATAAACTGTCAACGAAGTGTGACTTTTAGTAATTTTTAACGAGTGAATAATTGCGTGCCACTTTTTATCTGTATTTATTTGGAAAATACAGCCTATCTTTCATGTACTATAGTCTACTTTTCAGCGCCTACGCACGAATTCGAAGCATGATTAATGATTTTTGTCCACAGAACGCAAGGTACTGAGCGAATTAATTTATTTTTATGTAAACACGCGAATGTTGAAATTGTTTACTATGGCAATCGTTTGTCCTGTTTCTAAAGCATGACATACTTTTTGGCGCAAATTTGTTTAGTAAATAATTGATGATGTAAAGTGAAAAAGAAGTATGACTATGCTAATCGGAGACGATGCTCCTGAGTTGAAACGCAATAAATGCGCTTGAGTACAGAAGAAAAGAAGACAAAATAATGGTCGCCTAAAGGTATGCTTTAATGACATGAGTGTGGACACTTTTAACGTATACTCTGTGACATCGTACGCTGTTGGACGAAATAATTGAAGAGCGAAGTGAAAATTGAAATTGTTTGCGACCTCAAACTGCGAAACAAGGTACTCATACTGGCAGATAAAATGTAAATTGTAGTGTAGAAATGTGGGCAACGACGAGCGGAATGTGTGAAGCGCTGAAAAGAAATTGAAGCAATTACTTAAGGGCAAACTGTTCTTGTTGTTGGGGTTCTGGCTGAAAATGAGTTTTTAAAATTGAATGAAAGGAGCGCAAAGTAGATTTGATAATAAGCAGACGGACGAACTCATTACAAATGAAGCTTTGGAGATTATTTAAGCAAGCTTGAAGCCTCGACAGGTTTAAAGGAAAAGTCAATGTTGAGAATAATCTCTGAGGTTTAAGTGAGAATTTGTCGAAAATGAGGCTAGATTAAAAGAGTAAAGAATAGAAATTTACTGTAAGGGATTTGTTGATATATAAGTGAATAATCGTGTATCTACAGGCGGGGTAGAGACGACATACAATTCTAAGGGCTTCCACCAAAATAAGAGTAAACTCATGCCTATCTAAATTTGCAGGGCTGCAATGTGCAAGCAATTCCGAAAAAATTAAAAAAAATTTAAAATCACGGCAGACATTTTAAAAAAATTTAAAAATATTATAATCCCGAAATCTAAAATTTGAATCCCGAAAATTTCGGGACTGAAGTTTTCGGATGTGAAATTAATATTAAACACATTTGCAAAAAAATAAAAATAAATGTTTGAAAATAACAGTCACTTCCGGAATCCCGAGTCTTTTTAACATAAAAATAAATTAACTTATATTTAAACTCTATTTCTACTAATTACATTCCTATAGATATTAAAAAGATGAATTCCCAAAGTTTAAAGACTGAAGTTTTCCGATTTTAAATTAAAATTAAATTAATTTGCAGATAAAAAAAATCAAAAACAAACTTTAAGAAATGTGTAGAAGAACACAGTTGCTTTCCGGATGCCTAGGCAAAAAAGAAGCATTAAATTAAAATCCAATTTCTACAAATTTAAAAAATATACAAATTAAAAAAATGTAGTCCCGAAATAAAAATGAATCCCGAAAAATTTCGGGACTGAACATTTATTATGTGCAAATCAATACTAAACTAATTTGAAAAAGAAACCGAACAACTTCAAGAAGAAAGACTAATATTCCAGTAATTTTCGTGGTCCCGAATTCGTTTCACATACAAAAGTAAAAACATTAAATTGAAACGTAAATTTCTAATGATTTGCACAAATATTAAAAAGGTAGTCTGGTCCCGAAAAAATTAAATCTCGAAATTTTCGGGACTGCAGCTACAAGATGTGCAAAATATTAATAAACTCATATCCACAATTTAAATAAGGCACAGGTGCAATAAAGTCTTCGTAAAAATTACTAGTTCATTGAACTGGAAATCTTAGTATGATATTGGCCATAACACAACAGAAATTATCTAAACTTTATATTTATTTTATAAAAACTTTCTGCGAAGCACGCTACACGTGCTGATTTTCACGCAACATTTTGTTTGGCAGATTTTCTCTGCCAACTTCCTAATTAAGTCGTAATCGTCGGCGGCTACTTCGTGGAGCTAAAGGCTCTTGCTGTGTGTGTGTGTCTTTGTGTGTATGTACAATGAAACTTGCCTGCTCACAGGCTTTCTTAATACTGTTGCCCAACTTGAAGCACTCGTGTGCGAGAGTCCAGTAATAAGTAACAAACCAACAACAACTATGAGAGCAATAGTGGAAGGAAGATGCAGAACGAAATGAATTGATGAATGCGGTTGCTGAGTACTATACATACTTTCTTACATAAGTATATGTATAGAAATATGTAAGTATGTATGTACATATATATACAAGAAATTAAATAAGACAAATACAAATGCAAGTAACCGTGCTGAATCCCTCTTTGTCTCCCTTGTGGCTTTTCTCCACAAGGCTTGACTGGTCGCCGCCTTGTGTGCTATTAGAACTTTTGTGGAACTTTGTCTGGCTGCTTGAAAATGGCTTAAAGTTCATTGTTGAGTTTGAGACACTTGTTGCTTTCGTACCGCTGGGGTTGAGATAACTGAATGTATGAAGTAAAAACGTGGAATATTAAGGATTTGTAAGTTTGTCAGTTCAGTACAGTTTCTACAATGAAAATGTGTTGTGGGTCAATCTCAGCAAATGGCTTTACTACCACCGAATTGGCGGGGAATTTTGACTTTTTTTAGAATAAATTTTTGTTGTTGTTGTTGTTGATGCGGCAGAATTCTACCTAGTTGACAGTACACGAACGGAAAAAAATCCGGATCCGTTCCGGTTACTTAGACCCGACTATACTAATGCCCGCTGGCGGCTTTTATCTACTCGTATAACATATACCAGTGGCTACAGTTCCAGAAAGCTGGATTTCACTATGCTTGATTTGACACCAGTTTGTCAGTTTTAAGGCAGCGAATTTTCGTATGAAAAGGTTAAGATCAATTTTCTGCAAGTGAGTTCAAGCCTTTGTCCCACACCAACTGCAAAACACACCGAAAAGCTGTTTCTAACTAGAAATTGTTTTGACAAATATATTTTCCTGGAAGTTGGATAGTTCGAACAAAGGAGCTCTTCCTTTTTATGGCATCACAAAAGACTACACATACAGTCCACGGACCATCTTTTTAATCAGTCATCTGACCCCACCTAACCTAATCTAGGATCTATAATTATTTTCGAAGTGGGAAAAATGTTGAATTTTCGGTAAGATGGCCTCAGCCTTGAATATTTCTAAAGATATGGCTAGAGTTTCACATAGAATCTTAAAACTGTGACTTAGTCCTTTCCCCGGACCTATACTGATTTAAATAATCACAACTCAAGTCTTTTCGCTTGACTAGCACATTTTCTACAAAACGTGAAAAAGGTCAACATGTTTTTTTGGGCCACCGCAGTTCGAAAGAAAATACTTTGCTTATAGTTGCGATCCTCAAGAAAGCAAGAAACATACAAATATTTTGGCTCATCACGACATCGACGAAATCATAAAATATGTCACCATCTCTAGTGCGCATATACATAGATAATTGCGTTATAATCGAATCCATCCATTTGACTAAAGATTTTATCATTGAAAATTAATTGCGCGCGTTTGCCAAACTTCCATAATTTTTCACGACGCGCCATTAATCATCGAAAAAACAAGTAAACAGCCGCAAGCTATGCAAATAAATCACACATAAATATAAACATACATTTAATGTGTGTCAATGCTGCGGCGCCTAAAAGTATGCTTGACAATTTATCACTACTAATGCGCAGTTTTCAATTTTCGTAAGCAAATATTTATACAAACGTGTTGAATGCGCATTTTGTGCCTCGAACATTTTGTGCCATAAGCGCGAAAAATATTTCGCATGAGCAAAATGACTAAGGAACACGATAAAAGCGATTAAAAAAATAACAATATAAATGCACTGAATGTTAATAATTAACGAATATGAAGTGGAAAGAGATGGGACTTCGTGATGTGTGAATAATTTTTATCTAAAAACGTTCTTTTTATGGCGATATGCAGTTATTTTGCGCGCGAGTGTAAAAAAAATTCAAAAGTTGTTAATTTCTTGTTTTAAATAGCGATTTATTTGTCTTAGTTCGACTGTTCACATATAAATAATTGAAACCACACAGGTTGGTGCGAGACTTTGATAAGAGAGTTTTTAATATGAGAATGTCTGGTGTGCGACTTGGATAACATTATCCTAAAAGAAGACATTTAATTTATAGTTTTTTTTTTGAGATTTAAATTATAAAATTTAAATTATCGTATAATAAATGTTTGGATGCTTTTAATACACTTATGAAACTAATCGAAAAAAATCCAGGAATTGTTATGTTTAAAAATCGCTCAGGAAAAATCAAAAAAAATCGGAGACTGTATATATACAAATTTGTATAATTAATAACAAAAAAAATTTAAAAATAACCAAAAATATTAATATATTTTTAGACTGTTTAAAATAGTCACTAAAAGTTCGAAAAATATATAAAAATTTTCTGTACTTTACGACCACTTGATATAAAAATAAAAGGAATTAATAATAAATAAAATACTAGGCATAATTAGTATAATACTTTTAGAATATTTTTTTTTTTTAGTTAAAAAAAATGATATTTTTGAAAACACACTGTGTCCAATTTTAATTAAAATTACCTACGACACTTGCTGAGCTTTTGATTCGCTGACAATCGTCGGCCGCTGACAGTTACTATGTGTCAATCTGTTCACATAGGGCAATGTCCATCAGCATTGTTGACGTCTCATTTTACAATTTAATGAAAATTCTCATGTCATTGCTGAGGTGCTTCCGGTTGGCAGTAAGGCGCTTACAAATGTACTTTCAGCAGTCAGACTTTTAAAGCTAATTTATATTGGAGTACAGTGCTCATATGTATGTATATTGGCACTTATATGTGTAAGTCCAATATATGGTGACATATTAAGCGCCGAGTTGACACAACAAGTGTCGAAATGAAATTTTTGTCGACGAGGAAAGGGCAACATATAGCAATATCCGGAGAATGAGAGAGGATTGAATTGAAAATAAATATATAGATCATTTTCTTATTGGTTTTGAGAATTGCGGAATTTGATTTATAATCTCATATAGTGGTCTTTTAAGTATTTTTTTTTGCTTTTTAACAAATCATCAGATTAACAAATTAATGTTGCCTACAATTAGGTTCAAAAGAGCCTATCGAAGTCATACATTAAATATTTTTAATACAGTTACTAAGTAACGGGTGATTTTTTTGAGGTTAGGATTTTCATGCAGTAGTATTTGACAGATCACGTGGGATGTCAGACATGGTGTCAAAGAGAAAGATGCTCAGTATGCTTTGACATTTCATCATGAATAGACTTACTAACGAGCAACGCTTGCAAATCATTGAATTTTATTACCAAAATCAGTGTTCGGTTCGAAATGTGTTTCGCGTCCGTGTCCGATGAGCGATGAGGCTCATTTCTGGTTGAATGGCTACGTAAATAAGCAAAATTGCCGCATTTGGGGTGAAGAGCAACCAGAAGCCGTTCAAGAACTGCCCATGCATCCCGAAAAATGCACTGTTTGGTGTGGTTTGTACGCTGGTGGAATCATTGGACCGTATTTTTTCAAAGATGCTGTTGGACGCAACGTTACGGTGAATGGCGATCGCTATCGTTCGATGCTAACAAACTTTTTGTTGCCAAAAATGGAAGAACTGAACTTGGTTGACATGTGGTTTCAACAAGATGGCGCTACATGCCACACAGCTCGCGATTCTATGGCCATTTTGAGGGAAAACTTCGGACAACAATTCATCTCAAGAAATGGACCCGTAAGTTGGCCACCAAGATCATGCGATTTAACGCCTTTAGACTATTTTTTGTGGGGCTACGTCAAGTCTAAAGTCTACAGAAATAAGCCAGCAACTATTCCAGCTTTGGAAGACAACATTTCCGAAGAAATTCGGGCTATTCCGGCCGAAATGCTCGAAAAAGTTGCCCAAAATTGGACTTTCCGAATGGACCACCTAAGACGCAGCCGCGGTCAACATTTAAATGAAATTATCTTCAAAAAGTAAATGTCATGAACCAATCTAACGTTTCAAATAAAGAACCGATGAGATTTTGCAAATTTTATGCGTTTTTTTTTTTAAAAAAGTTATCAAGCTCTTAAAAAATCACCCGTTACTTAAGTTACTAAAATTTAATTTGCTGCACGAAAAGATTTTTTAAATATTTTTAAATAAAGATTTGTATACTTTTTTCAACTTTTAAAGATTATCCGCTTTCTGTTCTTGCTCTTTAAATTTTAATGACTTTCTGATTATACATTTTTAAGTACAAAAAGGTGTACGCCCACGCGCTGTGATCATAAAAAATTCAAAAGGAAAAACCAATAAATAAGTCGTTTCAATCATTAAACGAGGCTGAAGTTTTTTTTTCACTCAATACAGTGGAAACAAAAACTCAAAAAAATATAGCAAAAAATTTATAGAGAAGTAAACAGTAGGAATAAATAAAAACAAACAAACTGACCGCCCACTTAAGCCCTCCATATGTGTAGAATATATTTGCGCTTTTATTTCCACGGCAGACTCTTGCACACTGACAGCTTCGCAGCCATTCGGATTCGCTCCTTTTTGCTTGCAAGGCGAGGAACTAATAAATTTTACGAAACATTTCAATTGATTTGTTTGGCGTTTGGCGTTGACGGCACTGTTGTTGATTACGGTACTTTTGTTGCTGCTGTTTTGGGTCCTTAACTCATGAGTTGGGGTATTAACACTGTGTAACATAAATTTGGATATGGTTTTTTATGCGGAAAAAATTATTTACTTTTTATTATAAGGTTTAATACGTAAGAAATTTCGTAAACTGAAAATAAAAACACACATAAAAAATAAAAACTAAAATTAAAAATAACATAAAAATTAAAAATAAAACAAAAATAATTAAAAGAAAAAGGGTAAATAAAAAATAAAGAATTATAAAGTGAAATTGTATAAAAAATTGGAAAAACGTATGTGAATAAAATAATAATAATTTAAATAAAAAATTATAATGAAAAAATTAATAAATATAAATAAAAATAACTGAAATATTAAATAAAACCAAAATTAATTAATTTACTTCAGAAATTTTGTAAAAATATAGTTGAAACCACATTTGAAAAAAAACTAATAATAAAAAAATATTCCACACAAAAAGTGAAATATAAATTTCAAAAAATATTAAAAAAAACAATTAAAATGAATAAAAAAATAAAAAAAAAATAAAAAAATTCAAAAAACAAAAAAAAAAAATTAAAAAAAAAATAATAGAAAAATATTAATTGGTGAATAATATAATTACTTCAAAATATAGTTAGATTTTGCTCAAAAATCAAATAATGAAATTTTAATTTTAAGTGTGAGAAATTTATTATTGGATAGAAAATTGGCACAGAAAAAATATGAAAAAAGCTTAGAAAAAACAATAAATAAAACATTAAAAAAATAAATTAAATTAAATAACCTATATAGATAAAAAGGCTTTGAAACATTTTCAACAGAGTAGGTAATAAAATAAAAAAATAAACAAAATTAAAAAAAAAAATAAAATAAAAAAAAATAAAATGAAAGAATAAAAAAAGATTCTAAAGAAATTTGAAAATATTAGACAATACAAAAATAAACAGTAAATAAAATAAACAGTTTAAATGAAAAAATAAAATGTATATGAATTAATAAAATATTAAATTTAAAAATGATTTTTTATGATTTAAAAATACGATTTTTTTGTATTTTCAGCTGGAAGAATTATATATATGTGCATTGAATTCTTCTCTGCCTTCTTTAGTATTTGTTAAAAATTGACTTAACAAAAAAAAAATAATTTTTTTTTTAAATATTAATAATAATGATCTCATTTGCTTGAATATGGCTTGAGGAAAACCACTATCGGTTAAAGAGAAAGCAATAATCGAAGCTTAATCCAGCATTGAAATATCAAGAGAAGTCGAAATAATAAGGGCGAGCTAAGAGAGAAATTTTTAGAAAAGCATCCAAGTCTCAAGAATCCACTGCCAAGATGCTGGCCAATACTGGTAAAGTAAACTTATCTACTATTAAAAGGGTGTTAAGACATGCGCCATGTTTTGACAATATTAAAACTAAAGAAAAAGCCACCACTTTAATATGCTCGAAGAAAACACGATAGCATTTTTCAATGGAGCAACAAAGCCCGAAAATCTGACCTGCACTGCTTTGTCTTTTCAGATTAAAAAGACAAAAGGACTCAGTTGAAAAGAAAAGGTCTGATGACTACAATTATTATTACCACGATCTGAATGGTCGTGTGGGCGGTGTGGCAAGCCATCTACTTCGTATGTGCGAATTGCAATTTTTGAATGCTAATATTAATACAAGCAAGTAGAAATATATTTAAAACTGCTTTTCCCCATTTATAAAATTTATTAGCAAATTAGCATGACATTATAATGTACCGATTCACACCGCCCAGGTATTAAAGCAGGGGATTGAAGTATAAAACTTCGATTAAATGCAGCGGCCACCTTATTTACGGGACATGAATGCAATGGAAAAGATGTGGGAATTTTCGAATATGGCTGGCATTATTCCATTAATTAGAATTAGTTGAAGATATTTAAAATGCTTGGTTATCAATTTCTTTAATTTATATTGGAAAATTGCACGAATTGCTACCGATCGGTTCTTTGAGAGCATCCCTAACAATGAGGCAATGACTCGCTATCAAGATAATACAAAATTTATTAAATTAGTTAAAAAATATGTTTAGAAATTCGCTTTTCTTGCCTTAAAATGTTAAAAGACACTGAATAAAGGAAATCTGCTAACCATATGACCAAATTACAATTGTTAATTTTTCTGTCGGCTTCGAAAAAATTGTTAAAAAATATAGAGAAAAACAGGTAAAGCACTCATTGTCTTCTTTTTGCTAACCAGTATATATAATTGAAAACATTTTATAAAATTTAATACAGAGCAAGCAGGACACATGCTTATAAATTTCAAAGCACTTGTACCTTAACTTTGTTTTTATAAAATTTTCGCAAAATTTCTTGCATACGAAGACAACAACAATTCCATTCTAACAGTCCATAAACGAAATTCTATTGTTTTTATTTGCTTTGTGTTTACCCGCGATACATTTTATTTTGTTCTTATTTGGCTGCTTCAACAAGTTTATTGATACATCGCTATCTGCGCCTAGAGATTCCCGCAGTGAAATGCGATTACTCGGCATATACAAATATACATAGATATTTATATAAGTATATGAGTGTATATATTCCATTGTTTTTCGCTAGTTGCTGCCGACTTTCCAAGAAGATTTATTTACGAGCTGCTCTTGACTGCTTAAGAATGACCAATATCTGCTTAGATAAATATTTTAATTCGACAACTTGCACTTTCGTACTGAACAAATGTGTGTGAGTATGTGAATGTGTGTAACAATGGATATTGAAAGTCGACAAACTATGCACTCAAGTAAACGAAATGTGTGATTTGTGGCAGCTTTAAAGATTCGTGGCGAAGATTTATGGGCACGTACAGGAAAGCAATAAAAAGCAATGCGAAGAGAAATACATACTTTTCTTTAAAGCCAATCACCTGTATGGATTTCAATCTCTAGGTAGACTCGCGAAAAGTGCAGCACATCAAAAATTTTATTTATTTATTTTATGAAATATTTTAAGCAATTTTTGAGGCAATGAAAAAAATTAAAAATATTAAAAATAATTTTTAATATTAAAAATATTGAAATTTAAAGTCAATTTCATTATTGAAAAATTAAAAAGATTTTTTTTTCAATTTAGATATTTTGAAGAAAAACACAAAGAAAAAACAAACAATGAAGGTAGATTATTTGATAAAAAAAAAAATTATTGGATTTTTTGGCCTTACATTTTTAAAAAATTTCGCATTTTATTTTTATTTTTTGCCAAAGATTTATAATAATTTTATATTTAAAATATTAAAATATTTAAAATTTGACTAGTTTTTGTAATTCCACATATTTGGACTTAGGAACTGCTAAAAAAAATTTCAACTTTTACTTTCAAATTAATTAAAAAAAAAAAAAACAAAAGTTCAAGAACTTATATGGTATACTTATTCTTAATGTTTTGAGCTATGCAAAGAAAATTTAAGAATTTTAATTTCTGTCATTAAAAAAAAATATTTGAAACGCACCTGTGGCTAGACTTTAATTTTAGTTAAATTTTTGTTGATTATAATTTTGCACACAATTTTGCTGTTTAAGTTACAACTTTACGCTTGTTGGGTGTATGCCACACATTTTTAAAATGTTGCAGAACAACCACTTTGTAATTGCTTCGCATTTTCTCACACATTTTACAGCCTTTATTGTTTGGCTATTCACACTTAATAATACGCCAGCTTCTTTTGTGTTTGCTTATTTAATTGACTGCATGCGTGGTAAGAATACTTAGAAGCACTAGAAAAAGGTGTGTGAAGTAAACACAGACAAATATGCACATATAAATATATGTAATATATACATATTAACAACAGCTGCGAGTAGCCCAGTGCCAGCCATCAGCGCACACTTCCGTATACTTTCGAGCAAATAAACAAACAGAGATATGAACACACATACACATATACATAAAAGCTTGCGGTACTCATTCACACCTTGCAGCAGCTACCTGCAATATTCTCGCTTTATTTTCGTTTCTTCGACTTGAAAATTGCCAAATTATTCTTTCACCGCATGCTGAGCAGCTCTTGGGCCACTCAAAGCCGCATAATTGATATATTTTTGCCACTTGATTGGCACTTAAGTGATTTCCATCAATTATGCAACGAAAGAAATTTTTTAATTGAATTATCAGAGAAGTCAGAAAGTTGCAGGTTGAAGACAGTTCCTGACATAATTCAATTATAGCAAATACGAGTATGTAGCTAGACATTTATATAGTACTCACATATTTCTTGGCTGCTTGAGAGTGTGAGGCGTAAGACTGAATCACTGAGTGGGAGTCTGCAGTGAAAATCGTCAGATTAGGCAGCTGTGATGATTTTATGGAACAATTATTAATACAATTCCAAATGCCTTGAGGAGTGTGCGGAGGGAAGATATTTTTTTGGCTGATATTATGAATTTAATTGAAAATAAAATTTGTTAGAAATTAAAAAAAAAAAATACAAAAAATTGTAATATAAAAAAGCCAAGCTAAAAAAAATTTTGATATGTTCTTACTTTGAAAAATTAAAAAAATAAATTATTAAAATTAAAAAAAAAAATTATAAAAATTAAAAAAAATTACTTTTAAAAATTTAAAAAAAAAAAATACAAAAAATTGTAATATAAAAAAGCCAAGCTAAAAAAAGTTTTGATATGTTTTTACTTTGAAAAATTAAAGAAATATATTATTAAAATTAAAAAAAAAATTATAAAAATTAAAAAAAAATTTAATAAAAAATTACTATTAAAATGCAAAAATTTTCAATAAATAGCGGCTATGTGTTTCAATTATGTGATAATATCATCACCTAGCGAAATATTTTTTTTTTGAGGGGGTTTCGATAACCTTAAGCGTTGAATACGCCTTTTCTCTCCTCTACAGATATTGAAGCGCTGCAGTGTATTCGAAAAGATACTATTGTGCTAATTAACAGCAACAGTTTGCTGTTCCTCTGCAGCTATGAAGTACCAACCAGTGCAACAGATTACAGTACACAACAATGCAAATTAATAACAAAAGGCAATAATAACAACAATAAACCAAATGGAAACAATACAATCGAACTGTATACTAGTATAGAATTTCAAAATTTCAATTTGTAATGGAAAATCGAACACTATTGAATACGTTCAATGGAACAATAGAGTTTGTTAGTGTCAGTGGGGCGTATACGTAACCAAATAAAAATTATATATTGTGGCAATGAATAAGTAGTAAGACAAAGTGTTCGCGTAGTAAGTAGATTAATGAAATTGATTAAAAGTTTGGTTGACACTGCTTATTCCATAAAATAAGATTTAAGGAAAAATAAAAAAATTTAAATTTTTCATATTAAAATTAAAAAAAAAAATTAAATTAAAAAAAAAACAAAAAAATAGAAATAAAAAAAAATATATACAAAATAAAAAAATAAAAAGAACTTAAATAAAATTATAAAAAATATTAAAAATAAATAAAAAAAAACAACTAAGTACTTTAAAGTAGTCTTGTAAAATAAATTAAGAAAAATTAATAAATGAATAAAAAAAATTTTTAAATTAAAAAAATAAATAAATACTGATAATTAAAAAAAAATTAAAATTAACTTAAGATGTTCCATAAGTAATAATAAATTTCATTTAAAGTCAATTAATATTTGCAAGTAATTTGTAAAAAAATTAAATTAAGAAAAATTAATATATCAATAAAAAAATTTAAAAAAAATTAATAAAAATAAATAATTACTGATTATTAAAAAAATAAATTAAAAACTTTTATCTCAATTTCATTAAGTTGTTCCAAACATGAAAATAAGTTCCATTAAAAATTAATTAATAGTATTTGAAAGTTATTTGAGCATACAGTTTAATAAGAATATAATTTCAAACTGTGCTTTTAAAGGAAAAAAGGACAAAAAATCTTGCTTTTTGCAAAAACCAATTTAAAAGAATTAAAAAGTAAAAAAAGAAACAACATTAAAATGAGTTTCTTAAATGAAAAATAAAAATTAAAAGAGTATAAAATATAAAGTAAATAAAAAAATTAATATACATTAATATATTTTTTAATTTCAATACAACTGTGTTTTTAATAAGAGTATAGTTTTATAATTAGTTATTTTTTAAAAGCAAAAGTAACCACATTTCTCTCTAATTTTACCAAAATTTTTAAAAAATTTTAAATTTAGAAATTTTTTTTTTTAATTTTTTAAAGCTAAAGTAATGACATTTCTCTCTAATTTTACCAAAATTTTTAAAAATTTTAAGTTAATAATTTTTTTTTATTTTTAAGTTTAGAAAATATTCTCTAATGGTTTTAATATTTATTACTTTTTTAAATCAATTTCTCATTGATTGTGCGATTTATTAAAAGCCAGGGAAGCATTTGAACCAGTTGGCTTAACCAAAAAAAAGATACTATATGCTTGTAATATAGAGGAATAAAAAATCCGCAGAGCAATGCCGCCAAACCCCAACACGCATCGAACAAACAAACCACTGATTGTGAAGCTGGCCGACTTGTGGTCGATATTTTGAATAGCAAATTGAACAAGCGAACACAAAGCAATCAGTGTCCCTATACACAGTTGAGACACTACAATTCGCTTTTACATGTATGTACATGTATGCATAGTCAAAAGGGAGAATGAGGCACCAAATATGAGAGAAAGGATAGGCAAGGCAAATTATTGAATAAAAAAGCCCTTCTACGAAATAAAAAAGTGCGCATGAAAAGACCTACGACAGTAAAAAAGGCAAAATGCCACGCGCAATCAACTTTAGTACGAAGTTCATAGCATATCACAAAGGCGCAAACCAGTGTTCATCAGTAAACTAACATGTAAGGGCTTGTTTTTTGAGTTTTATTGATATAAGCTATTTTTCGTATGCACATATTTGCGTATGAAATGCTTAAAAGTAAAAACGAAAAATTACAGCAATTAAATGAAAAAGTCACTTAAATTATAAACATTCAATAAGCAGAGTATATCAAAACAATGCTCACTGCATTTAAGCGTTTATTGGGAGGTAGGCACAGCTAGTTGTTTTTATTGAAATTAAATTCTTGCCTTTTCTTGGCTTTGTTTTTACTTCCTTTTAATTCTTTGCCACATTTTTATTTCACTTTTCGCTTTCACTCCTAAAGGCACCTAATTGCGTGGGTGTGCGTTAAGAATTTAATGAATTGAATAATTGAACAAGTACTTTATGTGTTTAAAAGTCTTCCCTTTGCTGTACGCTTTGCCGGACTATGAAAAATACTTTAGTTTTTTGGACTCTGCGTTTGGGCTCGCTTTTAATTTGCTTTAATGGCGGATGAGCAGGCTGCTAATGAATATCAGCATGTATTTTTACTGGCTGAAAAGGTCAATGTTTGAAAATTGTGTGCGGAATTTTTAAAGAGAGATATTTTGTAAGGACTAGGAATTTATAATTTGTTTGGCATTTTAACAGATTAGTTAATATAAGAATATATATTTAAGAGGTTATAGATATATGACATTGAGTGGTAAAACATAAATTTGCTTTTAAAGTAAATTTTTAGTACTAATTTTTTCTCTAAAAATTTAAAACAAAATTTTAGAACTAAATTTTTTAGTACACTTTTGGTACCAGCTTTTTTGTATACAATTAAATACTTTTTTTAAATGACATTTTAGAATAATTGTTGCTGTCTGTTGATACAAAAAAATATAAAATATTTAGTACTAAATTTTAAGTTTTAATTTTTTGTACTAATTTATTATGCAAATGTGTTATGAAAATTACTTAGTAATTTTTAATACCAATTTTTTTAATAAAAATAAAATTTTTAGTACACTTTTAGTACTACCTTTTTTCTATACAATTAAAAAAATTTTTTCTTGAACAATTTTTAATCTGTGCTGAAAAAAGAATACTCTTTTTATTTCACGCATTATTTTTAGTACTAAATTTTAGTAAAAATTTCAAACAGCCCTAAGCATTAATTTTTAAGGCAAATATTTAGAATCTAAAAAATACGTATTCATTCTAAAAATTAAAAAAATGTGTATACTAAAACTAAGGTTTCATGTATTATATTGATTTTAGATTTTATATTTGTCCGAAAATGTGTACTAAAATTTTTTCTAAACCTTGCATTAAAAATTTGTTGTAAAATCTTGTACTAAAAATTTTTTTGTACTAAAATTATTGTACTAAATTTTAACATGTTTTTTTTTTTAATTCTGCTCTAAAATTTTACTAAATATTTCTGAATTTTGTTCTAAAGTTTTGTCCTAAATCGTTTTCTTAATTTTGTAATAAATTTTTTTTCTAAAAATTTTAGAAAAATTTGGTTGCAAAATTATTATTTTTTTTAAATTTTTTTCTTAAACTTGAACAAAATTTTGAAATAGTTTTTCTAAATTTTCAACATCCATTTAAAAATTAAATTTTTTTTCCACAGACTTTTCATATTTTTGCTTGTTGCAAGAGTACAAAGACTTTGTGCATACGTATTTTCACACGTGTAATTAGAGCAAAATTCGACAGAGTTGCCAAAAATTACTGTTAAAATTTTAGAGAAATGCCTGTCAGCACCGCAGCAGGCCGCATAAATTGAGTACGCCACCACTTAAAGTTAATTCGCATTTAATTTGATTTTCGACGCAATGCCACCAGTGCAATTTGCAGCAATCAGCGCCTATTTGTATATACATATATAACTTGTATATATGTATGTATGCGTGCATGGCAAATATGTACGTGGCCTCAGCCAAAAAACTGCATTTGGGCGGAACGAACGTAATCGCATTTCGTTACACAAACTCTGAACGCTCTATTTCCGCTCACGCGCGCTGCACGAATTTCGCGCACAACAACAATAGCAATGTTACCAATTTTGTTTTGTGAAGATATGTGCCGCGCCTACGCCGCTTTCGATTGCAATTTTATAACAATTTACTGTTGCCGCAGC
This sequence comes from Bactrocera correcta, assembly GCA_027475135.1. Taxonomy (NCBI): domain Eukaryota; kingdom Metazoa; phylum Arthropoda; class Insecta; order Diptera; family Tephritidae; genus Bactrocera; species Bactrocera correcta. The sequence continues at coordinate 1,164,475 of CM050322.1, forward strand.
AAAGAATTGCATTTTTTGGTCACCCATACGCCACGGCGCACCACGCAAAGCTGATGTTTATTTAAGGCATATGCATGTATGAGTGTGCTGGTTTCGTTTGTGTGAGTTGTGTATGGTTATTTGTTGCTTTTCAAGCGAATCGAAGCGGATCAGAACAGGCAATTGCTGATTTAAGCCAGATCTCGAAACACGTACCTTCAGCGCTAACACATACACACGCACTCATATATGCGCATATTCACAACAAATAACTACAAATAACTCAAATATTCATATGCTACCGCCATTTGCATGTTAATTGCTGATATTTGTTTGCTGAAATTCCCACGCAGTATTTGTTGCATGTGTCAGCTGAAATTTGTCGTTGTATTTGTGGGTATATGTGTGTGACTTCGTTCATTAAAATGCATACTAATTTCGTATTTTTAATAACTTGGCTATGTTTTTGTGCATTAATCCAATGCGAACTTAATTACAGAATTGTTTTTATAAAATATGTGTCCATTAATAAATATTGTTTGTCTCGTTGGAGTTTTTAATAGTAAGAGAAAATCGGACAGTAAATTTTAGCAAACATTTTGTTACGTTACTTCAATAATATTTTTCTCTCAGATGTTAAATTTACTCGAATTTTATGACTAAATATTACAGTGTGTTTCGGTGCATATATAAGGTTTATTTATTCATCAATAAAGAATATAATTGCTATGAATGTATTGCTGTTAGATTTCATAAATTTTCCACTAAAATTTTAAAACCTAATTGTACTAAAAACGAGTAAATGTGGAATAAGAATTTTTTTTTTGAGGTTGTACTGATGTAAGATTTTCGTTAAGATAGTGGATAATATATTGGGGCTGAGTACTAAAAGAGCAGTTTACAATTATAAATGATTCAAAAAATGGTAGCTTGGAAGGGATAACAAAAAAGTTTGCTTTAAAGCCTTGCAGTAAAAATATTTTTCGAAGGTCTAAACTAAAATTTTGTGATAAAAGCTATTTTGTACTAGAAGCTGACAAGAGATTAGCCTTAAAAAATAAATTTCGGTAGAATGGAATTGGTGTGAAAAAAAATGATCTAACGATCGATTGGAATATTTTTTGAAGATCTAAATAATTGTACTAAATTTTGACTCTAAAAATTTTAGAAAAAAATGTGGTTAATAAAAATCTGATCTCATGTATTACGTATGTATATTGATAAGATTTTAGATTTGTACTAAAATGTGTACTAAATTTTTTTAAAAACCTTGTATTAAAAATTTGTTGGAAAATTTCGTACTAAATATTGTTTTGTACTAAAATTATGTTTAAATAAATTTTTTTTATAAATTTTGTACTAAATTTTGGTTCTATTTTTGTACTAAAACTATGCTGGTAATTTTGTACTAAAATTTGGTTCTAATTTCGAACTAAAACTATGTTCGAAATTTTGTACCAAAATTGTGTTCTAAAATTTTGTTCTAAAATTCTGTTGTAAAACTTTGTATTAAAATTTATTTTGTATTATAATTTTGATCTTATCTTGGACTCAAATTTTGTTTTAAAATTTTGTACTAAAATTTTGTTCAAAAATTTTGTTCTAAATTTTGTTGTAAAACTTTGTATTAAAAATTGGTTTGTACTAAAACTTTTTCTTAACTTTGTACTCAAATTATGTTTAAACATTTTACATTTTTTTTTAATTTTGTTCTAAAATTAAAATATTTTTTTATAAATATTGTTCTAAAATTTTGTAATACATCTTTTTCTAAATTCAGTACTAAATTTTATTTCTAAAAATTTTAGAACAAAATGGTTGTATTTAAAACCAGCTGTTATGTAGTATTTAGTACATTAAAACTAAATTTACTAAAATTTTTACTAAACTTTTATCAATACCCGGATATAAAAATTTTAATATGAAACCTAGCACTCAAACTTTTTTTCTATGTTTTGTATTGAATTTTTGCTCTCAATTTTGTAATAAAATTCTTACCCTTTATCGCCTACAAATTTTTGTTTTTTAAATTAGTTTTATTTTTTCTGATTTTATTACTTTCATTTAAATTTTCTAAATTTTGTTTAATTGTGATTCTAAAAATTTTAGAAAAAAATTGTCTACCAAAAATCAGTGTCAACTATTATATCGATTTTAGTATATTAGTATTTAGGATTTAGTACTTGAATATAATTGACACTAAAACTTTAAAAGTTTACTAAAACAAACAAAAATGTGCTTGCAGCCTAAGAAGCCACAACAATAATAAAAAAAAAATGTAAAATTTTGTATAAGCACCATAGGCATACGCACTCAGCATACATAAACGCACATATTTTTGTTGTAAGTGACAAGCACTGTCCCTAGAAAGTCCATAAAATAAGCCAAGTTTATTATTTTGAACTGTAAACTGCATGAAAGCAAAATCTGTATTTTATTATTATTAGAAATTGCGCTACTCGCCACATTCACACACGCATGTATTTGTATGTATACAACCATTTGCACACCCACACGCTTTTAAGTCCGCTTAAATGACAGTTGGAAAATATAAAATTTAATATTAGCGTGTTAGTGCGCTCGTCGACAGCTCATAAATGTCCTTTTCGCGCTACAACACAAACGCACATGCTTCGGAGTGAAGTGAGGTTGGCCATTTTTCAATGACCGTAGTAGCTGCCATGGCCAGCGTCGCTACTACGACAAAGCAGGGCATAATGTAGCATACTTTTGTGCGTTCAAGCATTTGTGTGTATGTGCGCGGAGGACAACAATGAAGAAGTTGTAAACAAATGGTATTCTTGCTGTTGACAACAACAGCAAAAATAATAATAACAATAAGATTAACAACAAAAACAATGACAACAACATTTATTAGCATTCTTTACTCTGCAGTCTTCACATATATTTGCTGCCTGTTCCGCCATTATTTCGCCACATACACATGGCTGTAAGCGCAGAAACACACGTCAAAATCATAGAAATGTGCTAACGTGTTGTTGTTGCTGCTGTTAGCGGCGTATTCAACTCTGAGTATGTGTGTGTGTGTGGGATAAGCTGTTTTGCATGTGTGTGTGGGTGCGTTGGCGCGACTACTGCGCATCGGTATATGTATTGGCATTAAGTTTTATTAAATAAACGCCGCAGGGTTCCTATTTCGTATTCGTTTAAGTATTTTTATACAAACACTTCAATGTATTTGTGAGTTTTTTACTTGTGTGCTCTCCACATTTAGAAACTTTTTCATGCTGCAATCTCATTGCAATATATTTTTGTAACACTTTCGGCGTGAAAATGCCCTGCGGCATAGAAAATTATTGTATTCCAAGCGTGTAATTTAAATAAATATTTGAATCGAAATAAGCGTCCCGACTGACTCGCGACAAATTGGATTAGTGTGCGTAAGCTTTTTTTTATATGTGGGTCTCTTGCCTTAACTTATACTAGACAGTACCATAGTGGGGAATATTTTCGCTTCGAAATGCACCGAAAGAACGACAATAATTGATTTCCATTATCGGTTTGTATGAGAGTTATATGCTACCCTTATCTTGGAGCATAGACCATAACCTATGCCAAATTTCGTGACAATATCTTTTCAAAGTGGTCCGATATCGATGGTTCACACAAAAGGACATTTTTTGTTTGAGTGTTAAAAGCTTTGCTGAAAACTTAATATATCCTGTTTAGGGTATTAATATATAATTTTATGAACTATATTTCAAATTTCGCTGGTTTGAACTGAGGAACGTAAATGGATGCATGTGATACTTTAAATAACAAATTCCGGAATTCGAGAGACTATTCTGTTTGTAAAACTCAGCGCTTCCGAGTTTTAAGTAATTACTGTAAATATTCAAGACAATACTGTTGTAGATATAATGAAAGCTTGCTGAATAGTGAAGTGTGAATCGACATTGAAAGCCAAGAAAAAGCTCTTTCAGTAATTAATGTTTTTAGCAGATAAAACGACGGTGTAAGCCGAATCAACAAAGATCACCAAAAAATAGAGGACTTTTCTCATTAGATTTAATGGCAATAGAAATACTATAGCTGTGTGCTATTTACATATGTGCGCTCTTGCAAAACAATTCAATTTGATACCGCCACAGTCACATCACATTTTCATTATCCATTAAACAATCTATCAAAGTCTCTTCGTCTGTCTTTTTCGGCACACAAATGGGTTGATTTGAATTGAATTGAAGATTTTGCCAGCATTATTATTGATTATAAAGCGTGGTTTAGGCTTCAGAGATAAGTTGGCGCGATTATCTTTGTGCAGCTTCACTGCATGTGGCTGGGTGGAGGGTAGTCGGCAGCAAGCAAGTTTGAGTGAGTTACTACTGCGAAGTTGAGGAATTACTTCTTTATAAAGAAAATATGAGAAATTACATGAATTGAAGCAGAACCTTGGCCTTAGTGCTGTGAAGACACTCACATGCCATTTACAGAGATGAATAACCCTCACATTATTATTTTTCTGCGCATAATTTGGTTTGCCATTCTTTACGTGCTTCCCCAGCTGGGCTTAGTTTTCCTGGAATTTCCGCAACTTTTTTTTATGCATTACGTGAAGGGTGGAAAAGGCAAACAAATAAATAATTTACTTGCAATGAGATTTCTTTTAGCTCTGCTGCAGCCACTAACACAGGCGTAGTAAGGCAGGTTGGTGTGCTTTAGCCGCTATTATTTGCGAACAAACATAAACTTCTGGATAATAGTGTATATTTGTATTTGTGCAAACACAGTTCTAGACATATACATATAACTAAATACTTTTATTGACGCATTTTTTTGCACATAACTACCCTGTAGGAAAGTTAGTAATAGAACATGCAGATTATAAATTATGAAAAATTTTTTGGTGCAAGTCTTTTTTGGATACACGTTACTTTTTTAATAAAAACAGATTTTAAAATTAAGAAAATATCTAAAAAAAAATTATATAAAAAATAGAAAAGTTAAAAAAATTAGAGAAATCATTAAAAATTGTAAAAAACTGAAGTATATTAAATAACCTAAAATAAAAAAAAAATTTTATAAATAAAATGTGAAATTCTTAATTCTATACTGTATAAAAACATAACCATTTTTTAATTTTGAAAAACTTTAAAAAGTTATAAAAATAAGAAAAAATTATTTAATCAATTCTAAAAAACTTTAAATATATATTAAAAAACAAATTTTAAATTTAAAAAAAAATTATAAAAATAAGAAAAATTATTTATTTCAAAGTTTAAAAAACTTTAAACATAGATTTTAAAAAACTAAACTTTCATCACAAGTATAAAATAAAAATAATATAATTAAATATAAAAAAATATATTTTTTTTCATATTAAAAAAATTTAAAACTTAAAAAACTATAATAATTCGATTCTAAAATCTATTAATCTATAAAACTAAACTATATTTTTTTTAATATATGAAAAACTAACAAAAAATAATAATAAATAAACTACAAAATTCAATATTTTCTATTTTTATACTGTATAAAAAAATATGTATTTTTTAATTTAGTATTTTTTTTAAATTTTAATTTAGCTTGAAGTTATTTTTAAAGATAAAAAACTAAAAGAAAAAATAGAAAATAAATTTTAAATTTATAATTAATAATTTTTTATACAAAAAAGCAAAGTTGAAATATTTAAGAATATAATATTTTGTATCTTTTTTATTCTTAACAAGGAATATATGATAAAAAAACATAAAAAAATGTTAAAAAAAATAAAAAATTATAAAAAAATTAAAAGGTAAAAAAAACAAATATTTATACTTATTTTACTTCATGCTCCCCTGAATCGAACAAAACATTTTTTTATAAAACGCTTTATTAACATATTTATTGCAATAGTACTAAAGTTAATTTTGAAGCTGTCAATATAAAATAAATAAAAAATATAAAAAAAAATAATTAAAATATAAAAAAATTAATATAAAATATAAAAAAATTAAAATAATATTAATAAAAGCAAAAAAAATATAAAAATACTATAAGACAAATTTAAAGAAAACACAATACAAATTAGAAAAAAAGTAAGAAAAAATAAAAAAAAAAAATAAAAAAAAAAACAAAACTGAATTAAAAAATTTACAAAGAAAAAAAAAACTTTAAAAAAGTACAATAAAAATTTTTAGGAAAAAAATAATCTGGTGTAAAGCACTCACTTATTTTATATAACTTATTTTATCAAGTTTGGTTAACTGGAATATCATGAAACGAATGACAGCTCTATGGTTTGGCAGCTGTTGATCAAGCTGAAATTTTTCCTACAGGGTCAGTTTATGCACGAATATTTTACTATAAGTATGTTAGTATGTTTTCTTGGTGTACACAGTTGCAGACTTCTAAGTTTTCTTTTACTAAAAAGCAGTTCATACCCTTTGCTTAGGCTTATTTCATTTTATTGCTATTATTGAGTGAGTTTTGTTTGTCTTTTTTGTGCTCTATATTTGCATTCTGCGCATAATTTAACCAAATTCTTGCTAAACTTCAGGCATTGAGAGTTGACGGGCTTTAGTTTTTCTTTGTTGAGGTTTAGTTCAAAGTGTTTGACTTCAAAGTAGTAAGAAAATTATTGTTTAATTACAGGGTGATCCATATATTCAAGAATAATAAACATAAATTTGAGCATATTGTGAAGTAACAGTACAATGAGTTATTTGACAACATTACATTAAATATCATTGATGATTTTTGCAAGCTATAAAAATTGTAGATGTCATAGGCTTCAGCTTGTCAAGCGTCAGCTCTATTAATGTAGAAAAAAATTTAAAAAAAATATATAAAAATTTTAAAGTGCGTACGTTACAACGATATTTTGTTTCATGTAGCCATCATAAAGAGCATGAGTGGAACATTTTTCAAATATTAAAGCTAACTGCCCTCACTAGAATTACTGGAAGCCTATAACTTATCAACCAAACTTTTTATTGCGATATCATTTCGCAATTATTTATGTGTTTTTATTATTTTCAAAGTACTTCCTGGGTGTTCTTGAATTTTTCAACTTCCTTTTTTATTTGTCCCCCTTCTACTTTAAAACAGCGAGATGTTTTTCGATTTTCCGCACATTTCTTTCATATGATACGCTCTTATATATGTATAAAAGAAATACAACTCTGTTTGGATACGCCCTTAAATGCTATAAACCTTCGCTGGCAGGAAACTAACAATAATAGAGACAACATGCTGTACAACAACAAAAGCAATTAAGTCGAAAGTTTCTTTGTGCAATAATATGAGGCAGCTTGTACTTTTTGTCTGAGTACAAGACTGTCGTCTGCGTTTTTTGTTGATATTGTTGTTGTAAAGGCAATTGAGCAGCTGCTGGCGTGTGTGCAATATACACAATTGCGGAAGCATAAGTCAGTCAATGTTTGTAAACAATGCGGGAGAGATGACGCTGCTCTGCTATTGGGGTCTAAATGTGTTTTTTTTGTTTTTTTCAATATCGATAAATTATGGCAGTTGCTTGAAATGTACCAAGCATTTTTTTGCAATATTTCATGTTGTAAGTAAATTTTCAGATATGGAATTTTCTGATTAAATTTACGAAAAATTTAAATTTGGGTTTTCTGCAGTTAAAATTCTTGATAAAAGATTTAGTGCTAGCAAATGAATGCAACATGTGGAATAATTGCTTATGTATATTTGCAGACAAAAAAAAAAAACAACTGGTCTGATTGTAACTAGTTTGCAACCAGTAGTAAAAATTTAAATTTTACGCCTGTATCAAGAATAATCATACATAAAAGCCAAATATCGCAGTGAAACAAAAAATAAATCAGTTCGAATGTAACTAGTTTGTAACTAGTCGGGAAACATTTTAAATCTATGCGAATTGCAAAAAGAGTTGTATATTTGGACGAAATTACGCAAAATTTTTTCCAAACCTTTAAAAATATACATATTTTATTTGTACAGAAATTAACACTCCGTTTGTAATTAGTTTGCAACTAGTCGTATTTTTTTTTAAATATTACACCAATATAGAAAATAATCATAAATGAAGGTAAAATTTCGAAATAAAAAAATATATAAAAATTGTCCCGAATGTAACTAGTTTGCAACTAGTAGGAATTTTTGTTTTTGAAATATTACGCCAATATCAAGAATAATCAAATATGAAAGAAAAATGTCACGATTAACAAAAAAATTAAAATTGACCTGAATGTAACTAGTTTGCAACTAGTCGGGCAATGTTATAAATCTATGCAAATAACCAGAATAATTATATAATTCGACGAAATTACGCAAAATAAAATAAATTTTCGGCCAACTTTAAAAATTCTACATGTAAATTTACCCTCACAAATATTTCGTAGAAGAACTTTGTGTTTGCAGCAACAGTATCTGATTACAAAAAATAAAATCAACATCTACCATTTACACGCGCATAGACAAAATTCTAAACAATGGCCAACTAATCGCACAAACGAATTCAGTGATGGACAACACTTGGATGCCAATGTGCTTCTTGAACGAATTCTGTTTTTGTGTGCGCCGCATTTGTACAGCTATTTATGTCCATCATGTGCGCAGCACATTTATTACCAGGCCATAATGTCCAATGACTGTTGCAGCAAATCGACGTGACAAACCTACCTAATAGGCTTTTAGTATGGGGAAATTAGTGTGCATAGTAAATAAAAGCGTCGATACTCGTAAATATCAGGCAGGCTTATCTATGCGTGTGTGTGTGAGTGCGATAGTAGCGATGCTTAAGAATGCAGAAATCAGAAATGTGCTGTTTATATAGCTATCAAAATCATATAAAAGCTCCAGAAATTATTATGGCCCGCAGAGTGAATTGCTGACAAAATTTGCTACACGCATTAACTCCAGCAGTGAAGTGCCCTTTGTGAGGGGAGAGATATGAGAATTTAGTAGCCATTAGGCCAGGACAACCCGCCTCCAATGAGGAAGATATTAAAGATATATCTAAATAGTTCGAGGATTAACTAAATTTGGGAATATTTGAATGAATATAAATTCGGAGAAATATTTTGGAGTAATAGTGGAATATGAAAAGATAATTTTCGGAACAAAACTCTTTGATTCTCACTCAATAGGGAGATATTTTCATCCAATTTCTTATATAAGATCTCAACCAACGTTTTTTTTTTTTACAGAAACCCAAAATATTCTTAACAATTCTCGACTAAGAAATTTGATACATTAAAGTTTTTGATTGTTATTTAATATTTTTCAGCCACGCCTGTAATTCTCAGATGATTCACTATATGTACGAGTTCACTTACGAGTCGAACTGAATAAAGAATACACGAGAGGTTTTGTTAACAAAAGTTTATAATAAATATCAAAATAATATAAACAAATCAAGCAAAGCCATGAAAATTGGACTTTGTTTGAAACAAAGTGGAAATGGAACAAACAATTGAAATAAAACATAAAGTTGTGTAACAAGCAAGATGGGTATGCCACTTATTAGAGGAAACCAGCGGAAATAGTTTGTGGAACGATGTGGAATTGAAACAATGTGAGAAACGAAGTATAAGTCTAAGTATAAAGATTTTTCTTTTGGCTTGTTATTTAATACAAAAACAGTATAAAATATAAAAATTATAAATTTCATTTAATGAAACGATTCGGAAAGGAAACAAATTATTGTATTATATTATAGTGATTTAATTTAATGAAAATCTCAATATATTTTACAATTTACAGCACGTACCGCGTTAAAATGTTACTTATTTCTATAAGTTTTTGGAGATTTGATGTGAAATCGAAAAAGGAATGGAAGGAAAATGAAACATGTTTAACCAAAAACTATTGTTGACTCGAATTATCAAAATCGGCGTATATAACTATAATAAAACCATTTTTATTGAAGCGGAATAAAATGGAATTGAAACACTTATAACAAAAAATTATTTTTTACCTCAAATTATCTAAACCGGCGTATTTTACTATAATAAAACCAATTGTATTGAAGCGGAATGAAATGGAATTGGAACACTGAAGATTAATATTTTGCGAAAGTTGAGTTCGGAAAATTTTAAAATAATTTCAGCACCATTTTAACGAGAGTGTATTATCAGTTAATCATTATAAAATGACAAATATATAAATACACATACAGAAATGCACCATACATACATATGTCACTATGTATCTCCGTAAACACAAAACTTCCAAATTTTGCGCTAATATTTCATTGGCTATTCAGGCAAGCTACAGTTCACACTCTTCACCTGTCAAATCTCTGCCTGTGCTGGATTTCTAGTTTTTGCACAAAATAATGGCATTAAATTATGATAAAATTTTCAGGCGGCTTGTCGGGTAATTGCAAATTATAAGCGAAAAAAATTTATTAATAGCCTCTCAAGTATGTAAATTATGTATATACACACACATATACAATATATATGTATGTATAAACTTCCAGATGTGAAGACTGCTGAAACTTGTACAAGATTAATAAGAGTAAGAGTTTGGGCGTGGGTGTATATATATACTCGTAAGTACATCATAGTATATGATTGTGTGCATTTATGGTATCTAGCGTGTTAACTATATGTGTAGCATGGGCAGTGGGGCTATATTTACATCCTCAAACACATATACTAGCGTACTGAGATAGTGTGCTACGACAGACAACTGCTCCGAAATTAACAAATTTTTGAAAAAAACTTAGCTTTTTCAATACTGTCATTGCGCCTCATATATAGAAATGTACTGGTTCGATTTTAACTAGGTTGTAACTAGTCGTAATTTTTTCGAGCTGCACATTTCTTTTAATTTCTTTACATTCCTGGGGATAATATCGGCATAATTAACATTTAATTAATAAATTTTTTTTTTAAATACTCGTATTACACGATTAATAAAATTAAGTTCTGAGCTCAGTAGTGTGTAGAACTAAACGAAACTAGTTATAAATGAAACTTTTACCATAATTTGCAAACATGCTGTTACAGCGTTCATAGAAATATAAAAAAGTCAACTGGTCGTAATTTAACTAGTTTGTAACTAGTTACTTTAATTTATTTTTTTTAGCCAAAAGCCACTTGTCTGTATAAGTTTTGCCTAATAAGCAAATTCTTTCAATATTGAGCTAAGCTTTGAGCCCTTTAAAAATTACTCAATTACCAGCTAACTAGTTGAGTTCAAGGCATTGTCGTTGTGATACACTTACAGGCATGCTTATATGCATGTACTTATATTATTGGCTAACTAAGTATATATACATGCATACATGTCTGCTTATAGAACTTCATATGCCAAACTTTGCGTAAAAGTGTCATTTGCAGCGCTCACTTGAGCGGAAGATTGTTACAAGCGGAAAACTAGCACAGACACATGCGCTCATAATGTCTCATATATGTGCAGATATATTTTCTTTATATATACGTAATATATGGTATATGCATGTGCTCCTGCAACGGATATTAGAATTGTGTAAATTTCTAACCATTTTTTGTTTTCTTTTCGCTCGCATACTCCCTTTTATTTTTCGCTTTCTCGCGTTTTCTGCGCACCAGCTTTACAATCAGCTTGAGTGCGGCAATTTATTTCAAGTTGCAAACAACTATTAGCGGTGAAAATTGTTGTGGTTGTAATGGTTTGCTACACATACGCTTTGTTGTTCTTATTGTTGTTGCCGCTGTTTCCACAGCGACACTCGAATTTGTGTTATCGTGCGCCATTCACTTCCATTTATATATTGCACATGTTACGTGTACCACATTAGACGCTTGTAACCGCTTAATGCAATCAATTTTTCGCACCCACACAGACACACACACCTTCACAAACCAAAGCAGCGCATAGAAAGACCCACACACACGCATTTAATTGGCGCTATTTAAGCACGAGTCACACAAAACTACTTGGAAATCGTATAAAATGCGCAGAAATATTATAAAACACACTCACCACACTAACGAAGCACACACACATGCAAATAATATTTATATAACTACACACAAGCTCGTTTCATGGAGGAGTTTTTCTCTCATTTGTTAACTCCTCATCACACTCTCTTCGTCTTTTGTCCGTCCAGCTGCAGCTGCAATGGTTTTGCAAAACTGTTTTTAATAACTGTAAATCCGCAAATGCCACTTTGACCCTCCCCTGACCCTGAACGCCTCATCCGTCCCGCGTGTGCAAATAGTTTCTTATCCTCGATTTTTCTTGAATTAAATAGTTCTTTGTTTGCTTTTAATTGGTTGATGCTGGCGGCGAATAGGTTACACACACCCACACACACACCTTTGCAGCTTAATGAGCACACATACAGCAGCAATAGAGTTGAATAGAAACTTTGAGTCGTCACAAACCGAGTTAGAAAACTTTAAGCATAAAAAAATAATAAATTTATAACGAAAGTTAAATATTTTAAATATTGTGGAAGCAAATAGAGATCTCTCATAGTAAGAGAGAGCGCAGAGGGGGCGTTATTGAAGGCTCTATACCAGGTTTTATTGTCTATGAATCCGGCGACTGAAAATTCTACGAACAAAGTTGTAGAAAACAGCTTGTCCGGCATATAATATATATCCTTAATTCATCGAGAGTTCAGTTGGATAAATCTAACCATTTCCTACACGATAACTCAGACAGAAACCTAAAACTTTCGTGGCAAAGCCTCTCTACGCTGGAAACCAAGAAGCAAAGCGCTTGGTCCCCTTAGAGAAATGGAAAACTGAGACAAGCACTAGGGCAAAGCAGAGTTCATTTCTAGAATAAGAGCCTTATTAGCGGCCTTTTGCCAACCATCGGGTCTACTCCACTTAATCGAGCAGAATTAATACGTTCTAAGAGCTATAATTTGATAAGGTAGATATAAGGGCTCTGAATATACCTTGCCACAGCGGTAAAGCTCTTGAAAGACTATTTAAATCCAGATTCGAAACGACTATAAAGTGAAGCTGGCGGACTGTCCTCTAGACAACATGGCTTTAGACCACGCAGATCAACTATAGAAGCTATAAAATGCGTCATTGAAAGCGTAGAAGCCGCACAGCGTAGATGGCATAAATAAAAAAGAATAGTGTTGCTGGCAATTCCAGATGTCCGAAACGCCTTCAACAGCGCTACATGGTTGGTTAGGATGAACGTTCTCGAAAAAAGCTTTAAGTTCGCTGTTATCTCAGGGCTGTGGTGCAGAGCTACCTTAGCAACAGGAAACTGCTGTACGAAACTAAAGAATGATCACGACAGCTAGCGGTCACGTCTGGAGCACAAGGATCCATTCCCACACAAGCCCAGACTTGTGGAACATTAGCTACGATGCTATATTAAAACTAGCTTAAAGCATGCACACGACTAGGGATATTCTTAGGACCTAAGACTGGACCCCAGACACCTCTGGGTACAAATCCCGCAAGCCACAGGAAAAGGTAGCGAAGTTCACGTCTGAACTGAGCCGACAAATGGCCAACATAGCCCAGCCAAGAAAAGAGAAAGCTCGTAATGTTGACAACAAACAGCGTCTTATTATACGGAGCTGAGATATGGACAGACGTGTTTAAAAACGGAAATTGGCTTAACATAGTGGCCAGAATGCACCGTATCACAGCCCTCAGAGACTTTAGCTGTGGGAGCTAAAGAAATCATCCCATAATAACAAGAGCGCAATAGAACAAATAAATAAAGACACAATAACAACATGGCAACCAAGATGGGAGACTGAAAGATAGACGGCTAGGTTAATAAAAGATCTAGACTTGTGGACAAGGCGTAAATTCGGAGATGTAGATCGAGAGTGAAAATCAAAAATTTTGATATAAATGTGACAATTTGCAGGTTTGAGGACAAGACAACCGTGATGATCCATCGAATTTGTGTCCAGCTAGTAGTTTTCAGATTTCTTTTCCTATAAGAGCTGGCCTTACAATTCACTGAACTACGAAAAGCTGAGCTGATTCGGGGTACAGAATCCTAATCAGATAAGTTTGAGGGGTTAGGGGTAGTTAGAATTAAAAAAAAAAATAATAATTTTTTTTTGCATTTTCGTTAAGTGCAATATCTTAAAAATATTCTCTGAAAATTTCACGTTGATCCGATAATTAGTTTTTGAGTTATTTAATAAATAACAAAGGGAGTTCGGGCACTTCAAAGCAAATAGGCAAACTTTAAACGCGTTTTTCTCAAAACTATGTTTATTGAGCTGGTTACAACTGCAACTCGAAAACCGCTCGGATTTTTTTTTTCAACAATTTCGATTTTTGAAGTCCAATTTAGAATTTAGAAAAATTTAGAAAAAAATTTCCATTTTCATAATTTTTGAAAACAAAAAAATCCTTCACCGCAAGTACCTTTTTTTTGGGAAATTGGTCAACACAAACAACTATAACTTTGAAACTTAAATTTTTTTTCAAGTCAACTTTGGTAAAATAACATGATTTAATAGCCAAAAAAAAATATACTGAAAATTCTCATTTTTTCGTGCCTCTGACTACCTCTAACCCCTTAATACTTCATTCTTTCAAAGTTATAATATCGTTTGGAACAAAGAACATTGAGTTTTTGTTAGAAGTTGTAGGACTTCAAGAAGCCTTCCATATCAAAATGGGTTTAGAATCCAAATCGTAGAAAGATAATGGAATGAATTCACAATCGGAATTAGTGACTAAGCTCATTTATCTTAGTTCACAGTTTGAAAGATTCACTGGATATTTTTGGGAAAGGAAAAAGCAATCTACAGCATCTATTTTCGTTTTTTTGATGAAACTTGAAGTATTTTCTGGGCTAAAGAGAATTTAAGAGTCCTTTTAACTTAATATATTACTGAGTTGGCGAGTTTTGACTAAATGGATAAGATTTTTTATGTTCTCGAATAAAAAAACGACAAAAATTTGGTGTGAGTAGCCAAAAGCACACTCAAGGCAGCTCATTCCACTCATTTTCTATCGCTATATTCATAAACAACAGACATAAGCATCTACTCGCTCTGAGTGTGAGTTTATTAGATTTTTCCTGCTCATATGTGGAATTCATATATTTTCTTTTCTAAAAATTCATTTTTGTTTACCTCTTGAATTTATGCTTGCAACGTCTTTATTTACATTCACTTTGCGGCAAAGTGTGCGATAAAAGCAAATCTCCGCGGCTGAAGCGGTGATATGTGTCCAGTGGAGTGTGCGGATGTCAGCTGTTTAATGCAGAGCGGCGTACGCGCTGATTTTATTCGCTGTGCTGTGTGTCTATGAGTGGACCGGGGTCAGCATATGTCGCTGTGTGTTTTTGATGTGTTCTTTAATCATAATTCGATAAGAGATTTTAAAATAGACGATGCTTGGTGCGCTACATAACAAAACATTTTGGTTTGGTTTCTTTGTTACTAAGTGTATGTGATTTGTATGGAGGTCTTAATTCAAGATTATGTCACTCTTTTACGGCATGTGTAGATTTGTTTTGAGCTTATTATTTGTTTTTTTATATTTTTTTTTAATTCGTAAAATATATCTATTTTGCTTAAGGGAATTTTGCCGAAATTTGACTTGTAATTTTAAATTAATATTTATTTTCAGAATAAATAGATTTATAAAATAAATATGACAGTATTATCTTGAAAGCTATTCAGTAAAAATTAAGAAAGGAAATTGACTTTTTATATATATTCTTGAAAATTTTAGAATATTTATGAATTTTAGAATTTTTTTTGAAATTATAATTATTATTTTTTATTGTTATAGAATATTTTGGAATTTTTTAAATTTTTTTGAAATTATTTTTAATTTATTTTCGCTTTAAATTTTTTTTTTTTAATTTTGAAAATAAATAATTTAAAATTTGTTTCATTAGTTCCCAATTTTTTTAGTTTATCTTTACTTAAAATATTTTTTAATTTTGTTTTTAATTATTTTTTTAATAGCTTTAACTTTTTGACTTTTAGCAATTTCTGATTTGTATAATATAAATTTTTTTTAAAAATATTGGAAAATTTTAAAACTATTTTTAAAACATTTTTACATTGGAAGAAATTTGTTTTATGAGTTTACTTAGTTTAGATCAGTGATTTTTGGTTTTAGTTACTATGAAATTTTTTTTTTCTTTTGACAAAAAGTAAAACAATTTTTTTTTTTATTATATCTAAAGATTTTGAAATTTTGAGTAAGAAACTTTTCTTAATTTAAAAATCGAAAACCATTTTTTATAACAGCGTTCTATTTAAACTTTTGTATTTGTTTTAATAAAAAAGGAAGAATAATAAAAATATAAAAAATTTATTTTTATGGAAGCCAACAAGTTTTAATTTTTTAATATGAAAGTACATAATTTCTTATTAATTTAGAAAAACTGAATTCTTAATCAAAACTAGTTTTAATTTAATTTAAAAATTTTTAATTTAATTTGATATTTTTTTTTAATTTAGTTTTACAATTTTTTAAGATTAATAATAGAAAACAGTCGCACATAAATTTTTTTAAAGTTGGTAAAAAAAAATTATTTTAATTTCCTAGCATAAACAAATTATTATTTATTATTTTTTTAATTCAAATTTTTCAAACTTTTTGTTATTTTAAATTACTAGTCAAAAGAATTTTATGTTTAAAATTAAAGACAAATTGAAATATAATATATATTTTTTTAATTTAAGATGAAAAAAATTTAAAATTAAATTTCAAAAAAATTATCAAATTGAATTTAAAATTTTTTAATTAAACTAATTTTTTAAATATAATTAATTTTTGTTTAATTAAAATTGGAAAAACTTAAGATTAAAAAGCGATTAAAATTTTCGTAACTAAAAAGTTTGTTATTATAATCTTTAAAACAAAAACGGTAAAATTAAAAAAATTAAAAATAAAATAAATTTTTAAAGAAAATATTTTATAGTAAATATTTTGGAAACGGAAGCCTAATTTGCAAACTTTTTATGTATAATAAAAAAAAAAAAAATATTTTAAGACTTAGTTTATTTCAATTTAAACTATTTTTATTTTATTTATTTAAATTTGGCTTTCATTCGATTTACTATAGTATATTTGATTGTACATTTTTTCCGCCGCAACTTTTATTATTTAAAATAGAAATTCATATATTTTTAATTAAATTAAAAAAAAATTAAGTTTAATAATTTAATTACATTGGTTTTAATTTTTTGAAGGAATTTGATTTTTTGCACTCTTATATTTCACTTTTATAGTTTAACAGTTTCCCGCCAAAATGTACTTCACTCTCTTTCCATTTATGGCACTTCTCACTCACTTTCACTGTAACCACATTGATTTATTTGCCCGAGCCAACGCGTCCGTTCACGGCGTTGTCAAACGCATGAATGATTTACTGCCGAGAAGTTTTTCGTCTGCCGGCTGATGCTGTGTCAACACTGCACTTATGTGAAAGCAGTGGCATCCCATTCGTGTGTTCGGCAGTGGAAAAAAAAACTGTGGAACTGTGGAAAAAGAATGCTAAAACATTTTTTTGTCACACCTCAGAGCTTCGAAAGAAAGCTTTTCGAACTTCTAGTTTCTGTCTATGGTAGTCACAATAGCTAAGGAAAACTTCAGAGTGTACGAAGTAGAAAACAAAACCGTTTTTGGAAGCTTTTTAAAAAGCTTAATGGGTGTGTGACCATCATTAATGTTATAAAAGCTTACTTTAAGAGCTTTGGTGTCTGTTAACAAATTGAGGCATTTTTAAGGTTATTTTAAATGTAAAATGTTGAAAGGTGTTGGGTCAAACTATCTTTGCATTGAGTTGCAATTAATTTCCAATATATTTTTCCAAAATTTAAACGTTTTAATTTTTTTATATGTATAATAGATATAAATAAAAAAAAAATCGAAAAAAATGAAGGCTTTCAAGCGCCTCAATGTCCCAGTAGTTTTTGTAAAATTTATCTCTTTAACTATTTTAACATATGTATACATATATTTGTGAGTAGGCTGAGCCGTGACCGAAACTCAGTTTCGCAACGGTGCTTTAAATGCTTGCTTGTCTGTGTGTGAGCTTTGCATGGCTTAGAGTTACAATGCCACCGAAAGTGCGGTTGTGGCGGTCAGCGACAAGTGTTAAATTTTACACCAACACATCAGCACATACACGAACATAGTGGGCATACAGCGAAATTCAATGGTGGGAGCGCAAAACTAACCCAAATGGGCAAAGGTCGCGTTGGAGCGGACACGAGCGGCATATAAAAGAGCTATAATTTAAAGCAAACACATACATTTGCAAATGTTGGTGTAGTAGTAAGTACAGAAAGTTGAATTCATTAAATATACTGAATTAAATTTAAAAAAACTAATAAAATTAACGAAATTAATTTAAGCTAATATAATTTTATAAATTATATTAAAAAAATAAATTAATTAAATAATTAAAATTTTTAAATTATATAATATATAATTATATTTTTAATATATAATTATATTAAAAAAATAAATTAATTAAATAATTAAAGTTTTTAAATTAAAATTTTGAAAATTAAAATAATTAAGATTAAATTGATTAAACTAATGTTTTAATTAGAATCAAAAATTATTGTTCAATTATTAATTTCAATTAGGGAGTACAGAAATTTCTCATTAAACTTAACAAAACAAATAGAAAAAACTAAAATAATTAAAAATAAAGAAATTTTATAAATTAAATTAAAAAACAACTAAAATTATGAAAATTAAAATAGTTAAGAATAATTTAATAAAATTAATATTTTAATTATAATTAAAGAATTATCTTTATAATTTATACTTTTAAATAAAAAACAAAACTAATTGAACTTAACAAAAAATTGAAAAAAATTAATTTTTCTAGCTAAAACAACTTTAGCTGAAATAGTTTAAACTAACGTAATTTTATAAATTAAGTTAAAAAAATAATTAAATCTTTATAAACTAAAATTATGGAAATTAAAATAATTAAAACTAATTTAATTTAATATTTTAATTAGAAATAAAAAGTTATTTTCATAATTTTGTACTAAAAAGAAAAAAAATAAAGAACAAAACTAATTCAACTCAACAAAACAAATTGAAAAAAATTAAATTTTTTATATAAAATAATTTTAACTAAGATAATTTAAACTAACGTCATTTTATAAGTTAATATAAAAAATAATTAAACCTTGTAAATTAAAATTAGGAAAATTAAGTTAATTAAGACTATTTAATTAAGTTAACATTTTAATTAAAATTAAAAAAATAAAATAAATTATGCAGTATAAAAATTTTTTGGAAGTTAGAAATAAAATAATTAAAATATTAATTACATTACAAATGACATTAGATTTTCGTAATTAAAATAAAATAATGCTTTGAATAAATATATCTTGTAATAATTAGGTTAAGAGCTAAGAACGGCAAATCTTAATTATTTATAAAACTTAAATGTATTCAAATTAAAAAGCAATTATAATACAAAAAATTAAAAAAAAAAAAACAAATAAAAATCGAAACAAATAATATTATAAATCTGTAATACTTAATTACATTACATACATTATAAAAAATATTTTTTAATCATTGAATTTATTAAAAATTGAGAAATGATAAAATACTCGAAAAATAATGAATTAAAAAATAATAATTTTAAAAAATATTTAAACTATTAAATTGATTAAAAATGAAAAAATTAAAAATGTAATAAAAAATAGAATAGAAATAAAAAACAAAAGTGTAATACTCAATTATATTACAAAAATTATATAGAAATATATTTTTTAATAATTAAATTTATTAGAAATTGGATAATGATAAATAAATTCGTCAAATAGTGACTCAAAAAATAAACGAAAAAAAATATGATAGTTGGAAAAATATTTTGAAATTTTTAAAAATAAATAAGAAAATTAATATTTATTCAAAGAAATAATATTAAAAAACTTTTAGTTAATTTTTCCAAAAAATATAAAAATAAGTAGAAAAAACTAAAATAATTAACCAAATTTAATTAAATTAATATAACAAATTAGTTAATTAATTTAGTACATGAACACATTTGGCTCTCCTTTCTCACAAGCACGTACAACAAACGTTAATTGCAACAAACAACAACAGTTTATGTGAATGCCACCCTACAGCTTTTATCCCCCTTCCAACTCAGTTGCCACACACGCCCAGTAAATTGCCTACCGCGCACATTGGGGACTTTGTTGGTGTTGCTCTTTGAATTACGCGATAATTAGAGTAATTAATTACGCTGTGGCTGCAATGCAGAGTTGCACGGTTGTAACATAAACACATAAGCCAACATACTACACTTACGCACACAGATACATATGCGGTAAATGTAAGGCGCTAACTACCTGTGGACAGTCAGGCTTTGTTGCGCCGAAACAATTTTTGTATTGAATTTTTTTTTTACCCGCTTTCAGCTACATGTGTGCATGTGTGTGTGTATGTGGTTGAAGGTGTGTTAATCTCTGCAGCTTTTGCAAATGTATTTATTTTCAGTCAGATAAGTGTGTTAAGTTCGAGTAAATAATTTTTGCCTGCCTTTTGTTTGTTTGGCGTTCGCGTCGTCTATCAGCCATTGTTCAATTTCGTGTAATTTTGCTTGTCTGTTTATTATGTGTGTGTGCAACCGATGGATCGAGATACGATTTCAAAACCGCAAGCACCGCATCCATTCATTTGTCGTCGCGAGAAGTGAAAACTGCAAATTATTTTCACTCGCGCTTGTTCGGTTTAATTGCAGGGATATGAAATATATACACGAAATTTCCGGACTTTAATACTTTAATTTGAAAATTCATTCTCCTCTGCTTATAAAGAACTAACTATTAGGTAACTGTCAGACTGGGCAACTTGTGATTTTTAAATCAGAT
Organism: Bactrocera correcta; assembly: GCA_027475135.1. Lineage (NCBI taxonomy): Eukaryota > Metazoa > Arthropoda > Insecta > Diptera > Tephritidae > Bactrocera > Bactrocera correcta. The sequence goes on from CM050322.1 coordinate 1,185,200, forward strand.
CCACATGACTTAACATCGATGTGTGAAAGTCACTTGAGTACTGGTAAAGCAGGGTATCAACTTTGATATATAGAAAACTCCCAAGTAACCGACCAACAGGTTACTTTATGATTTTGAACCGCGTCATTATCACATCAAGGATAGGACTATGAATGAGATGTGTCCTGTTGGACGTTCTACTCAGGTCACATCGTGAAATTTCTATCACTTCAACATCACATCGCATCTCACACGAAGGATTGATAGTCAGCCGAGCTCTGGGTAGGCACTGTGTCTTTTCATTTTGCATAAAGCCTAAACGACAGCTAGCTGCCGATCAGGTCACTTCGCGACCTTTAAATCACAAAAACTCACATTAGTCTGCTCTTTTCATAAAAAGTCACTTGGGGGCAGTGTCACCTTGTGAGATTTAAATCACATCGCATAAATCCGAAATAGTCACCTGAGTATTGGTCAGAACTTCTCCGACATTTCAGAAGCTCCTTAAGGTATCTACCTGCTTGTCAAGGAATTTCCACTGCTGATATTCTGCCTAAATGAGATTAGAACTAAAGATACCGCTTGTCACCTACACGCACTCTCTACGCTAATCACTTAATACCGTTACTTATCTCATTTTCACCTACGCTTCAGCTTTATTCAGTTGGCAATAACTCTTTATAAGCAGCCAATCACTTTAGCTAGCAAACGCCTACACTGACACGCGCCATATTTACTTACGGAGCATACTTCCAGGCGTCTTGAGCATAATTTAAAAATAAAATTTAATTGAAAGCAGAAGTAATGGGAGAGGAGAGGTATGCTAAACAAAAAAAAGGAGCATTCTTTATAAATATATATTGAAATATATCTAAATATATACGCGTATATACTTCCACAAGTGCATTTTTATAATAAATGCTTCAGTGCTGACATTGACTTTGTGGTCGGTCTGCTCAGTTGCCAGCAGGTTGAGGTCGGACTTGTTTACTACTTGCTGTGGTAACTGTTGCTGGCAGTGCGTGCATTTGTATGTATTTTTTGCTTATTAATTGCCTGGCTTTGTAGCTTTTAAAATGCTTACCTTTTTCACATGAAAAACAGACACACACACACATACATATAATTGTATTTTTATTTATTTATCAAACACTAACTTTGCTATTTGCTCATGAGTTGTGGTCAACCGCCAGTGATATTTATTATGCTGGCTGGAGCTGCCCACAGAGATTAGAAACAATTATTTCAAATTCAAAGAAGAAATGAAGAATTGTGGTAAACAACAATAACAAAAAATGAAAATGATTAAATTTAATAAAAATGGCAAGTCTTCGTGCCAGTTTGTGTATTGGGGAAGGGTCAAGTATAGAGGGTAAACTACATATATATTGAAGATATTATTGTGGTATAAAAAATATGTAATCTACTTTAAGGCGTAAAGCTTTAGAGCTTCCCACAACAGACAGTTCTGCTTTATCGGAATTGAAGGAAAGGTTGTTGAGTTAGTAAAGTTAAGGAAAAGGTATACAAAGTAAAGAAAAAGTTCACAGACCTCGGAAAATGTAAAAAAAGGGTTCATTGACCTTAAAATGTAAGCAGAGAGGTCGTTGGCCCCATCAAATGTAAAAAAAGTCACGGACCCCAAATGTAAGCAAAAGTTGCTGTCTTCGCTAAATGTAAACAAGGGTTATGGACTTGGCTAAATGGAAGCAAAAGGATCATTTATATAAGAAAATGTGAACAAAGAGGTCAATGTCTTCGGGAAAATGTAAACAGAGGGTTCATTGACATAAAAAGTAAACAAAGGTTGTTGTCTTGGCTAAATGTAAACAAAAGGATCATTGACCTCGGAGAAATTTAAACAAAGGGGTCAATAACCTTGGGAAAATGTAAACAAAGGATTCTGAAACCTTAAAATGTAAACAAAAGGATCGGTAGCACAAATTTTGACAAAGGTTGTTGTCTTGGCTAAATGTAAAGAAAGATTGCGCACTTGGCTAAATGTAAACAAAAGGGTCAATGATCTCGGGAAAATGTAAACCAACCACCTTAAAATGTCAACAAAGTGGTTACTGATCCCATAAAATGTTAGCAAAAGGGTCATGAACAAAGGTTGTGGACTTGGCTAAATGCAAACAAAAGATGCATCTTCCGAAAGGCATTTTTGTTAAAGAAAGCTGGCCACCTTTATTGAACCTACTTATACGGTTTTTTATTATCCCATTTTTCCTCTTAGTATTCGCCTTTCTACCTAAATTAATTTCCAAATAAGTAGTAATTGATTTCATTTATAGCGCTGCCCTATCTCTTTTTGACCTAGAGAAAGTTCATTTAAAGGATCTTCCTTGACCGAGGAATGAACTCCGCTTAGATATTATTTGACTATCCTTCTTGAAGTTTTATTAATCTATTTTTTTTTCTTGGTCTCTTATGGTATACCAACGCTAGATATACTATGACTTCTTCAAATTTTTGAACTATCTTTGGTAAAATAATGCTATCTTCGTTACACCAAGTACATTACTTTACTAAATCGTTAAATATCACCAGTTTCAGCATAACTCAGCGCTATTTATTGTGCCTGTACCAGGCTTCGTACTGATTTAGATAAACTGTGGGAGTCATTTGCTTCTGTTAAAAAGGTTTTTTTAAAGGAGTTTTGGTTGCTTGTATAACAAGTAGCTCTTCTATGGTAGATTTCAGAGCTATCTGATTTGAAATGGATTATTTCTAAGTTAGTCGAGTTGTATAAATTGTAAACAGCACAGAAGACCTCAATACTAACGGAAGTGTCAAAAAAGATACAACGATTGAAATTATATTTTTTCCTTTGCCACAATCTTTTGAATAAAAATATTTAGTTCTTGTCATGGAGCCGGTTTATGCATTCTTTTCATTACGTAGCACAAATACAGGTATGTTATCATGGTTATATAATCATTTTGTATTCGTTGCTATTGCCTTGAAAATCAGCGAAAATATTGCTGCCAGTCTTACTCTCACCCATACTTTACAAACCGCGAATGTCTTGCCTAAAAAATTTTCGTGTACTTCGGTCACTTGGCAAACTGCCATCTTCTCATTCTGCCTTCGCCCTGCTTCACACTGCTCTCTCAGTTAATATTCTTGTCTTTTCACTTTTTCAACTTTTAACCCTTTCAGCCCAGTTTATTGCCGTGCTAATTTTTCAATGTCCCTTTGCATTCCACCTTTTCCGTTACTTAATTACGCCATTACCCCCAAAATGTCCTTGTTCTAAAATAGTCCTAAAGTGTTTGAAAATTCTTGTGCCCTGTCACTGGCATTGTTTCCCGTCTACGTACTGTTGTGGCGGCTCACAAGACATTATGTGGAAAAAGTATGCTGTGCACGTCTAAAGCTGCGCTTTTTTCGTACTTCATTTACAGTCTTTGTCCGCTTTTTCGATTCGGTTCTCGGTACGGTTCATTTCGCTTCACCCTGTACTTTGCGGTTTTATGCGTTCACTGGCTTAATTAAAAATTCATTTGGCCCGACTGTGCGGCAATTAATCGGCCTTTGAGGTAATTGTGTTGCATGCCATCGACACAGCTGGATGTAGCGACGGTCAGCTTGCTTATGCTCTTTGAGCGTCTCAGCCAAGACTCTGCAGGCTATCACAAACTTCTTTGTGACCGACTTAGCGCTGGAATTTAATAGCATTGTATTTTGGGTTATGGGTCAGACCACGCCAAAAGTGCGGTTTGTGACGCCTCCGGTATGTCCGACAGATAGCTTGTTTTCACGGGGGAATTTCGAGTTAGCTTCGACAGTCAGCTCATACGAGTAAGATGTGATGCCATTTTCATTTTAATCTTCATTATAGTGGAACATTACGTAGAGTTTCAGCTGTCTGGAGCTGAACAGATTCTCCTAAGGTTTCTATTCTATTGTGCTAAAGTTTTGAAGCTCGGCGAATAGCTACGTTGTGTATTTAGATCTTGTGGAATCCGCCAACTTAAGTACGGAGGGAATTTATGACCGGCAAGCGATTCCAAGCTTTCATTTTTGGGTTGCTAAATTTTTTGTTGCCTTTTCTGATTTCCCATTTCATTCCCATTTTGCGTTTTGATCAGGCAATTGCAACTCTATACATTTATTGGGTGGATTAGTAAATTTAGAGTTCTTCTCATAATGAGAGGCTAATTGGAAACTCTGAAGTAAGTTGGAATCTGTGAAGTCACATGAACTCTGGGTTTCTAACCTTATTTCAGGGTTTCCCACCGTCCCCTGGGGGTATGAGGGCTAGAGCACATCGATTTACAGGCGGAAAAATTACGTATACGGGAAATATTCTACGTATTATTCTATTCTTGGATTGAGATCTGGTGAGACGATTTGGAGCCTAACCTGCGGTCGATTGAGTACAAAGATTATCTTAGTTATCAAATCGGTCTTCGAAAAATGAATCCATAAAGACTCTTTGCAGTTCCGTTATAGAAAGTTTGTCCGAAAATCGCTAAAGCAGAGCCCAGCAGGGTGCCAGCCAGCTTAGTATCGAGTAGTTTTGGTTACTAACAAGATAACAGAAGAGTAGTAGAAATGTTTTTCTCGCCCTGAATGATTAGATTTTATCTGAACTTGTTACTTTGTAGTTCTTTAAGCAGGTTTTGAAATCCAGGCAAACGCTCTGAAGCACTAGTAAACAATTGACCCTGCGCCTTGGGCTGTTATTTCAAGGATCTAACCATCTTTGATCGGGTACTCACTGCAGCAACAGCAACAACAAGGATTAGTTGGGTCATCATTCAACATTTATATAGTCTGTACTTCGAACTCTCACCATAACCTCACTTTTTAAATTTCATAAAGCGCTAGAAAACATGTCACGAACCGCATATTTTTGCTAAATTTGAAGCGAAACTGCCTTTGAAGCGCTTAAATGTGTTATTTTTTACTGATTTAAGGCCGCAGCATTGATTTTTACCTTTCGCGCAAAAAACAAAAAAAAAAAAAACAAAATAAACAACTAAAAATAAAATCACTCTAACTGTTATTATTCTAAGCGAGAGCATAAATTGGCGCAACAAATAACACACCTTTAATGGCTATTTACGACGGTGGCAGCGAAGAAAAACAAGCGTTAAAGCGAGATTTATATTTGCCTGGCAACAGAGGTCGTGCATACGCCCAGGCGCACCGCCAACAAGGCTAAGCAAGCGCTTCTATCTAGCTGTGTATATTTGCTTGTGCCTGTGTTAAGTAAATATGATTGCAGCTTGTTTTATGACAGCAGCAACAGGCGAACGAATGAGCGAAAATAGACAATAAGCAATAGCAACAAAAACAACGCGTAAAAATAAAATTAAAAGAGATGAAAAAACAGGCGGGCAAAAGTAGCAAGCTAAATGAAAATAGCGATGCTGCTGCGTTGAAGGCCTGAAAAAGGCCTCAGACAAGTTGCGTAATGAAAAACAAGCAGCTCTAGCAGACACACCAACATTATTCCAACAGCACAGTTTGCTTATGTGTGTGTGTGTTGCTTTTTTGCCGCCACGCCTACAGCGGCATGCGTGTATGTCATAAAAAATATAACAAATGCTCGTCGCTGTGCAGTTTGTTTGATACGAGGCATCATCGGTTTAGATGTTTTGGTTGTCATTTAGAGCCCAAAAGTATGCTAGCATTTGCTACGTTGGTATGCGGGCGAGACAACTGACAGCTGTTGCGCGTCGCAAACAAACAAAAGTTGCCGAAAAAATGTTTTTTCGACGCCCTCAAGTCTGCTGCAGTGGCGGACGGTTGCAGCTGTGTGTGTGTGTGTGAAATATTTTTGGTATAACTTTTTTAGTTCGAAAGTTGCTTGAAAACAAATTTACGCCAGACTTAAGTGCCAGCTAAATGCTTTGTAGGTTTAGCAAGTGGCGTTAGTGTGATGTGAAATGGCGTTGGCGGGATTGAAATGTATTTCACGGTTAATGGTAAATTTTTATATGAAATGTATTTTTTAGACATCTTTTGGAAGTTATGTCATATTTTGACATACTTTCTTGTTTGTTGTTAAAGTAATGCTAAGGTAGAATTTTATTGATTTTCTTAAAGAATATTTTAGGCTAAAATAGAGTTTGAACTTATATGGTGCAAGATGGCGTATGAGTGATGAGAAATCTTTAAAAAATAAAAAATCGAATTAGAGTTGGAGAAATTTTAAAATACAAAATGGAATACAGCTATAAAAAATCTAAAAATATAGTTGTTGAGAACAGCTATGAAGCGAAACGAAAAAAATATTAGAAAAAAATAAAATTTTTATTTAAAATTTTTAAGGTTGCATATTGTTAAAAAAGTAATTTTATTTTTGTTAAAATTTTTTTAGTATTTAAAAATATTAGAAAATATAGTTAATAGGGTCTAAATACCTTCATGAGGTCTTAAAAAAAAAATAAAAAATTGAATTAAGCTTAAAAAATCTAAAAATTTGTGAAAACCGAAAATAAAAGAAAATTAAAAAAAAAAATTATAAAAAAAATTAAAACAAAAATTTAATTTAATTAAAAATTAGAAAATTAGACATTGCCAAAAAAATTTAAATTTTGTTAAAATTTTTTTCGAATTTAAAAATATAGAAAACTCTGAGATGCAAAGGATTTAAATTAAATGGTGATTTTTTATTTATTTAAATTTCTTTACATCCCAAATTTAAGAAAATAAGATTTCGTGGCTTACTATACAGCTTCTATGATTCACTTTAAACAAATTCGCTTCAATGCGCAGTAAACTGCAGACACTGAGTATTAAAGCCTTGGTTATGTTCAATTTGCGCGCAATAACTCATACAAAATATTAAGACAACAATGGAAGTTATTCAACTTCAATAGACTTACAAGGCAAATCATGGAATTGTAAATTAATTTGTTTCTAAATGCATGTGAATTACTATCTTATCAGTGCTGCCAGCTGCGCCACTTGCTTAAGCCGCTTAACTGTCTTGAATTTGGCAAATAAACCGTTGCTTTGTCTATTAGGCAGTGACACCCCATAATCCACCACAGTCTTGGCGAGTGAGCTGATGAAAAGACACAGATACCCACACATTTACAATTGCAGCTCCGGCTGGTTTCGGCCACTATGAGCGCACTCTCTCCCCCCACCGTTCTCTCTGTCTCAAGCTTTCATCTTCTGAACCTTCAAAAATCTTTCACTTGCCTTTGGTGCGCTTTATTGTTGTTGTATTGCAATAAATGTTGCCAGGCAACAAGTGAAAACAATGGGTCTATTCATTGAAATATGTCGTAAATGCATTACTCATTTGTTGTTGTTGTTGTACTCGGCATGTCATATTATTAGTAATAATGCGATATAAATGACATTGTTTTGTGGGTGTGTGTGTGAGTGTGTGCTTGTATATTTGGAAGCCTTTATCACGGCTGCTAAGTGGAATTTGTAATAGCTATTCACAGCAGCGACAGCAGCAACAAATGTGTGAAAACAATGCTTTTGGCAGTAATTGTATTTTTCACTCATACGCCTCGGCCAACATGTCAGCCAATAATTAGTTTTAATGAAATGAAACCACACAATTTAAATGTTATGGTTATGCGCGCTCGAATGCATTGATTATCAAAATGAAAAATAGAAACAACAAAAACAACGACAAAATGTATCTACTTTGTAGTGTCTGAGATTATCGCAGGCTCATAGCTGGACTATAATGAAGCGCTGACATTCGACACTTGAGTTTCGGCGTTATTCAGGGAAACTTTTTTTTTTAGCAATATTTTCAATCAAATAAATTAATGTTATAGAAATATGCTTAGATTTGGAATTTTCAGAAATTTTGGAATTTTTTTCTTTTAATTTTTTTAACATTAAAAAACTTATTAAATGTTATATATTTTATTATATACATATATAATTAATTTAAATTTTTATCAAACAGGGGAACACTGAGTATTAAATTTTGCAAAATTGGCGAAAATTAAAATTTTTATAAAATTAACAAAAATTGAAATTTTTATAAAATTAAAAAAAAAATTAAAATTTTTAGAAGTTTAAATTTTTTGTGGTAAACTACAATTATAATAGAGGTTTTCTTCCAAAAAAACTTTTTTTTTTTCAAAATTATTGATAATTTTGTAAAAATTAACTTCATGTTTCTAATTTTTAAATTCGAAGCTTTTATAAATCGTATAGCAAAAGTTTATTACACGTGTAGTACACCACACAAATGTAAAAGTTTTTGTGAAAATAATTTATAATTTCGATTTTTTTTTAATTTTGAAATTTTTTTTTAATTTCTAAATCTTTTATTAATTGTTATGAAGAAAAAGTGTAGTAGTGTAGTTAAAAGTGTATTATATTACAAAAAAAAAATTACAACAATTCTATTATATTAATTTCAAATTTCCAAAAAAAAAAAATTAAGAAAAAGAAATTAAATTTATAAAAAAATTATTAAAGTTCATTAAAAATTATCACATTGATTAAAAAATTATTAAAGTTCATTAAAAATTATCACATTTACTAACAACTATCACTAATTTTACAAAAAATAATTTTTTTTCAATGTTTTATTACAAAAAATTTGAGTTTGAATTATTTTTTTTATAATTCTTATGGATAAAAAGTTTATTACAACTTTAAAATTGATTGAAAGGCAAATTTTTAGTTTCGAAAATTTTTTTTAATTTTGAAATTTTTTACTAACTGTTATGAAGAAAATTATTTTAAAGTGTAGTATACTAAAAAAATTTACAAAAACTTTTATATTTTTTAAATCACAATTTTTTAAAAATCTTAATTTCCAAATTTCAAAAATTTAAATTTTTTCCTATAAAAAAGTTTGTAAAAACATTAAGAGACGATTTCTCAATGCCTGGTTAACAGGCATCTGTCAGTAGTATCACAAATCCAAATTTGTGTATTTTTTTCGCCAGCAGTGTGTGTTCAGATAAAGTTTTGAGAGCGAGCAGCGAAGTAAGCAATGACAATTTGAAATTTAGCTGCAAACATTATCCCAAAAGGCTGTATAAATTACCGCCCGGCCTCGCTACGCACCACTCCACCGCCCCCACAACAACCCGCTTAGCTGGTGAGCGCACGACCGCCAAAGAAGTAGTGCAACATGCAACATGGAGAAAGTGGCATAAAAACTTGACGTTTATTTTATTACTTCATTTAAACTTTTCAGATTGCTTAGCAGCGCAACAAAAACAACAAATAGTTACAGTAACAACGTAAAAAACAGATTGGATTAATTTCTGTTGGCAGGCGAGTACACGAGTAGCTGGCAAATGAGCGTTAATGGCAAAGTGAGCAATCGGTGGGGCAGCGCGGGGGCACTGCTGGCATTAGTGAAAGTTGCGCAGTGGCGATTGGCGTGCGCTAGCTAAACATCAGCGGCAGCTTTTCATGCAACTTCAAGTGGTATTTTCTTGCAACTTTGTGTGTGTGGCGTGCAACTTCGGCGCACTGTTGCTGTTTTTGTGATTTTTTGCGCGCATTTGCAGTTAAAAGAAGTGTGTTGTTGTGTTACTTGCTGTTGTTTTTTGTTGTTGTTGCTGTATCTTTTGCCTTTTAATTTCCACAAGTTTTTCAAATGTTTTCTCTTGATTTGTGCAACACTTGTTGCCTGTCAGGCGCAAACACGCACACATATACGCGCAACATTCTCACGTATACACACATGCACACATACACAAATGCAGCCGCGCATTTCCGCTTGCAACAAGTTTAGTTCAGTTTGCGCTGCTGTTGACTTTCTATTTAACTCCATCGTTACGTTCTTAGCTCTGCCATCACTCCTTGCCACTTGCCACACGCCACATGCGTCTGGCAGCTCACCGCCTGCTGCTTGCAATTGCACTTCGCTAACGCTTTGCGTGATGTTTGCGCGCTAAGTGCTGTTTCCTGGCTTCAAATCATTGCAACTTGCTTGCCCCCTCACACTCTTACGCTCTTTGCGCGCTTGTTCGCTCTAATTCTTCCACGCTTGCCACTATCCGCTTTGTTTATGTTGCTCGTGGTTTTTTCACATTTATTTTCATTAATATTGTTGTTGTTGCATGCTATTCTACATAGTTGCCACGCACAGTGGCAGGCATAATAAGGTACAACACGCACACGAAAGCGAAAAAATATTTAGCGAATGTCAGTAAGTTCTTCCGGTTGCATGACTGTCTGCCACGGCTCAGCTCAACTCACCGCCCCTGTGCGATTACGCCCCGCGCTCCCCTTCCGCCACACACTACATACAATGTGCTTGTGTGCACCCTGCACTTGTGCCTTGTGTTTGACTTTAAAGCTGTGCCCAACGCGTTATTCAATGTACGGACTTTGTTGCACATACTCACGGCATTGAAATTGAAATATGTTACTCATACGCACCGGTGCGTGGGAATTAAATTTCGCTCAAATGGCTGTCAAAGGCAAGGAAAACGTAAATAAAAATGAAAGTATAATATTCAAGTGATACAGAAAATAAAGCATAAAGCGCGAAATACCGTTTAGGATCTGATTTGTCTCGAAGGACAAATATTACAAGACGCATGTTGCTGCTATGAAAGTGAATTCTATATAGCAGACGGAAAGCTTTGCAGGCGAAAACAAGAAAAATTATAATTTTAGTTGCACTGACGCTTTATAGAAGCTATAATATCCTTCACAGGTGCATTTATTAAAGCATAAAGGGTATAAAAAGTGCATTATCTTGATTTTGATAGGTCTGTTTGTATGAGTGCTATATGACATAGTGGTACGATTTGAACAAAATATATAGAGCTTGAAGAGTTCTATTTTACAATAATTTGTGTTAAATTTCATAAAGATATATTGTCAAATAAAAAAGTTTTCCATACCAGAACTTGAATTTGATCAGTTAGTATGTATGCCAGCTATATGCTATAGTACACCGATCCAAAAATTATGTGTGGAAATTGTAACCTGACCTTAGGCAATAATTCATGTCAACTTTTGTAAGGATATCTTTTCAAATAAAGACGTTTTCCATACAAGAACTTGAATTTTATAGATCAGTTTATATGACAGCTATATGCTATAGGTGTCTGTTCTGAAAAATATGTTCGGAGATTATAGCGCTGCCTTGAACAATAATCTGTGTCAAATTTCGTAAAGATATCTTGTTCAAACTAAAAAGTTTTCTATACAAACACCTGATTTGGAGCAGTCACTTTGTATGACAGCAATCTGCTATAGTGACTCGATATCGGCGGTTTTGACAAATAAACAGATTCTGGGCATTCATTAGAAGAGGCAGCACCTTCAATGCAGTTTTAGAAAATATTAGATCGAAATCGTCAACTTTCTATATCATATGGGCTTCGATGTCTTACCCGGTGCCCAATCCTTTGTCTTCTGCTCGAAAAATTTCTTTAGCAGATTAGTTACAACTATAGTACATATCGTATAGAAGGACTGCTACTCGCTTGTCTTTATCGTAGTTTCCTCCATCGGTATATCTTTCAAATACTGGTTGTTGAAACCCTGACAAGCGATGGCGTTAAGATGGGCTCAAAATGATCGCAAAACCGAGCATTCTGGAGAAGTTGGAACTTGGTTTTATATACAGCGACTCAAGCATATATCAACAAAAGGATTGCATTTGGTCTTGACTTAAGGCGACATTGTCTCGCTGGCTTTTGACTAATAAGCCCATGAATGCAGTCTCGAGTTTCAATTCCAATAACACATGAAGTCTATTCCGGCAGTTCTCATTTAAACTTATCAGCGATTCAAGAATAGATCTTCAAAACGATTGCATGTTGTATCGACCCAAAGAGGGACCATTTCGGGGGCTTATACCATAAAGGCAGTTTCTCGAGAACCAATGGCTTTAATGGCTTTTTGGAACTTCAGTAGTGTTTCATGTGCTTCCGTCTCAAATAGAGCTCAGCTCGGTAGTTTTTGAAATAAAAAGCTGGTCTCTAAATGCAGTTACTCGATGTCTAGTGACTTCACTGATTGTAAGAAAGTTAAGAAAAGCGAAATTGACCCGGTTTCGACAACTGATCACTGCCCAAACACGAGGTTTGCAACAATAGCTTGGGAGGAATCCCGTATACTATATACCTACTCTTCTCATAATAAGGCGTGATGGGTATAGACTTGAAGACTAACTTTAAGGCTTATCATTCAGTTTAAAGCTAACTAGATCCACGTGGAATCAATTTCAAGAATGAGTTCACTCTGCCAAGTTTTTCGCGATCTGCTTTCATTCTCTCTCACCTGCCCCTTTCAGTCACCTCCGCACCATGATGCTACAGTTGACCTAGTGTGACGCAGTTATTTCTTTTTTCGCTTCATTCATTACACGACCTTTTTTGTCGCACACCTGCCCCTCCACACATCCCCATTTCGAGCTCCTGTGCATACTTTACACTATCTTCCTTCATTTTAACGGCGTTTATGCGCCCAACAAGTGGTTGAAAATGGCTTTCACGACGGCGGCAAGCAGACAATGCAAAGCCATTTCGCGTTGTTTATCTAAGCATTTTGTGTGAGTGGCGCGCGTGTTTGGTGGCAGCGGCAACATAACACCATGTGGCATGTGTAGACACAGGCCCACCTCCTATACCTGCACCAACAGTACTCCTACAGCCACAACAACACACGTGCCACACAGAAGAAAGGCAGCCGTTCGTGCGCGCTTCGCCTTTTCCTTTGCGCGCTGCAGTGAAACGCGCAATGTGAGACGCTTTGTCGGTGGCGCCCTCTGCCACACTTGACTTGGCTTGACTCGCAGGCAGCTTGATTCGCTTGTGGCGCTTGCCATGTAGTTTCATGTCTTGAAACCTTTGTGTCGCATTGCTGCTTGTTCGTTTGTGCTTGGAAGCAAACATGTGTATGTGTGTTTAAGCATTGCTTTTCTTATTCTTATGTTTACATGAACCTGTGTGTTGTTGTTGTACTTGTTTACCCTACTTATTTGAGACAGATGCGGCACAGCACATCACAAACGATTTGCGGTTCGCGCTGCCCCTTTCCCCGTTTTAGCATTCAAAGTGTTGCTCACTGTCGCTTACTGCCCGTCCTGCGGCCTAACTACCTCAAGCAATGTGACACAGACATTTAACCTCGCATATGCATATATATATTCGTGTGTTGCTTGCCCGAGTTGAGGTTATAAAATATTATGTGAGGCAATAAAAGTATAATAAATTACAAGGAGGCGCCTCAGTGGAGGGGAACGAGTGCAGTAATCGCAAGCGGGGGGTGTGAGTGGAAGAAATAAGGGCTCAAAATGCTGCAGAATATGTTTTAAAGAAGACAGCTGAATCGATTGGTTTTTAAAGAAGAGTTAGATGACCTGGATTCGAGTACTTGGAAGTTCGAGCTAAAACGAATGACGTCTCTATAAATAGATAGGCAAATAAACTTTAAATTTCCACAACAGAAAAACCATTAAAGTATTGTAGAAAGGCCAGAAGGTCTGGGGCAAGTGATCATAGAGCAAAGAAGGAACTAAAACTTTGCTATAAAGTGTGAGGCATTTCTCTTTTTTTTTGAACTTCCTTGAAACCCATGTCTCTACAATAATTTGAGGGTTGTATCGATAACGGGATGGCAAGAGAATTAATTAAAAAAGATAGAAAGGGCTATTGCTCATAATTTTTATAAAACTTGTTGACAAAATCAACAAAATTTTACAGTTTTTATATTATATCTTTCTAAAGGCGCTGCCTGTTTCTACCTTGGCGCTGAGAAGTATGCAATCATTTTGCCGGTAGGAATTATCTTTGGTTTTATTCATAGGTGAGTTGCATAGAACACAAACGAGGTATTACTAGCCACTGTGCTAATGCCTATTAGGAAATGATTGGTGTTGCCTACCTTTAGGCGCTTATTATAAATTTAGGCAATTCAGGCGTGTTTGTTTAGCTTGATCAGGTTGTTTAGGCAAATAAATTATTGCCTTGAGTTTATGAAACTATTTGCATTGAATATAACAGATTTTTAAATAACGTTATTTATATTTTAGCTTTTTAATTTAGAATTTAAAATTTTTTTAATTGTGCTTTAGAAAATGGAAACAATATTGTATTTAATTTTATGTAATGCTTGTACATAAATATTTAAAATTTAATTAATAACTGTAAATATTTGAATAAAATGCTAAATACGAAAAATTTGTTGGTCAACTTTTCATTAAAAGAAATTTACTCAAATTTTATTCTGAATGCAAAAAACCATAAAATATATAAATGAAGTATTTTGCCTCTAGTAAAAAAAAAACAAAAAAAAAAAAAATATGAAAAATATATACATACATATGATATGATATATATTGTTACGTAACAAATATTTTTATTAAAAAAATGCATAAACAATCATTTGGCAACAAATTCACCATGAAAAAATTAAAAACAAAAACTTTTGCAATCAAAATTAATTAATATTTAATTTTTTTAATTAATTTTGTTATATATAATTTGCTTATTACGAATTTTAATTGCTGTATTTTAACAGAAAAAACATTTAACGAGGCATTTAATTTTTAAAACATAATAAATTTCAATTCAACATATTTTTTCACAATATTTTACAATACAAAAACAAACGTATAACCAGCTAATATTGAAGCCATCCAAACGCTGCTACCAATTAATATTTTTATGTTTTAGTTTTTTTATGCTTTTTTTATTTAAATGTGCATAAAAATATGCTTGTATATATGTATGTATATAAAACATTCCCAAAAACATGCCAATTTCCATTAGTCAAACACAACAGTCATCAAGTGTCAGACTTTTTAAATAAACGCCGCTTTTAGCTTAATAAATAATATGCCACTGAATCACTCATACGTCGTGGCGCACACAAAGCCTGTCGCACTCAGCAGAAATCGGCTTTAATGAAAGCATTTAGCTGCATAAAATAACAGCAAAGGTAAGCCGAAAAATGCGCAAATGCATGCAAAAAGCAAAACTGTAACAGAAAAAATAATAGTAGAAAAAATACTACTAAAAATTAGTAGTAAAAAAAGTAGCAGAAAAATAATAAAATAAAAAAATAGTAAGAGCAAAACTACTAACAGAAAAAAGTGGCATTTACTTCAAATTAACGACAAAGTGGGGAGAAGTGAGTCAAGTGCCATAAAAGGCACATTTAAAATAGTCGCACAAATGAACATGCAAACATATAATACACTAATAAAACAATAATAACAGCAATAAGTGTTGTTTCATGCGTAATATATATCATAAAAATATTTTCGGCTTACAAAAAGCCATGGCAAGCAGTGAGCTCCAAAAATACTTTGGTTTGAGGCGGAAAAACTATTTTAAAGCCGTTTTGTGACATTTATTAGTGTTACAAGGATTAAGTTTTTGCGTAACACTAGGATTTCGTTAATAAAATATTTCAACTGCTATATATTCAATCGCAAGTTCGAAATATTATGTCCTTCAATAGCTAAGTAGATGAAATTCTCAAACGGTTAATGATTTTTATATTATATTATATAGTAGGATATTCTGCCTGACTATTCTTCTTACCTAGGCACACGCAGACATTGCAGCTTTAGACATGAAAAGTGAAAGCGATAATGCATCTGCTGTAAGCACTTTTAAACAAGAAAACGCGTTAATTTTGGTTGCATCAGCTTCACAGCTTCAGTTTTTATTACTTACAATGAAATGAAAAGATCTTTGTCTTGATTCTAATCAGCGCGATTATCTGGCAGTTAGATGCTATAGTGGTCCGATCTGGACAATATGTTCGGAGATTGTAGAATACCTTTAGTAATTATCTGAGCTAAATTTCATGAAGATAGCTTGTCAAATAAAAAGGTTTTACATATAAGGACTTGTTTTGGAAAGGTCAGTTTGTATGACAGCTACAAGCTATAATGGCACGAACCGAACCATTTGTTTGAAGATTGTAGTGTTCTCTTCTTTCTTTCTTTCATTCATGAAGATGTCTTGTCAAATAAAAAAGTATTCCAAAGAGCCCTTTAATCCGATCATTCAGTTTGTATGACAACTATATGCTATAGTGGTCCGATATTGGTGGCTCCGACAAATATACAGTTTTTTTGGGGAGCAAAGAACCTTTGCAAACTCTCAGCCCGATATCTCAAAAGCCGAGGGACTAACTGGCGTAAATACCTACGGAGGTGTATAAATGGACTCAGCTCGTCGCGCTGTTCAATCTCTGTCTCCAACGTTTCTTCCTAGGAGCTCTTGTGTGGAAAACTTAAAATGACCTGTACAGTGTATAAGTATATAATTAACCATTAACAACTTAAACCGAAAATGGAAACCGAAGTGGTTAAGTAGTTTCTAAAGAAAAAACTTTAGAAGACTAAGAACAAACCGCATACACGAAATTTTGCTAATAGCAATAAAGATATGGACTGGGTCGGAGCTCTGTTCTCTCTTCGTGGCCAATACTGGATAGCTGTGCTTCGTGGGAACTTGGTCAGATTGCCATAAATTCTGGCGCTCTCGCAAGATCTTGTTCGCCCAAAGTGGATCGCAAAAGGTCTAGTGAGCTACTCTAGTTTTTCAGTAAGGCTAGCTTTTTCTTAGTTTTTGGGGATCTAAGTGGTCATTGCCACTTCGGTCTGTACGAGGTACGAGGAAGACTTAGGAACAACTTATTATTTCACTTTTGAAGAGTAAGGATTCGAATATTCGTACATCCATCATCCTATCTTTTCTCATCTCAGCATCATCCTTCAGAAAAAGCAGACACTGATGAACTAAGTCAATGGCTTTCAGAAGAGAACTAGCATTTTGTTCCTATTTTTGTTTCCTGTAATGGCATTTCAACTCGATCTTTTGAATATGGACTTCATTTTTAGAAAGACCTACGACTTATTTCTTGCTGCCATTTTTCTGAGTTTTGATTGCAGGAACGTGCTTTGAAAAAGGTGCCTCAATGTGAAAAATGTTAATAAACTGTACTTGTTTACAGTAACTAGAAAAATTCAACTTGCGTTTAGTTTCGAGGGTAACCAATTACTTTGTGCCCGAGGTACCACATGATTCAAGGGAATTTCTTTAACTAAGTGAGTAAGTATTTTCCGAACGATAGCTTCGGAAAATCACAGTTTCTCGGCAAGTTTCTACTAATTATTCCACTTAAGAGGAGAATACATTTGAAAACGCAAGCTCACAGCGGTCCTAGCCCCACATGGAGGTATGTAACTGTAGCATGTGTAGCTCATTTAAGGGATAAACTAAAATTGCTGTGAAAATTTCCAAGCTCCAGGTAAAATAAGAGACAAAATTTTAGCGACAAATGCATGTGCAAATCCAACAGCTAAGCGATACACCGATCAAGGTGTCAGGGGGGAGCGTGGCAAGGTAGCAGCTCAGCTGCAGAGCAACTTGCAGCTGTACATGCTTGGTTTCCAGGGCAATCAGCCACGTACAGTCCAAATGTAATATTTCAGTGGCTTTTTTGCTGGCGGACAGCGGCGCCTTCATCAATGCCGCTGCCGCTGCCGCTGCCGACGTCAACGTCGCTGCCATTGTGCTGGCAGCTGCATTTGTTTTAGTTATTAGTGCGATTGATGCATTGTTGTTGTTCTACTTGTTGTTATTTATCTACAGAATTTACATGTCGGCCTCAACGTTGCTTTAGCCCCTTGCCGCCCGCTGCACTGTACTGACCTTCGGTGGGCAAAATAGATCGTAGCGTGCCCAGCGAATCCGGGCCCAGTTGGCTTTAGTCGTCTTCTTGTCACTTGATTGGTTGGTTCGTAGGCTTCAAGGCTGTTGTTGTTGTGCATGCATTTATTATTATTGTAGTTATTGGTGTGTTTAAAGTGTTGCTGCAGCAGGTGAGCGCTGCCGGTGGTTGGTGTGGGTTGTGGAGGTGGTGGAGGTTGCTATGACGGCAGCCGGGGTTCAATAGGTTGTCAACAGCGTGTCAAATAGTTGCCGCCTGGGGGTGGGTGAGAGGTTGGTGTAGCAACGCAGCTTTAATAAACTGGGTAATTCAAAGAGGAGGGTAGAATGGTGAGTGGGCAGTTCAATATGACCGTTACAAGTGTTGAGGTATGAGTGAGTGTGGACGGCTTGCTTGAATTGTTGAATGAAAGGACGCTTAACGTTTCGAATTCGAAAATTCGAAGTTCAGCAGTTAGCGTGACAATGCTCTTCTCTCTTCTCTCCTTTTCTCGCTCTCTCTCTCTCTCTTTGTCACTGCTTCAAATGCTCTTTGTAGCTTTGCGCTTGTAAGTGCCAACTAACGTTTGTTCTCTCTCCCTACTTTTTCTCTCTAAATCAGTCTCTCACTTTAGGGTTATGTGTGGAAAACAGCCTAAACCGATACTTCTTTAAAATGAATTATTTTTTTGTTTACTTTTGTGCGTTTGTTAGTGTATTTTGAGGCGCATCAGGTGGAAATTTTAGAAAGTGTTTAGCTATTGATTTGAATGGTGAGTTGCTGAGGTCAAAATCGGTGAGTATTGATGAGTGCTCGAAAAAAAAACTATGAAAATAAATAATTTCAGTAATTTTAATTTTTTTGGGTTTATCAAAAATTTTAAATTTTTCGTTCCAAAATATTGAAATATTCGCGTTTTATAAAATTTCAACTTTTGTTATAAAAATTCTAAAATTTTATTTTTTTTTGATATTCTTTGTTCGAAAAATTTTAATTTTATTCGAAAACGGTTTTGATTATGGAAATTTGTTGTTCCAAATCACATAAAACAAGGAAATTTACATATTTTATTCCAAAAAATGCTTCTGTTCTCACTAAGGCATATTTTAAAAATATTAAAACGATATTTAGAATACATGCTTTTTTCAAAATTTAATATTATTTTTAGAAATTCGGGTTTTTTCAAATATTTTTAACTTTTACCGAAAATGCAGAATTTTTTTTTTGGAATTTCGAAAATTATGAAAATTTTCAATTTAGCTTTTGCTTTGTTTTTTCACAAACTTTTATTCGAAAATATTTTAAATTTAATTTTTTCCGATATTGCCACTTCAAAAATTTTCAACTTTGTTTTGATATGTTGAAATTTTGGACTTATTTTCAATATTCCTTTTTAAATAATTTTGTCAAAACTTGCAATTTTTCTTGAAATCCCTTTTTTTGATTTTATGAAAATTTTTTCCCAAAAAAAAAACTTGGAAATTTTTATTATTGGGTTTTTCTAAAATATAGTTCTGGTCTGAAGCATATTTAAAAATATTAAAATCTTTCGAATTTTTTTCAATAATTTAAAATATTTTCGACATAACACGAACTAGTTTTGTTTTTTTTTAACATGCAACTGAAATTTTTGTTCTTCCAAAGTATTAAATTTGCGGCAAATATTTTTTTGATATGATTTCGAAATTTTTTTTTCAAATTTAAATATCCACCAACTCTTTTCATGCTTATGAAAACTTTATCATTAAATATTATGGAATAAAAAAACTGTGTCAGCGGGAAGTAAAATCCTCATCCTCCTTCGCGTGTGTGTGTGCGCCTATTTAGTGACAACATTTGACAGAATATCATCCATCTTTCCAATGACGTATCACATTTGTTTAAGAGAGTAAGTGATAAGGCAAATAAGCACACAAGCACACGATCGTAGGCAAGCCTGAGCGAAACTGTAAGCTTTTGAGACACAAGCAACGCAAATATAAAATAACGACAAGCCATAGCGCCGCGCAGTATGCAACAGTTTGCAAATAATTTATATTTCAGTGTATACAGCGCAAGGAGGCGACTTAAGCGTGGTGGATTTCCTTGCTTTGGTGTTGCTTGTCACACAAACATAATAAGTATAATATCAGCTTGGTAGGCTTTAAGGCGCTTGACATTCGTTTTTCTTTTTTATTATATATACGCGTTTTTTTGTTTGGCGGTTGTACTTTGCAAGCAGCTTACAAGTTGGGGGTTGCCAAATTGCTAATGGCTTTTTATTACAAATAAAGCGCATAGCATAATTTATGGCTTCAGTCTTTTTTATACGCGCGCTTAGGTTTTTTCACGAACAACAGACATGGGAAGCAACGGAAAACTTCCATGTTTTACTGCATTGTAGTAATGTTATTTCAGTTTTTGCAGTTTCCACTCTGCAAGCAATTCATTTTCTAACTTTCCCTTTTTGTTATAATTTTATATTCTTAACTTTGTAATAAAAAACATACTTTTAGGCGCATACAGCGTTTAATTTTGTGTATAAGGGAACTATTCATCAACGACTTTAATGTCAAAGCTGTTGTCGAGCAAACATTATGAGAAAAGCGGGTGACTTTGCGTGCAACACAATGTACTGCTGATTTTTCTTCTCTTTTAAGTTTAAAATTGAAAATGAAAATGTTTCCTCTTCAATATTTAGACACCCTAAACTCAACTTCTCGCAAATCAATATGGTATTTTCATGCAGCTTGACTTCAACGATTAATTTTGCTATGTAATTTCTTCTTATTTTTAATTTCTTAAGCATATGCTTTAAAAAAAGCAAAAGAAGAGAACATTTAGAAGCTTTAAGTACAAATATTAGCACTGCTGAACTTGTGAAATACCATTGAAAATTTCACTATAATAACTCCTTGGTATAATTTGTAGGAAAGTAAAATATTCAGACCCATCGAAATAAGTAAAAAAAAGAAGTGAGCAATGGAAGCTGCTTCATCGCCTTAGATAAATACATTAGCACAGCTGAACTTGTGAAACACCACTAAAATTTGCACAGTAGAAAAGTAAAAAACTTCAAACAGATCGAAATATGTAAAATAGGTTAAATAAGTAAAATAGAAATCGGCAATTAGAAGGAACTTCATCACATATCATATATTATCACTGCTGAACTCGTGAAACACTAGTCAAGTTTCCACCAAAATAGTTGTCAGGTACTCTAATTCTTGCGAAACTTTTAAGGAAAACATTCATCACTTAATTGCAAGAAGATTTGTCTTCTGTGGCAATTGGAAAATAAGTGTAAGCTTGATTTTCAGGAACATAAGTATATTAGATTCACGTGTTTATAACTGAATTGCAAGCTAAAATCAGAAGTTATGATAATTTGTGGATTAAGTCGCAAGCGTTGTACACCTCAATGCATAAGCCAACTAAAGAGACTACCACAATTTTTAAAATTAGCATAATAATACTAAGCTAAGAAGTTCAGACTCACCATTTTTGAAGTATTCAACTCTTTTGACGTTGCTGCAGTGCTGAAAAGAGAAAAAAATGATATAATTTACATTAGCAGAATCAACAAATAAGCAGTTGATGGAGTTAAAAAGCAAATCTCGTTTCATTTAGCTTTAATATTGCTAGTTTTTCTCAAGTATTTTTGAGTTTAAAAAACTTTAATGAAATTTGGCAACTCCTTAAAAGCTTTTAAAGTGTAAAAATTTATTGATTCATATTTACTATTAAATATAAAACAAAAATTTAAAATAAAATATTATAAATTTTTGTTGAAGGATTTTAGTGTTCCACAGGTTCAATTATATGAAATTATTACATGTAAAGCCAACCCGATTGATTTTTCATTGTTTTGCCTCCTTAAAGTTCGTAGTTAATTTCTTATTAAATTTAGAAATCAGGAATTACACCCTACAAAAATATACCTAATTAAAATATACAAACTGGTGTGGTGTTCCACAAGTTCAACTAAATATATGATTTCTAGAAAGCACGGCTGAACTTGTGAAACACTAGGAAAAATAGCTGTTACACTTTCTTGATGAAACTGTTTCCAAGCGATTCTGTCACACAAACTTACTACAAACAGTACTTATTTACAAACACCTAATAAGGTTGGGGCTTCAAAAGTTCAGTTGTACGAAATTTGTTTGTTAAAATCAAAAGTCAAGGAATACATAAGTTTGAGAGGTTTTTAGGGGTTCTACTTGTAATCAATATAAGACTGAAAGATAAATTGCTAAACCTAAAGATAAAACCGTTGGCTGATCAAAAGTTGTATAGAATTTATTAATTAAAACCAAAAGTTTGTTGATTTGGATATATAGTAGTAGTTAGTGTAAGCAAATTTAGAGGAACTTAAATATAAAAAAATAGATATTTGTACGCAATATATTGTTTTACGCGTTTCACAAGTTCAGTTCAACAGATGGTGCTTGGATGGCTAGTGCTGAACTTGTGAAACCCCAAAAAAAGCATGCCACATTCCAACTTCATTTTGCTTTTCTAACACTTCTTTTTAATAACATTTTTTTATATAAAATTATCAACATGCATATTAAACTTTTTCTATCACATTTCTTCAAACTCAAACATTATTGCCTGATAAAAATACGGAACGTACTAATTAAGACCATATTTTTCCGTACAATAATGGCGCAGCACTGAAATTGAAAGTTGCACGCCAACTTCATTGCAATGAGTTAATGAAATAAAATCCCCAGCAACCAGCGGTATGCAACCAAAACAGATAAGTGAGAACAACATAATAGCGAAAAAACGCCTGCAAGTATGCTAGCAATGAAATAAAACCAACAGCTACTAATAATGCTGATGTGCTTTTATTATGAATTTTTATGAACACAACAACACTCACACACTGTCAGGAAAAATCACGTCTGCAAGTTGCTTAAAGTATGTTCCATGCTATGCTCCATGCATGGAAATGCATTATAAGCTAAAGTTTCTATTTTAAAGCATACTTTGCGGCGCTAATTAGCGGTAGCGCTACTTTGGCTTGGTAATGAGACTGCAAATGTGGGTGTGTGCCCCATGTACGCTAGCTGCTAATGGTCAAAGTTAAGCATTGCTGGCAAAATATAATCGTAACATTTTTTTGCATACTTTTTGGCGTACCTGCGCAAACTGCGCTCACAACAGCGCAACGTTAACGGTAAACCTGTTGAATGGCAAGCTACAGACAGCACAAGCGTATATGCTTGTGTATGGCAATGCCAAGGTAAAGTCTATTTTTAGGCGCATTGTATTAAAACGCCCAATATTTAATTAAAATTGAAAACTATACATTTTTGGATAATTTTAATGAATGGAACTAATTAAAATCACTTTTGAGTAATTACAATATTTTTCATTTTTGTTTACGCGGAACAGTATGCTGCAAACATTTCAATAAAGTTGCAGCATATTAACTACATGCTGGTTAAGCTTAACGCGTACATTAATTATGTATGTAGAAAAGCTATCTCAACGAATATTAGTATACAAAATTTACAAAATATTTGAAATAACAAAAATTCCACAAAACCAAAAGCGTTAAATAAATTTCCTGAAATAAACTAACGCACTTCCAAATAACCGACTAACTGAGTGAACTCTCCACTGCTCATCTCTACACTTAGATGCCTGTCATAACCCCATCCGTCAACGCAACAAATTGTGTCATTATTGTTAGCACGCATTTCTACACCTATTTGTTGCTAGAGACACACGCTTCGGTTCGTGCGTACAGTACGGCGCAAAATGCATTTGCTGATTAATCAGTTGTTGTGGGCCGTTTGTAAATTGATTACAACTCTGCATGCAAATTACGGTAATAATTGTGGCATTGGAAATGCATGCGTAAACGAAGCTGAGATTGGTAGTTACACATACAAGTGCGTAACGCTCCTAAATGTAGGCTATGCAAAATAAATGCACACTTATTTCGTTGCAAAATAACAGTTCTATATTTGGAAGATGAACTAAGCATGTAGTTTGGCTTAGATTTTCAAGCTAATACTACAAATCTTATTATTTTACTAAAATAATAAAATAAAAATAATTGAAAATAGTTTCTCATATATAAATATATACTATATATTATATGTATATATAAATATACATAAATATAATAAAAAAAAATATAAGCCTTGCGAATTTTCTGAAGAGAATACGTGAGTTTTAGCTTTATATACTTATAAGAAAAAAATCATAATCTCACTTTCATATGCTATACGTTCAATATTCAAAGTTATATACTGTTTCACAAGTTCAACTAAATGCGTTTTTGTATGGAAAGAAGTCTTCTAAATAGAAAAACCTATTTTAAGCTTTACTTACTTAAAAGAAATACATTCCAAAATCGGAAATCTTAGTAAAGTTTGTTCAGTACCCAAAACAAAGTACTGTTTCACAAGTTCAACTTAATGAGTTTTTTAATTGCACGAAAGCCAAAAGTTGAATGAAAAAATAAACTTTTTAAATTAACACAACTTTCTTCAAAGTGCTTTTTGTTAATTCGGTTTAAAATATAGTATTGGAAACAATTTCAATAATAAATATATTTTGCAGCTGCTCTGATTATATTAGAATATTAATTTGTTATAAAATTTTAAATAATTTTTTTTTGTAATTTCTAGAAATTTTCTTCAAATTTACTTCAATAACAAAAAAAAAAATTATTGAAAAAATTTATACAAAAATTTTCTTAAATAATAAGCTAATGGACACACAAATTTTCTACTAGAAATAGTATTCAAGTTTGATAAAATTTTACTACCAACGGGGTAATGTATATTTCGTACTTACATATATAAAAATATTACCGCAACTAAAAATTATATTAAATCAGATATTTGTACTAAAAATATTTTAATGTCGATTTTAGATGAACTAAAGTGCTAACGGACTACGTTTCAGCAGCAACAAACAATATATAATATAGCAATGTTGTTTTTTTTAAAACGTTTGTACTAAATTTGGGAACTAAAAATGTGTACTTAAACTTTTTGAGAAAATTTTGTTGAAACAATTTTTTAAAACGTACAATTCTTACTTGTTTACAAGGTGTTTTTCTAAAAGTGTGTGCTAAAATTAAGTACTAAAAATGTACCAAAAATATCTATCAAAAAATTTACTAGTTTTTAAAAAATGCAATTCAGTTTCCTACTAATATATTTTTTAATAAAGTTTGTACTAAAAATGTGTACTAAAATTTTTAAACTAAATTGTGTTGAAAATATTTGTTGTAGAAAGCAATGCAATTGATTACTATTATTTTTTTCTGAAAGATGTATGCTGAAATTAAGTACTAAAAATGTGCTAAAATTATCTTTAAAAAAATTTATGAGTTTTTTATCAGAATTTGTTTCCACAACTTTGTACTAAAAACATAGTAATAACAGCTGTTTATAACCCATGCAATTTTTAGTAATATTTTTTGAAGTGTACTAAAATTATGTTCTAAAAATGTGTACTAAAATTTTTGTGAAAATTGTCTTGAAAATATTTCTTTAAAGTGCAATACAATTGTTTGCTACTACTTTTTTCTGAAAGCGTGTGCTGAATTTAAGTACTAATAAAGTACTAAAAATATATATAACAAATTTTACTAGTTTTTTGTCAAACTTTATCTCTAAAAGAAAATTTGTTTTCTAAAAGTGTGTACTAGTATTAAGTACTAAAAATGTACTAAAAATGTCTATTAAAAAAATTTGCTAGTTTTCTTACCAAAATTTGTTTATTAAAGTGTATACTAAAAATGTAGTAAAATAGCTTTTAAGAACACATGCAAATTTTTTAAGAATATTTTTTACGAAGTGTACTAAAATTATGTACTAAAAATATCTATGCAAATACTGGGAATTGTGCAAATAAATATGAAGAATCAAATCAAAAAACATTAATAATGTGAACTTCAGACAATCGCAAGAAATGTAAGCTCAAAATATGATTTGAAATTCGTACTAAACTTTGGTACAAAATTTTTGTAAAAATTAAGTAAATGTTTGCATAAATTTCGTGAATTTTTTAGACTCTTGCAAGCTTCCTGTATCTCTAAAAATTAGTTGAAGTGAACTTCAAAAAATCATTGGAAATTTAAGCTCAAAATATGATTAAAAATGTGTACTAAATTTTTTACTAAAAACTATTTTATTCCCTTTTCCCACTTTTAAGTGCTAGGTGTTATTTTTTCAGACAATCATTGTAAATTTAAACTCAAAATATGATTAAAAATTGTACTAAAAATAATCTTTATTTATCATTTTATTTTCCTAGGTGTAGTTGCTGCTACAATTTTGACATTTACCCGAAAAAAAATTTGAAATTTCGATTTATTCTCTCCGATTTTGACAGAAAACACAAAACTGTTGATTGAAGCTCTAGAGAAAACTAGCAACTGGGCGAAAATCAGCAAGCAGTTTCGGAAAAGCAATAATTAGCCAGCGCCAACAATAATGACAGCAACAGCAACTGCAACCACAGTAGCCACAGCAGACGTAGATTTAGAACAAATAAGAACAACAACATGCCACATGTGGCATGCGAAAGAATATGTGCAAAGAAGAAGAAGAAGATGCAAAAACACAATTCACGTGCAATTTGTGTGATTGAGGCATGGAAAAGCCACAAGCCGAAACTGCAAAAACTGGCTATGAACCGCAAACGTGCAACAACCGCAACA
Organism: Bactrocera correcta; assembly: GCA_027475135.1. NCBI lineage: Eukaryota > Metazoa > Arthropoda > Insecta > Diptera > Tephritidae > Bactrocera > Bactrocera correcta. Next base: position 1,211,448 of record CM050322.1, read on the forward strand.
AACAACAGCAGAAGAAAGTGTGCAGCACAACAATAGCAACAAACGAGTGGCGCCAGAGTGAGCGCCTGCCGCACAAACTACTCAAGTCAATTTCGCACAAGAGATTTTCAATTTCGACCAAAAACGTCGAAGGAAATGAAGCAAAGGAACGTGGCGAAACTCGGCGCACTGCTGAGCTACTACACCATTGACAGCGGACCACAACGCAGCGCACAAATTGACTGCAGCCAGTACGGACGTTGGCGACTATAGAGTAGACAAAGACAATGCGAACGGGCAAATAACAGCAAAAAGGACACTCCAAAAGAACACAAAGCGCGCGCGCGTTACTATAGCAGTTTACATAAGGATAACGGTGCACAGACACACCCACACACATGCGCATCGACTTCTTAGCCATTTACACAGCGCAGATTGTTTGCCTAGCTGACTGCTTGTTTGGATTTGGCCAGCAAAAAGGATAACAATGGCTCAACAGACGTCCACGCCGTAGCCATCTTTGCTGTGCGCGCTAACAACAATAATATAATGGCAATCCAATTTGTTAAATGGATTTCGCGTTGCGTGTGCGCGCGCGCGTGCGGCAGCCACAGCCAGCAGCTGCAATGGCAGCGCGTGAGTGCGGCAGCGCTGGGTACCCGCGGCCATGCCGCATCACTGCATTTTCAGTGATTTTTTTTTTGTGCTGTCGCGTATTCCCGCTTATTTGTCAGCTTGCTACCAATCGCTTTGTTGCTATTGTATGTTTTCGTGCCGCATATTACGCGCCTTCGTCGCTGTCAGCCATTGGCGCGTCATGTTTACTAATTCTGCGAAAGCGATTGCATGCTGAGCGCAAGGAGTTTGTGAGGTGTTCTAATCCCTTTGTTAGCCAGCAGTCATTCTTGCAGCTGTTTAGCTTCTAGCTGGCGCGTGCAGTTGATGGCGGCTTATTGTTTGCGCAGCAGTCAGTTCCTCCTGCCGCTGGCTCCAATTCATATGTGTTGCATTTATTTGCAACCCACTGCCTGTAATGAGCTGCTAATTAGCTAATGAAATGCTGCTTATCTCTTCATCACTGCGCCACACACGCCCTCTTTCGACCGCCACACTCTGACTCACTCAGCTGCTAGCACTAGTCTGCATCTGTTATTCTCTATGTTAAGCAAAATTCTGTGCTGTTTATGTGTGGGATAATGCTTATGTGTATAGATGTGGTGTTCAAGGACTTGATATATGCAGGGTTGCTTTGATACTTTGGTAGTAAGCCGTTAATGGCGTGCTCTGCTAACTATTTACCGTATGCTTAGTGCCAGATTAGAGTCTAAGAGGTGCATCAGAAATATTTATAAATTTCCATTTTCAATTCAACGATTTTTTGGTACTGTGTACTTTGTACTAAAGTCTTCTGAAACAGTTTAATACTAAAATGCAAATTTTAGTGTTACTTATTGATCATACAAATTTCGTTTAAGGAAAATTTTCATAAAAAATCGACAAAAAAATTTTAGTACTAAAATTCATGCGAAAAAAGTACTAAATTTTAGTACTAAAATTTTCTTAAAAGTTTTTTACTAAATTTTAAACATACGGCATTTAGTACTTAATAGGTTTCTCATTCGTTTTTAGTACTAAAACTTGAAGTCGACATTATGTATTAAATTAGTACTAAAATATATAGTGAAACAAGTGTACTAAATTTAGTACTAAAATTCTTAGTCATAAATATTTTCTACAAAATTTTAGGACTAAAATTATAATAAATAAATAAAATTTATAATAAATTTTATGTGTTAGTCTTTTAGTATTAAAATAGTTTCTCTTACGATTTTAGCACTAAAACTTAAAGGATATGTATAGTACTAAACTTGCACAAAGTACATGTTTTTTAGTACTAAAGTATTAAATTCAAACTAAAGTGTACTAAATTTTTAAGCCTTAGCCTTTTAGTTTTTCTCTGTAAGAAAAAATTTTTTTCTATTAGATTATTAAAAAAATGTCTGTACTAAATTTTCTACTTGGGTTTCCCTAACGATTTTAGTACAAAAATTTTAAGTAAAAGCTAATAAACGTAAAGAAGTAGTACGAAAATTTTAAGCAAAACTTTGTACAAAAATATAACACAAAATATTTGTACTAAATTTGTGTTTCTCTTTCTTAGTATTTGTACTAAAAATGTGTCTTAAACAAATTCAGTGCTAAAATTTAATCTGTAATGTAAATTCTTGGCTATAAAATTTAACTTTAAATTTTTAAGTACTAAAAAATTAAATCAAAAATTAGTACTAAATTTAAGCACGAACCACCTAGTAGCATAAACATTTTTCCATACCATTTTGGTGCCAATACTTAAGGCAAACTTTGACATATAATATCTGTACAAATTTTTATTGCTCGCTATTAGTTATTGTACTAAAAAGTGGTCTAAGACAAATTTAGTACTGAAATTTGATCTGTATTATAAATTCTTGCTCATAAAAATTTACTTCATCAATTTTTAGTACCAAAATAAAAAAACATTTTTTTACTTAATTTTCAGCGTTAGCTTTTATAGTAGTACTAAAAACTTTCTCCATCCGATTTAAGTACTAAACTAGAAAAACTTCGTTCGATTTTGGTACTAAAACGAAAAGTTGCCGCTAATGTTCATACATTTTACACTTAGAACGCCTAAAAATATGCAGCATTTCGAAATATTTGCCTTTTTTTAAAGTAGCCATCAAACGCTTACAAAATTTAAATTTTTTTTGAAATTAACCTTCATATTAGAACTGCCTTGAATGCATAAAAATATGCAAACATTTCAATTTTTGTTTGTTGTTATTTTTACAGAAGTTTCTTTCTTTTTGAAAGCAGCCTGAAACATTTTCAAAATTTATTTGTTGTGTTTTTGTTTTTTTTTACAGTAAAAGTTTGATGTACGCACATTCCAGTCCCTTGAGCGCCTAAAAGTATGCAAAATTTTAAAGTATTTGCTATTTTTTGAGATAGTCATTACACTGAATCTCTGAGAGCATTATAGTAAACTAACCGATATATCGACAACCACTTTGCAGAATCCGCAACTGCTTTGCAAAGTATATATGTATGCATGTTTGAAGCTTAATTCAACGGTATGTGTGGGCTGGCTTTGCGTTTGTGCTGGTTTAATCTGCTTGCTATGCGCAGCGGAACTATGTAAGTCTTGGTATTACGATTTTCTTGCTGTTTTTATTTTTGCATGAAGAAAACAGCATAAATCAGTTAACGGAAATGCTGCACACACACGTAACACAAACACATATGCAAAGCAGCGCTTCACTGGCATTACACCACTACACACACACACAGCGCTTTGCTATTGAAATGCATTGATAAATATTATTGTTATAATTTTTCGTATGTTTTTTAGTCTCCTCTACATTGATTTTGTTGTTGCGCAGTCAGCTTTCATTATACGCTGCGCAGCTACTTCGCTTTCCGTTTAAAACGCAATTTTTTCGGAAATATAAATTTTTGCTATGTGACTGCTTCTGTCGCTACTTCATCAGCAGCTGCCGTTGTTTTCATCCCGTTTGGCATGTATATGGTATACATGTATGAGTGAGTGTGTGTGTGTGTGTTTGTTGTCATGGTTGCATGTTATTAAATTCCAGCGCATTGCTGTACAATGGCAAGCATTCATTGGCGCGCACCGCCCTCAGCGCGGCTATTGTTTGCATATGCTGCGCGCGCTGTGTGGTTGTTGGCGCTCCCTTTAATATTGATATTACTATTGTTGTTGTTTTTGTTGTTATTGTTTTTGTTATTATTGTTCTTGATGCTTCTTTTTGTTATATGCTGGCACAGTGAGGGCTGCTGGCGCTGGTCACCCTTAGCAGCGCTGCCAACAGAACTCGCTTATTTATATACGTATTTGTATTGGTATGCATGTGTGCGTGTGTGTGCGGCAGCAACGTGCTGACCCTCATTTAATTGTTGGCATTCATTGTTAGCGCTGCTGCATGATTTTTTACCTCAGTGCACGGGCGGCGGCGTGTATTTTATCCATATATTTTCACAAAAATGTCCACTTTTTATGCAAAGGCGCACACACACAGACACACCAACACTCATGCATACATGGCAACTACATAAAGTGGTTCAATGATTTTTGTTTTTGTTTTTTTTTTCATTTTCACTTTTATTTTTGGTATATATTTCCTCAACATGTTTCGAACTTTTTGCTTAATTAGCAGCCATTTGATACACACGGATGCCATTGTAATAATTCCAGCTGTAGATCTATAAGCATTTATACACACACATACACACACATGCGCGCATACATATGTGCATAATCCACGTAAGCGTTGAGAATTTAATGCAGCTGCATGGCATCGGATTTCATAATTGTGCAAGTGTATGCATTAATTGGGCGCTTGTGTTGGTCGAAACATGCTCTTACATGGTCGTTAGCTGTTGAGCGCTTGTAGTTTTAATGAGCTACTCATTAATTGCCAGACACAAGTACACACAGACACAAACATTTGCAGACGTCCATATTTAAAATTGTATACATTATGTGAAGGCAGGCAAGCGTACTTGCATATTAACTGCCTGTGGCAATAAGTGTACAGAAAAAAAAAAAAAAATACAAAAACAAAAAAATAAAAATACAAAAATAAAAAATAAAAAGAATAGCAAAAAATCATAAAAGCGGCGAAAATAGTTGCAAGCTTCGAAACTCAAAATATTTCTTAAAAAAAAAGTGACCTCCGACTGCGCTGAAGCCATAATATCCTTCACAAGCGCATTTTCGATAACATCAAAGGGCATGCAAATAACTCTAACTTCACTTTAATCAAACAATCTGTATGGCAGCTATCTGCTATAGTCAACCGATCCAAATAATATAATCGGAGGTTATAGCGCTAGCTTGAACAACATCCTGAGCAGAGTTTCGTGAAGCTATCTTATCAAACAAAAAAGTTCTTCATACAAGTACTTAAGCTTGTTTGGTAAGTTTGTATGACAACTATATGCTATAGTGGTCCGATCTGAACAGTTTCTTCGGAGATTACATTATTGCCTTAGAAAATAATCCATATTAAATTTCGTGAATATATCTTGTCAAATGTAAAAGTTTTCCATACAAGAACTTGATTCCAATGTTCAGTTTGTATGGCAGCTATATGTTATAGTGGTCCGTTATCAGCAGTTCCGACAAATGAGCAGCTTCTTGAAGAGAAAATGACGCTTTTTAAATTTCAAAACGATACCTTAAAAACTGAGGTACTAGTTCGTATATATACAGACGGACAGACAGACGGACTTGGCTCAACTGACTCAGCTCAACATACTGATCATTTATATATATACTTTATAGGGTCTCCGACGGTTCTTTCTGGGTGTTACAAACTTCGTGACAAACTTAATATACCCTGTTCAGGGTATAAAAACTTTTGAGCGCCTAAAAGATCACAGCAAGCATATAAATACAATTTAATTTTCCATAATTAAGCTAAAATGCCATAATAAGCAACTAGACATATGTTATGCAGCGAAATTGAGAAAAAAATAATAATAACGCCAAAAAGTATGCAACGACAATATTAAAAAATCAGCATTATTAGTTAACAAAACGTCAACGCTATACACTTATGTAACTATGCCGACTAACTAAACTAAAGCAAATAAAAAACAAGTTTGTAAACAAATAATTTAAATTATCAAAGCGCTTAAAAGTATGCCTTTTGATTTCGTAATTTTTGCTCATTAATTATATTTAACACAAAAACGCATACAAAAGTATTAAATTACCAACAAAAACAAAAAAAAAAAAAAATGGAAGCAAATAAATTATTTGAATATCTAAGCGCCTAAAACTAGACATTTTAATTATATAATAAAAATAAATTAATGTAATTATTTAAGATATAATAATTGCTCATTTCATTATTTTAATTTATTACAGCATAGAAAGCCTACGCAAATTAACATGTATTCAAATTTCACGTATTTTTTCTGTGAAATGCCTAAAAGTATGCATAATTTTTCTATGATATATTATGAAATAAACTTGTGTATAAATAGTGTTGAATAACGTACAATTCGCTTATATAAATTTAAAAATTTAGTTGTTTTAAAACGTAAATTAATAAAAACATCCAAAAGTATGCTTGATATTTTTGTAGCTTTTAGCGCCACTAAACTATAAGCTTAACTATGTAAGTTTCTAAAACCAGAATTTAAAATTTAAGATAAAGACTAATAACCTATAAAACAAAACCAGCGTCGGCATATTCAATCAAAACGCCTAATTGTATGCACTGATGTTGAATATTTGCGGGTTGCGAAACCCCGAGCATGAAAAATTGGCATATTTTACGGTTATCTTACAATGTGTGCGCCAAATAATACAATTCTTTATTAAAATATAAAACAATTTTAAGTTGGCGCCTGAAAGTATGCTAGTAAAGCTATGACTTGTGCAAATTTATTCACACATTCAGCACAAAAGAGCATACTTTAGATTATCCTTCAATATACGCGACAAATAATAGTGTTTTTAAGAAATTATGCCGCATTTAAAGTTTAGCGCCCAAAAGTAGACAGGTTAAAAAATAATTCTTAAAATTAAAATTATTAAACTTGAATGTAAGAAATGACTTTCAATTGAAACCTGATGAAGTGTTACTGCTTTTTCAAAACTTTAGAACACTTAAGCGACACGAACGGCTTAAAATTGTCAGTGACGAACGATTTGCTTTCGTTTTTTGAAAATTTCATTTTCTCGTAGAAAAGTTCAAGAATATACATATATCGAGAAAGAAGTTTTAAACGTAGAATTCGTTTGTGAAAATGAGGAAGTTTTAGCAAAAAATGTTAGTTATACCGACTGCGCCTAAATGTATATTAAGATAAACGCTGTACCAATGTTTTTAAGCTACTAAAAATCTATATCCAAAGGCCACATAATTAATGATCAATTCCTCAGCAATCAATTGTTTCACATTTTCAAATGAATGCCTAAAAGTATGCACGTAAAAATTTCTCTTCAAAATTTATTGATAAAATTTGTACAAAAGGGTAGGAAATAACTTTGAACTTTTAATCTGCTAAGTTCTTCTTATTGTTTTTTTAAGCTTAAAACACCTAAATGTATGCTAAAAAAATACAGGTAATTAAGTAATTAATTTCTTATTTGCATCGGGTTTATAGGCACAGCTGCTTTCCAAAAACGACTTACAATTTGTTAAATTAAGTTGTTATTAGCAGTTTTAGACTGTCAAAATGAGGAATTTTTAGCAAAAATCTTAATTGCAATAATTGCGCCTAAAAGTAGATTAAGTTATATTTTATGCATTTTTCACATTGATTGATACAGCTTATTCCACTATTTTTAAGCTATGGTAAATCTATATCTAATGGCCACCTAATCAATTCTTCACAGAAATCATCAACAAGCACGCTTTTAGGCGCAACTTATGCAATACTTTCAATTACTTAACGATTAGCTAATGAACTTGCCTCCACTTATCAACAAACGGGAAGGCACATGCACAGGTGTTAAGGATTTGCGATTTTCAACCCTGTAAAATCCAATTATCCTGTCAATTGTTGAAGCTTGGCGGCGCCAAGCAACAGCTGCCAAGGCGCTACACTCGCCAGACTTGCCACATATGTCGCCTCGCAATCACATTATTTATGCAGCACAACAACAATGTGCGCTACAACAATGCAATCAACGTTATAATAACGCTTAAATCATACATACGCAAACACATACACACGCATACGCAAGCTGGCGTGTAGGTGTTGCTGTTAGCGACTGCGGGCGGCAGTGAATATCAGCGCTGCCAACTGCCTTGTAGTCGTGCGCTGCAGGCCTTTTAAAGTTCTGCTTATACCCCTTTCGCTGGCGATAATATCAACGCAGATATTCGTAGTGTGTTTCCAGGCGTCGCATTGCCCAACTGGTGTTCACTTCTTGCGTTGCGGCATGCTTCAGCAGCATACTTGAATCTGATCAAGCGCTCAGGCACTTCATTGTGCCTATCTATCAGCGCCGCTGTCTGTCGTATGCTAGCCCCTATAGGTATGCTTGCTTGGTCCGATTGTTATGCTCGACATTTATGCTTTCACGCTTGTTCACCTTTTATTAGCAGCTCATGTGTTGCGCATGTGACAGCGTTCATTGTGTGCCTGGAGTGTGCTATTCTTTTCTTATCATTTTACATTTTCATTGATGCTTAGTTTCCGTTACCCTTCCATTTCGCTTACCACTTTCCAAATTGTTGATAATACATTCAATAATAATGGCTTAACCTAACAACTGCGCCACTTAGCTACGTGAAGTAAATATAAATGATTTTTTATTAATAATTGCATACTTATGGGCGCTACAGCACTGAAGAGTAAAATTCGAAATACTTTTTTATCTTTTTAAAACGGTTTTTAAATTTTTTGCGTGATTTTTTAGGCTTTCTTAGCAACCACTTAAATTATGGCACGCCTACAGGTAGACTATGTTTTCTCACAAACAGTCTTAAAATCAATGGGAAATCTATAAACTCGAATTATGACGTTAGTTTTTGGAAGCCAAATGAGCTGAGAGGATTTTCGGTTCCTTTTTATGAAACGTCTCTCTTTCCATGAGCAGCCTTGGAAGCTCCCAACTCTTCAGGTTAACTTAAGGTAGAAATTAGTTGAATGAGTTGAATAGACTTTGAGGATGTTATATGAATAATATGAAACTGGCAGGTCTCACCAAAAGAAACAGGTATTTTAGGAAGCTCTAAACTATTTGAAGTCAGAAAAAGGGTAAGTATCTCCTATAGTATATAGTATACCAGAAAAGTCGGAAGACAAGAAAATCGTGTCCAGAAACTAGATGAGACCGGATCTCAGATAGTAGAATTTATGTGTCAGGAAAACTAGACACATCAAATATTACATAACAGACATAAAAGTTCTGAAGATAAAAATCAGAGATGAAATGTGACTTAACAAAGCTCAGAGCACAAAGTATAAGAACCGAGAACCGACCGAAAAGAAATAAAATGAGAAAGATTAGTTGATATGTATATAAATGAGAGTTATCAAAGCTCAGAGCTTAAAGGAGGCTGTCCAGAAACATAGTCAAGAAGAAAATAAAAAAGAAAGATACCAAGAAAGCAATCAGAGATCGGAGATGAGTTATCAAAAGCCCGAGTGCAGAGAATAGAACCCAGATACTGAGGCATATATAACAGAGAGCTGATGATTGGAAAAATAAAATAAAAAGCAGAAATCATTGGATCGGAGGTGAGTTGTCATAACCTAGAGCTTAAAGGATAGAAGTCAAATACTGAGTCCGTCAAAAACAGATGCCCGATGGTTTGGAAAATAAGATAAAAAGCAGAAATCATTGGAAGGTGAGTTATCAAAGGCTATGAAAAACAAAGGGGTGATGATCTGTGAATAAATAGAAACAAAAAATCAATGACCAGTGATGAAGGCCCAAAAACCAAGCTCTAGATATGAAAAATCTGAGACTAAAAGCTTGAATGCTGAAGCCAGATAAAAGAGATCAGGAATAAAAAGAAAGACCCATGAACTAAAGCGATACATTTGGAGACCATAAATCAGAGACAGAGACCAGTGATAAAAACCAAATAGTTGGGAACATGAACCAGAAGACAAAAACCAGTAATTTGAAATTAGAATTCAAACTGAAAATATTTGAAAAACGTGTCATTTAGGTATAAACTAAAAATCAGGGTCAAGACCACAAAGCACAAGCTGATATCTGCCAGCTGACAAAGAGCGAAAACCGCAGCACAAATATCGGAGAACCTTAATCTCGAAAGATCGGAAATATTTTGCTTGTTATATTTTTGACTCGCGAAGGTAAGCGTTAACTCCATCCATGTCCAACGGCTGTCCTTGTGCCTCATTTTACATGCGCGCGTTAAATTGTTTACTTATTGGCCCACTTTTCATGGCCACAATGCATGCATTTTAATTAAAATCAATTTTAATTGATTTCGGAGCAAAAGTTAAACAAGTCGGCGGTGTGCCAACGCACGAAAATGAGTGGCCTTATGAGCGGCCAGAAAATAAAAAACACAACAAGTATGGCAACACAGCATAAGTAAACATAATGACAGCACGCAAAGCGCGAGTAGAAAAGGGCAAGAGGAGCGAAAAAAATATAAACAAGTGAATACACGCGCGAAGCCCAGTCAGCACGCGGCACCGAGTGTAACTGTGGAACAAAGGACTGATGAGCATGCGGTGCGTGAGTTGCAGGCAAGTCGAAGAGCCATGCAGCAGGCGAAGTGCCTGGTGCAACGCGAAAATTGTGCTTTGTTCGCTGTTTGTTGGTGCTGGTTGTTGCTTTCACTTCAATCCCGCATTGTTGTTTTTGTTTTGTTACCTTGCCCATATGATAAGTAAATCAGACGGCAAGCGAGTTTTGTGCTCTCACTGTAGCTAGTGGAGTATACCGTTGCATAATTTTTTTATAAATGTATGTGTTGTTTTTTTTTCTTTTTTGCTTATTGCCACTGATCTTCCGATTTATTTGTTAGCCGCTCAGATAGTTGACTGTGCATTTGTGTTACTTAATGCCGCATTGTTAGACAGTATTGAAAAATCTGCTGAGAGCGCCCTCAGATATGCAATGATAATGCATACCTGTATTATAGACCAGAAACATTGAATTTTTGTGGATTTCTAATTGAAAGTGCAAAATTTGAAAAATAAATAGTTTAAAATTTTTATATTTTTTTCAAAATTTTGTGATATTTTACAATTTACACTTTTTTTAATTTTGAAATTTTCCCATATATTTTCGATTTATTTGTGGAGAAAATTTGAAATCAAAAATTTAAAAAATGTATATTTGGAATATTTTGGTTTTGCATTGAATGTTTTTGAGGAAAATTTATTTTTTGTAAATTTAAATGGAAAATAGTAAAAAATGTTATATTTTTGAAATTGAGAATCTCTTTTAATAAGTCAATTTTGCCCAAGTTGATTAAAAGAAAACATAAAATAAACTTAATATAAAAAAAGTTTAAAATATTCGTAATATTTTTTGGCGATATTCGAATTAACTTTATGAAAATAAAATTAAATAATAATATATTTAAATTTTTCAAAAATATGTAAATTGTACTCAATTCTTTTTGGGTTGTGTGTGACAAATTAAAAAAAAAATTAATAATTTTATTATGGAAATTTTTTTGATTTCAAAAGTTTCTTTTTGTTATTCGAATAAAAATTTTGCAAAATTGAATGAAAATCTAAAAAAAATATTATTTTTGGATTGACAAAAAAAATTATATATTTTTTTTTAATTTTGAATTTTGACTCAATATGTTTTTGAGATATTGAATTAAATTGTTGACATATACGTAAACATAACATGTACATACATTTTTATTCGAGCATTAAAAAATATTTTTTTTAAAATTCTGAAATTCATTAAATAAAAAAATGGAATAAATTTATTATTGAAGATTTTTTGACATTTTACCCAATATTTCTTCTGAGGATATTCAAACTAATTTTTTCAAAAATTTAATAATAATAAATATTTAATTATTAAGGGAATTTATTACTTTTGAAATAAAAGAAATTTGAAGTTGAAAATTTTGCTAAATATTTTTTTGGTGGTGTTTTGAAAAATTAAGTAAAAGAAAATAATTAAATTTCTTATTTTTTCTTTAAATTTTTGCATTTTAGCACTTAGTTGAAATTTTTTATTAAAGAAAATATTTTCAGCCTTTAAAAAAATAAAATTGACAAAAGTAATTTTTTTTAGCATCAACTACAAAAGTTCCAAAATTTGTGTTACTTCTATTTTTAAATTTATCTCGATATTTCTTTTTCCTAAACATTTCAATTTTCTTTAGCTCCCCTTGATTCTTGGTACTTTGGTACCACTTACATAGCAAAGCAAGCAATTGAAAGTTGTTAAGAGTACTTTTCTACGCAATAAGCCACACTACTCCCTCTTTAAAGCAAACTTTCCTCGAACTATCTGCAACAGACACAGTCTACTAAGCCGCTGTTATCACTGTGAAGCGAGCCATGTGTACCATGCGATTTTGCTAATGAGTTATTAGTAATAGAAATTATCAAGAAAAACATACAAACTTAGAGCAGATCATGCAATTTACCTCGGCTAATACAAGCAGCTTTTACTTGACATTCAGTCTTCTCGCTTGTAATCCTTTGAGTTGAGTTAACTTGTTTTTAATTTAAGTTAAGAGGTGCGTGAAAGCATGTTATGGATAATGCGAGCGCTTAAGTTGAGCACAATCAGCGTGTTTGGCTTTCATACAGAGTCTTCCAAGTTAAATAGTGATTATGAAAAGTTTGTAGCATACAATTAGGTGCATTAGCACTTTAAGTGTGTAATTTCTTGTTCAAAAAGTGTGGGTTATAAGCTAAGTTAATTCTTTTCAAATATTTATTGGTCGGAAAATTATGTCAAACAGTACTGAAAGGTTTTTAATATTGAAAAAATTATAAAGATGACAACAACGTTTAATAGAAAAAAATTAAAAAATAAAAATCTTAAATAAAATTATTTTTATATATTTTAAAAACTAAAACGATAAGAAATTTATTATTCAGATGCTTTCAATGGTAATGAAATGGTATGAAACAGAGCTTGAGAATTAATCAGTTTGGGAACATGGTAAAGATACCTTAAATATTGTAATTTTTTTGAAAATAGTACTCAAAATTACACATACTACTATTAGCAAAAATTAATAAGACTTTGCTCATAATTAAAATTTTTAATTCATTCTTTAATGTCGACCTCCTCAAAGTAATCCCCCTTGGTCCCAATACACTTGTGCTAACTTTTTTCCAATCCTCAAAACAGTTATTAAAGTCTATTTCCGGAATAGTCTTCAATGCGCCTAGCGCTTCACGTTTAATGTCTCCAATTGACTCAAAGTGGTTTTCCAGAGCTGTCTTTGAGTTGTCCGAATAGCCAGAAGTCACACGGAGCAAATTTAAAATTTTTTTTTTCGATTTTTTTTTTCAAAATTTCTTTGAATGTAAATTGTTTAAAATATAAATGTTTTTCGATTTTCTTTTTCAAAAATTTCAAAAAAACGCTCAATGTGAATCCACCAATTCTAAGTAATCTCTGTTTAACATCATCATTTGCTTATTCCACTTAAATTAGCTATGCTGCTTAAGAGAAAGTTACCTGCAGATAAAATCGGTTTATCATATGTACTCAACCACTCGAAGGCCGATACAATAGCATACAAACGGGCGCATATTTGATCCACCTACATTTATATACATTTCTAAATGCCTGAAAGGCAGCTAAGCGCAAAGAAAATAATATAAAATATCAAAAAAAAAAAAAAACAACAACAGCAATAACAAATAACAAATAAACCAACTCACTCACATACACAACCACAAACATGCGCACAGCTTATCAAACCACCCTCAGCGCAAATGTAAAGAAACCGAACCCAAAATGTTCACACACACACATACACACAGAAACAAGGATAGGCAACACGTCACAGCGTGTTGCGCTTATTACATTTCGCAAAGCATACTTATAGGCCTCAAAGCAGTCACACATATTTACACACTTGTGTGCGTAGTACAAATACACATGCACACACACTAAAGCAGCGCATTGGTGCCAAGCAGTCTGTTGGTTTAACGATAAGGTAGCGGCTGAAGCGCACCAGTGCGAGTGAGCGTGAGAGGGAGAGAGAAGCGGGTGTATGTGGGGTGCCGTCGTCGAGTGTGAGAGATGAAGTTGGCAATTTCGAAAGCAACAACAAAAACGAGCACACCTCAGCCTCACAGCGCTATATTCAAGGTTAAAGCGCTGAATCGCAGTTGAAGAGTAAGAGCATGTGGGCAGCCTATGTAGCGAACGGAGAGGAAGTTAACAAGTGCTCACACAAATTCCGAATAAAATACATTTATTGTTGTGCCAAGCTTACTAATATTCTCTCATTCTCGTATTTTACAAAACAACCTGCTAGAACATCTCTACACTACTTCATAGAGCTCTCTCTTTCCTCATTCAGCTTTTATAAGCATTTGCTTATCTCTGACTCTCAGTTATGTTCTCTCACTTCACCCAACTCTTTCACTTACAATTGGCATTTTTGCTCTCATTTGGTTACTGTCTAGTCTCTAAATATTTATATGGCTGCTCATTGCTGTCGGCATTGCCTTGTCCTTTATGCTGACACGGACGTCCAACAGGTAGAACCTTGAGCTAAAAAGCATGCAACAGTTTTTATGTGCTCAATGGCTCAGAGCTGTTTTTTCTGCTTTTTGCTATTTTTATTCATAGCTAAAGGCAGCTGATAAGGTCGCCGCAGGCGCACACAAATCCATATATATTCATAATTAAATCTGAACACACAACAGTAATACAGCTAACTTAATGGATATGTACTTTTTGCAGCGAGGCTAAATGTGGGGGCAGAGTAAAATGCAAGGACTTGTGATTTATGTTGCCAAAACATATAAAAATGTCTGCAAGCAATATAATTTCTTTTGGTTATAATTTTAATGGTGAAAAAATTAGGACTTAATTAGAATTGAAAGTAAAACTTCAATGCAATCCTAACCACAATTGTTGTCACTATTATGATTAGATCAGAATACTAGAATACATTACACTAAGTTATGGAATAAGAAAGCCATTATTGCAATTAATATGTTAATATTACAATTTTCATGAGAGCTAAAGCAACGATTACTTTCGGTATTACTATTTCAGTGGTAATTACAATTAAAATTACTCTCGCCATTACAATTTCAGTAATTACAACTACAATTACTTTCGTCAATACTATTTCAATTGTAATTACTATTTTAATTACTATCACCATTACAATTTAAGTTGTAATTATAAGTACAATTACTTGCGTCATTACTATTCCAGTTGTAATTATAATTAAAATTACTTTCATCATTACAATTTTAGCTGTAATTACCACCACAATTACTTTCATCATTACAATTTTAGATGTAATTACAACCACAATTACTTTCGTTTTTGCTATTTCAGTTGTAATTACAATTATAATTATTTTCACCATTACAGTTGCAGTTGTAATTACATTACATCTACAATTACTAATAATTCACGAATAGTGAAATTAGAGTCAAAACCTCCACTACGAATTATAACTAAAACCATAATTACAATTACAATTACAATTACAAATGAAATTAAAATAACAGTTATACTTAAACTAACAATTACCATTACAAATACGATTGGAATTACCGCTAAAGTTGTAATAAAGTTCACCATTACAATTTCCGTTATAATTACAGTTACAATTACTTCCGCCACTACAATTTCAGTTGCAATTATAATTACGATTACATCTATAATTACTAAAATTTGCGTATCTTAGAATAGTTACCGTCATTATAAGTATGATTATAATCATCATTACAGTTACAACTACAATTACAAATGCAATTAATATAACAGTAATAATCTAACTAACAATAGCTTCTACTAATATGATTATAATCACAGTAACAATTACCTTCGCCATTACAACTTCAGTTATAATTATATTACAATTACTTTCGCCACTACAATTTTAGTTTGCAATTAGAATTAGGATTACATTTACAATTACTATTAAATTTACGTATATTAGAATTACAATAATTACTGTCATTAAAAATATAATTACAATCATGATTACAGTTCCAGTTATATTAAATTAAATTAACAATTACTTCACAAATACCATTAGAATTATAACTAAAAATTTTACAATTACTACAATTACTGTTATAATTATAATTACAACCACAATAACTTACGCCATTACAATTTCCGTTGTAATTACAATTATGATTAATTATAATTACAACTACAATTACCATCATTATTTCAGTTACAATTATAGTAGCGATTAAAGTTACAATTATGAATACTTTTGCCATTACTATTTCAATTATAATTACAATTGCGATTACATTTGCAAATACCATCAAAGTTACAAACTCTAAAACTGCAATCACAACATCAATTGTAATTAGTATTATAAGCATAAATTCAGTAATTACTACAATTACATTTTCAATAATTATTATGATTTCAATTACAATAATCATTACATTTAGAACTACAATTAAAATTTTTATGCAAAATAATTGAAAAATAAATTTTAAATATCAAATTATTAGTCCTCACAGCACATAAGTGATTACACATGGTGATTACTTTTAAATTACGTGGTATAAAGAGAAGCAAGTAATTGCGTAGCTCCATAGAACAGGTAAAGTCATTAAATCTTACTTGTGAGTTTAACACCCATGCATCATCTGGGCAAAAATTTATAGGTGGTGCTTCATAGAAAATTGAAGTCAGATTAAGTTTAAGTCTGTGTTCGAGATCTGTATAAAACCTCATTCAGCGTTTTCGAGTACAAGTATATCGTAATACCCAAGTTGCGGTTTAAAATTTCGATCTCAAAGATCCAATGCTACCTAGAAATTTTGAAAAAAATGCAAGCTTTCTACAAAGGCTTCCAATTTTTGTAATCTTACCAACAATGTGGTTATTTCCCCTGAGCTGCCAAGTGAATACGGGGAAATCTAAGCCTTCCATAATATGTTTTCTAGAACTTCAAACCAAATTACAATAAGATTTACAAACAAGAGGATTTTATGACTTGAACGATGTCTTATCTAACGAATTCGACTTCTTAGATTCTGATTGATTACTTTGAGCGCCACTTTAAAGATCCTGATACAGGAAGTCAATTTACTGAGGAGCTTCCGTACACACAAATAGGTTTCTAAGTCAATACACTTTTTGATGCCTTTTACATGCTGAAACTACATATATTTCCGAATAGTTCCCGATCAAACTAAGGACTTTTAGTCAGTATCCAATTGGATCCTGTGATTCTTAGATAAACAACAACTACTTATTTGACATCAAAAGTCAACACATTCTGTTAAATTTGAGTCAAATGGCGGCTTTGTTATATCTGGTTCTGGCTGCCTTTGCTACAATTCTCTGAAGAGCAGATTAAAATAATTTACTTGTTACGTTTAACCTGCGGACAGATTCATAATTGGTACTAATTTTGTGGGCATCATTATTATGCTGATTATGGCGCCAAAGCGGCGGAAGTGAGAGCAATTAAAAAAGAGTTTGGTTAATTGAGAGCGCAAGGTTGAGTGGCAGCAAACTGAGAGCCAAATATGAGGCAAAGTTGACAAAGAACACAAGCGTGAGTAAACCAAACAGAAAGTGAGAGGGATGCTGCTACACGCTTGGAGCAACCTCAGCCCAAACTATGGAGCAAACGCAACAGCTGTACATCCTGTTGCTTCCACACACCTTTAAAGAGCACATAAAAACCAAAAAAAGAAAACAGCAACATCGAACTCATGTCGAAGCGACCTTCATTGCTGCCCTCCAATCAATCGTTCAGCGTATCTTCGGCTATGCTGCTCGTGCGTGCGTCAGCAGCGCTGCCTGTGGCGACTATAAAAACGATGCGCAACACGTCGCTGCCGAACAGTTGCTTTTTGGTTGTTGCGCCACGAGCACGAGCAGCACTGCCAAGCCGAGGAAGCGGCCAGTAGACGAGTCGAACAACGAAGCGCAGCAGTAGAAGAAGAAGACGTGCTAGCAGCGCCAACATCGACAGCGCTTAAGGTGGCACTCAGCCGAACCGATTAGCAACAGTGGCGCGCTGACTCGCAGCAGCTTTTCGAAATTAAAGGATGCTGTGTGCGGCTGAGAGCGCGAGAGCGTACGCCTGCCAGATTTGTTAGCAGTTTTCACCCAAAACGCGGCGTATGAGCAACCTTTTACACCTTTCACTGCTGCTCGGCGCTCACACAGCCTTCAGACGCGTTTCAACGGCGAAAGTGTACAGTTAGCTGACACGCATTTGGCGCTTATTGGAACAACATAGCTCTAGAGCGTGTGCGTGTGGGTGTTTGCCTTCAGTAACTGGGGAAAATACCCAACAATAACAACCAAACACGGCAGGTGCCCGCCGCTGACTACAACAAGTGTGCGCTAAAGTTTGGCATTTACGTTTGACAACTGATTGGAGCAACAAGTCGTGCAGTTTCGAAGGCGGAAATTATAGTTTTGAAATTTTGAAAATATAGCACTTTAGCAACAACCGAAAGAAGTTCAAAAATTAATTCAAAAGTGTAAGGTAACTGTTTAATAGGAAAAATTCAAGTAATTTCAAAAAAATTGTTTGCAAAAATTGTCAAAAGATCAAAAAAAGAAATTTTTAATTACTAAAAAATTCAAAATTCGAAAATCGAAAAATATACTGAACTACTTTAAAATCTTAAATTTTTTAAATAGAACCCAACACGAAATTATAATGAAAATATAAAAAAAAATGGAATTTTGTTCAAAAATAATAATTAAACAAAATTTTGGAATTTCAAACTAACACTAATACGAAACAATACAAAAATTGGAAAAATATACGAGTATTAACATGACATTCTGAGCACCGAAAATATTATATGAAAGCAAAAGTGTGTTAAAAAATTACAAAAAGTTGCTGCGAATTTAAAAAAAAAAATTTTATAAAATTTCAACTATAATGAAACACTACCATAAATATTAAAAGAAAAAAATCAAAAATAAAAACATTAATTTAAAAATATTTTTGGAACACAAAATAAACACAATTGTGACAAAAAAAAAACCAAGAACTTTTGAACTTTGAAAATAAGTATGACTAAAAAAATTTGAGTCACACTTTTCAAAAACTCGAAGCCTTTAATTTTGAACCCGCCAGTTAGAAAAATAAACTCAAAATTCAGTGGAAATTAATATTATTGAAAAAATTAATTAATTAATATAAGAAAAACCTGAAAGTAAAACCGGATGAATTAAAAAACATATATTTGAAAATTTTAAATATTTGAAGGTAAATTTTTTCAAACTGTGTTGAAAAATTTTTGAAATTAATTATAAAAAATTTCAAAATTTAGCTGGTTGCTGTTCGTAGCTGTTTCAGATCACTGAGAAAATGGCAAACACATATTTTTGAAATACAAAAATAGCGGTGTAATTCTAAAAACTGGAGTACTCAATGATAATTTCACAAATAAAACTATTTTGGAAAATGTATTTCGTAATATTGCATAAAAAATTAAAAATAAAATAAATTTAAAGGATGTATGTTGCGATATAATAGCAAATAAATAACAAATGAAATAAATTTGAAAACCGAATTTCGAAATAATAATAAAAAAACAAATATTTAAAAAAAAAACTTTGGAAAAATAAAAAAAAATTAAATTAAAAAATGTTTCATACTTGACAAAAACGCAAAAAGTATAAAAATTTAAAACTATTTATCACTATAAATAAGAAATTATAAGTATAAAAAACTCCTCACTCAAAGGTTTCTAAGCAAAAATAAACAAATAATAAAAATATATATTCAAAAAAATTAGTTTTTGGCAAACAAATAGGGCATAATCATAAAAAAACTATCACAAAAAATAACAGTAATATTTTGAGTTTTGAAAAAAGACAATACAACAAAAAAAAAAATTTAACTGTCGAAAAAAAAATTTTTTCAAAAATAGAATTGAAAAAAAAAAAAAGATTTGTAAGAAAAAAGTACACACTGCATAAACTACTCCAACGTGAACTTGACACAGAAACGAATGTCGGGTTTATAACAAACATCTAAGCAAAACAAATAAATTAACCGAAAATATATTCAAAAACAAATAGCTGTCGAAAACAACATCGCACTGAAACAAAAAGACAGCCATAAAAGACGCAGAACAATTATTTTACCAAAAAGATGAAAATCACTTACAAGATATATGTCAAACCTCTAAAAAAGTACAAAAAATAATAAAAAAAATTTACAAAAAAAAATTAAACAAAAAGTTATAAAACTTAAAAAATGTAAAAACGTTTTTAAAAGATTAAATACCAACAATAAAAAAAAAAAGAACAAAAAATGTTAGAAGATCAAAAACAAAAATTAAAATGAAATATCATTGATAAAAAAAAAAAAAAAAACAATTAAAAAAATAATAAAGTTAATTATTTACTGGCTGAGAAAAAATAACTGAACCTAAAAAACTCCAATACAAAAACACAAATATAGTCACAGCTCGAAATTGGTTAAATAAAACTCCATTAAAGGCCATCTTAAAACCAAAATATTGTAAGCAAAGCAAAACATGATGTCTCATTTAAAACCTAAATGTTTATTTTCGCTCGAAAAAAAGTAAATTAATTGTTAAAAATAACCAAAACAAATCCTAACTGAGTATAATTCAAATATTAATGAACATAATTCGGGCAAGCAGTGAGTATTAGTTAAAAAACCAAAAATAAATTGAAACTAATAACCATCAGAGCTGTTATTCGGTGTATAAGCAGTGCAGCAAAAATTGAAGCATACCTTTAGGCGCAGCAACAAGTGGAAGCAACAGCAAAATGTAAGTAGTTTTTGAACGATTTCTATGAATAGTTATATAATATGTATACTTTATGCGTATTTTTAAGTAACTTAACAGCTGCTAGTATTATATAGGAAGAAATATTCTTAGTATTTACTATAAAATAGTTAAAAATGTAGAAATCTTCAGGAGATATTTTCGTTGGAAAAGTGCTATATAAGATTTTGCAAATAAAAACTAAAACTATTATGATAAGTATATTTTCTGCATCGCATTTTAGCTTATACAATTAGTATGACTTACTTCGTTATATATAAACCGCTGCATGAAGGGTGCAAAATAAATGTATGAGTCTGCCTAAGGGCTCCGCAAACTTCTAAAAACTTTTGTCTTTATATAAAAATATATATTATTTGTTTAAAATGAAAACATTTCCTTTAAAAATTTTCATTTAAGAACTTGTTCATACAGATAAAAAATTAAATTTTTTTTTGTTAATTTGTTTAAAATATTTCGAAGAAGAAAAACAAAGAAAATTAATTTACTAAATCGAAAAATTAAAATGTGCAGGCAAATTTTTAGGAAAAATTTAAGATATTTTATTGAATAAAAAATTATAAAAAAAATTTGAAATTTATTATAAAAAAATTTTAATGTTGTAGGCTGTTCGTTTACTGCTTTAGGTTGTGCAGTAGAAATATGTCAAAATGCTGAATAAATATATCGAGATACTCGATTGAAATAAAAAAATCTTACAAATTCAGGCTCAGTAGAAAAATATTTCTCTTTAAAAAAAAAATTGCTCAGCACTTTTTATTAAAAAAAAAATTTATCTAAAAAAAATTTAAAATCAAAAAAATAAAATTAAAAAATTTTGAAATATTGAAATTCAGTTTATTTCTATAAGAAAATTTTTTTTTACCAATTTTCGATATTTCTGTGAAATTTTTTTACTAAAAGTTGAAAAACTTCAAAAAATTTAGATTGAAAAAAATTAAAACTTTAAAAAATTTTTAAAATAAGAAAATATTTTGAAAATTATGCTTTTTTAAAGTTTTGAAAAATCGTTCGGGACAGCTAGAAGACCAATTGCTCTAAACTGTCCCAGGCCATTCAGCTCCGTCAAAGGGTTGTTTGAAGCAATGATCCTTAAAGAAACAACTCAGGTCTTGGAATACAAACAACACATTGCATACCAAAAAGTTACCTTCGGGTCGTGTTGATGATGGACAGACCAAAATGTTGCTATCTGTAGACAAGAGGGAGCTTAGTAGCATTGTAAGGGTTAACACAAGGTACGAGCTCTGCAATATAGATTGCAGATTCCACCGAATGCAGAGTATAGACTGAGAATGATGAGTTCATATGAATCTGCGTGGAAAACATTATAAATAAGTATAGTGTTTTTGCTTGATACTGAGTATATCTTTAAGGGAAGTCTTGCTCATATCCTTGAGCATTTCCTTCAACCAACAACCAAAAGCACAGATTAAGCTCATTTGTAGCACAACTCTTGCTTGACAGCTCTTTACTCGGACAACAGGAATAAATATCTGATTAGGAGGCAAACAACTGCAAGCGCAAAGCTTAGTTCCTGTGCATACAGATACACTTTGGTGTAAACGCACACCCGTAGATAATCTCCATTCACCAATTATGCGGTTTAGATGGAGTAATGAAGAGCATGCTTGTTGCACGTTTAGTGCCCCAAGTGCTGTCCGAACAGCTAAATGTGCAAATTTCTATGCATATATGCGCTTACAAATATATTTGTGTATATATGTGTAAATACGTGCTGAAAGATGTGTTTGTATAGGTGTGTGCGTATGCCATGTAAATCGGTAGTGCAAATTCGAGCGTATGACCAACCATTTGCATTTACATTGGCATTTAACCAAACGCAAGCTGATATAGATACAAAGGCACAGTCTAATGTAACACCCACACAATCACAAACACACCCACACAGTCACACACACAGATCCAAACAGCCGGATATCGCTTTGCAATCGTGCACCACTCGTCAACGTACAATTGTGGCTCATCAGCGGTGCTGCGGCACGTCGCATGCGAATGTGTTGCTAACATTACACCCGATGGATCGGTATATGATGCTCGGGCGACGGGTGGAAGAGCGCGGCATTAGTAAGTAGTAGACAAAACAAATTGTTAGCTGATGGTGTGTGGATACAAAACATTGATGAGCGAATTATTTAAATGACTAAATGATGAGTGGAATTATGTTAATGAGAGAGGAGGGTGGCGGAAGTAAAATTTTCTACCCAAAGTAGAGGTGGGAGAGACACTCAAACTCTCTACTTTGACGGCGGAAGCGGGGAAGACTGTAAAGAAGTGGGTTGCTAGAGAGAATAATGAGGTTACGGTCTGAGGAATTATACATATATATGCACCTAGCTGATAGCCTTCAGTATGGTAGCGAATAACTTAGACACTTTTGCAGTTATATCCGAGCTTGCTGTGCTCCATGAGACACTCAAGTCAACTCAGACGTGAATGCTTCAATCGAATCTCTAAAAAATCTTGTTATTGGTGTTCAGTGACAGCTGAAGCTTGTGAAAGCTTTGAAACAATCAACTCTCCCTAAAGTGTAGCTCGAAGCTGCGGCTGTAGTTCAAAGTTCGGTTTCCCATTTTAGCACCACAGACGACAAAGCTTTTAGCATATGTACTTCTGGCTACTTTGCAGTCCTAAACTAGCAGCGAAGACACAGAGGTATTATTATTAAGGGTTCATTCGTTCACGAGTTCAACTTTACGTTTCACGTTAATTCCTGAATATCTCTCAACCTTCACTACAATATCCAGTAACCTAGACACTTTTGTATTTATTTTCTTGCGTCCTAGGCAAGCTCCAAGCTAGCTAGTGTGTAAACGAATTCAACCGTATCTCTGGGATACCCACTTATTACTTCCAAAGACAGCTCAAGTTTGCTTAATCCTTTGAAGTTCAGAGTCTTGATTTCAGTTCGCAGTTCCGTCTTCTATACTTAAAGCTCAGACGCCAAAGCTTTATGTAGTTCGAAGCTTTTTGCAATCTTAAAAGAGCACCGAAACGACAAGAAGCAAACATTAGTGCTTAGAGATCGCATAGGTTAAGCTTTCTGACATTTTCTCTTTAGCTTCTCTACCATATATAATATCAAAAAACATTCATACCACAATTTTTGACACTTTAGCAACTTTTTTCTCTTCGAATCCCTGTTCTAGTCTCAAGTCTTTTCTGTATTCCTATTCGCGTCAACTCTGTTGTAGAGAGCAACATTTTGAGTCTCAAGAACGTTTTTCTCCTCGATACTGTTTGGAGATTTCCTTTCTAGTCTCGAGTATTTCCGTGTACCCATTCGAGATACTTCTATTTTCTATTCTATTTTAAAGGAACACCATCTTCAGAATACTCGCTTTTAGTTTCGTCTCTTGAGCCTCAGAAACTTTGTTTCTGCTTGATAGTGTTTACGAGTCTCAAATCTAATACTTTCCGATACTTCTCATACCCGGTTCATCTAATTTAAAAATCACATTCTTCGGAATAATATGTCATGATCTTTGCACTTCCATTTTCACTCTGATGCCAAATGATCTACTTCTGTAGAAAGTTATTTATAAGAACCAGCAGCATACTTCGAGATTTTCGGCAATTTCTCAAGGAAATCCGTAATGGAAACCATTTCGCTAAAGATTTCAGAAGTTTCGAAGTTGATTGAATATTCTTTATCTTTATTTATCTGGACCGCTTATATGCAGCAAGAAAATCTAAAATTCGCATTAAACCATAATTTGAGGATTTTGATTTCCAGTTTTCAAATTAGTCGTCCATATTTCCGAGTCCATTATGCTGGCTACTCCTCTTCGATGACTCTTCTTCATGCTTTCTTGCACTCTACATATATCCCCTGGGCTCTTGGTATTTGTGCAACTTCGGCAGGTGTTAGATATTTTGAGGTCCTCAGCCCATTCAAAAGTATATGCTTATGTATGTTGTGCTGTATGAACCACCCAAAACCAGTCGCCCAAGCTCGTTGGATTCAGAAACTCATAGACGAGCATATAAGGATTTATGATTTAAGTAGCTCTACATTACACTAAGAGTCACCCAAATGCACATCAAGCTCATTAAAACACTTTCCAAAATACAAACAAAGCTCCACCTAAAAGTATGCCAGACATACGAGTATAGTTCAAAGTAAACAAAAGGGTATCATAAGCAAACCTACCAACAGCATCTAAATTGCCGCTACACTAGAGACAAGCAGGTGCATTAAACGCGGATGGCATGTAAGTAATGTGAAGAAGCTCTACACAAAACAAATCACTACTAAATATCACGTGTGTGTGCACACGAAACACGGACGTGCCGCACTCTAGGGGGATGGGGGGCGTAAAGCAACAAAAAAAAACTGAAGCACTAGTTGCGTCAAGCACCAGCACGCATGCACAAATACAACGCAGAGGAAGGGAAATTAGGAAAAAAGTGTCATGCGCCTAAAAGCATGCTTGGGAATTTCACACATTCAATCGTTCAATCGTCAAAGTGCGATGCGTGCTCTGCTGCTTGGGGATTAAGTGTCTACTAATTTGTACGCAGTGACTGTGGCTTTGTTGCTGTTGCTACAACAACAAGCTGCTGTAATACAAAACAACAAAAAAAAGCACGAATTGAAGCAAAGCGTCAAATATTACCCAGCACGTCGCTATGAGTTGGCTGGTAATTTTCATTTATCGATATAGCGCTCTTAGCTCTACACACGCATTCACACTTTCAAAATCGGCAATCGATTTGTATGGGTGTGCGCCTAAAAGTAGATCAAGTGTGCGGGCAGCTAAGCAATAAATGCCTCGAACAACATTTGTATGCATTTGTTTTGGCCACAAGCAGCCCTAAATTCGTTGCATAATTGTGGCCGAAATTGTGTTGTGTTGATTGCAACGATTGCTTCGTTAATACGCCTGTCGTTAGGCAACATTTTCACATGCAAATGCTGTAGCCGTTGTTGTTTGCCTGTTTGTGTGGCTGACTGGTCTCACAGTGCTGTTTTGCTTTAATGCTGCTGCATGGGTTAGGCAAATGTGATTGCTGGCGGTCTTGGATTGTGTACAATTTGTAATTTGATGCCTAAAAGTCGGCAGTTAATTTGAAGTGTACATTTTTGTTGTTTGTTGGGGGGAAAATTATAGTAAAATTATTATTAGTAAAGGGTGAGGGACAATACAAGTGCTGAAGCTGCATAAAGATGAAGTGTTAAGCAACGCCCGCCTAAAAGTGGGTTAAATTAAAAGATTATATTAAGGAATTGTGATCTACAAATAAGAAAACTATAAATGTTACTTATTGTTTTTGCTTATAATGACAAAGTTATTAACTTTTAAATGCATTTGAGACACTGCGCCTGAAAATATGCAAGTACAATTACTTATTTTCAGTTCTTCTGTTAAAATATTTCTAAGTAATAATATTTTTTTGCGCTTAGTGCAAGTTCGTGTCCAGAATTTGTAACAAAGTAGTGTTACAAGCCAAAGGAAATTAATTTTATTTTGCCGAAAGCCGCCTAAAACTGGGCTGTTTTTAAAAGGCTGTTACTACACATACATATATATGAGTGAGACAATTTTTACAAATTGCAAATACGAAATATTGCTTAAAGATATCTTAAATGATTGGTCATTTTATAAAAAGTCGCCTGAATGTGCACTATGTTTTACTAAGCCTTATACACGCTTTATTGCGCAAAAATTATTTATTCAACTTTTTAAAGATGTTTTAAATCGAAAAAACGTTATGTTTTTGCAAATCTCAAAAGGGTTTGATTGTTTTACAGAAACTCGCCCAAATGTAGGCAATCTTCTTGTGAGCTCAATGCCAAATATAAGTGTGAAGAGTTGTTACTGAATATTTTTTAAGCAATTGTAGTACGAAAACGTGCGAATATGCGTTGGCGCGAATGACTGGTTGTTCAACAAAATTGCGCCTAAAGGTAGGCAATTGTTTAATAAGACTGATATTTTGTATTATGTAGGTGCACGAATAATAATGAATTTTTGTGAAGATATTGGAGAGGGGACATATTTTTTTCTTTTTCTAGCGCACATCTCCTAAATGTAGGCTAAGTTTTTTTTCCAATTACCTTATGCGGTACGATATTAATACTGGAACTTATTTATAGCTTTCAAACATAAACTATATAAAAAATTAATTAATAACTTCTTTTTTAATTTTATTAATTTTAATAATTAATTTTTTAAATTATTTTTTTATTTATTTTTATTGTTAATAATTTATAATTTTATGGTAATTCATATATCTACATTGTTATTTTATGGTTAAAAGTCTACATTTTTATTTAAGAAATTAAATTAATTAATTTAAATAACTTAATAAATTTTAATTAACACAAAATTTACAGCTCTCATTACTCAAAAGCGCAATTCCACTATTTTTTTGCTGAATAAATATTTGCTGATCAACTGCCAATAATTAAGGCTGTGTTCAAAATATGTATTTCTTGCAAAAAAAAACATCATTAAAATGAATTTATGACATTAAATTCAATTAAGTAACAATTATTGAATAAATATATAAATATTCAACTAAAAAAATAGAGCATTTAAATGCGTGTTTATCGAAAGTTATTATTGCTGGCAGTGAAAAAATTTATGAAAATAAAATAATGATAAATATTAATGCGGATAAATTTTCACGAAATCATATTTTAAAATTAATTCAAGGATATAAAAAATTAATACAATTAAATATTCACCGGTGTATACACGCAAATTAATGAAATTAATATTAAAAGCACTACCACGCTAGCAAACGACAAAAATAATAACAATTAAAACGCCATCATTTGCGCACACAACAGAAATTTATTTACTCCGCTCGATTTCATTTGTTTATTTCAATTCAATATTTATTTACCTGCATTAAGCCACATAAAATTGATGAAAAGCAAAAGTAATAAAACAACAAAAACAAGAAAAATGGTGACTTTGCATGCAACGAAGCTATAATACCCTTCATAAATTAAAAATTGTCTTCATGGACTTGATTTTGAAGGTTCAGTTTGTATGGCAGCTATATGCTATAGTGGCTCCGAGCAATTTATTTAATAATTATGGCGTTGCCTAGGAAACTAAGTCATGCCGAATTTCGTGAAAATATCTTGACAAACCAAGAAGTTGTCCATACAAGGACATGAGTTTAATCGGCCAAGTTGTATGAGAGCTTTATGCTATAGTGGTCTGATCCGAGCAATTTCTTCAGAAATTGTAGAGTTGCATATAATAATAAGCGGTGCCGAATTTCGTAAAGTTATTTTAATAAATAAAAAAGTTTCCCATACTTGGACTTGACTTTTGATCGAACAGTTTGTATGGCAGCTATATGATATAGTGGTCCAATCTGAATGATTTCTAAGAGTTATACTATTGCCTGAGATAATAATCCATGCCAAATTACGTGCCGATATCTAGACAAACCAAAAAGTTTTTCATACATGGTATTGCCTGTACAGGGTGTAAGAGCGAAAACAAACAAGAAGAGTGAATAAAACAGTCTCGCAGTGCGAAATGAGAACAATGTAGGGTGGTGACGCCGTGCGCTGCTGCACAACAACACAATTGAGCGCAGAAATTATGTCACACAGCCATAATAAATAAAAACAAACTAAGTATAAATACGAAAATTGCATTGAATGACAGTTAGTCTGTTTTAAAATATTTACAACTGCCATTTTTCTTAATTTACACGAACTGTCAACGGCGATAAGAGCTCGGTGAAATGTTTGACAGGCAGATAAACGAGCAGTCAAAGGCTTAAATGATAAACGAGAGAACTTTATGCTGAAAGAAGTATGACATTTTAGCGAAATATAGAAAAAGTGTAGCATAGCCAAAGGCGCCAGTGGCTTTTGCAGCAACTTTTGAAGTAGTTATAAAGAATTTTGAAATGATAAAAATTTGATTTTTGACAAAATGTCGGTTTCTCGGAAAAAAAGTCAATTTTTGTGAAAAAATTTATGCTTCAGCGTCGAAAACTATTATCGAAACATTTTACCATAACTACCTAACGAATATGTCTAAAAAAATCCTATTAAAACTAAAAAGATCCTATTAAAACTTTAAGTCGCCCTGATTTAGCGAAATTTTCCTTCCGCTCTGAATCGATCGTTTTTTTTTCTTTAAATATTAAAAATTATATTCAAAAGCTAAACATCAAAAATAAAGCAAAATTGCTGCTTAATTTTAGGCACGTGTTGCAATAATTAATGTTTCAAAGCGGAAATTGGTTTCTGTCTACAAATTTTCTGCAAATTAACAAGTTTTATCAATTCCATTGCATACGTCAAGGCGCTTGTGGAAATAATCAGCTATGCTATTGACAGAAATGCATACTTTCTTATGAGCAACATGTCTTGTTTTAGTAAAATGCTCCATTTGCACGCTAATTGATGCTTCAATTAAATATATTGTTAGTTATTGCATAGTTTCGGGCGCTTTTAGTGTTAATTTAACAGATGCTAAAACAACAACACTCCTTTTAGCAGTTATGAATCTCGCTTACCACTAGTTATTGGACATATACTTAAACACCTTTACTAATCAGCAAGTGCATACTTTCAGGCACTGCAAGCGCTCACAAATAATTGATTTTATACCATAATTAATGAACAAATAAATACATATAAACTGAACACTCAAAATTATCACTAATAAAGCGCTGCTGCCGAATGTTGGCCTAAATACTAATAGCGCACCATATATGGCTTGGGCATACATTTAGGCGCAGCGCTTTGTAAAGTTGAGTGCTGCAAGCAGAACTAATTAGTATGTACATTGTAATGAAATTGTAATAAATTAAGGAAATTTACAAATAATAGAAGGCATACACACATAACAACAAAGCCTACAACAACAATCAGTAAAGTAATTGAACGTCAGTGTATGCGTATGCTACTAAGCTGCTGGTTAGCAGCAGGAGTTGACCTAAATTTAATCACGCACACACACTCGCTCGCCTGTTTGTTAGATTTTATGAACCGGCATATCATCTAACTGTTGCATACTTTAAGGCTGACTTGCCATAACCTTCATTTTAAGGTGCGCGACGGGCGAGGAGGTGTGTACGCTTGCTGCAAGCCACGTATCGTCGCACATCGATGACACTAATATGATAGCTTAATTTAATTAAGTGACCAAACAAAATGAATGCATACAGTGAGGCGCACCATATATTGCACACACATATACTAAGCAAAAACAGCAAAGAGTAGCAGTTGTAGCAGCAGCAGTGCTGTGCAAATATTAACAGCTACTAGAGCAAGTTAGTGCCCGCATATGTGGAGTATGTGTCGAAGTGACGTGTCAACAGGTCACACAGGCTAACCGGTGGCCTGCCATCAGGCGTACACTGGCAGGATTACGGAAAAGTTGTATATTGATATATATACATATATAGATGTATGTATATAAACATATTTATGCCAGCTTTGAAGCTTCCACAATTTATTGCCATTCGCTGAAACTCACACGTATTTATAGAGCAAATAGAGTGTTGCATAAATTTAGGTGTTATTGCAGTCTTGATTGCTCAACTGACACAATCAGCTAGCTTATGTAAAGAGCAGTAAATGCCTACTGTGTGCTGAAGGGAGTTGTGAAAGTACCGCTGGTCAACACCTGACTAATTTTACTAATTGAGTGTGAGCAAATGACATTAATTTACGGTGCTGATGTAGGATTACACCAATAAGTACCACAATTAATGGACTCTAGTTTGTTATGAGAAGTAAAAGCAAAATTTCGGCTACCAAGTGACACAAAATGTTGTATATGACAGAGAATCAAAAAATCTTAGCATGCCTTTAGGCTTAAACGCCATTAAAACTGCAAGTAATGTGGTCACGTATTGCACTTTAGCCGACACATTGATCTTTGCTGGTGAACCGCACATTTTCAAAGAAAAATTAATAAAAATGTAACAAAAGCACAGGATATTGCATACTTTTCGGAGCAGTATAAGGAAATATTATTTAAAAACAGCTTTACAGAGCAGCTCTTGCAACAACACACTGTAGCCATAATTGCAGCAAATGCTTAAAGCGGAAAACGTTGCCTACTTTGTTTTGCACTTTATTTGTCACAGCGAATACGTGAAGGGCATATTTTAGGCGCCGTGAACTTGTTTTTAATTATTTAATTTTGCAGTGGCTTTAATTGGCGTCAAATGGTATATGCCATAAGAAATTTTCTGGAGCAAATTTCGAATAATACAATTATTACTGTAACGGAAAATAACAAAAAAAAAAATACAAAGCATACTTTTAGGCATTTCCTTTGCTTTGAGCCTGTTAACTAGAAAATTTATTTTTCTGTACAAATTTGAGAATTTACCAAGTTTAAATTTCGTTTTGCGAAATAACATTCCCTTCTCTTAGCTAGGGCAGTCAATGCTGTAGCAGCGTTTTAGGCTTGCATACTGTATTACACACTTGTACTGTTGAATTTATGTTTAACATTTCCAATTTCTTGTAATGCTTCGTCTACGCTTTGCTGTTCAAAGGGTACCAACATAAATCAATAGTTCGATTACTGATAGGAAAATATTGCATGTTTTCAGGCGCAAAAGTAATATTTTCGACATAAATGGCAATAATTGAACTGCTTTCGAAAATTAATTGGTTGCAAAAGACTTGCACGCTCGTAAATAATAGAGAATTTTGAAAATGATGTTACTTTTAATTGAACCGAAGCATTGTTTTAGGGAGCTAGAGCATATTTGACTTGTTTTAGCGTAGGACAGGGTTTACTTTCCACGTCTGTGTTTGCGAATCATGATTAGATTAAAACAAAGAGAGAGATTCATTTTATTAGGAAAGAGTAATTTTATATTTTATTTGCAGCCAGTATAATATATCTAGGCATGCATGGTATAATTTTAGGCGCTGAATAATAATTAACGCCTCCACTCAATTCAATTAGCCATAAATTGCCGCGAAAAAATGGAATTGTGGGTGGAATATTGCACAAAGTGGTAATAACGTTTACTGATATGTGTAGGTTGAACGAGTAAAGAGCCAAGACGGTTAATAGCTGTACGCCGAATATAGAGCTGTGGAAAGTAACAGTAAAAATATTGTGTGGAAGCAGTTCAAAGGATACTTCTCGTTTTTTAACTTCGAACAGTGCTTTTGGCTTTAATATTCTTTATATGACAGTAAACAACTTCGACTTCGCCTAAAGTTATGCTATATAAAGATATATATTGTATTTATAAATTTAATTTGCAATAAATATTAAGTGAAATTTTTATGTAAAACAACAACTCAGTTCCCGCTTTAAAAGCCATAAATTGTGTTGCAAAACGGGGTGTTGTGTTAACTTAGGCGCACCACTTTTGCATTCGCCTTCAAATCGATTGATTCAGCACTAAATTGTACGGAGTGGCACTTTCTATGAGCTGTTCCAGAGCTTAAAACCATTTTGATTGGAAATAAAACTTGTTTGAAAATCAATTTGCACAGTACGCGCCTAAAAGCATGCCAGTGTATGCAGCAACATACAAAGTTTCACACAGAAATCACCATGCTTTGAGTGAAGCCATTGCAGTATAGAAAAAGTGAACCCAAAACCAATGTGCGGCGACACCGGCCACCGCTGATAACTCTGCTTGGGGTAAGCGCCCCTCTAGGCGCCTGGCGGTAGACAACTTCCTGTCCAACATCCGCCACCTTTAAGCCATAAAATGTACTACCGACACGACAGTTGCTGACTCACACCGAGGCGACGGGCACAGTGACAGTTAACGATTGCCCTACTGTCACTGCAGTGCTTGGATGGTGGAGCGTGTTGCTTGCCTGCTCACCATGCAGTCGGTCATTGCTCGCACATGTAGGTGGGTATATTTATTGCTATTTGCGTTGTTGCTTGTATGCTCATCGATCCTCTGTAAACATTTACGATGACGGCTCAAAAATTTGGAGGAAGCTACTTTTGTAGACAAACATAGTTAAGGGAGCAAAGCTACTGTGATTAACATTTATAATATATAACGGGTGACTTTTTGCTAGTGTTGCGATTATCATGATATAGTATTTGACAGATACGTGGGATTTTTTAGACATTGTCAAAGAGAAAGATGCGCAGTATAAGTTTGACATTTCATCATGATATAGACTTTACTAACGAGAACGCTTCATAATCATTGAATTTTATACCAAAAATCATGTTGGCGAAATGTGTTATCGCGTCTCGTTCGATAGCGTGAGGCTCATTCTGGTAAAGGCCAAATTAAGCAAAATTGCCGACATTTGGGGTGAAAGCAACCAGAATTTGCGTTCAAGGAACTGTTTCTTCGAAAGTGACTGTTTGGCTTATTTCTGTAGACTGGTGAACATTGACCGTATTTGCTTATCAAAGAATATAGTTTACAACGTTAAATGCATGATCTTGGAAATGCTAACAAACTTTTTCCGTTGCCATAAATTGAAGAATGAACTTGTGTTACCGAAGTTTTCACCTCAAAGATGGCGCATAAATGCGGAGCACTTTCTTGGCGATTCAGGCCATTTTGATTGGAAAACTTGTGACAACAATTCAGTCTCCAAAATGGCACAACATAAAAGTTTGGCACCGAAGATACATGCATTTAACGTTGTAAGCACATTTTGAAAAATACGTCCAAGATCCAAGTCGTACAGAACCACACCAAACATCAGCTTTGGGAGCAAGCAGTTCTCTGAACGCATTCGGTGCTACTTCCGCCAAATGCCGCAACTTTGCCTAAAATTACGTACCATTCACGAATGAGACTCACCTCAGGACGGACAGGACGCGATCCACACATTTGAATGAAACTGATCTTGCGTAATAAAGTTCAATGTCATGAAGCGTGGCAATCTTAGTACGTCTATTCATGATGAAATGTCAAGCTGACTGAGCATCTTCTGCAACATTTGACATGCGTATTTTGTCAAATATTTACTGCTAGAAAATCTAAGCTCATTAAAAAATCACCCGTTATATATGTATATACAAAAGGATGTGCGCATTTGTACATACTTTCGCAAAAATTCACCCTATATGTGAGTTTATATGGATAAACATTGCGTAGCTAGTGTAAATCGTTGCTCTGTGCTGTCACATTGCCTACTTTTAGGTGCCGGTATCTGCCTCGCACAGCCATATGAAATTGTATGCTTTTATCTTACCACGCCGGGATGGCTTGGTAAATATGCTTACTGTAGTGTCCCTTTGTTTCATATCCACTTGCCTTGATAGTGTGTGTGCATATAAACAAATGCGCCCATATGTAGACTCTAGCTACACACTACGTCTACTATTTAATATCCTTTGAGTTAATGAATAAACTCTATTGGCTTAGATTTGCTCTGTAACAACAATTATGCAAGAAAATACTAGGTTTAATAAACAAGGGTACTCTTCCTGGGACTAGTTTAGTGGATTAAATAACAGTTATAATATACAAAAGGCCCTTGCGAAGGGCGAGAATGTACCTTAGGATTTATTTATTTAAATTTCGTTCACACTTTAAGTTCAATCGTGCTTTGTTAAATTGAAATTTCGCCAAATCTGTAATTTTAGTAATTGTTGCCTACATTTAGGCGAATAAATTTTTAAGTAGAGCCTTTTAATTTATTACTCTGTGAGTCGTGTATAACTATGTGTTCAAAGGTACCAAAAAGAAAATAAAATACTTATTTTTCATAAAAATTGCCTACATTTAGGCGGTTTTAATAATATTAGTTTCTTAGTAAAATAGTGGTTATTTTACAAGTTTCTAATGAAAAACTATGCGGCTAAGAGGCAAAACTCAGAACAATTAAAGTTCACAAAAAAGTTGTGCATACTTTTAAGCGCTAAAATCTAAATAGTTTAATTGAGCGTTGCAGTCTGCAAAATGCTGCAGCTTTCAGCTTTATTTAAAGAATCTAAAAGATTGAAATATATATTTAAAAAATATTTTTTCATTACACTGTTGTAAAAAATATTGCATACTTTTAGGTAGATTATATATATCTTTGGTATACTAATGACAATTTGGTAATAATTTAACCCTTTAAATGATTGAAGAACTTATTGCAGTTACTGTAAGTAGTCTATATTATTGGAATTTCATTTTAAACAGCCTAAAGATATGCTACGTTAGATCAAAAAATCTAAAGTCTAAGACGGCTATACAATTTTTAGAACTAGTTTTATAATTTTGACGTGTACAGTTCGATGAGTCTCTCCAACGTTTTCAACAGAATCGTGGATAGACTAACTTGTCTGAAATCCTTGTCACCCCCCCAAACTAATTTTTTTTTATTATTAGTTATTTAAAAAATTCAATATAAATAAAAATGGCAAAGGTTTTTTATTATAAAAATAAAAATTTGGAACTTAATAAACAGTTTTTTTTTCTATTCTAAAAATTCTACAAAAATTCAAATCAAAAAAAGATATTAATTTTTATGTTTTTATTTTTTAGATTTTATTTATTATTATTTTTATCTTTCTAATTACTTCCTAACCTCATGCTAAAACTTTCTATCTTGACCCACCTTCTCTAGCCCACTTTCATTATCTCCCACATTGCTTCGCACTTTTCATCTACGCATTCACCGTTTGCGCCACTTTAGCTCACCCGCACATGAGCGCCTGAATTAAGCCTTCAAGCGTAATTGAGTGAACATTTTCATTGAAGCGTGACGGTCAAGTAACGAGTGACCAGCTGATAAATGAACACGCTGCCACACATATGAGCCGCAAGTAGCAAAGAAAAACACACAAAACTGCGCTACGCTCTACTCACTTCAAGTATATTATGGGTGTTTGGTGGAAAAACACAAGCGAAAACAACAACAAAGATGGTACACGTACACAAACTAGACATAGTATGAACGTGTGCGTGTATAGCAATAAAATGAAGGAGTGAAGGCTTATATGCTTGCATGTGTGTGTTTTCGTGTGCCTCACAAGCAACAGGCCGAGCAATAATCCTCTACTTGGCTATATAAACAGGATACAACAACATGCTCGCAATGCTTGCTTGTAAACATGTCTTTGCCATTGTCGTTTCCGGCTGCCGAGATGAGCTACCAGACACACGCACACACACATATGCGCACGCAAGCAGCAATTAATGCCTTTACACGCTCCGCACACATAGCCATACATACACACACACCCAAAGTTCAATGTATGTATATACACATTTCGTTGGCATTAAATTGGGTAGCAGCTTGGCTCGAGCGTTTAATGTTGGCTGTCGCTGTGTTGGTGTCTATGCATGAGTATTTGAGTGTGTATATGTGCGCGCCGATAGCCAAGCAAATTTATTACGCACTCGGCAATAACAACAATGGCAAGCAGATAATAAACCAGCACAACAATAAAGCTGACGAAATTGTTAATCATCGCACTGAGGCACATACAAGCGCATATACCCACACAGGCATACACACACAGACGTGAACTCACACATACACAAACAAATGTAATACACACTTGCACGAGAGTGTGTTCATAAAATGTTGCCTACTAAAATTTAATGAAAACTCTGACATACTGGCATACGGCTGGTGGCAGCACCGCCTTGGCGTATGTGTAACTTTTTTGTGTGTGAAGCCTTTGATCAACTTGAAGTTAACTGCATAAGCGCTTTGCCGCAGCTCATTCAATATACGATGTATATTAAGTGTGTTAAAGCAAAAATTAATTGCAAAATCGTTATTTATGTGTAATTTTTTTCAAATTTAATGCGCGTTCAAGCGTAGTCGTTGTCGGCGCTCGAGCGTGTCGTTAATACTTCTAATGTAATTCTTTTAATAACGAATCCATTTCACTCAGTTTGTTGACTTTTCATGTAGCTTAACAAGTTTAAAGTTAATTATCTTAATGCATATTAACGCACACAATGTATATGAAGCATGCTTCAAGGCTGGCGAGCAAGCAATGTCTTTGTGGCATTACAAATTGGTAGTGTGTGCATTTTCTAAGTCTTTTGAGGAAAATGAAGCGCCTGCGGGTACACGAAAATCACAAATTTGTCGATGCAGTGCTTTGTTGTAGAGATTATGCATTAGCATATTGCATACTTTTCGGATGAAATATTCAGCAGGTACTTCAAAGGCATTCAATAACAATGGTGAGGCAAAATTTTATTATATAATGCCTAGATACAGTATATAAATATAATATATCAAAAAAAGCCTAAAACTATGCAAACTTTTATCAAGAGGCATCTGAAAAAATTAATACGTGAAGAAATATTCATACGTAGAAATGAACATAGACAGCTTTTTTAACCAAAAGAAACTACGATAACCCAAATTTTGTTATATATCCAAAAATTATAAAAAAAAATATATTAAACACACTTAAAAGTATTATTTCCTTACTGTTGCTTCACTGTTTCAAATTTGCTCTAAGAATTTATCTTGATTTATATTACAAGCCGAAATTATAAAATTATTTTTAAAAATTGCATAGTCAGCTTAAACTTTCGATTTTTTATGTAATTTAGCATATCTTTAGGCTGTGACCTAAATTTCAATAAGTAAGACCATTTATATTAATTGAATTAAATTTTCCAGCAAATTAAAGGGTTAAAATACTGCCAAGTTATCATTAGTATACCAAACATATTATCTACCTAAAAGTATGCAATATTTTTTACCACTGCGGAATGCGAAAATATTTTTGAAATATAAATTTCAACCTTTAAACTTCTTGAAATAAAGCTGTAAGCTGCAGTATACCACAGACTGCAGTGCTCAACTAAACTACTTAACGCTTAAAAGTATGCAATACGTTTTGTGAACTTGAATTTTTGTGATTTTTTTCTCTTAGTCGTATTTGTTTTCATCAATAACTTGTAAAACAACCATTATTTTACTATGAAAATAATTTTATTGCATCTGCCGGCGTTCTAAGCTTTCAAGTAAGATCGCTGTCAGGATAAACTTCTTAACCTAAACTAACCTTTTATATCTCAATAAAAATTTTATTTTAATAAACTCAATTAAGAAGTTTTTAGTTTTGACTAATCAAATTTAGTATTTAGTTCATTTAAAATACAAAAGCTTACAAATGAGCTTCAAAACTTCCAGAAAAATTAAAGGATTATGGTTTCAACGGCTTAATGGAATTTATAAATATCTTACACTGTTTAAAAATTAAAAAATAACCCATAAATTGCATTTTTCGCTTAACTCTATTGAAATACGTAAAAAGCTTCCAAAGCAACCAAAATTTTCGATATTTCAAACGAAAAATGAAAGCATTAGAAAAATTACCAACAAAAGCAGAAATATAAAAAATACAATAATTGTATGGCGATTAAAATATTTTTTGCTATTTTTTCAGTGCTGCAGAATTTAGTTAAAGCTTTCGAAAAGTGACTCTGATCCGATTTTTTCCAAAAAAAAAAATAAATAAATAAAAAAAATATTATTTTTCGCTGTATGAAATATTCCCTAAATTCGCATTAAGCGCCAATATTGCTATTTGACATTGCAGTTACGGTACTTAGTACTTCCGAGAAATGTCCTTTGCTATTAGCGAAAAAACCCAAAACACATATACACACCCACCGGCAAGGCTAATAACTCAAAAAGCCAACGATTGATTTTGAAGGGAAATAATCGCCCTCAAAACTCATCAGTAAGTAGTGCTTAACATAAGCATGATATTTGCTAAGCAGCTTACAAGCATAGTTGGCTGGGCATATTATATACTCATACACCCACACACCAACACACACATGCTCACTCTAAAGTGCACACATACACATACGCTTTGCACGCATTCTTAGTTGAGCGATGCGTGTGAGCTCAGTGTGCAGCAGTTGTTTTGTGCAATAAGCCTACGCTTGTTGCTGTAAAGCCGCCGGAGGGATAATTCCTGTGAAATTTCGGCACACACAAAGTCTAGCTAAAAATATGAAAAATATTAAAAATCGCTTTTATTGATGCGCCGTGGGAATGCGCTGTGATTAAATGTTGTCGGGAGGCGAAGTAAGGGAAATTTCCACATTTTTGTGTGCATGTGTTAGTGCTTTGTAGCATTTTCTAAAGCTTTTAGCTAAAAATATTTTTACCCCACTTGAAGGTGTTTTTTATAGGGCCGCCAATCAAATGGTAAACCTTTGAGATTAAAAATCAAATGTAAGCAATTGATAGAATCCAATTTCCTTTTAGATTTTTATTGACATATGTATTTATTTTTTTTTTTTTATTTGGCTTAAAGCATGCAAGCGGGCATAGCATATAGTTAGGCGCACAAGCAAAGACCGCTGTGGGAGTGTGTTTGATACTTTTAGTCTAAGCGAAATCTGAAATTTTATTATTTTCAAAAAATTTAATTTACGAAAAAATTTAAAAAATTATATTTATATGCAAAAATAATTAGATAAAGTTTTCATAAAAAAATTGTTGACCTTTTACCATTTTTTGAGTTCTCTTTTCTACTAATTTTTGAAAATTAATTTAATTTTTTAATTGTTGTATTTTTAATTTTTTTAATTAATTCAAACCAAATTGAAATCAAATTGAAGTTATTTTGTAATTTTTTTTTAAATTTATTATTTATGATTATTCATCAGATGGAAGAAAATTTGTTTTTAATTTTTTTAATTGATTCCAACCAAATTGAAGTTATTTTGAAAATTTTTAAAATTTATTAGTTCTAATTATTCATCAGACAGAAGGAAGTTCGCAAGCCAAAATTTTCATACTAAATTTTTTTACTAATAAGAATTGAAAATTTTAAGTTTAATGTTTTTTTAATTAAATTTTTTTTTTAATTTTATTTTAAATTATTTTTATAATTTTTTCAAAATTTTACCAAAAAAAAATTAAAATTTAAGTTTTTTAAATGAGCAATTTTTTAAATTTAATTTCATTCATTATTTTTTTAATTAGAAAGTCGAGCACAAATTTCAGTTTAAATTTTTTAATTCCAACAAAGCTCTTACTAATAATTTTATTTTGAAATTTTAATTTTTAAAATTGAATATTAAATATCATCGTACGAAAATAGTGTGCAAGATTTATTGTCTTTCACATAATGAATAAATGTTTTATTTAAATAATAGTGTCATACAAAATTTTATAAATTAAATAAATTTTATGTTATGGGAAATTAAAAAAAAATAATCAAAAATAATTCGAAAGAAAACAAGTTAAAGTAAAAATTTTTAAAAATATATTATGAAAAATTAAAAGCAATAATTAATTTAAAAATTTTTAAAATAAATTAATAATTTTAAAATAAATTTTTTTCATTAATAATTTTTAATATTAAAATATTAAATTTCGGAAAATTAAAATTGAAAAAAATCTATCAGATTATATTTTTAATTAAAAATAATATAATTAAAATTAAAACATTAAATTTCGAAAAACTAAACTAAAAAAATAAGCAAATTTTTTTATTAAAAAAATTAAGTTAAATTAAATAATTTTGAAAAAAAATTATAAGAAATTAAAAAAAAAGTAAAAATAAATTATGAATTTTTCATCATCAAATCACATCTAATTTTCTAATTAAGAATAATATAGTTAAATTAAAAAAAATTTTAAATTAAGTTATGAAAAATTAAGAAACAAATTAATTAAACATTTTTTCTTTCATTAATTCAATTTCAAAGAAAAAAAATTTAATTAATTTTTTTTTTTGAATTTTTCATAACTTAATTTCAATTTTTTTTTTAATATAACTTTACTATTTTTAATAAGAAAATTAGATGTGATTTTTATGAATTTTTCATCAGTTATTTTTGATTTTTTTTTTTAATTTTTTTTTTAATTTTCATTTTTGAATTTTTTTAATTTAACTTAATTTTTTTAATAAAAAAAAATTTGCTTGATTTTTTAGTTTCAGTTTTTCGAAATTTAATGTTTTTATATTAATTATATTATTTTTAATTAAAAAATTATATCTAATTTTAATTAATTTTTCATAATTTATTTTATTTATTTTTTTTCGTAATTTATTTTCAAATTGTTTTAATTTTAATTATTATTATTTAATTAAAAATCGAATCTGCTAGATTTTTTTCAATTTTAATTTTTCGAAATTTAATGTTTTAATATTAATTACATATATTAGTTTTAATTAAAAAATTAGATTTGATTTTTTTTATTAATTTTTCATGACTTATTTTCGATTTCTTTAATTTTTTGTGATTTATTTTTAATTTTTCTTAATTTAACTTAATTTTTTCAATTAAAAAATCAAATCTGCTTCAGTTTTAAATTTTCAAAACATTTTTAACAGTATTTTTTTTTTAATTAAAAATTATTATTTTTTTTAATGAAAATTATTTTTTTTTTATGTTTTTTTCAACCAAGCTCATTTTTAAATTTTTAAAATCCATATTTTCAAATTCTCCTTTTCAAAAATTTTGGCGACTATGAGCCAATAATAGTCGCAATTAGTTTTCGTATTTAGTATAACTTAATGTAAAGAATTATTAAAAAAAAATAATTTTTTTCTGCAAACTAATCTTATTATTGATGACTTGTGATGTGTATTTTACTTTTAAATTTTTTTTGATTTCTTATGAAAAAATTTCAAATTCCCGAAAGGCATATCAAAAAGTCGAAATGTTATTAAAAACATATGTATATGAGTATTGGTAACAATGAAAAAATATTAGCAGATCAGACAGTAAAAAGGGAAACAATCAAACGAAGTTTAACTGAATGCATAAGTTGACATTTCATTAAAGATTTCGGCTGCCATACATACACGATCCAGTTTTTTTTATTTTTTTGGGAAACAAACCCCCAAACACACCGACATATATGGTATATGCGAAAATCAGAAGTGAAGGATGTCTAACAAAAGACAAAAATGTCAAAAATAAGCTTACAACACAAAAACACATAAGTCGACAAAAAAAAAAATATTTTCACCAAAAAAAGTGTGAAAGCGTGGCATGAGTAAATGACTGAGTTCTAGCGTGCAAATGCATGTATGTGTGTGTGGATAGCGTAAGCACTGATAACTGTGTCGTGTTCATTTAAGGAGCCGCACATTGTGCAACTGTAAGCGGCTTTGTGCCAAAAAGGTCGTATGTACGTCTGTCAATGTTATTAATGGCAATGCCAATCAATGCGATAATGTCGAAACAACAAAAGCGCGAGTCAAAGCACATATTCACAATTCTAACTATATATGCATATATATTTGTAAGACCTGCTCAGACACGCGCTTGAGCAAGTCGACGAACTAATGAGCGCGTGTTTATTATTTGCGAATTTTTTCCTTGAAATTTTTGTTTTTTGTCATTTGTGTCGAGAATCAGTCAGGCGGCAAAGCAATTGTGTCTAAATAAGGTATCATTCAAAGCAGAGCGTAGGTGTAAAAGGAAGGAATAATAATATTTTTTGTAGCTATATTTAAATTATTTGTGCACTTTTATTCGAAAAACTGCTTTTTAGTTGAACTTCACTTGCTTTGATTTTGTCACGTGTCAGCTGTCATGCGTCGGTTGCTATCTAGCGTCAATTTTTATAGGTATATCGTTTGGTACTTAAGTGAAACTAAAACTCTTCTCATATTCTCTTTCTTGCTACATTGCTAGAATATCATTGTAATTTGGTATAGTCACATTAATCTTCACTGCACAGTCATCTTCATCTCAACTAATTTGCTTTAAAATATCAATAATTTTTCATTATTATGTTTGAGGCTTCTACTTGACTTCTTGGTCTAGCAGCATTTATTTTGCTTTATTGGTTGTAACAGCTGTCATCTGTCATATATCGTGTGCACAAAAATACTGAAATCTTTAAAAAATAGCACTTTTATAATTAATGAACTTTGTCTGAATAAAAATCTGTGGGGTTGAGTTATTTGTCACTTGTCACGTGTCAACTGTCATATTTTAGCATTCTACTTTTCGTTCCTCTGTCAGTCATTTCGCAATGATTCATTGAAAATTAACTAGTTTTGGCATTGCAGACACACTGTCATGTCTTATGTAAATCATTAAAATCTTAGAATGGTGCCTCAAGCTTTCACAACTGTTTTGAAAACAGGTTATATAGTATGTCGTCTTACACTCGGTCTATATACTGTCATTTGTTATTATAACGCTGTCATTTGTCATTAGCCAGCAGTCAGCTATCATTTAACTGCTGCCATTTGTCAGTCTATCCTTGTGAGATGTCATCATATATAGTAGTCATCTGTCAATTTATAGCTGTATCTGCCATTCCACTCTTGTCATCGCCCCTGAAAAGTTTACTTAAAAATATATTACTTAATACCAGTATAACTTATATTGTATGATAAACTCAAATCATACTTGTCTCAACTTAGTTTGTCGCTGTGCATCTGTCATGTGTCATTGGTAACGTTACTTTGCTGTGATACCTTTAGGCGTGTCATTTATCGTTCTACAGCTGTCATCTGTCATTTTATAACTGTCATTTTTTCAGCTGTCATCTGTCATTTTAAAGCCGTCACCTGTCATTTTTCAGCTGTCATTTGTCAGTTTATAGCTGTCATCTGTCGTTATACAGCTACAGCTGTCACCTGTCATTTTTAGCTGTCATTTGTCTTTTACAGCTGTCATCTGTCATTCTACACCTATCAAAGGACTTTAAAACTTGGCTTAAAAATATATAAATACTTGTTGCTCAGTATATGCATCTGTTGTATCAAAAATTTTAATCTAAGCTATCATTTTAACTGATAAAGCAGCAGCCTTCTGTCACTTGTCAGTACACTTATCATTATTTTAATATTTCAATAATATAAAATATATAATATAAGAAACCTTTAGCTAAGGATGGTTTTATATTACTTTTCAAACTGAAACCGTGTTCAAAAATTATTATCACATGTCATTGGTCACTTGTGATTAATAACGAATTAATTACATAGAAAGTGTTATGAGTTGGCTAAAGATGTAATTTGACCCGATTGACGTTAATGCTTTTAGAAGGAAACTTTTTGGGAATTAACAAGAGCTTAAAAATAAATTTGACACAGAATTCATTGGAGTCACTGCTGACAGAAATTTCTCAGAAAAAAAGTAAGTTTTTGATTACTTACTTTCTAAGATGCTTCAGAGGTAAAGAGTATGAACGTATTGAAGTCACTGCTATATTGTGGTTTATAGGCACATCTTTCATTAACATCTATCTATTTTTCGTAGCAATCTCCAGCAGCTTAGAGCGCTCTTTGTAATTAAAGCTTTCCTTATAAGCAAAACTCAAGCTATTTATTCTAAATTCTAGCTCAACTTGACATTGCTCATGACAAAGTAACAATCGATTTACAATTTCTCATTAAAAGCACTCAGTGTGGCTGCCTTTGAAGGTGATTACATTCCTGTCAAGTCGTGCGCCTGCAACTATACCTCTGTTTATGTGCTCTACATGTACCATGCATACGCACACGCAACCAACGGATATGGATGCATAACGAACATTTAAAGGAATTTTGAAATTAATGTCGGTGTGTGTAAAATGTCATGTATATTGTTGTAGCTTTATGATATATGTCTGCTCATAAAGAAGAAGCTTTGTGCAGACACACATATACACACCGCTGCGTGCCCGTGTGTCTGCCATTCATATTTGCGCTTACAATATGCACAATGTACAACGGTACACTTCAGTACTTCCGCTCTTTTGGGGCCACAAAATGTGTCACAATTGTGTCGTGTCATTCATCAGCGTTGCCGTTGCTTGTTCGGTCGCCCAGCAAGCACACTCACACACACACATACGGACATATAAAAAGTGTTGTAATAAATATA
Source organism: Bactrocera correcta (assembly GCA_027475135.1). Taxonomy (NCBI): domain Eukaryota; kingdom Metazoa; phylum Arthropoda; class Insecta; order Diptera; family Tephritidae; genus Bactrocera; species Bactrocera correcta. Next base: position 1,255,632 of record CM050322.1, read on the forward strand.
GTACACGACTGCCAATGCACACAGCGCTTTTCTACCACAAATAAGCGGCAGCGCCTGTGTGTATGCTAACCACTTGTCTAATATAACACGCGTACAATTTTCAGCATGCTTTTTGTACGGTTTTTTGTCCACAATTTCGACCTATTTTCGCGACAATTGCGCTGCCATCTATTTCAAGTTCTTTTATGTGCTTTATATGGGCACACTTCTGTCACTCTGACATGCCGTTGCGCGTGTGGGTGCGTGTATGTGTGAAATTGATTGATAAAATTATGTTGTTAGTTATTGTTATTGCTTTTTTTTGTGTGTTCTAACTGCAAAGCATTGATATGCTTGTTAGACACAAGTCTCAAATTGTGTGTGTGTGCGTCAATACCAATGCACTTGTTGGTGAGTGTGTGTATGTGGCTACGCTTTCAAATCGATACACTCGACACACCTCAATTGCCAGCTACCGTTTTCATGCTTGACTGCATCACTGCCACTCACGCCGCCGAGCGTTGGCTCGCCTCGTCGCTATTGGCTTTGGCTTATTTATAAATTGCGCACAGTTATTCGTAGCATACACATGGGCGCTTGTCAGTTTGTAGCATAACGATTTGTTTACGCGGTGAATGCGTGCGTAGCATGTGGAAATATGGCGAACACCTGGCTGTAAGGGTACCTTATTTATAGCTTAATGATTTTTTTTTTTTTTATTTTTTGTTGAATTTGCTAAAATTTGAAATTTTTTGCCAATTAAATATTAGTAAAGAAGTGCGTTGGTAGCAGGAAAAGTATTAGAGTATCACGGAATTAATTAATTTATGCGATATAAGCGGCAGAAGTAATTATTAAAGCTAAATTTTTTAATGGACGCCATAAAGTATGCAATACTTTTTTAAACTATTCGCAAACAAAATTCCAATACGAAATATAGTACTTTACAAAAAAATTTCAAGCAAATACTACAGTAAACTAATTAAAAAAAATACAGCCTGAGGATATGCTAAGTTTTTAAAAATTAAATTCACTAATATATGTTATATATATAAAATATAACGTGTTATATAGTAGGTATAAACATATTACAGCAATTTATTAAGCAAATAATCAAGTAAATTGAAATAAAAGAAAGTGCAGCCTGTAGGTATGCTAATATTTTTTAAAAGTAAATTTCTTATGTAATATAGCGCGCTATATGTTATGTTTAAAAACATATTATAAGAAATTATTAAGCAAATAACAATAAAAAATAAAATTTAAAACTTTAAAGCCTATAGGTATGCTAGATTTTTTAAACAAAATTCTTGATGTTAAATACCGCTGAATATATAAATAAATACCACAACCCTAATAGCCAAATAAGAGCGCCATGAACCTAAAAGATTTTAATTTTGCGCAACGTCCTGCAAGTTTCGTCTTTAAATAAAGCCTTCGTCTTCAACTATGCAAATAGTATAATTGTATTTGGTTAAGCAGCTCACAGAAATCGATAAAGTTCATTAATGTAATATAATTTCAGTGCTCATAGATCTAAATAGTCGAATTAAGCCAAATAGCAATTAAATATTTAGAGCGCCTAGAAATATGCAGAGCTCTTCAACGAAATGCATGCGGTCGGTATATTTATTTTTGTGATAATATTTAAGTTCAGTTTAGCTTCAGTATATGTGTGTGATTTCATGACGTGCTAAGCAAAATAGCAATTAATTATACTATAAGCGCCTAAAAATATGCAGAATTCTTCAACGTAATGCATTAGCGATGTTTATTAATAGCAAATTCGGTTTATGAAATCACTTTAGACATAAACTGCAAAACTTTTTGAGGAAACCTTTATCTTAAAATTAAAAGGTAACACCTTTGTACTTATTAGAGCGCCGAAAGGTAGACAATTATGTTGATTTATTTATTCATAATTTCAATTTAAATTTTTTTAAACATAAAATACAATCACTACTGCCTAACAATTAATGAGATACACAGTACATCAAGAAAAAAAGTATAGGAAGGCAAACTCCCAAATGTAGGCAACGCAGTATTTTTTAACCACTGTTATCTTTTTATTTTGTATTCTTGTTATTAAATATGAGCATCTTCAACGTATAATTTTTTTAACCAGTGCAAATTTTTTTGTTATATTTTGTTTCTTGATCATTTTCGGTGGTTTTTATCTGTTTGCTTGGCTATTGACTTGAATAATTATATTCGGCCTAAAAATATGCAATATTTTTTTTATATTGGCACAAATATTTGTCATGCTCTTAATTATTTCACCATTTGCGCATAATACCAGTACATAAATACAACTCCATATCATTGGCAAAAGTGATCCTCAGCACATTTCACGTGAGAAATCCACAAATATAAGTATACATTCCGGCTGCTCGTAAATTATGAAAATCTGAAAAATTTTCTACCTCTTTCTACGATTACTTTATTAAATTCTATAACGCACATCAGACTTCCCACCCCTGCAATTGCCATGCAACACACTTTCAATTTCCAACCAAAATTGATTACGCCCGAAAGTATGCAATAAAAGTTATTTTGTGCATCCCCTGCGCATCATGTATATTGCAGGCACGCTTACAACATTTAAATCCGTTGTATGCAACAAGCACTTGTGGCACGACGGGCAACCACAATTCGAACAAATTTCGCTCGCCTAAAAGTGGATAGCATTTCGTCCTTTCTTTTTTGCACCAATTCTACTCAAAACACCTACTACATACGGTTGGCAACCGCACACATTTTTATGCATGCCACATGCCACGTAATTTTTCCATTTCATGCCATTTCCATTGCGAAAAGAGAACCAAAAAAAAACTATGTAAATAAATACGAACGTCGCGGGTCATATGTGACCCTGATGCTCTAACCGCTATACCTATATATAGCTCACAGCTACAGTTATGTACGTACATATGTGGCAACAACAGATATGCACTTGCCACCGCACTGTGGAAAACTGATACAGCTGTCAGACGGATATGGCACGTTCGCAACTCAACGCAGGACCTTCGGTGCACTTGCAGTGTGACCCGCTTGCCGACGCTTTGTTGATATTTCATTGCCATTTTTCCACGTTATAGTTTCCGCATCGCACTTGAGGGCCCTTCCGCAACCTGCATACCACTAACCAACACATGGTGGGGACGCACCCACATAGGCCCGCAAGCTGGGTACGGCAACAGAATTGCATTAGTTTGCGCCATTTTTCGGTGCACCACTTACTCGCTGGTGGCAAGTGATTCTTTCTCACACACATATACATATATATATGTATACAAGCTTACATGTACTTAGAACAGCAGCTGTGTTGATTTTCCGATTAAATGCCTGTTTTTTAACGGTCTCGCCCACATTTCACATGCACACGCTGTAGCTATTTGTGTATTTGCCTAAAATGCTGTGTAGCGTCTAAAAGTATTCAAACAAAATATGTAACTCGCGGGTATTAGTGTAAAAGTGTTGTATAATCAAATTCTAAGCATTTACGTGGCATGCTTTTAGATGGGAACGTGTTATTTTATATGAAATAGGGCTACTGCGCCTAAAAGCAAGCTTTAATTGTTGTTCAGGCAACAAATAGCGTGTATAAGAGGCATTGCTTGCAATTCAGAGTTGATTTGCGAATATTGTGCGTGCTGGTGAAACAGTTAGACGCAGAATTATGTGTGCGCCTAAAGGTAGGCAATACTTTTAGAAAAAGTTTATATTTTCAAGCACTTATTTTTTCAATTCAGAGATTTCGATGAAAATAAAAGCGGTGAAAAGTTCTTTAATTAAAAAAAATGTTACCAAAATACAATAGAAGGGCAGTCCAAAGCAGTGAATATCAAAAATTCAACTTGATATATTTCAGAATACCGAGTCAGCATCTGAACATATAGGGACTTCGCAAGGCATACATATCCACATTATCCTATAGTACAAAAAATTTGACAAAAACACCCAAAAAATCAGGAGACTACTACACAAGACGCTTAAAAGTATGCAACAATCAACAATAAGTTAGAATTTTTACGAACACATATAAGGAATATCTATATTTCGAAACTTAACTATGCCACTACATCAAAAACATTTGTGGTCTCGCGTCTACTTTTCTTTACCACAAATGATTTTGGGCTCCGAAAAGTATGCAGTGGTCAATGGTAAAAAATAAACTGTTAATTCAATATAAATTTGCTGAGTTAATATATTTCATTACGTTTCTAATAATATCACTTAAAAAGTGTTGACCGAGTTACAAACGTAGCCTGTCCCCTGAAAGTATACATCATGAAGTGAAAAATTCTGCTTTGAACAATGTCATGAATATTAATAAGTCAACTAACTAACTAACTATTCATGTATCAATCAATTAAAGCTGTATTATTAGCGCTGATATATAATACGCCTAAAAATATGTTAACTTCTAAAATAAAATTAGCTAAAAACGAAGCATGTCAGCACTGTATGCTAAAATAATATGCGTATTTTATAATTATATCCAGTAATATGTGCTAATTGGTGTGCGCTAACAACACAAATAGTTAAAAGCGCCTAAAGTTATACATTTAATATCACAGCTTTTGACAAGCAATGGATGCTCAGTATTTACTGAACACATAATAGAAAATGAAAAGTCAAAACCGACATTGTAGTCAACATGTAAATGTTGTTTGTAAAACAATACACAATTATTTTATGCCCAAAAGTATACTTAATATTTCGTTAAGTATTGTAAAATCTGAAACTGATATATATTTATTTATAAATCAAATCTAAGTGCAACAATATTGCATTGAAGGTTAAGTGTTTGCACAAAAATGTATTTAAACGCCTTAAAGTATGCAATACTATTTGAATAACTTATTTAGTGTAACATAATATTGACATTGCTATTAGAAATTTACAATAGTGCTTGATAGTGCTTAAAGTTGTACTTAGTAAATGTGAGATTTCTGCATAGACAAGTTTGCCTAAAAGTATGCAATTGTGTTTAAAATCGATTTTTGAGTACGTGACTTAACACAAATCAAACAGTCATTAGTCATAGTTGCTACTGGCTGTGCTTGAAATCAAAATCAAAGCAAAAGCAATTCGATTCTATGATAATTAGTGTGCAAAAGTCACATTGCAGTGAAAATAACAAACAAAACATATTTGCCAATGAAAGCTCTGTTCGCAAAGAACACACGTCAATTAAATTTAGATTAACGTAAAACATCATCCTGCAACGTAGCCATGCCACTACCAATTGGACTCTCAGATTTTGTATAGTGCGCCTGGCAGTATGCAATATGATAGTTTCCACTGGCCATACTTATACAGCTGTGCACAGTTAGTTGCGCAACAATCAATATGCCACTCATATTCGGCATGCCAGCTATGTTTTCAATCAAATCTGCATAAAGTGGTTGCCCGTTGCGTGGGAAGCAAAACACTGCACGGTTGCAACTGCGCTTCAATAATTTGCCATGCTGTGTTGTTGGTGTGCGCCGTATTCGTGGTGTTTAAAAAGCAATAAATTGCATGTGTGTGCACCAAGCGCGTAGAAAGCAAGCTTATAGAGATGATAGCGCTGAAAAGTATGCAATAAAATAAGCTTCAGAGTATATTTTTTGAGCGCCAAGCGTATTTACTGCACATTCACCGCACTTTACTGAACTTGTGGCGTTATAGATGAACATGTGTATACAATTTGACGCTTTTTGGCACTAAATGCGCCTGCTGATATGCTATATCTGTTGCATTCATATATTTCGCTTCATGGTTTTTACAATCTTTTTTGCAGAAATAATTTATGAACTTTGCGCTCGAGCCACAAGCACTATTTTTCGGAATATTATTTTCTGCGATACTTTTTACATGATTTTAGGCGTTTTTTGGTTGACTGCGCAGCTAAGCAAGCAGATGTGATGGGTTTATTACAAAGTGATATTGAATAACAATTATATGGACGAGTTGGTAATTTTTAACACAACGTAAGGTTCCGTTAGTCGTCGCGAAAAAGCATTGCAAAAAGAATTATCATATTTTTTCTTCATCGCAAAAGTTCCACAAAAAGTTTTTCATTATATTTTAAAGTCTATTACAGCTTTAGTAATTTTTCTAAACGCAAATTAAGTAAACAATTTTGTGAGCAATAGTATGAAATATAATTACAAAATAGTTGCATACATTTCGGCATTGCAATATTTCCTTAGAAAATTACAAATATCGCACATAAAAATAAACTTTATTAATTATTTTCGTACAGTTTTAATTAAATTAATTAAACTGTCTTTAATAAAAATGGCTTTTTGTTAGTTTTATGTAAATTCCACAGCTTACCATTTGACATACAAATATTTTATGGCTTCTAAATTTGAATTTATTTCTCTTTGTTTGTTTATTTTTAAATGAGAACTTATTTATTTGTGCAGTTTTAATTTAATTTGCTAAAGTATCTGCAATTAAAGTGAGTTTGCCATGCGTTTTCTCTAATTTCTGTAGTCTACAGCATACTTTTTGGAGTAAAATTATTTTATGGTGTATATGTTTAGTTCGTTGAATATTTGCATTAATTTTTATTAAATTTTTCTTTGAATATACATATATATTTTTTGTAATTAAGAAATTGTTGCATACCTTTAGGCATTTAAGCAACTACATTTGAAGCACACCTTTACTATGTCGTTAACTACTTATAATTATTTTAAATGCTCAATATTTAAAAGTTAGATATTTTCTCTGGCATACTTTTTGGCGAAAGTCTTGCGAAAGAGCAATTAATTTATAAAATATGTAAGGATTAAATATATGTATGTAGGTGAAGTAAATTTGCTGCATTAATATTTACTTCACGAAACATTTCAAGTTAGCACTAACTGTTGCATACTTTTAGGCATAACGTTTTAGCTTTTATATTTTTTATAACCAAAACTTACACACGGACTAATTCTGCTCCTTCACTTTCTGAATCTTAAAAACAGTATTTGCTTATGAAGCAGTATTTCAAGCTTACACTAACTGTTGCATACTTTTAGGCATAATGTTTTAGCTTTAATTTTTTTTATAACCAAAAATTACGATCGAAGTAATATACAAGTAATATTTCTAAAACTTAAAAACAATATTTTAAATTTTTGGTATTGAATTTATTGCATATCTTTAGGCTTAAAAGAATTTAAATTTAAGCCAAATTGTTAATATTTCGTATATTTTACTAACTTATTAAATTCTCTAAAGAGAAATACCTAAAATTTGCACCTTTGAATAATTAATCATAAGGCCTGTTGCATACTTGCAGAGCAACAGTTTTCAAAAACAGAAATAGACTCGAGAAAAAGTGATTGGGATAAGCATATATAGGAATAATAATAAAAATATATTGTTAAAAAATAATTTTCGAAATCATTATTTGAAAATTTTGAAATGATTGCCTACTTTCAGGGAAAATATTTTTTATATTCAGTTTTTGCGGATTCTCCCAAACAAAATCTACTTAAATCCCATATAAATCACGTTCTAAAATCAAAAAACAGCATTTCAAAATCTCTATAATTAAACTTTTGGCTACAAAAACAACATTTCCAAATTTTTGTGTTAACATTTTCTTCCAAAAACAAACTATTTCATTAAAATTGTGAAAATTTAAAACTACCTCTATACACACGCTTTAACTAACCGACTGTATGCGATTTCGTTCTATCAGCTTTCAGAAATTTGCGAATATTAACAGAGAAATGCGGGCTATTGGTGAAAAAATGTTTGTATATATCACTTGAAACATGTTTCCATTTTTTTATGTTGCTGATTTCTGGAAAAATGTTCAGCCACTGCATTCCAAAGCAATCACAAGCAGCGCAAGTCAAGTAATCCTTGTGATAATTAAAACAGCATATGCATGGCATATTGTTCCACTTTTTCAATAACATTGCAGCATACTTTTTGGCACTCATATAAACAAAGTATGCATGAAATACCAAACTTTTTTTTTGCACAAAACATTTTGCACAAGTATAGCTGGCGCATATTTGCACTGAGTTGCCTGCGTTTTTTGGCCTTGCAGCCGCACAACATTCACGCATTGCATACTTATAGGTGTCATGGCAACGGAATATGCCGCATATTGTGTATAAATGAATTGCAAACTATTTCTGCAACAGAAAAAAAATTAAAGAATCAACTCAAAATACAATACAAATTGCATATGCAAATAAATGTATGCCACAAGCCGCAGCAGTAGTAGCACAGGGAGCAAATGTAGCGTGAGTTGAGGTGCGCCGCTATTTATGCCTCATTGTTTGTAGCATACTTGATAGTTGAATTGAAATCCTCTATAAATTGTGATTTAATTAAGCGTACAGCAAACATTTTTGTATGGCGGTTAGCGCTTGACCACTTTGCAATAATTTTGCAAGTATGCGCCTAAAAAGCAGCAACGAAAAAAATACAAATAAATATGCATGAAAGTTGTGTCAATTGTGCTTAACATGGCGTGTTTAACTTTTCGCTTGAAAGATGAAATTATTAAAGTTTCATGTCTGTCCGAAAAGCGCTAACAAATAGCCAGCGTGGCCTACATGCCGGCGCACATAACACGAACAGCTATGCGCTTTACAGTGTGGTCATAAGCTGCGTCAAACAAAAAGTGAATTTTAAAAGAGCCTGTGCCTAAAACTTCGCACATTTCTACAAAAAAAAACTAACAAATTATATGCCAAATAAATTACTTTCACATTTTGACATATTTTCAGGCGCACATGATGGATTAAATTCCATGAGATACAAAGTTTTCAGGGCAAATTTTGCTCGATTTACTTTTGTGCGACCCTTCTGCCGCTACGCCGCATAGTTATGTTTGCTCAAAGTATTAACCAAAAGGCGCAGAAATATGAAAGCGAAATTATTTATGATTTACAAAGAAAGTGTAGCATACTTTGCAGCTTGTTGCATGCTTGTTATACACACAACGCTTGCCAAAACAAGCACTCCAGCATTTTGTTTTTGGCATACGCTGTAGAATTTGTAACCTCAGGCTGGTTGTTGGCTTCAAAGCGCCCAGCTATTCTTTTGTGTAAATCTGCTTTGGTTTTGCTACACACAATTTTGTTGTCGTTTAAGGAAATATACATGTTTGCGTGTGCCTAAAAGTATGCTTTCAGCAAGCGATAATGTCAATAAACGCAACTTTAGGAAATCGATGAAAGTAATTAAAACAACGAAGTGGTAGACCAAGTAGAAACTAAAGCAGTAAGTCAAAATTGTGTTTGTAATAAAAGTTCAGAACGATATTGGAGAGTTATAGTTATAGAAAATCGATTACAAATTGTCAATAATTAGTTTTCGAACCAAAAAATTAAATAGTTTCAATTAAAAATTAAAGCTTGCGCTTATATAGCTTAAGCTTAGTTTTGCAGCTTTTTACAAAACTTTTGAAACTTTCCTAAAATTTTTTGTCCCTAAAAAGTGTCCCAAATCATGAATTTAAAAGCGATTTTGAGGACTCATTTTGAAACTTGAGGCATAAAACGACTCAAAAAGTTAAATAGCTTTTGTTCCAATTTTTGTCCCAAAAGTTATTTCATTGAATTTATATTTTTTGAGACTCGTTTTGGCTGATATAATGATTTTAGGGACTCATTCTAAAACAAAAAATTAAGTAATCTTTGTCCCAATTTTTTCCCAAATTTTTTTTCATTGAATTTACATATTTTCAAGACTCTTTTGAAACATGAAGCATAAAACGACACAAAAAATTTATTTTTCCCAAATTTTATTTCATTGAAAATACACGTTTTGGCTGATAATGCGATTTTAAGGGCTTATTTTGAAATTTAAGGGTAAAACGACACAAAAAGCTAAGTAATCTTTGTCCCAAAAATTTTTTCATTGAATTTACATATTTTACGACCCGTTTGGACTGATAACGCGTTGTTAAAGACTCATTTTGACACAAAAAGCTAAGTAATCTTTGTCCCAATTTTTGTCCCAAAACTCTGTTTTAAGTATTTTTTTATATTTCAACTGATTATTATGAAAGTTATCATAAATCACCATATATGAGCAAGAAATAATGCTTATGGAACTTCCTCCAGAGGCTTTTACTAAAAGCGAGAATTAAATAAAAAACTTAGCTCCCTCTGAGGAGTCGGCGCACACTTTTACTGCCACGCTTTCTTTTGCGTTAGTAACCGAGTGCCTTAGACGCCAGCAGCGCATCACTCAGCAGTGCTGTCATCGTAAACTCATTACTACACTTTTGACTATTTCATTGCTGACAGCGAAATGCAAAGTGAAATATCACATAAAACTGCTCAGTTTAAATCAAGTTTATGCGCTTTGCATATGCACATACATACATACATATCTACATGCATGTGTCTCTATATTTATGGTTTGGCTGCGAAGCTGTACATTTCCATTGCTTTAATGCTCTTCAAGCAGCTGTCTATCAGTCATGTCAAATAAATACAAGAGCGCTTCGGCTGCAGCATATAAAAGCAGTTCAGGAGATGCGAAGAGCGGGGTGGTGTTTGAGAAGTAGTAGTCACAACTCAAACTGCGGCAAACACACATCCATCAAAGCCGAAGAACGCCACGCATGTTCGACAGACGTCAATACAAGCAATAACCTGTCAGGCAGCAAACAACGTAGCATACCAGCAGGCGAGGCAAGGGAAACAGAGGCAGTTAGTTGGCTGTGTATATAACGATAGGCACGTACGCCTAAATGCATTCAATAACTTCACATGCCTGCCATTGAAATACTGTATCATAGCAAAGTATACTTTTAGCCGCACACACACACATGTATACATACTTCCGGGAAGTGTGTGTGCCAATTTTGTCAGTCATACAAGACATTCATGCAATGAATTCATCATCGTTCTCGCATCATTCAACCATTGGGGTAACGATGACAATGAAAATGAGTATTATTATGCGTGTGCGGCTACGGTCGGCAATATGTGGGCATACATTATGACGCACAAGCTGCGAAAAGTGCCAACGCATGTGGTAGCTCTATGGCATACGGCCGTTGACCACTCATCATTTTTATTGTTTTTAATGTACCCGTAAATTTATTTGCACTTATTTTGTGACCAATTGGCACGTGCGGAGCCACCGTACGCTTCCAGCTCCAGCTGGATGTGAAATTATGACCACTGCGCCGCATATTTTTTCGTTAATGGCACACGTTGTTGCCGTTGCGAAACGAAATCGTGAGTAGGTGTTCAGGTGTTCGCCAAGCATAAATTATTCTGGGAAAATGTGGCGGCTTGCGAGCGTTCCCACTTAATGATTGTGAGTGCAATATAATGAAAATCGTATAGAGGTGCTGGAAAGAGATGAGTTTTGTACGCTCCAGGAAGCTTTTCGGCAGCTAATTGAACCGAATTCGCATTTTTAAAATTATATCGAATGCCGATCTGTGTTGCTACAAGTTTCAAACTGCTTAAAATATAAACTTTAGTAACGAAAGAAAATATTTATGAAAGTTTCCGCCAAATTTCATAAAAATGTATGGTTTTGTAATTGTCCTCTAAAATAATTTTTTTTTTTTGAATTTGTCCCAAAATTTATGTTTTGTCCCAAAAATTTAATTTTACAATTTTGCAAATAAATAAAACTAAAACAAAAAAGGCGCATTTGAAAGTTTGTAAATTTTATATACATACTGTTCCAAATTTTAAATCAAGATTTTTTTGTCCCGAAAAAGTTTTCAAATCAAAATAAAAGTCGGTGGCAGATTTTCAAAAAATGTATCGCTTTGTTTTTTTTATAATTTTTTGTCCCAAACACCATGTTAGGTTTTCAGTTTTCCATTGTTAAAAATGGAAAAATTATATTTTAGTTATTGTCTAATAGAATTTGATGGATTTTTGTGACTTTTATTTAATTTGTCCCAAAATCTATTTTTGTCCCAAAAAATAAATTTTACATTTTTACAACTAAATAAAATGAGAAAGAGAAATTCATATTTAGAAATACACATTTAGATGATGGTAAATATTAAATATTGTCCCAAATTTTTATTCAAAAGTTTTTTGGCTCAAAAACTTTTCAAATCAAAATAAAATCTGTGGAGGATTTAAAAAAATATGTGTTGCTTTGGTTTTGTAGTAATTTTTTTCTATAATTTTTTTGACTCAAAAGCCATGCTAAATTTTGACTTTTCCATTTTTTATTAAAAAAAAATTGTTTTAATTTAAATAATTTCTCACTTCCCCCAAGCGTTATGAAACCACGAAAATTGCTCTTAAACGAAACCTTTAAACTTCTCCCTCCTATCAAAGCAATTCACAAAAATCACGCACAACGCCTGTTGGTATGCTATATTTTCACACAACTTTCTTATTCTCACGTCAATGACCTTGCAAATGTGTATGTATAAGTGACCGCAGTGAACTGCGTACAAAGTACACAACATGCAGTCATGCAGAACGAAAGAAATGTCTGCATAGTTGCCAATTATGTGATACGAGTGCGTGCTTTTAGGCGCACACAAACTGTAGCACGAAATTCGTCTACAACTGACACAGGAAGCTACGCTTAACAGCCGTTTACAACGCTTACACACAGAAAAAGCGCACATGTGTTGATATAAACTTTACTGCATACATTTCGGCTGAATAATTTCATTTTATGTTATGAATATTTATGTAAATATTTAAAGGATAATTAACTTTAGAGTATACAACAAGCGTAGAGCACATATGTATACATGCATATACAAAAGCATAGAAATAAATGCGTGCTTGCTTGCTAGGCCTGCATGTATGCAACACTTGCTGTTATTATTGTTATTGTGTTTATTGTGCTGTGAAAAATAATTAAAAGCAAATTCAGCGCATTTGTGGTAAATGAAGTGTGAAGTGATGCCTTGCAAAAGAACAGCAGTGGGATTAAAGCCAAGATAAATGCTCTCACATAAAAGTATGCGCCCTTAGAAGTATGTGTTGCAACATTAACTTACTAATTTTTGTTTGTAATTGAGCCGTACACTTTTGATTGGCTTCAAAGTATTTATGAAGAATTTTATGGCATCGCTACTTGTAAAAGTTAAGCGCAAGCTAAAAACTTATGGTAAAAGTTTATGTGGCATACTTTTGGGCGACATGTGAATAGCGAATGCAAGGTATGTGCTGAACATATTTTTCCGCCGTTTAGTTGAGCAGCTAAGTTTGGGATTTTCTTCACCGAACTATGAATTTGAAAACTATTTTCTCTCTCTCTGTGGTCTCTTGGTCTCTTTTTCTCATGTAGGGTTGCAAAAGTACGTCTTATGGCACCTCTCCACTCTAAATTGTTGAGTCTGAATTGCTTCAATGTCAAGTTTAGTGAAAGCTTAAGTTGCATTTCTCTCAAGAACCTCAGAATATTAGATCTGCTCTCTGGCGATGCCATAATTTGTAAGATTAATGAACGCTATACATACATTGGGTAGTCTAAAAAGTCTTTTCGTATTTCTAATTCTTCAACTTATTTTTTTTTATACAAAATTCGGGAAGACTTTTTTGTCTACCCAATATTTCTTTGTCCAAAAAATTATTATCAGACATTTTTTGTAGACTAAATATTCTTTTTCATGGTCGATGACTCTTGAATCTTTTTTTACCCTCTGACTTTTTCTCTTGCCTTCTGCTCTCGTTTGCAGCTCGGCCACTATCGGCGCTCTGACCCCTAACTCTGTTGACATTCTGACATTTAATTTGATTTCGTTTTATTGAAGTAATGCTGTAAGTGTTTTCGGCAATCAGCAAAATGGCATTTGTTTGTTATCGACATATTAATTTTCTGGACTGTTGTGAGGGAGGGAAAAGTGGTGGTAAAGTGAGATGAGTGTGTGGGAAAGTAAGTAGTGAACATTAGGGCAATGGGCAATGAAGTATGGAATAAAGTTAGAAGTTAAGCCAAAATGTAACACAAAATATATAAAAATGTGTGAAAAGGGAGTAGTCGGAAAACATTTAATAAAAAAAGTAGTGGAGGAGTAAAATTATTTAAAGTAGACAATTGAATAGTCGAAATGGAGTGAATAGAGAATAAAGACTTGCAAAAATATTATCAAAAAAAAATAAACTAAAAGAAGTGTTAAAAAAAAGTAAAACGGAGTAGAAAAATAATACTGAAAAAAGCAGTAAAATAGTAGCAAGACAAGAAAAAATAGAAAAATCCCTAAAAATTAAGAAGTAAGGTATTAAAGGTAGTAGAGAAGTAGAAAATGTTTGCCAAAAATTAAAAAAAAAAATAAGTAGAAAAAGTAGCAAAAAAAGTAGTAGAAAATTAAATTTTTATTTTTCTAAACAAAAACAAAAACTAGTAAAGGAAAAACGTATAAAAATACCGGAGTAGTGGAAAGTTGTTTACAAAAAGTAGTAGAAAAAAATTTTTTTTTTTTAATAAAAACCAAATACTAGTCGAAATAACTAACAAACGTACTAAAGAAGTAAAATATGTGTTGTAAAATGTAATAAAAAAGGTAGTAGAAAATAAAATTTTAATTTTTTAAACGCAACAAAAAAGTAGTCGAAAAAATTTTATAAAGTTGGATAGAAGCTAAAAATGTTTGCCAAGAAATAATTAAAAACAGTAGTAGAAACGAAAAATTTAAATTAAAAAAAAACTACTCGAAAAGAACTAAAAAAGTAGTAGAGTAAAAAATTTTTGCCAAAAAAGTAGTAAAAAAGGTAGTAGAAACTAAAAGTTTTTTTTTTTTAAACAAAATATATAAAAATGTATAAAAAACAAAACGAAGTATGTAATTCTGCCAAAACTAAGTATGAAAATGGTGGTAAAAGAGCGAAAGAGTCTTCATTAATACCAAAAAAGTAGTAGAAAATAACAAAATAGTAGTGATAGTGTAAACCACGTCGTAATTAGAGAGATGAGTTTAAAAGGAGTAAGAAGTAAATGTCATTTAAATTTTTAGGAAAAAATGTAAGTTAATAATAACAGTTTTGATAGGCGGATTATAGAAGACTATAAAAAGGCATAAATATATATTTTATGTATGCCTGCCTTAATCCTGCATAAAATATATATTGTAATACAATATACTAGAGTAATATACCCATTAATAGCATAGCTTTTTCAATTAATTGCGCTAAGCAAACAATGTACTATAATGAGTGTGTGCGTGCATGTGGAAGTGGCAAAATTAGCCAAAGGCACACACTACTGCAGATGAGCACACATACACTTACACACCTATATATATATATATATATTTGCAATCTCGCTAGTTTCGTGTGAAAATAGTTCACATACACACATACGCGAGTAAATATTGATAGTGTCCACACATGAATGCCTTTATCAACACAGCCACACACATATAGACGCAGTTATTTAGTGCAACATACTGTCACGCAGCTTCTGCTTTGGCTCATTAAGCGCTGTGCTTTAATATATTTGCTTTGGCGCATCGCACACTCCTATGAGCTGGTTTTATGCGCGTAATTAAAAATGATTTTTCAATGGAAATAATTAAAAGCGCTTTAAATATCCGCGCACTCTAAGCAAATATGCGCAGAAAGCACTCATTATATACTTGAAAATACATACATACTTATTAATATAGCATAGCTAGTTTTTGCGTTTGTTCACCACAAACCCGCAGAGCTGAGCTATTAAGCCAGAAGTTCAGTGAATTATTGAAGAGCACTGAGGGAGTAAAATACGACAAAAAACAAAAAAAAAAAAAAAACAATTTAAAAGTATTCACAAATTATTTGAAGAGTATAAATAAATTTTGACTAGTTATTATTTAAATTTTTAAGCGCGAAATTTAAGGAGATAAAAATTAAAAAATTTTATTTACAAAAATATTAACTTTTTTTAAAAATTAAATACTAATTAAAAAATTTATAAAAAAGTTTATAAAAAACAATTAGATTTAATTATAAAAAATTATTTGGAAATAAAATTTTAAATAAAAAAATTAAATTAATTTCAAAGGTAAAAAAATTCAAAATAAAGGTTTAATTAAAACAATTATAATAAAATAATTAGTAGTTAAGGAAATTGAAAAAAAAAATAAAAAATTCATTTTAATTATTAAAAATTGCATGAAAATAAAACGAATTAAATTTAATTAAAGTCTACATAAGGCAAAGTAAAAGTCTAAAAAATTTAAATATAATTATTTAACATTTTTTTAAACAATTAAATTTAGTTTACTTAAAATACATCTTATTAGATGCAAAAATATAAATAATAATACAACTAATTTTAATTAATAAAATTGTATGTAATTATTTACAAATGTTTCAATTAAAAAAATTAAATTCAATAGATTGAAAAAAAAAATTAATTAAGGTGTAATTAAAGAAATGAAATTTAATTGAAAAATTAATAAAACTAAACTCAATTATCAAAAAATTTTATGAAATAAAATTTCAAATGAAACTAATAAATAAATGAAAATAAAATCTAGTAAATTAAACAAAATAAAAATAAAAATTAGATTTAATGAAAAATTATTAAATTTTATTTTATTGATTTCAAAAAATTTTGAACCAAATAGAAATTCAAAGAAATAAAAAAATTGAATCAATAAAATTGTATGTAACTATTCGAAATGTTTTAATTAAAACAATTAACAAAATTAAATTAAACTATCAAAATTTTTTTGAAATTAAAATTTCAAAAATAAATAAATAAAAATAAATGCTAATGGAATAAATAGAAAAAATTAACACAAGGTTTAATTAAAAATATTAAAAACTTATTTTAATAACTTCAAAGAACTTGAAACAAAATACAAACTCAAAAATATAAAAAAAATTTAATAAAGTTGTTTGTAATTATATAAAAAAAAAATATTTAATAATTAAAAATATTAATTTCAAACAGTTTTAATTAAAAAAATTAACAGAATTGAATTTATTTATCAATTTTTTTTAATTAAAATTTTAAGTTCAAAAATAAAAAAAAAATAAAAAATCTAACAAATTAAAAAATAATTAAAAATAATTTGTAATTAAAAAAATTAATTTAATTAAAAAAATTAAAATTATTTATTAAAAATTTTTAAAACTTAAAAATTCAATAATAAATAAATAAATTCTAATAGTTTAAAAAAAAATAAAGTTTAATTAAAAATATTAAAATTTAATTTTAATGACTAAAAAATTTGAAACAAAATACAAGTTCAGAGCAATAGAAGTAAAACTATTATAGTAAAAAAATGTTTACTAGAAATATAAGAACTAATTTTAGTTATATATTATTCTTGACCTAATTTTTTTTAATTTTTCTTCATGGCTTCATATTTTAGTTTCTCATTTGGTTTTTTTTTATATTTTTTTTTGTTGATTAGAACATTTTTTCCTTTAGACTTTTTATGTAACATGTAGTTGTGATGTATTTGAGTATTTCTCATTTTTTCAAAACCAGAACTGAACTGTAATGAATTTCAAATATCGTTATAATACCAAATGCTAATTTTCCCAAAATTTTTAATGGTATGAGCTTCTAATATAAGAATAATTTCAACGTTCCGCAATTTCATTAAAAGTAAATTTTGTGGTTTTTAATAATGCGAAGGCTGGGGAAAGTCTTTATATGAAGCCCTAATAACAAACAAGGCTCGTGCGTGTATCCTAATCACAGTCACAGTAGAAAGTAAATTGCTTTTTTAACACATAACTCATATACAATGACTACACACACACACGCGCTGAAAACACATTAATTTCTGTTCAATGACACAACATATATGCAATCAATATAAAGCATAATATAACGCGGCGAGTAAGCCATAAAGCTGGCACCCCTGAAATCTTGGTCCCCCCCACTTTCCCTCACACACCAGCACGGTGAAAAATTTCGGCATTTTTGCTTTTCATATATTCATGCAGTTTTGTTATCAATACGCAATTTTAGCTTTCTGCTGCCCGCTCCATTAAGTTACTTGCACTTTTCATTGTCTGAGCTCCTACATGTATGTTAAAAAAAATTATATTTCACATCCGCCAGCCAATTTATGCGCAAGCAAGTCAACAATTTTTGCCATGAATAATTTGAAAACATTTTGTAAGTCACCCCAAAGCGCGCACACTCTCACCCCACTACACAGCTCACGTTGTTGTTGCTGTAAAAGTTTGAACTGCAGGATTTTGGGGGATTTGAAAGTTTCGCAGCGCGGGAAAAAGGATGAATTTATTAGCGTGTATACAACAGCGTGCTTGAATACATATTTTTGTAATACATGTGTATGTATCGTTACGGGCAGGCGTGTTCATGTAATCAGCAATTTTGTGTGCGCTTTTAGGCGCTTATTTTCACAATAAGTCCTTTTTGTATTGTACTTTAATGAGTTTTAAGCTACATTACAGTTCGGAACAAAAGCAGCAAGTTGTGTGCAGCATGTAATCAAGCAAAAGATTACAACAAAGTTTTACTAAAATGTCTAAAAGTCCTTAAAATAACTTTTTCGTATGAACTCGCACGCATTAGAGCTAACAAAAAAAAAAGTTATTACTCAACTCAGCAGTATATGCTTGTACATACCCATCATAATGCCTAATGTCTTACTAAACTGTTAAGCTGAGTGTTTTTCCCCCATTCGCAGACCTTGCAGACCTTGAACACTCTTCGTGGCAATTGTATTTACAAGCAGCATTAACGAGCATGACCCCCATAAAGGGCAAACACCGAAAGCCACTTTATTTGGCTAATTATAAGCAAGACATAAGCATAAGCAAAGCGCTGTAGCTACATTTAAATGCTCATGCCCAACGGGTAGCCTAAAAGTATGCTAATGCATTTATAAATAAGTGAGCTGCTGCTCAAAACCGAGACAGGCGATTCGTAGTCTACTAAGAGGCCATGAATAGTTTGAGATTCGTTTAGTTGGCAGTTAGTTATGACTATCTTGGAATTTTTATTGTATTAGAAGAGCACAACAAGCCTTCAAAAGCTTCAAAAGACTGCTGGAGGCTTAAAGTTGCTCCTGTAGGCTTTCGAATTCATTTGGTTCTAAAAGACTTTTCACTGCCATGGCGAAGCTAGGCAAAAATGGGATCTCCACTCATTAGTCTTAAATTTGTACCCTGAATAGGATATTTTAAAAGTTTGTCACAAAAGTTTGTGATACCCAAAAGAAAACGTGACAAAAACGAGATCTTTACAAATATATATCTAACTGAATGAGGTGACCAGCTGAGCTCTGTCTGTCTGTATATAGAGTTAAAGAATTTTTTACTATTATATGCAAAAAGAAATATACCAGGGAGAAGTATTATAGCTACGGTGAAGTCGTACTTAAAGTTAAAAAAAATCGTTTGACGTTTCCTCGATTTGCTGATTTCTTAGAAATCTTAACTATTTTTGATGAGAAACTTGATTGGTTAAGAATTTTTAGATCATTCATTTCGTAGTCTCCTTTCTGCTCACTGTTCTCCAGCATACCTTATTTTCATGAAAATACGACTTCTAGCTCTTTTTTGTCTTGGTTTTAGACTTATCAAGATTGTAAACTAAAAAAATATTGAGAAACTGGAACCTCAATTATTCGCACTCTGAAATGAATATAGCTTTCTAGTATCCTAAGCATTCAAATCGATGAGAGTGAGTTGTTATACATATTTTCCGACTGGTTTAAAAACTTTTTAGACGCGTTGTACTATTTGGTGTAAAACAAAATTCTTTAAAGGGCTTTCTGAGTGATTCGAGTACTAAAGGAAGCTAAACAAAACTAGCTAGGGCCTTAGCCCTTACATATATTAAATTTCACACTTTTCATTGCGGTAACAGATTCAGTTAGTGTTAGCTGATCGATGAGATGTAGAAATTCTTAGTCAAAAATTTGGTTAAGAATCAGTCCAAAAGGACGCTCGTTTCATAATAAGAAACTGATGTAAAAACTTTAAATGTCGGCGAACTTTTTATATTTACTCCGCCTGAATGCATAGAAGTTATTTATTAAAGCTTCTTATATATATTTTTTGAATGGACTTTTGCACTTCTCAACACCAAATTAAACTAAAATTTTGTGGTTTTGAAAAATTTTCAACAAGTGAAAACTAAGTTAATCATTGAAAAAATAAACAAATAAAAATTGTAAGTAGAAGAAAGCCCTCAACAGTTGACCCACACACTTTACGGTCAACACGCCACACAACTAAACATTGTGTGAGTGCCTTAAAGTATGCTACTAACCGTCACGTACTCGACACTTGTCAAAGTATTTACGAAAGTTAGTCAAAGCAGTGCAAAGAACAAAAAACAAACAACAAAAACGAAGCAAAACAAAAGTAAAAACAACAAAAAATAATAAGAAAACAACAAAAAATAAAATAAAAAACAACTAAATATAAAAGTAAAAACAGCAAGCAAGCCAAGCCAAGCCAGCGTGCAGCGTCAACACATACACACCCACACAATAAAGGGAATGCAAAAATAAAATAAGCTATAAATAAATAAAACAACGCACGACCAACAAATAAGTGAATAAGAAGCGTTGTGGAAAGTAAAAATAAATTTTATTAGAGTGACATGATTACAAAAAAGTGTAAATAGAAGTAAAAACACAAGCAAAAAGATAAAAATAGCGAGTTGCCAGCGAAAGTGTTGAAAGTTGGGTTAAGGAAAGTGAAAGTTTCACATTCATAGTTAAATGTGTATGCAGGGAATTTTTGTAGAGGAGCATTAAGGAAATTTACTAAAAGTCTGCAGTAATGCAGAAAATGTATAATAATTGAGGAAAATAACTGAAAGAGAAAAGTTACTCGAGGGAAAACTATTTTATTTTTTTGTTTAAAGGTTGCTCAGCGATTTTATGGAGCTGGAAACATTCTACTGGAATAACAAAGCATGGAAATAGTTACTGGTTACTGAACTAAAAAAATTTATTCTTATGATGAATTTTAAATTTTCTCAAAGTTCAGAGCTATTTTTTAGAAATTTTCCACGTCTATGACTGTAGAGTTCCAGAGCTGGAAGCACTGTTCTGGAATAATGGCACCTAAGAACACAAAACTTGCAGCAAATAGTATGCGGGCGATAAACCTTGAAGGCACATGAATTTTGGAGACTTAAAGAATACTGAAATTACTTAGTTCAAGAAGACCTTTTTGGTTCTAAACCACCCATGATTTTTTCTAAAGTTGAAATAACCAATACCTTGGTTACTTCTTGGACACTTCTGATTATAAAAACTTTGTAGAAATCTATAATCTATCCTATATCATTTATTAGAAGTAATTCTCAGAACCTAGATCGCTTTGAAGGTGTTAGTAAAATTTTTTTTTACGGATATACCCATATCTGTTCAAAAGACCATGTTAAAATTTTTGGTATAACAATCTGAGCGTTTTGATCTCTCAGAAGTTTTCTGGAACAACTACATAGAACAAACTAAATTTCTATTTTATATAGTCAAGAGTTCAAGACCTTTTGAAATATTTTGCCTTAACAAAATATTACAAAATCCATAACTATTTGGAACACCTCACTGAAACAGAAAAATGTGTAATACTTTACTTGTTGTTGGGACAAATATATATTTGGATTCATTTAAGTGTTTAAGAGTTAGAGAGAAATGTTCTGAATGTTTTGAAAGATCGTAGGGCAAGGGCTCAGTGCTTGTCGTCTGAGCAATTTCTGGAACAACATGTTGCTTAGATATAATTGTACTACAAGCTTGAAGAACTTTTTTAAATATTTTAGATCAAATGTTTTGCACCAAACCTCATACTATAAGCCCTCTAATACTCTCTTTATACTCATAAGTAAAAGGAAGGCTTTATGTGCCGATGCCGATTATTATTTTAACTTTAACTAGTATTAATTGTTGTTTAACAGAGTACTACGGATCTACCACGACTTTCATGGAGTCTAAACCAAAGCCTCTATTTGACTTCGTTCTAATTTCATAATAAAATTAGCTATTTGTTTGCTTGAAAAGCACCTGCTAAAGGAAACCAGTGAGCACATTAACAACCAACCCAAAATGACTGCAATCTCATTATCATAAGCATACATTCAGGCGTATATAGAAATAATAAAGAAAAATAAACTTGCTCCAATTCACAACAAAACAAAAAGGACTT
This sequence comes from Bactrocera correcta, assembly GCA_027475135.1. NCBI lineage: Eukaryota > Metazoa > Arthropoda > Insecta > Diptera > Tephritidae > Bactrocera > Bactrocera correcta. Next base: position 1,277,651 of record CM050322.1, read on the forward strand.
TAGAAGCAAAATATACCACAAGCACGTAAAGAACTTAAACAAATGTAAACAAAATTTCACTTAAGCCACATATGCTACTTTGAAATCATTGCCTACATTCAAGCATAATTTCCGAAACCACTAATCCAGCCAGAGGCGGCAAGCAGTATGTGCCACTGATATAAGCTTCCGTAGGCATAAACAGTTCGCCAAAAGTTACATATATTTAAGATTTTGCTATTACAAGCCTAAAAGTATGCCAAATTATTTAAAAACAGCACAGGTAAGAGTATTTGCCAAGGCAGTGCGCGCAAAAAAATAAACGCAGGCAATTTGTAAGGCTCTCCGACATGTTTTGAATTTTTAAATAGTAGTGTAAGCAGTTAACAAAACACAGCCTATAAGTATGCTGCAATATTGTTTGATGGTAGGTTTAAAGCAACGAGTGCTTAGAAGAAAAAAATTTAAACGTAAGCAATAAACAGACGGGCTAATATATAATCTATAAGTGCGGCACGTAGGAAGTTTTTGTATGTGCTGATACTTTAAAGGCGCGTGCAGGTCGAAGCATATACATATACATACAACTGTGTGGTCTGTTGAACGCGTTTAGCAGACTTTAATTGAAAATCTGTGTCGTAGCTGTTATTTATTTTCTTTTTCTGTGTTCTTTTAATATTTTATTTTTCATACTTTTAGGCGCGCATTTTTTTTTTTCTTCCTGCCAGCGCTGCAGCTATAAAATTTTATATTCTACAAGTTTGTATGTATATACAACCAATCATTGAAGAGCAATTTCATGTTAATGCATCGAACAGCTGTTCCTAATACGAATTTGCATACTTTCAGGAGCGCTAGACTGCGAAATATAGTCCAAAAGTACATAGAAGACTGAAGAAATAAGTTTAAACTGGCGATTGGAAGCGAACGATTTATAATATTCAAAAAAAAAAGTCTCATAAATTAAGAGTAATGCATTAAAGTTATAATGCGCCTAATGCTAGACTAAGACTAAACAATTCTAAATGGTTAACTGAACTGGCTAAGCTTGGCAATATTTATACGCAGAGAAAATATATTTCTTAATATGTTTGTGTACACAATTGCGCCGCTTTACGGGCGGCCGATTTTATACGCTTACTAAATGAAATACTACTCGCTTTTGTGCGGTATACCAATAGTTAGAATTTAGCGTTGGATAACAGCAATTATATGCCACCAATTTTATCAAAATATCCCAAGCAAAACAAAAGATATGGGAAATGAATTTTTTGGCGCCTACAGGTATGCAATATTTACACAAATAATAAAAATATATTTAATTACCAGCTGGAAAGTATTGTTATTGTGGCCAAAAAGCACAGTTACTACTTGGCATGGCATGCTGAGGCTCTAACTAGTAATTATAACGCCTGCGGGTAGGCTACATTCATTACACAATTTCATAAAAGCAAATTTATTATTGTAACTTTATACGTTTCGTTACTTAAAATTTGGAAATCATATTCAGCTCTCATTAGTACACCAAAGGTGAGTGCTAATATATGATTTGAACGTTTATTTTTACTGTAAAATGTTAACCAAAGAGGCATATTAAATGTGAAAAATTTTGAAGTAAGTTTATTATATGCCTACGCTTTAATTTTTAAAATATGAGTTTGACTGTTTTGATATCAGTATTTCGTAAACCGTACCTTGCGCCTTAGGCTATGCTACAATTTTTTGCAATTTTTTACAGAAGCACATTTTTATGAGCGAAGTTCCTATTTTCTACTTCTTTGCTGCTATAAAGATACTTCCACTTAATTTTTAAGGCTCAACGACTTTTTTATGTCCAAGATTGTCACTTAAATCTTTTCCATCTGCAATAAATTACGGATGAGTAACAAAAATTATGCCTATGGGTGCCATAAATAATATTGTAATTATTAATTAAGGCTAGCAGGCTTCTGTTTTTCTTAAAATACGTAAATTTTTGAGTTGCGTACAGGAAATTTATAAAAAAAAAAATTGTAAAATAAAAATATCCTGTAAAAATTTGAATGAATCACAGCAACTTTTTTCGTTAAATTCTCTCACATCTAGCTATACATAAACGTGTGTAGGAAGTATTGCAGAACTGGTGTTAATTGTAATAAAGTTAGGAGGTACTAATATATCAATGCGCCTGTGGTTAGACTTCTTTTTTTAGTAAAATGATAAATTCTGTTGGAAAATATTACTTAACTTTCATAAAATGAAGTCAAAATATTGAAAGAATTTGAAGCTTAATGTCAATATTTAATATTTTATTTTAACTTTACAATATATTTTTTATAAAAATAATTTTTTTCCAAATTTCCAAAAAATTTAGTTTTGCTTTGTCAAAATATAAATAAGCTTTTAACTTGTATGGTATGACAATTCAGAAAGAAATCGTGCAATATTGGCATATTTATATATGTTTTAATACCGAAAAACCACCAGCACCTGTCGTTATACTACACCTTTATGTAATTTTTAAAAAAAAATAAATGAAACCAATATATGACAGACATGTTTCAACCGAAGTAGCTGTATAGAGCTAAGGAATTGTAAATGAAAAAAGCGCCTGGGGATAGACTTTAGTTTTTTAAATATACTTTTAAAGAATATTTATTTTTATGCTTTTTAACGAAAAGTTAGCCATCGTAACTTAGTTATGTAATCACGTATTGTTTCATGGTTTGAAAAAGAAAAAGGCTGCGCCTGTGGATAGACTGCAGTTTTTAAAATTGTACCTTAAAGTGGTTTATTTTTATATTTTTCATTTAAAAATTGTTTTTCCCTTTTAAGCCCCTTTTTATTCTTTTATTAACTTTCTTTTATTTATTAAAAACATTCGAAATTCACTTCCGGCATTTATAATCCATTATATTAGCATCCAAAGTCTTTCAATTAATTCATAATTTCTTTACAGCAAATTTATTTTCCTCTAACTTGTTGCTTCACAAACACAACTTTTGATCTGTTAACACATGCATATAGAAATTTCTCTCTCTACTCCCTACACAAAAATTCTGATTGAAGGCAAATCTTATCAGCTTAATGAAAATTTTGCCGCCATATCGTATTTGGCCACAGGCCTGCTGTCAAGCTGCCATGCAACAAACTATTTGCGTGCGCCAGCCAAAAAACTGTGAGTATTTACGCACTCACACACACACACAAGCGCACAAATACTTATACGCATATACACCGACAGATCTGGTATCAGCAGAGAATCCGAAAATTGTTGGGATTTATGTCGACACTGATTGTTTGATGGTTGCTATTTTTGACTTTGTGGCTTCCACACATATACGCACACAGTCATACACATATGTACATATGTACTCGTACATACACTTCAACACACTACTATACTGCCGAGCTGTCAGCTCCAGTGACATCTAAGCGAAAGTTCGCAAAAAATTGTAAAAAAGTAAGTCAAATACATATGAGTTACGCCGTTGGCTAAGCCTAACAGCATGCAACATGCCAACCTGTGTGAAAAGGAGGAAGCAAGAGAAAAAATCGCACAACAACAACAACTTTTACTAATACTCGTACGTCTCAATCCGTCGCCACAGCATCTTACATTACTAGTGGACATGTCAGTGCGTCATGTATATGCCAAGCCTGTAATACAATCCGTTTATCCGGTTGTAGTTACAGTGTGTGCGGTTTGTTGGCGCTACGAAAGCAATATGTGGCACAAGGTGGCACGCTTGTCAGTGTGGTAAAGTTGGGTAAACTATATGCATGCGTACAGTTAAACCACAGAAGAAGTAAATATGAGGCTTGCAGGTGGGTTTCGCAAGTGGTTGGTAACTAGTTCGCAACCAGTTTGTCACTAGTTCGTTAAAAGTTGTTGAAATTTTAATAAAAATACGAAATCTGTTGAAAATTTGAGCATGCGAGTTTAAACCATTTAGTAACTAGTTTGTAACTAGTTCGGTACTAGTTCGACAAACGTCATTGCAATTGCAAGCGAAATATGAAAATAAGTAAAAATTATGAACATCGAAGCTTAATAGACTTTGTATAGATTTGGTAACTAGTTAAAACTAGTTTGTTACTAGTCCATTAAACGTCATTGAAGTTACAGTTAAAAATATGAAAATAAGCAAAAATTATAAACGTGAAAGCAGGCAAAATAGATATAAGAGATTTTTGTGAAAATTTAGTAACTAGTTGGTCACTAGTTCATAACCAGTTTATGTATACTTTTTATTTTTATATTTTTGCAGTAATACAGTGTCAAAACAAAACCGTATTTTAAATAGACTTAATTTTTTTTTTGTGCTTAAAATTGGTAACTAGTTTGTCACTAGTTCATAACTAGTCTCATAGAAATATGTGAAATAATTTTGAATTTCGTACGAATTGAAATCACAAAAAGTTGTTGAAACAATTTGCAATTACTCTTGAGGCTAATTTAGAATTAGTTTGGAACCAGTTGACGAAAGTTTTTTCAATTAGTTGATAAAAAGTCATGTCATTAGAGCCAGTAACAGACAAAACACAAAGGATTGGAGTTTACAGTTCTTTTTGTTTCTATCTTTTCTGATGAGTTGATAACTTGGAAACTCTTTTCTCTCTCTTACTTTCATTTCTTGAACTTATACATCGAAATTGTAATTGTATGATACTTTCAAACTTGAGCAGAAATTATATTTAGAAGTCATAAAATATTCCTTAAATTAGTTTTGGTTAGAAATCCTGTATTGATGCATATTAATCCCCGGAAAATCACTACTTTGGCGATATTCAATGGAAAAACATAAGCTGTCATAAAAAAGCTACCTCTTAAATGGTTACTTTTCATGACAGCTCTAGTAAGCCAGCGGAAGCTGTATGTATCAAATATTTACACTACCTCTGAAACCTAAAGAGTCGGGCGCTCAATAAAGAAATATCTAACTTCTTGGCATTTTACTTGCACTGCTTTAAAACCCTGTCACGCCCAAATAGGAAATACTGTCGTACTAAATTGAAGTTCAAAAGCACTAGAGGAAAAGCAAAGAAAAGTGAAATTCGAGAAAAATGTTCGGCTCACTTATCAATAATACAAATGAAGAAAACTACACACACACATACATACATGTATGAAATGTATATAAACGTTTACGTTCAAGTTTGAGCATGCTTACGCGTTTTTTTGCAGATTTCTTTAATTGTTTATGACAAGCATATAACTTGCAAGCACACAGACACACACACATTTATACAGAGAACTCAGTGTATTTGTTTGATTGCAAACAAATTCATATGGCTGTGGAAAACTTTTGCAGCAAAGTAAACAATTTCGCAGCAAATAAAGTTTGCTTTTCTTACTTTCTTACGATTTCATGGTCTAACGGAGATCGACTGAGCACATGCATGACTGGCGGCTGAAACGTAAGAAAGTTGTTGCCCATAAGTGTGCGTGTGTTTCGAAGTATGTGAGGCATTTATGGATTAAGGATTATACTAATGGAAGTTAATTAATTAATAGTGTATTTGTTTAACATGATTTTCATTTGTATTTGTGCCAGTTTAATATTTGTGTGGCAATTGTGAAAAAGTATTGGTGGCGAAATTGAAGAGAATTGTAAGAAATTTCAGTTAAATTAATATTCTTATCAGTTTGGTTAGTAAGAAATTTCCAAAAAAATTAATTAAAAGTTATAAAAAAAATCTTTCAAATAATTTTTTTAAAATTTCTCAATGTTTCTATAAAAAAATTAAAATTTTTATTATATTTAAAAATTCAAAAAAAAAAAAACATATGTTTGAAAACCAAACAAAAAAATATTTTTAAATAAATTCCGAAAGTTCAGGACAGTAAAATTTAGTTTTACAGAATTATTTAAAAAGTAAATTTAAGAAAATGTTAAAAAAATTAAAACGTTGGAAAGCCGAATTTTTGAAAACTTATTGAAAATATTTTTTAACAAATTTTTAAAATTTGGGAACTTTAAAAGAATGAAAAAAAAATATTAACAAACAATGTAAAACGTTTTAAAACTAAATTATTGAGAACTTGATAAAAATATTTTTAACTGCTTTGAAACTTTTAAAGAACCAAATAATTATGTTTTTTTAGTTTCGGAAAATAATTAAATTTTTTTTTTAATTTAAATCTTTCAAAAGCAATATTTTTAAAATTGGTTTAAAACTATTTTTAAACTATTTTTAAAATTTTTATGCACCACGATTTGAAAATTTAAAAGTAATATAAAAAATTACTAATTTTTGTTTCTATAAATTATTTTAAAACTAAAAAACCAAATATTTTAAAAGTAAAAGTAAAAAACGATAAAGAAAATATTTAAATAAAATTATAATTCATTTAAGAGCGAAAACACAGTTTCGAAAAATTTTTAATTTAAAAAAAAATTTTGTAAGTAAAAAAATACATTGGAAATTTAAATATATAACGTTTTGCGAATTTATATAATACCTATTTATTAAATATATTTCAAACAATTTTTGAAAAACAAAAAAAAAATTTGATTAAAAATTGTTTTTTTTTTTTTTAATTTTTTCAATATGTTTTTGTGAATAATCAAAAGAACAATTTTAGAAAATTTAAACATTTTGCAAGTTTAAAAAAATATTTTTTAAATAATTTTTGAAAAATAATAAAACAAAAATTAATTGAATTTGAAAACTTTTTTTAATACATATACATACTATATAATTATTTTAAAATTTAAAAAAAGTATAAAAAATTTTTAAACCCAAAATTTTTTAAAATTTTAAAGAAATACTTTGAAATTATTATTTTATTTTTTGTACAAAAATACAAGCAAGAGAAAATATTGAAAAATTAAAAAACAAAATCATTTAGATAGAAAATAAAGTTTGGAAAAATTATTAAAAAATTATTTTTGCGATTTTTTCAATATTTTTTAATACTAAAATAACATATTTCTGAAATAACAAAAATTAAATTTTGCAAAATTTACGAAAAAAAAAAATATTTAACAAAAATACTTTTTAAAAAAAAATTTAAATTTAATTTAAAGAAATATAGAAATTTAAAAATCCTCGAAACCCAAAATTTTTTAAATTTTAATTAAAGTTTGGAAAAATTTGTTTTTGTAATTTTTTCAATTTTTTTTTTTACTAAAATAACATAACTTTGAAACAATTTTAATTTCTTAAACAAAAATAATGTTTTGCAAATTTACGAGAAAGATTTTAAAAAATTTTTGAATATTAAAAAAAATTAAAATTTAGCAGAATTTAAAGGAATATAAAAATTTAAATTTTAGTATTTCAGAATTATTTACAAATATTAAAAAATATAATAAAAATTGGAAACCTTTCAAAACCAAATAAGAAAACATGTAATAAAATGTTCAAAAATTCTAAAAATGTAAAAAATTTAAATTTTTTTTTTTAATTTATTTGAGGAAAAATTATTAATTCTTTTTCACTTTATTAAAAAAAAACCATGCATAATTCCGCAGAAAAACACAACCCTACCTCTCATGCGCCTAAAAGTACACGTTCGCATTAAACCAATTCAATTTACTCAACATATAAATTCCTCTCGTTTTAAATCCAATTTTAAATATTTGCCACTTCACTACACGTTTCACGCAAAACATTTAATTGAATAAAATTCTCATATACACAAATTGGTTAGCATACTTTCGGGCTTATAACAAATTAACAGTACGTGCGATAATAATAATCAAAAATGCGATTTCAGGCAAACCAATTAACACAAGCAGGTGGATAAATATGCGCGACAAAGTAAAAAAAAAAAACGAAAACCAAAGAGCGAGCAAAATTTGTAAAAATCCGCAACGCCGTAAACGTTGCATACTTTACACCGCATAGCTCGGTTAAATTCATTAAATGTGGCTACGGCTGTAAAATGCAATTAAATGCAGCAACCGGAGGTAGTTACCAGCTGGCAAAAAGCGGGGACTGCCATGAGAGCTACATTTGCATTACGACGGAAGCGATTGTGGGTAGGGAGACTTCAAAATGTTGCTGGGGTAAATATAATTGTTGGTGGATAAATGTGGTGGGGTAAGCGCGCCACAGAGGTTAGTAAAAAGCCAGAGCGTATGAAATAGCACGCCAGGTGCCTAGCAGCTAACTAACTGCACATGAGCGGCACAGGCGAGGCTGCTGCAATTTTCGGCCTAGCATACTTTTATGGGCTAAACGAATTTTTTATGCAAATTTGTGAAGGCGCGGTGGTATATTTACCGCGTGACGTGGGCAATCGGGCGAAAAAGTCAGGAGGCACTGCTTTCGAGCGAACAGTGAGGTGTGCGCCACAAAGTATGCCTCGATAAACAGCAAAATTGACTTGCAACCTACAAGGCGGTCATGTAATGGTGGGGACTTTTGCGGTTGTTTGGCCTGACCCACAGCCATTGCGTGGCCCCGAGCGCGCACAAGTTGGATTTTCAACGCTCTCAGCGCTGGGGCAAGGCAAGCGTGGAGAGTAAATATTTTTCTGTCGACACACGTAAGCAAACGCACACACGCACAGATATGAGTGTATATATATAGGCTGGTAAACATTTTTTTCGCATGTTTATTGCTTGATTGTGTTAATGAGTGTGTGTATGTGTGTAGATTAATCAAAATGTTGCAAATTTGCCGCTGCCATTGGCAACTGTCAAACCAAACCAAACCGAATCGAATCGAAACGAAACGAACGAAATCAAAGCATAGCAAAGTCAACGAAGCACAATGAAATCGAAAACGCTGTCAGTAGAAAGGGCAGCGGACGGATCGCTGTGCGCACCTGCGGCGCTGGATGACGATATAGCAGCCGGTTTCCCTATACATGTACATGCGTGTGTTTCAGGATAACAGCCACAAATGCGGGCATTGTCACAAACACACATGCATAAAACGAACCGAAGTGGGTCGCACTCGGCCGCCCAACAGCCCAACAAGGAAATCATGCAAGTTTACACGACACTGGCTCTAATGTGTTTATTTGTGGGCGGCTGTCTACGCCTGTGTATGTATGCATGTGTGTGTGCGTGTCTATGGGGTTTACACTTAGCTCAACCACTCAATAGAATGCTATTAGTTATTGTTGCTGCTGTTGTTGCTTTTGCTCAACCGTATTGGCACAGCAACTGTTGCTGGCATCGCTCTGTTGGTCATCAACGCAAACAACGAAACGCAATTACGGGTGAGTGAAACGTTAATCGCTTTACCGCAGTCAATAATTAATGTGTAGGTGCACTGACGTGAGCCATCGGGCGGTGAAAAGTGCAGGTTTGCTGACAAAAATCCAAAAAACACACTAATTCGGCGCAGACAAGGAGTAAAGAGTATGCTAGCTAGTCGTATAGATAACTGTCTAGACATGATCGTTATTTTTTGCAACAAATATATTGATTTGGAAATGCCAGCACTTTGTCACGGAATTGTCAGGCATGACAGCAGTGAAAACTTGCTAAAAACTCTTCAGAAGTTAGTTCCGACAGCACATTTGAAATATATTTACATAAAATTGATAAAATATAAAACATTTTCAGCTCCTTTTAAGCATTTTCGGTATGTACGGGGTGAGGTCAAATAAACACAAAAATTAGCTTCATTTCAAAACTAATAAAATATCTAATTATATAATATTTATACCACCAAATTTATTTTAGCTATTGCTTAAACCTCGCCGAAACTTATTTTAATATTAAATGCATTTACTTGGCGCTATCATTGTTTTGTCAAATAATTGTCATGCATGACAGTGGTGTATAATTGCGAAAACCTGATCAGAATTTAATTTTACAATTAATAACAGATAAAATAGATTAACTACAGTTACTTTTATGTATTTGTAGAAGATATAGATAAATATGATAGAGGCCAAGTTTGGTCGATGCTAAATTTTAAAAATTTTTTCGTTACAAAATTAATAAAACATTAAATTTTATTGTTTCAACGCCTAAAATTTGTACTATTGGTTACTCATAATCAAAATTTATTTTTACAACCAAAATAATTATTCGTCGTTGTCATCATTTCGTCAAAAAAACTTGTCATGCATGACAGAAGTATAAAATTATTAAAAATCTACAAATAAGTTAGTTTTGACAACATATTTGCAATGTATTAAAATATAAATGATTGTCAACAATTTGTCAAGAATTTGTCATGAATGACAGCAGTAAACACTCCGCAGAAATTTGTTTTGTCTATAAACTGGAAATGAGTTAATAGAAGAATTGCCATTTTTAGTCGGCTTTCAAATGATTTAAGATAAAGTAAGGAAACTGCAACTAATTTGAAGAACTTTCAGTACATTTATGACTGGAAATGTGGTTTACATATTTCTGACTTCAAACTTATATTACAGCCAATTATATAGTTTTACAACGCAAAATACATATCTGCTACTAATTAGTTATGATCGAAATTTATTTTTGCAACAAATGCATTTATTCGTCGTTGTCTTGATTTTGTCAAGAATTTGTCATGCCTGACCGAATCGAGAAGATTTGCTGTAGGTACATTATGATTGAAATAAAATTATATACTATTTTGAGTGAATCCTGCTATTGGTTACCTATAACCGATACTATATCTAAACGAATTTGTAAAGGCAAATAATTTTAAATGAAAAAAAATCTGGATATCTTGAGCGAGGAAGGCATGATTGACATATAAATAACCAGAAGCTTTTATGGTATACTGAATTTTGAGAGAAAAATTTTCCATACACGAAATTATAAAAAAATGTGTGTGCATATTTTTTTTATAAAATTTTAGTAAAGGAAGGTTAATTGAACACAAATAAATTTCACTTACATTCTTACATTGCCTGGAAAGAAAGAAAGAAAAAAAATTTATTAGATATTTATATAAACGAGTAAACTTTACTAAAAAAATAAATATAAAAAATTACAATTTCCTAAAATTTCAAAACTTTTTGAATAATTAAAAAATGTAATAACAAAATTTTTGTTTATATATGTATATATAAAAGAAATATTTAAATAGAAATATTTTGATAAAAAAGCTAACAAAAAAAATGGACAACAAAAAATGTTTCTTCAAAATTTTAAATTTTTCTAAAATAGTGAATACCAAAGAAAATTTTAAAAATTTCGAGCACATAATTTTTCGAATAAATATTTAATTTTTGATCCAAAATTTTAATAATAAAAAATGTATGAAAAAATTAAAAAATAAAATTAATAAAAAAATTTATTAATTCCCAAAGAGAAAATTTGTATTGCAATATATAACAAAAATAAAAAATTAAATTCAAAATTGTTTAAAAGTTTTTCAATACATTTGTTAAATTATATTTTTCAATACCTTTTTCAACTTATTTAACAAATTTTTCAACAAATTTAATATACGATTCAAAATTAAAAAAAAATATATATTAATAAATATATTTAATAAAAAAAATTAAATACAATTGTTAAATATTTTTAACAAAAAATGTAATTTAATAAACAAAAAAATTCAATTAAAAAAACAAATTGTAAATTCATAAAAAATAATTATAAATTAATAATAATAAATTTTAAAAAGCTTAAATTCAAAATTTTTTAACAGTTATTCAAAAAATTTTATTCAATTACAGCAAAAAATATAAGTTTTTTTTTCAACGATTGATTCTTTAAATGTTTTCGTACATTTTTATTACATATTATTTTTTTTATTAAAAACTTCTTAATTAAAAAAATATATATTTAAAAAGGTTTAACAAATCACAAAAATATCTATACTATAATTAGCAATTTTTACTATTCACGCCTTTTTCGAAAAATAAAAGTCAATACCTTGACCCATGCAACCATTGACATTTGCAAAGTCCAGCAGCATCAATGTCAACCAGAAATCCAATATTTGCAAAAAGCGCCTATTGCTATGCAATGACTTTTTACTAAGCCCAACGAAAAGTAGGTAGCAAACGCGATTGTGCTTAGCATTAGTGCTGTACGGCGTGCACATATTGGACAAAGCGCCTACGAACACTAGCTCGTATATCCTGTGCGACATTTCAATTTAAAAACGCCATTGAGTGTGAGAAGGACGTGCAGAAAAAGTGCAAATAAAATTGCAAAATTGCAATAAAAACGCTGAGGTATATATGTATACAGGCGTTACAATATCAAAACCAAAAAAAAGCAACAAAAAAACAAATGTATACTATCAGCTTAGGTATAGTTTTAGGCGCTTTATATGCACGCCCATTAAAAAGTGCGGCCCACCTGCCAGACGTGCTGAACAAACAGTCTTTTGTGAGCGATTTAGTATTTTTTTTTTTGCTGCAAGTATTGGCATATGTGTGTGTAGTATGTGCATATATGTGAGTGCGTTTGTGGCAGTGGGTGAAACTGCCGCAAGAGTCCTTTTGCAAATAAATGACGGCTCACACACACAGAGGTGGAGCGACATATATGCAAAACGCCTACACACGTAAGAACAAATGTCAATGGGTAACTCACACATACATACAAAGCCAAACGCACACACTCAAGACTCCACTTGAGGGTCACTTGCAATTTTTCCCCGCACACTTTGCCAGCTCGAGCTGCGGCTAACAAGCAACATGTTGCATGACCTGCAGTGAAAGAAAACCTGCCTGCAAATATGTTTGCATTTCTTTTGTTACGTTTTCCCAACTTTTTTGCATGTGCAACGCCCTTTTCTTGCCCTCAACCATCAAAGAGCTTACACTGCTGGCCATTAAATGTGATATGTTGCAGATTTTCTGAAGATTTATCGCACTTGAGTGGGCATGTGCTTGAGGCTGGCGCGCTTACTGCAGCAAAACTTAGCAAAAAATGCAGCAAGCAGCAAATGGAGTAAGTGAGCATAGCCTTAGGCGCGACAATTCACACACACACACACAGGCGTGCATAAATTACAATATTGAAAGCTATTGTAAATAACTCAGAAATCCAATCACAAGCGATTTTGCCAGCAATTTCATTTATTAAAGTCACTTACAAATCGTTATTTATAGCTAGTGCATACTTTGCGGCGCAATTTCAGCAAACAAGCGCACAAATCACCACAATATAACCGTAAAACACTTTTTTAGTTAGTAATAAGTGCTTTGTGTGCAAACTAATTTCATATGCGGCGTTGTTGCTGATCTTAAGTGACTTAAGTGTTGTTTACTTTCAGGCGCGCACAATTTCTGCCGCTCGTTTTGCGTCGCTGACACGCTTAGCAACGCCGAAGACATCAAAAAACATTGCGTAATTTATTTTGCATAGCATTTGAGATAAATCTCCAACATAAGCGTATTCAAATTAGTTGAGACCGAAAGCAAAAAAATTAAAAGAAACACAGCGCAGTTGCCATGAAAGCCAAGCACTTTATACACAGACAGACATTGTGTCATTAGTCTGCATATATATATATATGCGAGTATGGTTTTGTATTCTTCTTAGCTAACACAAAACACCTGCCAATCGTGCGCCTTCAAGTATGCTACATCCAGGCACTCAGCTCACCGAAAGCATAAAATAAACAACAACAGTCACTCATCATTAGGCGCACTGTCTATCTACTTAATTATAAATGATGTTATTTACTTTTTTTTTGCAGTCTTCAACACTCACACCATTTCTTATTAAACGTTTTCAATTAGTGGCGCGCTCTCACACTCTCTGCGCAACAAAGAAAAATGCTGCATTCATTTATTTTGGCACAAATTTGCTTTTATCTCACAAATTAATCATTTATGAATTAAATTCATAAGATAAAATGTAACGCGCAACAAATTTATACACACACATGCATATATACATAACATACATATTTATGTATATACAGAATATACAAACTTCATTTATGTAGGTGTTCTACATTTTGCGGAAAATGAAATATAAAATACGATTTCGTCTTAAATGCAAGATAATTAAGCCTGAGCCTTGAAACGTGTCGCTCGAGGCATTTCAGCTGCTAATGCAAATAAATAGAGCGAGCATACATATATACTATTACTCTCGATGGACGGGACAGCGATGTTGCAATAGACATTTACAAAAAACATAAAGAAGAAATATTGTAAAATTATTAAACTAAGAAAACAATAATTATTTTTTAATGTTTTACGCATAAAAAGTAGCATGCCTTTTTAATTTTATATTTTATATAAAATTTTATAATTTTTTACTGCAAGAAAAAAAAACCGAATAATTAAAAAAAAAAAATTCAAAACATTTTCTTTCACTTTTTCATGATTTTTAGATTATTTTATTTTCAAGTATGAATAAAAAATAATTACAAACTTAGAAGTCCGAATTTGGAGCGTCAACATAAGCAGTTTCGAAAACAACGCTATTTAAGGGGCTATACCAGTGTGATATTTTCAAATTTTTTTTTTTTTTATTTGCTTTTTCGATAGCTTATATTTCCATAAATATCCTGTGAAGTCGGGAAGGTTGTATCTTGAATAGTTTTGGATATATACGTGAAACTTTAAACGCGTTTTTCCCGAAATGACATTTTTCAAAATTGCTGTCATCATAACTCAGCAAGAAATTAACCAATTGACTTCAAATTAAAATTGAGTATTGTTGAATATATTTGCTATACAATGACCTTCGATCTTTCTGATTGATTAAAAATCGTCAATTTAGCATTAAAGGGCCATTTTTTACCTAAAGAAACGACTTTTTTTTAATAACATAATTTTGTTAATTTTTGATATTTTTCGAAGATCGTAGTTTATTGTATAGGAAATATATTTAAGTTTGATAAACTTTTAAAATATTTTTATTTTACTCATTCGGCCGGAATCATGCTAGCAGTTGGGGCACCTCCGAAGACAGCCCATAACTCCGTTATTTTTCAACATTTTTTAAAGAAAAAAATCTTAAAATATAGCTGAAAATATACTTTATAACGTTCAAAGAAGTTCAAAATATTCAATCGCGTATTTTCTCTTAAAAAAAACCAAAAATTGCCTAATTTTTTATGCGTCACACTGGTGTAGCTCCTTAAGTTTCGTCCACAGCTCAAACCAATACAATTGCCATGACAACAAATATAACTACGAAAATAATTTGGATTTTAAATTAAGCTTAAAAATAATTGAATATCTAAAACATCAATTTATAAAAAAGTTTAATTTTTTTCTAAATTTCTGAAATAAAATAAAATTTAGATCGGAGGAATGTCATGGCCTAAATTTTAGTAAAATCGATCGTCACTGAACTCCTCCTAAACGGCTAGACCGATTTTGATGAAATTTTTTGTGTGTTTTCAAGAGGATTAGAGAATGGTTTAGATTCACAATTTGGTCCAGTGGTCCAATGTTTTCCTTTTTAATCAATTTTTCATTTACAAGTAATTGTTAATTTATGATTTTATTAATTCCAAACACAAATGCGCACCGTTATAAAAAAAAACAAGCACTTTCAAATTTTATATAATCGATATGTGTGGTATAGAGTCACCCGGAAGTTAGAAAGTCCTTATATTAGGTATACAAGGGCTAAGGTAATTATATCCCCGATGTAACCCTTTGTCCCACATGACCCTACGAGTACTACTATCAGGAAAGGATTCTTTCTAAATTTCAACCACATGTCTCACATTCGTAAAAATACCTAAAAGTAGACGGCGCCACGTCTGTCATTCAATTTAGACCCAGATACTTGGTACTTGAACCGCTTGCAATGCGTTTGATGTGTCAGAGTATGTGAGTTAATGGAAAATATAGCTTTGTACATATACTCAATACATATGTACATGTACATCTATAAAAATACCAAGAATTTATTTATTATTACAAAAAAATTATATCCCAAAAGATTTTTCCCTGTGTTTGTGTATTTGATTCGATACTCTCCTTTATAGTTAGCATATAGTATGTACATATATATATACATATTTGTATGTGTATAATTACTATTTATTTTGAGCTTCAATTAAAAATTAATTACAAATTCATGCAAATCCGCTTTTAAGCTGTGTTTTTCTGTTGCCTATAGAAAATTCCTTTTAAATACTAAAACACCCGCGACACCCGCAACTTTAACCCATAATGGACGTCACTTCGTCACAGCCAATAATCGCTTTAAGTCGCTGGCAATTAAAGAGGCATTTACAAAAAAAAAAAACAACAACAACAAATTATTTTATGGCGTCACAAAACAGCGCAAAATGAGAAATTAATACACAAACAAAAAATATCAAACAAATTGCAAATACATAAAATGTAAGCCCGCTGCCTAATTACATTGCGGCCAGGCGCACAGGCACAGTGGGCCCTCTGAGCGAAATGGTGCGCTTTAAATAAACAATTTTTCAATTATGCAAATGTACTACGAACCTTCGGCATGTGCGATGAGCGGGCAGTGAGTTCGAAATTTGTAGCCCCTTCAAAATTTCCGTTAACTGTGTATGGATGTTGGGCAGTACTTTCACTAGCAAGCGGTCCAGATCACAGACACACACTCAGATAAATAGAAATTCATAAGTAAGCATGTATACATGTTGACTTTCGCCACAGGCACACAAATCTGCCCTTTTTTCGTGTATTTGAAGATTTTTCTTTCGTTTTCGCCAGCTGCTTCTGAATTGAGCTGTCAGTCGGTTTTCTACATCCGGTAGCCAAGCAGTGTGGCGCTGCGGCCATATTTTGAGTATTTAGTGGTGTTAGTGCTTACGCGCTTTGATCAACTGGGAGGATTATAAATGTTCAAATTAAATTTTTTTTTTACGGAAATAATAAAAAATATATAAAATAATTTATTTAACGTGAACTAAAATATTCAAACTTTTTAAGTATTCGACTGCAAATTTCGCTACAAAACTCTTACGGTCTTGTGAATTTGAACGGTAGGTGGTTAAAAATAAGTTTTATAAGTCAAATTAAATTTTTTTTTTACGGAAATAATAAAAAATATATAAAATAATTTATTTAACGAGAACTAAAATATTCAAATTTTTTAAGTATTCGACTGCATATTTCGCTACAAAACTCTTACGGTCTTGTGAATTTGAACGGTAGGTGGTTAAAAATAAGTTTTAAATGAGTTCATGAAATTTTGAAATTGTTGAAATATTTTCGAATTTTTCGGTAACTTTTCGAAATAATTTTGAAATTATTTTCGAGGAGCAAATATTTCTATACAATGCAAATGTTGCTGTAATACATTAAGAGATTTTTGAAACTTTCGAAAATTTTCAAAATATTTTTGAAATTATTTTCGAGGCGGAAATATTTTCATGTAATGCAAATGTTGCTGTAATATATTAAGTAATTTCTGAAAATTGCGGAAATCTTTCGATTTTACCTTGAAAAGCATTTTTTCGAAACGTAGTCGAGTGAAGGCTCTAGCAATAATATTACATTGAAACCCAAAATTATTACGTTCTATCAAAAAAATATTCGATTTCAAATTGCGTAGAACAAAACAATTATTTAATTGTAAGCATTAAGCGGTTTTTGAAACTTCGAAAATTCTAAAAACTTTTCGAATATTTTCTAAATATTTTTTCTTAAATTATTCTCGATACTATAATATTTTTCTGCAGTGAAAATGTTGTTGTAGTAACGATTTTAGCTTGACCACTATTGGTTTGAAACTTATTCGAACGAAGGGTGCAGATTTGATACTGCATTGACAACCAAAAACTATTACGTGTTATTGGAAAGATATTCGATTTGATTTTAATCAAAATATGGCTAATAATAAGTATTAAGTGGTTTCTGAAACTTCGAAAGTTTTCGAATATTTTCGAAATATTTTTTAAATTATTTTCGATATCATAATATTATTCTATAGTGAAAATGTTGCTGCGATAACGGTTATATCTTGACCAGCATTGTTTTGAAAAATATTCGAATAAATAATATTGCATAATATTATGTAATATAATATTGAAAATCAAAAACTATTATTTGTTATTGGAAAAATATTCGATTTCAAATTGATTCCAAACAAAACAATAGCTCATTGTAAGTATTAAGTGGTTTTTGAAACTTCGAAAATTCTCAAAATAATATTTTCGAAATATATTTGAAATTATTTTCAAGGCGCAAAAATTTTTTCTTTTTTACAATTTTATTTTTTAATTTAAAATACATTTGTATTTTAACATATTATTTAATGAAATTTTTTTTTGAAAATAAATTTAATAAAATTAAATCTTCTTAGTTTTGATTTTTAATTATACTACATTTGTATATAATTTTTTAATATTCAGCAAAAAAACAAATTCTTATTTTCTAATAACTGCAATAATAATTGAAAACACTCGTCAAATGTTGTTGCTACTTTAACTTTCGTGCAAAATTTCTCCAACTCAACCTATTTACACATCATTTCACTTGTTGAACCATCATTTTCGCCTGCCATGAAATTGTTGTTGCCTCGTTACAATTTTATTTCCCCACACTTTGACGCTCTTCACAATTTTTCCATAGCCTAACGACTGTAATTTCAATTTGTGTAAATTGAATTTACTTCCTCAAAATGTTTATGCCACTCAAGCATATGGCAGCAAGAGTCACAACGCACACATACACACACAAATACGCACGCGCTGAGTTTTCGATTTTCGAAAAAGAAGTCGAGGGTTGTTTAGCACTTGTGTATGCTAAATAGCGGCTACCTTTAAGGTGCCCACAATGACTGGCATTAAAATGTCTATCTTGCGAGTCGGCAACCACCCCACCGCTGTCCGCACTTGTGCACTCAAACACACTGCCACTGTGTCTGTTGCTAAAGCGATTTTTCTTATTATTGTATGCGATTCGTACTTATAATTCAGTGAGTGTGAGTGACGTTTTTGCTATTTCTTGCAGGAGCTTATGTAATGTACAGTTGCCATAGGCTGTGTAGCGTTGCTTAGCGCTGGCGCAGCCGGGTTGGGTGGAGAACGGTGCGGGTGTGCCTTTGAAATATTGAAATGTTAACTTCTAAAAATTTTATAATTAAATATTTGTAAATGCATCAACCTGTTTTTATGTTGCTGGCTAAGTGTTTAATGTATTTGCGAGTATCCGTTTACAATTAAAATAATTACAATTTTTTGTAGCGAGCAATTTGAGCCGAAATCATATTAAAATAATATTCGCATTTGTTTAGTTCATGAGGGGAGTAGTACATATAAGTTATGTAAGTAAATTACTAGAACCTTGGTGGATATATATTGTAGGCAATCGAAAGTAATTCGTTTTGACTTTTGCCATTTTTGATGGAGAGAAATTTTAATATGATAAATATATGTTAATACATTTTTGTTCATAATACATATTTTTTTGAAGGTGAGCTCAATTGTTTTTAGTTTTCATTGAGTTGAGATTATACACTTACATATATACATATTAAAAAAAAAAACAAATTTTCATACAAATATTTTACTTTAGAGAGACGATACTTCCGAAAATGATTATGAAACGCATTCAGTATGTAGTACACATATATATTGTTCGTAGTTTTAATTAAAATTTTATAAAAAAAAAAAAACAGGTCAAGTGTAAATGTATATTTTATATATGATTTTAAATAATTTCTTTTAACATATTATTTAAAAAACTTAAATTTTTTTTGCAAAATTTTCGGAAAAAAAGTTTTTAAATATATTTAAAGTTTTTAAATATATTTAAAACATTTTTTTCGAACTTTGATTTATTTTTTATTTCCTAAAAGTTTTTTTCAAGTTTCAAAATTTTTTTTAGAAATTTTCAAATTATTAATTTTTTACTATTAAATTTTTTTTTTATAAAAAATTTAAGAAAATTTTTATAAGTCGGATTCAAAAACTTTAATATTTTTTAAAGTCATTTTGTGTAGATACAAACATATGTATGTATGTTTTGTTCGAATAATATTTTTCATAACTTTTTGTAAATAGATAGATTGTTGAAATATTTTTTTAATACCCTTTTACGCAATACCGATTTTTTTTACAAATTTTCAAAATTTTAATTTTTTTAAAAATTATTAAAATTTTAATTCACTAATTTTTTTAAATTTTAAAATTTTTATTTTATTTATTTTTTGATAAAAAGATGAATAATGAAAAAATTTAAGAAAACTTTTTCTTCGAATTTAAAAAAAATATCGAAACTTTAATTTTTTTTTTTTTAAATTATATTTAAAAAAATTTTTTTTTCATAATTTTATTATTTCAATGAAAAAGAAATTAAAAAAATCGTTTACATTTTAATTTATTTAAAAACAGACTATGTTTAAATATATGAATTAAATTATAAATTTCAAAAAAATTTCAAGCACGCTGATGACAGTGCACACTCGTACAAATCTTTTTCAACTTGTCAGTAATCTGTCAGCGCTGACCAACACTTATTAAACAGTGTTTGTAATAGAAAATCGAAACTGAGATATTCTATATGAATTGCAAGTACTTGATACTCACTAGTTTTAAAGGAAATTAAAATATAATGTATGAGTAAGATAAAAAATGTGAGTTTTGTGACTTGTCAGCAGTCCGTCATGCCTGTCCTAAAATTAACTTTTTTTGGCGACTTAGAAAAAAAAACGATTTTTGTCACTTGCCAGCAGTCTGTCATGACTGACAATTACTTGTCAAACAGTATATTGTAAGTTGTCAACGGTCTGTCATACTGACCAGTACTTGATACATAGTTTTTTAAAATAAGTTTTGTAAAAGATGCGATTCTTGTGAGTTGTCAGCAGTCTGTCATGACTGACTAATACTTTTTAAACAGTATTTCTAAAAAAACTGTCGTTAAAATTAAACCATTTTTTGGCTAATTATAAAAAATCGGTTTTCGTGACCAGTCAACAGTCTGTCATGACTTCCAAAGCCTCAAAAACAATATTTTTAAGTTTAAGTTTTCATTTGAGAAACAATGGGTGCTAAATACTTCTCAACCTGTCAGCTATAAGTGATCTATGACCCAAACTGCAGAATATGCTTTTGTTAGCATAAATAACTTAAAACTCCTAATCAACAGTTTTGATATGTAGTTGAAAATCTTAATTTCTAAAGTAATTGTTGTATGGCTGTTGTAGACAAGCTCATTTTTCTGTCAGCAACCAAGCTTTTCAACGGAAGCAGTTTCATGTCTCACTCAAAATTCAACTCTCCTTACCACACGCGCTCAGCAAAATATCCTGGCAACCAGAAATAAATTTTTTTCAAAACTGTCTATCAAATTTTAGTTTAATTGATTTCACTAACAAACAGACAAAAGTATGCTTGTTCGTGTGTATGGAGATTACACACACGCTCGCATAGTGATGAACAGACACACATACACACATATGTAAATCGAGCCACACACGTACACGAAGCAGTCAGCGAGTGCTTAGCAGCTAATTGCAGCTCAGCCTCATACTAGCAAACATGCAGCGCTACTGTCTGTAAAGCTGGTGTTTGGCATGAGTGTATGTGTGCATGTATGTGTGTCTGCCAACTAATGGCTTCGCTCAAGCTCAACTATAATTCAATGGCAAATGGAAAACGCTAATTAGCCAACAACTGACATGTTGATACAAATAGGCAACAACAACAAAAACAACAAATAAGAACACATCAACAACAACAAAAATAGCAAATGTAACAACAAAAACATATATAATCATGCCAACAAATACAACAAATACTAGCACAGCAGTAACAACTGGATGGCAACAACACACACACAATAATAGCAACAACATTATAATCGTGGCAGCAACAACAACAGCATACTGCACGCATGGCCACCACAACTCCATAGTATAGATTTGAAAATATTTACATATTTAAGCCTATTAGTGGCGCTTAGTTGTTGGGCGGCTCGGTTGGGCTCTGCGGTGATAAATCAAGCGCTCGGCAAAGCCACTTGTTGGCAGACAAACGCTTAGCAGCCTCTATTGGGCTGTATAGCAGGGAAAACGCAGTCCTATTGATGCTGTGTAAGGGAGGCGAGAGAGCAGGGTGTGTTTGTTGGCTTATTAGCCTGGCTGTGGGAAAGCATAAATTGAATGTCAGTGATAAAATGTTTGAAGAATTGCGCTAATTATCGACTTGCTGGCGGTGAGGCGGACGCAGAGAGAAGTAAAGCGTTCTTTAGTTGTACTTTGTTGCTTTCTTGACTTATTAGAGAGGACTTAAGACAGAAGTTAACAGACAGACACTAACTTAAAAAGAACTAATATTTCTAATAAGACAAATATATATAAGAAAAACTGAAACAACAAAAAATAAAAAAAAAAAATGATGAAACATAAATAAGAAAATTAATATAGAACTAAAGGGAAATCTTGAAATTTCCTTTTTTTAATTTTATAAAAATAATTAATTCAATAATTACATATATACGAAAAAACTCTTTTGAACTTTTTTCTAATTGTTATATAACAAGTTGCTACAAATATGAGAAAAATATACAACAAAAGGAAGAAACTACCTAAATTCAATGGAAATTATAAAAGAAACAATTTTTAAGCCTAATTTAATTTCTAAAAACCTTAAAATAAATTATTTTTGTTTTTAATTGTAAAATCTGAAATTAATTAAAATATTATACATTACTTAGTTTTTTCGAATTTTTCGAAATTTTGTAATAAAAATTCATAAATAGAAATACGAAGTATAAAAATAAAAAATAAATTTTTATAATAAAAAAAGTTTAGAAATGTAATAATTTTCTGCATAATAAATAACCGTTAATTATAAAAAACTATAAACTTTAAAAATTATAAGAAACAAAAAATTTGGCACCAAAAAAGTTAAAGAAAAAAATTGTGGTAACAAAAAAGTTACACAAAAAAATTATAAAAAAACAATTTTTAGAAGATTTAAAAATTTGCAATTAAAATTTTTGCAGATTAAGCAAAATTATTTTTATCGAAAATTAAAAACAAAAAAATTATTTTATACATATAATTTTGCAACAAGAAATTAAAAAAAAAACTATTTTGAAAATCGAACTTTTCAATATTTAAAAAAAACATTTTATTTAAAATTTTTGAAGATTAAACACAATTATTAAAGTTATCGAAAATTAAAAAAAGGAAATATTTTTTAAATGTAAGTTTGCAACAAAAAAGAAAAAAAAACTTTTTTTGAAAATCAAATTTTTCAAGATTTAAAAAAAAGGTTTTTTAAAACTTTTGAAGATTAAAAACAATTATTATAATTATCAAAAATTAAAAAAGGCAAAAAAAAGAACCATTTTGAAAATCAAACTTTTTATGATTTCAACACTTTTTTTATTTAAATTTTAACATAAATATTATAATTGTCGACAAAAAAAAATATTTTGTAAATTAAAGTTTTGAAATTTTTATAAAAAAATTTTTGTTTATTTTTTTGTAAAATTTTGGTCAAAATTCACAATAATAAATAAATGATTTATTTTGCAATAAAAAGTGAAGTAAAGTAAAACCAACAACAAAAATTTGGCAAGAAAGAAGTTAAAACAACAAACTATTTTAAAAAACATTTTTTTGAAGATTTTAAAAAATTTTAATTTGAAATTTTTGAAGGTTAGAACAAATTATTATAATTATCGTAAATTAAAAAATAAACTTATTTTGTAAAAATGATTTTGAAAGTTTTAAATAAAACTCCTTTTTTAATTTTTTTTTTGTTATTGTAAATTTTTTGTTCAAAAATTTTTGTAACAATTTTTGTAATATTTTATACAATAACAAAAAAAAAAAACGATTGGTTTTGCAATGCAAAATGAACCGGCATATACAAATAAAAAATATAACAAATGTGTTACATAAACCAATTTGCACCACAAAGTTGTAATAATTCGCATTAAAATATTAACTTTGATATTTTCACAAATTATATAAATAATTTACGTGACACAACAACCAGCAGATCACTTTTTTGTCTAAATATTAGCCAGCTGCATATAATTCACCATTTAAGCCGCTAAGCCGCCGAAATTTTGTGTCAGAGCAAAGAGTGTCAGCGTGCACCAGGGCGTATGAGTAACAATCATAATTATTTAATAATAAACTTTCAATAGCATAACAAAAGCACAAAACTTTATGTGTCAGTACGGGAACTATGAGCACATGCAATGCAACTGTATTGGCTCAACACTCTATGCATAAAATATTCAATTTTAAAAATATTTCTGCAAAAGTTTATTAATGAAATTCCACACCGTGTAAATAGTTCAGTTTTGCTTACTTTCCTTATTATGATTATTTTGAAAATATACAATATGGTTGTAGCGCGCATACCGTTATTTAGCGGTTATTGAATATTTCATAATTCTTGTTGTTATTTTTATTAAATAATTGCCGGTGCAACGCCGCGGGCTGACTGGCATATTTGCATGACTTTCACAACAAATACCGCAAATTGTAAATATGCATGCGGTTTGCTGCGGAGCGTTAAGCGTACATATGAGTACCGCAGGGAAAGTTCTGCTGACGGGATTATTATTATTATTATTATTATTATTATTATTATTATTATTATTATTATCACTTTTTTTATTTATTCTTAATTTTTAAATATATATATATATATATATATATATGTTTGCTGGATTACGGTAATAATAAAATAAAGGGTTCAATATAAAATATCTAATTTTAAGAAAAATATGTTTAGAAAACGAATTAAATAAAATAAATAATTTTGAATTAATTAATTAAATTAGTTCTCACGATTTTTTTTTTTATATTTTCATATATAAAATTTTCTCAATATTAATTAAATTAATGTTTTACTTATATTTATACATATTTCTATAAAATGTTTAATGGTTTTAATTTTAAATTTTTTAAATTTATTTTTTTTACATAATATTCATTCAATACATATTTCAATATAATGTGTCGTTTTTTCATTTTTCTAATTTATTTTCACTGCAAAATTATATGAATATATCCATTTTTAAATTGTTTTTAACATTTTTTAAATTTTTCTTTATTTTTCTAATTTAATGTCAAATTAATATAATTTTTATTATTTTAATTCAAAAGTAGTGTATTAAAAAATTTACCTATTGACTAAAAAAAATGTATGATGATAATATATATTTTCATAAAAATTGTATGCTAATTTTCTATTGCAATTTTAATTATTCTAATATTTTCTATAACTTTCTTTGAATTTATTTTATTTACGTTCAGTAAAAAGTTAATAAAACTTTAAATTTTTTTCTTCAATAGTATTAAAAATCTTACTTACCTATCCCAAAAGAAAAAAAAATCTGGAAAATATTTATTCAAATAATCTAATACTTTTTCAAATTTTTTGTTGAAGTTAAGTATCACAATTTTTTCCAAATGTATTGTGAAATTTTTATTAATTAAATAAATTTTTTTTTTAATTATTATTATTTTTTATTTTATTTAATTTAAGTTTTTGGTTAAATTTAAATATCAGCATTTTTTCCAAATGTATTTTGAATTGTATAATTTAATAAAATTAATTATTTTAAATTTTTCAAATTAATTTTTCTTTTGTCAACATTAATTAGATTGATTTTTTGTTACGTAATTATCAAAATTTTTCTCACAAAATGTGTATTCCTTTTATTAATGTATGTATGTAGAAATGTGTTTTTCTAAAAGATAACCTTTTATTACAGCATTTTAAATATTTTAAATTAAAAAAGTAGAAAAAAAAATTTTGTATGTTAATATAACCTGACCTATAACGTTTTTCACAAAATATAGTTTTCAATTTTTTTCTTATTTTATTTGAATTTTTTTTTTGTCAAATATAATTATTTTTATTATATTCGGTAACTACATACCATAAAACAAAATTAAATAAAAAAATAGAAAAAAATTAAATTTAAAATTTTATAAATCTTTTATGTTAATATCAGCGTTCGATTTCTGGAAATTTAGAATTATTCTTTCTTCCCAAACTAAGTAAGCACTTTCAGTTTTCCTAACAACTTTATTTTCTCTGGAAAATTCCCACTGACCTGTTTCGCTTGCTCATAAAATATTCATTTGCAGCGTTTAGGAGTCATCAAACGATTTACATAACAGCTAAATATTTAAAATGTAAATTAACAAAATTTTGCTATTAACCTGACGGCTGGTCGAAGCAGCAACAGTGTAGATGAATATAGAATATTTTGGCGTAGAAGTATAGGTTGCGAAGGGACAGGTCAAATGTAAGATAAAAATAAATATTTAGTTAGATTTTAGATAATAATTTTAAATAAATAAGCTTAAGCTGATAATCAATTTATAAAATGATTAACTTCAGCATATTTTAGCTTAAAATGATATATATAGTTACTTGTTGGTAAATTTTCAGGATAAAATAGTGTAGGGTAGAATATAACTTACAGTCAATACATTTTATTTAGAGAGCTATAAGTTAGTAACTCTGTTGGTATAATAAAGATAAACAAAAATTTTAAATGATAAAGAATTGAGAATAATTAAGAGTAATAATTTCTATAAACAAAAAGACCCTTCTAAAGCTCGCTAAGGGTTAAAATGCCTACGTTCTTCAGAAACTTATTGTTTATTTTTAGTTGATCAAAGATTTTTTATTCATCAAGGTACATTTTTTCATCATAAAATAATATAAAAAATTTTAACTTTAGAGAGATTTTCAAATATTTTTTTTGTTAATAATTAGGACAAAAAGGCTTTTATAAAGGCCAGTAATAATTAGGACAAACAGAGCCTTCTAAAGCTAGCTAAGGGTTAAAATTAACAATACAAATTTTCCTTACAGATTTTTGACAGACTTACATACGAGCTCGTGGATTTTTTTACTAATTTAAATATTATTTTTTAATATATAATTTTTTTTTAATATATATTTTCTTTTTTGTTTAATTTACAAAATTGATATTTAAAAAAATCTAAGAAAATTTTTACCCATAAAATTTGTAAGCGAAAATGTGCAAAGCGTAAGCGTTGAAAAACGCACTCAGTGTAAATGATGAATATAGCCAAAAATACACAAGCACATACAAAAGTTACCAAAAACTGCGCTGAAAGTGTGCAAACACCGACTAAAACAATATTTATGCGCAAGGCGAGCGCAACTGAGCAATGTTTATATACAGCAGACGAGTATGTGTAACGGCATATATACTCGTTGCTGAGAGCAAATACCTGCTGAATCAAGGTGACGTGCTACTAAAGTTAGTAGTTGTGCGCGCAGCGGGAAAAATGGCAGCAAAAGCCACTTTCATTCGCAAATATCGCGCAATTCACGTATATATGTATACAAGTATGAGTGCATGTGTATATGTGTGTTTGAGTTATCAGCACACCTTTTTCGTTAGCTAAATATAAGTGGCTTTAAGTGCTTGCTGTTGCACACTACTATCTGTGGCAAGCAGCTGCGCGCACTTTTTCACTTAAGCGCAGATATTTACTTAGTATGTGTGATATACGTGTATGTGTATGTGTGAGTGCTGAGTGCCACGTTCGTCTCGGTAGTTGCTGCACGTTTCATGAGCTTCATCATACTCTCACTTAAGTAAAAGTAGGTAAGCGCACCATTCACGTACATTGTAGCAGCTGATATACTTTCTACTTCATTGTGCTTATTCAACAACTGGCAGCCTGCAACTGGCAGGGCAACTGACAACTGTTTCGGTTGTGCAAAGATACCGCAATCGGCAACCGCAAACTTTTTAAACTTTACCTGTGTGTGTGTGCAAGTTTCAGCGCTGCAAGCGCAATTAAACCACGAAACGCCATTCATCTGAATGAGCCGAAGTCGAAGGTTCGCGCTTTAACCCCGTGAAGGTTGTGCGCGCAAAGTTTGTTGACCATCTAATAAAAGGTAAATAATAGTTTTGACATTTGCTGGCGCTTGATGAGGGTTTAAGTGACTGCTGCTGGTAGTGATTAGTGCAAACTGAATGGTTGAGGGTAGTACTTAATTAAATGTAGTTTTCAGAAACTTTACTGCCTTCAAAAAGCTGTGAAGGTGCGCTGGGAATGAAAGTTGCTACTTAAAAAATGCGAAACTTAAGTAAAACTTAAGAAAATTTCGATAAAATAAAACGTAAATTTACTAAGAAAATGTTGCAAACAAAAATTAAGCATATATTACAAAAAACTTAAGTGAAACTTAAGAAAAACTTTAGTGAAACAAAAAAAATATTTGAAGAAATATTATGAAAATTTACTTAACAGCAAAAATTATCAAAAATTATTGCGTTACAAGTAAAAATATCTTTTAAAAAATATGAAACTTACGTAAAAATTTAGAAAATTTTAAAGAAATATAGTGTAAATTTACTTAGAAAAAAATATAATCAAAAATTACAAAACTTTTTGCAAAAACTTAAGTGATGCTTAAGATAAACTTAGTGGAAATTTAGAAGGGATGTAGAGGAAATATAACAAGAAGCAACTTCAATAAAAACTATTTCACTAAAACTGAATTGTTTTATTAAAATATGCGAAACTTAAGTAAAACTTAAGAAAATGTATATTTATTGTACACAAATTTATTTAGAAACTACCGAAATTCAAAATTAAACATTTATTTCAAAAACTTAAGTTGTACTTTAAAAAAACTTAAGTAAGACTTAAGGAAGTTTAGAAGAAATGCAGTGCAAATTTCGTTAGAAGCAATAAAATATGCGAAACTTAAGTAAAACTTTGTTAGTTGTAACTTAATGAAGGCTTAAGCAAACCTAATGAAAAACTTAAGTACGTTAAAAAAAGCTAAAAGTGGTATAAAGTAAATTAAAGCCCTATATAGCTTAAGATATGTTATAACTTTGAAAACTTACGAAAAACTTAAGCGCCTAATGAGAAAGCTGCAAAGAGTGCTATTGAGTGAAGAAAAACTATAAACTGCTTAAGCTAAGAGGTAACTTATTGAAAACTTAAGCAAAACGAATAAAAAACTTAAGCTCTTAAATGAAAAAATAACTGCTTAAGGCGTTGTTAAGTGAATTAAAGCTTTAAATTGCTTACGACAAGTTATGATTTTAAAAACTTAGCTAAAGCTTAAGCACTTAAGTGAATAAAGCTGCAAACAGCGCTGGTAAGAGAAAAAATCTATAAGTTGCTTAAGTTAAGAGATAACTTATTGAAAACTTAAACAAAACTTAAGCACTTAAATGAAAAAATTACTTGTTTTAAACCTTTTAGCTGTTAAACACACATAAATTGAGCAATAGTTTCTTAAACGTGTAAGTGAATACTTAGCACAACTCGAAGTCAAGCAGCAATTGAACCACATTTAAGCAAAATTTTCCTCTTTCTTCTTTAATATGGACTGCGCTCAATTTAAAAGTGCTTTGCTTAGAACTTGAGCTGCTTTTTTCCCGGCTCTGCATGCTGTTAATCCGGCAAGTGCACTCGTAAGCCTCTAAGTGTCCTTGAAGTGCTTCATTTGTATTTCATTTCCTTTTCTGCTCAAGTGCCACAAGCACTTTTGCTACCATACATGTGACATATGACAGTGCAATGTCCAGTTAACCGGTCGTCGTTGAATATGTATGCATGTTAGGAGCAGCACATCGGCGAACGATTGAACGCTGCTGGCAATACAAATTGCAAACAAGTGATGACTGAAAAATTCATACTCATGAATGTGTACTTACTTATGTGCATATGAGCATATGAGCATATGGCGGCAGGCAACGCTTCAGCTGTCTGAACTTTTGCATGTGCGTGTAAGTGTATATATAAGTATGTAAGCGTACAAAAAGTATGTGAGTATGTGAGTATAAAGATGAAATCAAATTCCACGGTGAACAAAAATCTGGCAGGATATGCAAAAAGGATATGAATATTCAAAGCTTAAGTTTTTTCTCTTCTTTTTTCTTCTCAGACGAGCTTTGGGTCAAAAATGATACAAAAAAAACTTACGCAAAAGAATTTTAATACACCCAAAATTACTACAACACAGGGGAAGAGAAATTATTACAAATTTTCTTTTCTTTTGTTTTTGCATTTTTCTGAAGCGCTCAGCTGTCCTCGCCGACTCTTTTGAATTGAAGTGCTGCAGCTGGGTTTTTTATTTAAATTCATGTGCTTCTAAGTATTATGTGCTCCACCCCCAAGCAGAAAAAGGAGAATTATGCGCAAAAGTTCATTGCATACTTTCGGGCGACAAAATGTGTAACGAGCGCAATTACTTCTTGCTCACAAACATTTTTCGACTGCAAGGATGCGCACAGCATGAAAAAGTTGCACAGATAAAAAGATATTTTGTGTTGAATTGCATTTTCATTTAATTTGGCATGCAACCGCCACAGGAATGTGAGCTTAGTTAACTTTGAAACGTTACGTATGTGAGGTAGTGGGAGCTACCCACCAGGAATTTGATAGAAAATATATACTACTTAACAGAAAGTTTTGCGAAAAGGCAGAACAATATGTGGCTTTTAGGGACAGTTGCAAATTAACTGATATTTATCGATAAATGACAAGTAATAAATATCGAAAAATTAATAAAACGAAAACCACAAAAATCGAAAAAATATCGATTACCGATAAATGTAATTAATGAAATATTTCGGTCACTTATATATGTATATCGATAAATGATAAAATAAAGATATGGAACAAAAAAACGATAAACACAAATATCGATAATTGATGAATAAAATATATTGATTACTTAAACATATACAGATGTATGTATATCGATCGATTATAAATTAAAGATATAAAAAAATTATAAAAAAAAACGATAAGCACAAAAAGCGATTATGAAAATATCGATAACTGGAAAATATCGATAAATTGTCAATAATAAAACAAATTAACAACCACATATGATAAAATCTAAGCAATAAACAAGATGTGACAAATGGCATATGATAAATAGTAAATATCGATAAATGACAAGCTCTAAAGAATAACTGATAAATAATTATAAATGGCAAACGATAGTTTATTAATGGAACACAATATAAAATACATGATTAATATCGATAAACGGTATATAGTAATCGATAATTTAATAATATGAATAGTCAACTGTTGTTAAAGGAAAAGTATCTATAAATCGTATACATCAAATGGAAGTTAACGATATATGTCGATAAATATCAAACTATAAAAGCCATGTGCTAATTATCGACTATTTATAAATGGCTAACAATAAACGAAAAATGATAAACAGTTAACCATAACCGATTATTGTCAAAAGATAAGAGGCAAATTACAGACGATAACAGGGAAGGATATCGATATATGATAAAAATATTAACTGCTAAAATATAAAAAAAAAAATTATAAATTACTTGAAATGAAAAACATTAATAAATATGTTTACAAATTATAAATTGCGAACGATAAATAAAAAATATCGATAAACGATATATCATAAATCATAAATATCGATAATGTATGTGTAAGAAATATCGACATTTATTAAATATCGATAAATATGAAGCATCGACACCTATTAAATATCGATACATAAATAATATCGACATACAATAAATAAAATATGAAATATCACTAAACTATACAATAAATATCGATAAACATTAACTAATGGTTAGCTGATCGAACCTCCACTTACTTAACTGGTTTAAATATTTATCGCTAAATACCGATAAATACTAAACATTGATAAACAAAAAATATCGATAATGATCGGTATCTGAAGGACTCTGCACTTACCAACTGGGTTGGAGGCTAAAAGCTCAAATAAAGAAGGTGAAAAATTTATTATTATACCCTTCCCAAAAAATGCTCGCAGTAAGAACTACATGTATTTTTTTGTGAAATTACGAATTACAGTAATTGTACAGACACCCTTAACGGCTGAAATTTTCTGCACAGCGAAAGTGTGTCACAAATTTTGGAAAAGTTTCGCTAAAACGAAACTAAAACGACAAAATCAACTTCGTGTATGTGCGTGCCTTCGCAAAACTGTGTGTGGGGGCACATCCGTGAATGTGTATATGCGTGCGTGTGTATGAGCATGAGGACGCGTATGTTGGCGCAAAGGTAATGATGCTATGCTATAAACTTTTTCAATTTGTTTATGAATGCCAATGTAATGAGACTTAAAATAAATTATAGTTGAGACTTTGAGTAAAAAGTTAATGTGTAACGGAAGCGGAAGAAAGTGTGAAACTTTCAATGAGCCGGGGAAGTCAGCGAAATGCACTGAAGCAGTTAAGGGCGAGAAGAAATGAAAAAAAAAGAAACTGAACTACTGACATTGAAAGCGCGTGCAGGCATTCGTAGGTAAAATGTCAAGGAATGCTGGCGAAAATAATAGCTGAATGAAATTACCGCCACTACTTAGGCGCTTGCAAGGAACTGATTAATAATTATTTCTATAAAATGAAGAAATTAACTTAGGAAAATTTAACAGTAATTTTAAGAAATTTTGGGATTTTTAAAATTTCTGTGTCAAAGCGGGCAGATCTGAACGTCAAACTAGAGAGCGAAGTTTTGAATAAAATTTTTGTTTAAAAACTTAATTTAAATTTTAAATAAAAAAAATTTCACAAAAAAAACACAATTTTGTTTATTTCTGGCGTTTTTAAATACTTTTCACAGACTTTCAAATTTTATGATTTAAATATTTCGTGCTAAAAAAATTTCAAAAATAAAAAACAAAAATTTTTTAAAAATTTTTTGCAGAATATTATTAGAATGCTACATCGTATTTTTTGTAAAGAAAAAAATTAAAAATATTTTGAAATATATTTTTTGAAAAAAATTAAAGAAATTGTAAAAATATATTTTAAATAATAAATAAATTTAAAAAAATAATTAACAAAAAAATTGAAATTGTACTCAAAAATATTTTTCATAAAAAAACTTTCATAAAAGCTTTGTCTTTTTTCTATTAAGAAAAGAAATTAAAAATATTTTAAAATATATTTCTGAAAAAAATTAAATAAAAAAACTTTTTAAAGACTCGAATTCGTTCTCAAAAATATTTTATAATACATAAAAAACTTTCATATCAATCTTTAGATAAATATAATTGATTAGCGGTTTACTTTTCATATTCATTAATATTTCCAAATTTATTAGAAATATTTTAAAATATAAAAAAATTAATATTTAATTTATTTTATATTTTTTTTTAATTTTTTTGTAATCTTATACTTTATTATTTTCTTTTTCATTTTTTTTTTACTAAGAGGTGCAGCTTTGATATTAATTTAATATGAAATTTCCATTGCCGTTGTCATCTAATTGAAATTAAGAACTCACACCCCGCGTCTACTTTCACTGCTATGCCTACTTCCTGCTGAGTGCTTTTAATGCGCCTGTTGCTATGCAACACTTTTGGCAATGTCACATATGTATTATTTGCTTATTTGCTTAAACTCGATTAACAACACTCCGCACACCAAAAATATAAATGATTACATTTGATGATGATACACCCAGAAGTGATGGCCAAAAAATGCTGAAATGCTGAAAGGTAGCAATAAAAGCATCAAAACGCAAGATGAAGCAAAACAAGCTTGCGAGGAGGTAGAAAGGCAGGCAGACAATCAGCTTAGCACTCAGCGCGCTGACAGCTGAGGAAAGGAAGCACAGCAACCATCAATCCTCGTTCATCATTGTCGCAGTGTGTTGGTGTTAATTTCATAACGGTAAACACACATGTATAACACTCATAAGCATATGTGTAAGCAAATATTGCAGTTATATAATAAACAGTAAGTTTTATATATAGAGGACGAGAAAAAGCGAGCAGAAGCGAACAGAAGCGCGAGCAGGACAGCAAGTAGTCTGTGTTTGTTTATACACCTTCCGTCAAGGCAAAAGTAAACCAAAACATGAAAAACGCAATAACAACAAAAATTGACAGCCGCAAACGCTCCCAAGTTC
Organism: Bactrocera correcta; assembly: GCA_027475135.1. Classification (NCBI taxonomy): domain Eukaryota; kingdom Metazoa; phylum Arthropoda; class Insecta; order Diptera; family Tephritidae; genus Bactrocera; species Bactrocera correcta. Next base: position 1,311,310 of record CM050322.1, read on the forward strand.
CATACGCCATTTCTTTTCATATTTACATTAGTGTTGAAAGCAAACGTTCACAAATGTGCTTAAGGTAGTGCTTGCTAGTTGTTTGTTGGTATGTGTGCGGCTTCCTGTGTGATTGTAATTAATATTATATCTGAGCATTTTTTCTTGTTTATTTCCCAGCAAATTGATTACTTTTTCTAAAGCACACAAACATTTATAAACACACACACACATACTCATGGTGGTTCATATATCAATTTTTAATGTAAATAATGATGAAATGGTCTCTTGCTTCAGACGCAAGTAAAACAAAGCAAATATGCTGGGTAAATAAATAATGCCAAGGAGAAATGCGCAAATGTGCCAAAATTATATATTATTGCATAACCACTAGGCGCACTGGTGCTTTATAGGAGGACATGTTGTTTATTGAAATTAAATTCAAGTGCTTTAGAAGGGTTGGAAGTGGTTCAGAGAATTAATTTTCACTGGTGATATGACAAGTACACATTTTTAAAATGTAATTATCTACAAATACTTATATGTTTTTGTGCATGAATGTATGTACAAATGTGTATGAACATATGTGTGTCCCTAAAAATTTATATATTTAGTAAAAGCAAGCCCGCGAATGCAAAGTTCAGCAGAATTTATATACGAAAATTACTGAAATGCTATTAACAAAAGTTTTATTAACTTTAAAAAAATTTAAATTACAACTGTTATACAAAAACTGTTATAACATTCGTTTTGATTTATTTTTTAATATTTGTTCAAAATCGTGATGAGAAATTTAATTTTACCAATTTTCTGAAATTTAACTGTCATTTTACTAAACTGTTATACATCAATCTGTTATACAAAACTGTTATACTGAAAGCAACATTCAATATTCAACTGATTTTGTAGAAGAAAGTTACTGAAATGCTGTTAACAGCAGTTTTAAATAATTGAAAAAATAATAATAATTGTAGTTGTTATACATAAACTGTTAGAATATTCGTTTTGATATATTCCTCAATATTTGCCCAATATTGTGATGAGAAATTTAATTTTACCAACTTTTTAAAATTCAATTTTTATATTAACGAACTGTTATACATTAATCTGTTATACAAAACTGTTATACTTTATGCAAAAAATGCACACTTCAGCAGATTTTGTAGAAGAAAACTACTCAAATGCTGTTACAACAGTTTTAAATAATAAAAATTAGATATAACAACTGTTATACAACAGCCGTTAAAACATTCATTTTGATATATTTTTAAGCTTTTTGCAACGATACGGTGAGACATGTATCTAAATTTTTAAAATTTAACTGTTATATTACTAAACTGTTATACATAAATTTGTTATAATACAACATAATTTCAAAAATCAAAACACGCGACACTATGCGTTTTTCAACTGTTATACCGCAACAATTCATGCATTTAACTAAACTGTTATACACCAATCCGTTATACTACAAAACTGTTATACTTCATTATAATTGAAAAATTTTCAAAAATACCAGATCACCATATATTTGGAAACTGTTATAAACAGAGAATAATGTCGACAAATTTTTACACAACACAAAACGGTTATACAGCGAATGCGTTCCTTGCATCGTCGTGTTAAAAGCTGCGAGTCCCTTTTATGTTTGCTATATTTTCGATTCAGCGTTTTAATAATTGTACTAAACTGTATCCTGATTTTCTTCCAAGTACTGAAGCGCTTTGGGAACAAGAGAACAGGTGTATGCTAAAGCTCAAATTATATTTTCAAAGGAAAATTAGTTTAATTCAAATATGTTCTAATTCTTAGTCTGGAATAAGGGTTCATGTAATTTTAGTCAATATTATTGAAGAGTTTATTCATTATAAAGGAGCGACAAAGTTGGAAAGAAGAATAAAAATTTCGACGGAGAGATAAATGCATATAAAGACAGAAGCATAGGCGCTCAGCGCAATTCTAGGTTTTCTTAAGAAATGAGTTTTTGAAAAACTTCAAGCGTTTTTGCTTCAACAACAATATTTGATATGTCTGCTATTGAGTGGTTTCAATTGCAAAGAGATTGTTAATATACTTTAAGAAATAGCACTATATTCGAAACCACTGGACCCTAAGGCAAAAATCCAGGCAATAAATTATTAATGCGCTTTTCATTTGCTGACCGCTTATCATTGCCTAGAAGTGTACGAGTCAAAGGTTTGTGGGTAGCGACGACCATTATTGATAGCATAAAAAGGTCAATCCAAGGGTCACTCAACACATACATCACGAAATTAAAATTGAAGCGGAAGGAAAACATTTTATGCCACATTTGCTTTTATTAAATTGTCAGCTTAAGGTGGGCTGACAGCTTTTTAGCTGTGCTTTTTGCAAAGGATGAAAGGATAAACTAGAAATAAACTATCAAAAAAGGAAATTGATGATGTAAAAAGGAAGTGGGCGTATGTTTGCTTGAAACAAATGCGCTTTGAAAATACAGTTATGAGCGGGCCAATGATGGATGCCACAACTAATAGAAGAAAGTGCTGCTGAATTACTTTGTTTTGTATTAAAGACTACTGAAGTTAGCGTGGCAGAGTATATGTTAGCGCATTTGAATGTATGTGTGTGTGTGTGGCTATGAGCTATAAGATTGAGTGGCGCGCGGTCAAAGTTGCCTCCATATTGATTGGCTTTTGAGCAGCTCAGCAGCAGCAGGCATATAAATATCCAACTGCCATATACATATAAACACACACAATTTCATAAATGTGCGCCAATGCCGTGAGTAAGGTAATATTTATTGAGTTTGACCGTTACTCACATAACTTTATTATATAATATGTGTGTATGCGCTTGGCTTTGGACTAAAACAGGTTAAGGTTCAGGCTACGCGGCGCATAAATTTTCTCTGACCTGTGGACAAAAACAGAACAGTACGCTCAGCAAGCGCACACATACATACACACAAACGTAGTAAGTTCGTAGTAAGATGTAAGTATATCAATTGTAACTAAACAGTTAGTAAAATTGTTGGATAAGATAACTCATTTTTCACATATGCTTTACGGCAGAAAGTTTTGATCTCACATTGGGCACACATATACATATGTATGTATGTAAATGTTTCAGAGGATTCCATGTTTGATAATATAAACAAGAAACCTCGGCTCCACCAAAGCTGTAATAACCTACACATTTGTAAATTTTGTTACATAAAAAGGTATAAAAAGATTTTTATCTCGATTTTTTTCGAGCAGTTTGTACGGCAGCCATATGCTATAGTGGTCCGATCTGAAATTTTTTTTTTCAAATATTGTAGCGCTGACTTTGGTAGTAATCTATATTAAATTTGGTGAAAATTACTAACCAAATAAAAAAGTTTTCCATACAATGACTTGATTTTGATCGTTCAGTTTATATGGCAGCTATATGCTATAGTGGTCCGATATCGGCGTTTCCAACAAATAAGCAGCCCCTTGAGAAGAAAAAAACGTGTGCAAAATTTCAGAATGATAACTCAAAAATGTAGGAACAAATTGGAGTATATTTCTCCGATGTTTCCTTCTGAGTATCCCAACCTTTTCGACAAATTTAATAAACTCCACTAAGGGTAATAAAAATAAAAACATGGAAAACTCACTGTCACAGCATAGTTTCAGTATTTATACACAGCACTTTCTACATATGCCGCCTTTTGGGCTTAACCTTACACATCATCTCACATACACACACATGTCATACAGCTAGAATTAGTATGCCCTCTTCGCCTGCTTAATATTTTATTCGCAGCACTAAGCACTCACACCGCCGCTGCTAAATTAGTTTTGCAACATTTATTAGAAACTTTTGACTCGTCCTTTCTTTTTCGGGGCGCATTTTGTATATGTGTGTGTGTGTCTGATAGCTGAAGAAATTAAATTGTATGCTGCCGGAAATCACACACATTTGTTTACTTTCACTTCAAATGCTGCCATTCAGTGCATGTAAACACGTTTGGAAACATAAATATTTTCAAAGAAAGCAAAACTGCAACACAAATAACAAAAACATGCAATATATCTCGCTTGCCTACCATATCATTTGATTTCAGCACACATTTGTCGTAGTTTTGGCAACTTTTTCCCTTGTCAAAGTTTGTTTGAGTATTTAATTATTTTTACTTTGTTTAACAAGCTTGTCTGCTGGCATTCGAAAGGTCGAGGCATCTAAATTTTACAAACATAAAGGTTTTATGTGTGAGGAGAAGAAATTGAAGAGGTAAAATAATTGAGAAAAGACAGCTTTTTTGTCATATAAATCATATTTAATGTAATGAAATTTATAAGTAAATACTCGTAAAATATAATAATAAATCACAAAAACTATAAGCAAAACGAAAAAACTATATTTAAAGCATAAAAATTTGCGACAAAAAATTGTAAATAATAAAAATGTGTGAAAAAATTTCCGAACTTAAATTTTTTTTTTTAAATTGGAAAGTCCAAAAAATTTACTAATTATAAAAATTATAATTGAAAAAAATATGTAAATTAAAAAAATTAAATAATTACGAAAAAAAATAACAAAAAATTCGAAGTAAACTAAAAATTAAAAAATTATAAAAAAAAAAATATTTAAAAAAAAATTTAAGAAAATTATAATTATAAAAAAATTCAAGATTTTTAATAAGAAAAAATAAATAAAATAATTAAGAAAAAATTAAAAAAAAAAAATGAGAAATAAAAAAAAAATAAAAACTTATGAAAATTAAAAAAAATAATATTGAAAAAAGAATAAATATAAAAAATAATAGAAATAGATTTTTAATAATAAAAAAAAATAAAATAATTTAAAAAAAATTAAAAAAAAATGAGAAATAAAAAATAAATAAAAACTAATGAAAATTAAAAAAAATAATATTGAAAAAAGAATAAATATAAAAAATAATAGAAATAGAAATAGATTTTCGTAACGCTATTACTTAAAGATTTCACCAGCTAATGGCTATGACAAAAACTGGAAAAAATTAATAATAAAAAAAATAAAATACCTAAGAAAAAATTGAAAAAAAATTGTATAAAAAATAAAAAAAAAATTTAAATTTAAAAAAGAAAAAAAGACAAAATTCGTAGTTGTTTAGTTTGCGTATATAAAATAGATCTTCAAATACTAATGACTATGTCAAAAAATGGAAAAAATTAATAATAATAAAAATAAAATAATTAATTCTTATTAATAAAAAAAAAATAAAATAATGGAAAAAATTAATAAAAACTTAAAAATAAAATTAAAAAAAATAAAATACATAAAACAAAACTTTTCAATTTAAAAACTTTTTATGTCCGCATATAAAATAGAAATTCAAAACGCAACTATTTACTGATTTCACAGTCTAATAAGTAAGTCAAAAAATGGAAAAAATTAATAATAAAAAATATAAATTAAAAAAAAAAAAAATTTAAAAAATTTAAAAAAAAAAAATTCAGAATTAAAGAAAAAAAATTTTGAAAAAATTAAAATTTAAGAAAAAAATAAAAGAATAAAATTTAAAACCAAGAAAAATATAAAATTAAAAAAATAATAATAATTTATATAAAAAAATTCCAAAATTTTTTATTTCCGTATATAAAATAGATCTATTTACAGAAAATTGTAATTTTTTTAAATATTTAATTTCCAAAACTATTAATTTTTCAGAAATTTTGTTGCTATTTCGAAGTGTAATGCGATTTTTTATATTGTTCAAATAAATTTTTTTAGTCAGTCATTAATTTATTTTAAATATGAATTATTAAAAATTTAATTATTTTTTTACTGTCACAATTTACTCGAACAAATAACGTTCCAGTTTTGAGCTCCCCATTATTGTCAGTATAATAAGACAGCTGTCGGCGGTAGCGCGCCCGGTATTTAAAGAATATACATATACAAATAAACACAATGCTCTACAGCCAGCACATTCCTGCCAGCATTTTACCACTCTGCCCACATAAGCATACACACAGAAAGACACAAACATCAGAAATCAACCTGGCAGCTATACAAACAAGCACAGTTTCTTGCAATTTTCTTTTGTCTACTTATATCTTTCATTCAACAGCTGTTTGTTTTTCTGCTGCTGCGACTCAATTTCTTTTTCTTTTTCTTTTCACTTTTTCAATTTCTTTAAGTTGAATGTTTACTTGTATACTTTCTCCTTTTGCTTTCCATCTCTCTGTTATTTCAACGTAAATTCGTTGTTGTCTTACTTTTTGTTGAAGTATTGCCTTTTAGGCTTCATACATTTTGCAAAAAGTCTACAGTCGCTCGAGTGCATAAAATTTCCGAAATTTTCCATGCCTTTCATTGCGCTTCGTTTGGTGCATCACGGCGTATGAGTGATATTTAATGAAATTATTTGTTTAAAGCTTGTTAAGGGCATTTAACACAGAGTTGGTTACCGTTGTTGAAGCTGAATATACAGCTTACAGTTGATTATGGCGGCGTGGCAATTATGCAGGCTGTTATTTAAGGCTTTAAATATTATATTTGACGAAATTTTTGCCGAAAGCGTTTTAGAAGAAAAGATTTTACAATATAAAAATTTAAAAATTAAATATTTGTAATAAAAATTAAATAGTTATGCCAACCTGCCTTACGCTTTTTCTAGAAAAAACTGAAAAAAATAAAAAGGGTTGCCATAACTATTTTATTCAATAATAAATTTTACTTATTGTTTAAAGGAAATTACTTTCACTGGAATTAAGAAAAAATAAAAATTGAATTTGAAACACATTTCAAAATAGGCTTGCCAACTATTTTTTTATTTCAAAAAATGTGGGGGATACCAACTTCTCAAGGCCTACATAACCTAATATAATTTTAAAAGAATATTTATTTCTTATGCCAACCTCTTTTACGACATATTTCTAAATAATTGCAAATAGGGTTGCCACATTTTTTTATTTATAAATATACACACATACATACATATATAAAATTTAGGTATATATAAAAATTTTTTACGATGTTAAAAACCTAAAAATGCTGTATATACAAAATTTTTGAAAATAGGGTTGCCAACTTTTTTTTTTTAATTTATACAAAAAATTTCCGAAATGAAAAATAGTGCCAGAATTGAATGTAATTTGATTATATGTTGTACCAAAAAATAGCGTTGCCACCATAATACAAATCAAAAAATTTGAATTTACAAAATTTTTGCTCTTCACGTGGACTTATCTCTTTTACAATAGGACAGCTTAATACTTATATTTAAAAAACTAAATTTCTAGTTAGAGTTGCCAATAAATATTTTAAATATTTTGCTTAAAATACAGCAGGGTTTCCATATCCTTGCAAACTATCATAAATATTTAAATGTATTAAGGGCAAGAAGTTCTAAAAACTAAGCGATTATCAAGCTTGCCACCGAATTTGTATAGAGTAAGAGTTATTATCAAAGGGTTGCCAACTGCAATTGAAATCGAATAGTGTTTATTTCACTTATTTACAAAGGGGTTGATATTATATTCTGAAATTACTTAAAAAACCAGTCAGTAACACTTACATAGAGCTGCCATGAAAACTTTGGTACCAGTTCAATTGCAAAAATTAAGGTTGCCACATATTCGCATACATACATTATTAAATTTACAATTTTTTTAATTAACTGAAAAATAATATTTTTTTTTGCTTATTAAAAATATATATCATTATCTAATAATAAAATAGTTTATAAACCAGCACAGGGTTGCCATGTTTTTTTTTTGGGAAAAAATTAAGAACTTATATAAAGATTTCTGAAAAGAAACTAAACTATTGTTATTTTTCGCTTACGAATAAAATGTATGGTTCATAATGCAAAAACTCTATTAGGGTTGCCAAGTATTTTTATTTCATTTTTAAAGCAAAGCTTGTAAAATTCAAAAAAATACCAGTAGAGTTTATTAAATTGTAAGTCGTACGTATTTTAAAATTATTTAACGCCATAGATGTCCTCCATGTAATAATTTAATAGGGTTGCCAAGTATTCTTACTACTTGTTTTTAAAAAAATGTACAGAATTGTAAAAAAATATTTATTTTCTCCACTTCTTATTCATTATTCTTCGCCCTATGCAACCGCCTCTTACAACTTCTCCTCCTGTTCTTTGCAAATTTATTTTCTACCGCAACAACAACAGCAGCCATGATTGCATCACGCCTTCGGCACCAGCTGCCAGTCTAATGAATCGCATTAAAACGTGGATTTATTGAAACAAATTGATTTTCGACGACACCGAAAAATCTGTTTAACCACAACGGCAGCCATCAGCGGCGCTGAAGTGATTTAAATGTCGAGAGAGTAAACAGCTGTGCTGTTGATGGCTCAAAGGAATTATTTAAATTTATAGATAGAACGTACAAGCAGCGGCGTAGAATGCTAGTAGCACGCAACCAAACAAATAGCAAACACAGTCTATGCTAAATTAATCACGGATTTCGTTTGAGCGCCTGAAAATAGACTATACACCTGCCGGCTGGTCGTTGAAAGTGTGTGGATGAGGCAAGTGTTGTAAGGGATTACGCAACATGGCAGCACAAAGCAGGGATTAAATGGTAATTAATGACAGTAGTCAGGCACAAGACGAAAAGGAAAACGAACACAAGAAAAAATAAGAAAATAGACGCAAAACAAGAAAAATAATTGCAGACTTGTTGCGCCATAGTGACAAACACAAATGGTCGCCGACCATTACTGCATTAGATGTGCTGAATGAAGCTAATAAGATGAACGTGGTAATTAAGCACAGTGTGGCGTTGGTAATTATATAGTGTACAAAAAAAAAACAAAAAAACAAACAAAAAAGTAAAAATCACGGACCATAAGAAAAAAGTTGTCTGTAAGCCATTAAGTAAGCAAAGACGATTTATTAACTTAATAATAAAAATTACCGTTTTTTGTTGCTTCTGTGCGACGGACTACACTTGGTTGCCGGCTTAGCGTCTCCAACCCACTGTTTATGCAGAAAATCTTGGTACGGACTTTTTCGCCAGCTGTTGTCTGAGTTGATTAGGCTTAAATCTGTGTTTAACTATTATTAATGCGATTTTCATAAACACTGTCGCTGTCGTTGGTAACAACCAGTGGGCGCATAAAGGTAGGCAACACAAAAGAGCTTTATCAAGGGAGTAGAGTTCTCATGAAAACATAGCACGGCAAATTTTCCTAGAAACGTATGTAGGGAGTTGTTAAAAGAGCTAATAATAACAATTGATGCATTTGTTCTGACCCTTAAGCACATTTTCAATGTGAATATGTAAAATCATAGCATAACTACAGGCGCTGCTTGATTTGTTGACAATTTTCAGCATATTGCTTTTAAATATGAGTATATTTATTGCATGAACATAGGCGTTGCTAACTTTTGGTATGCAAAAATATTGGTTTTCGCTAGGTCAAAATTGATTTTGATTTCTTCCCAATTTTTGTCGGTTTACCGAAAGTTTTAAATGAAACTTTTTTTCAAAATGAAGTTATTTAAGCAAATTTTTTATGTGTATGAGTAAATTTATAGCATAAACATAAGTGTTGCAGAATTTTTTATTCCAAAATATTGGTTATCGCTAGAATTTAAATTCTTTCTTGTAAATGCTCATTTAACATGAAATAAATGCGTTTTTCACTTTGGTGATCAAAATTTGTGTTTGGGAAAAACTTGAGCATATCAACAGGGGCAGCATAGCTTTTTTAGCAGTTTTTTGCTTTTCACTAGTCTTACTATAACTTATAGTGCTTTATGTATACTATTTTCCTTCAAAATCTGAAGTTAAGTCTGACAGATGGGAAATTATAGCATACCTGTAGGGGTTTTTTGCTGTTTTTCTCTAGTTCTATTTAAGCTTCAAATAGATTTATGCCAATTTTAAGTCTTTTCCACAAAATTTCAAGCACAAATCAAAAATATTCAGTAAGTGTGGCGTGTATTAAAAAAAGTTTAGCATAAACCAAGGGGCCAGTTGCCTTGTTTTTAAATTTAGTTATTTCAGAGGTGGTTTTGGTAGATTTTCCATAACATTAGAGTTCTTATAACCGTTTTCATTAAATACTGTAAGAGTTTACCGCATTTAGAACATGTGGGAAAACCTTTAACATATCTGTAGGCGCTACTGGCTTTTTAAATTAAATATATTTTGTTATTGGCCTTCTTCTTTATCATATTTAATATAATTTTAGACGTTTATATTCAACAGCAATTTAAAATAAATTTTAAAATTGAAACAATATAGCATATCTTAAGGCGCAATCATATATCTTATCAATAAGAAGCTTAATTTGTTTTTGTACAACCGCAGTAAACAACTGGTATCTTTGGCAGTTATTGACACATAAAACTATAAGCAATTTGATGGCAGATATGCACATTTGTTGCATACATTTAGGCGTGATCAATAACTTACACTAAAAAGGCGCTTATCAATAATAAATGTGAAAATCAAAGCGTCGCCAACAACTACTGTCTGCAGCAATTACTGTTATATGCTTGCAATTCATTTGCTTCAATTTGCGGTACTTTAAATTTATAATTTATTTTCCTATTAATTTTGTATAACTTTAGTTTGTCAAAAGTTTATCACTAATTACACATTTATCCGCTTAAGATATTTGCCATACACAAACGCATAAAATATTTAGCTTTTCGAGGCAAAATTTATTGCACTTAGCAGAAATTGCACGTGTGTGTGTTTGTGTAAATGTGAGAATGTGCGTAAATTTAACTTATGACCAAAAACTTGATAATAATAATTGCCTATGCAAGCATAAGAAACCGAAATGCATAAATTGTTGGAAATTACGGTGTGATGTGTGTGCGCGTTGCATACATTTAGGCGCGCAAATATTCAGCGAAAAGCTCATTATTAATTTCATACCTATTATGCACAGATAAATATTTACATTTATTTATGTTAAGCATAGGTAAATATCGCACGCATCGCCGACTCTGTTTGCTTATTTAAATGCTATCACAGTTTAATAGCTTTTAGGCGCATAGCACATTAATGCAATGTTTAGGTACTTTAAAAGCTTTGCGGAAATTTCATTGAGCGCAGGGAGGGATAACAGTCTGGAGTGGAGATTTCTACTTTCGTCTAATTAAATAAATTCTTCGGTAAATTTAGTTAAACGTTATTTAAAAATTTTTTAAAAATTAAAAAAAAATTAATTAAAATTAATTAGAATGAATTAAAATTAAAAAAAAATTACACATTCATTTCTATTTCTAGAAAGCTTTACTGAACAAAAATTCATTTAAAATTTAAAATTTCTGAAAATCAAATTAATTAATTAAAATTAAAATTTTTTTAACTAAAAATTAGAAAAACTTAATAATAAGTAAAAAATTTCTAATAAAATTGAAGCAAGTTTAAATTTGAATTTTTGAAAATAAAAAAAATTAATTAAATTAAAAAAAGAAAACGATTAAAATTAAAAAAAATAAATTAAATTCAAAAAAAAAAAATACTAATTTCTATTGCTAAAAAGCTCTACTGCACAAAAAATTTTATATTATAATTATCTGAAAATTAAATTAATTAATTACAAAAATTTTTTTACCAAAAATTAAAAGTATATACAATTTTTTAATAAAATTAAATAAAGTTAATTCAAAATTTTTGAAAAAAAAAAATTATTCAAAATTAAAAAAAAAATTATTCAAAATTAAAAAAAAAAAAATTTTAAATATTTAAAAAATTAATTAAATTTAAAAATAAAAACACAATCATTTCTATTTCTTTCAGCTTTTCTGGACAAAAATTTATTTCAAATTGTAAATTTCAGAAAATTTAATTAATTAATTAATTACGAAATTTTTTTGAACTAAAAATTATATTATAATAATAATTATAAAATATTTTAATAAAATTAAGGTTTTAAAAGAAAAATAATTTTTATTAATAAATTTTCATTTTTTTTTTTTTGAAAAATATTAGAATTTTTATTATTTTTTTTTTAAAGAAATCAAAAATTTTTATTATTAATTTGTATAATTTTTTTCAAACAAAAAAAGGAAAATAAAAAAGCACTAAAATACAAAATAGAATAAAGGCTTCGCGGTAATGTTAACAACAGCAAATTTGGTTATTTTAACAGCCTCTATAAAAAAATACATAACTACATATAAGCAAATAAAATATATAACTTTTACTTTGACAGTTGGCTCTATGCCAGTCTCATCCCTTATGAAATATTTTAATCTTAAAAAAATGTAATTTAATACCTTCAATTTTCTAAATTTATTAAACATTTCTGTGCTCCCCATCGCCTTTAACTGATGTTGACGTTGATGTTTCCCTACCTCCAACTGCAGTCAAAAACACCAAGCCACATACAGACACATTCAATTATGTATCCCAACAATAACAAAAGACTGTAGATTGGCAAAACACTATACCAAACTGCTGTCTGTACAACGCAGCAGCCAAATGAGTGACAAGCAACAAAGCTTACACACTGTCAATCCGGCACCCAGCCGCCTGCCACGCGTTGCATGCGTTGGAGATACAGCTGACATAATGACTTCTGTCAGTTGCTTATCAACCGGTGGCTAAAATAAATATCAAATAAGCAAGTAAACAAACAAGCAACGAATAAGAAGTGTGCCGTTATTTTACGCATTCATTTTGGCAATTCGTTTGCATTGCAGCTTTTCTTCGCTGCTTTCACAATGGTAAATGCTTTTTCTTACATTTTCTTACATCTTATCGTCTACATAGGTATATACGAAATAATCCACCAGTTTTTAGGATATCGATCTAGAATTTTGCATACGTCCTTTTTTTTAAAAAGCTACTCACTTGTGGAATCGTCATATGACTGTATCACTATAGCAAAAGTCTTCATATGGAGAACTTTTATATTGACTAGATATCTTCACGAAATTCGGTATGGACTAATTTCTAGAGCTAAGATATAATTTCTTTTTATTGGCTTACTACGAAAAGAATTCGAAAAACATTGGAAAAACAAAAATTTCTAAAAGCAAAGCTATAATCTCCGAAGAAATTGTTTGGATCTGGCTCACTACTATGCTTATAGACTGTCATACAAACCTGAGCGATCAAAATACATGCCTTTGGTATGGACAACTTTTTTGTATGAAAAGATATTTTCATGAAACTTGGCATGTGTTAATATCCAAATCAAAGCTATAATCTCCGAAGAAATTATTTGGATCGGCTCACTATAGCATATAGCTTTTATACAAACTGGCTGATCCAAATCAAGTTCTAATATGGAAAACTTTTTCATTTCAGCAGATATCTACTGAAATTTCCATATACTATTACTCAAGGCAACGCTACAACCTTCAAACATATTTTCCAGTTTGAATCACTAAAGCACATCGACGCTGTGGTGTGTATGTATAGCTTCGGTTGCAGCCAAAGTACATTTTTTCTTGTTTTGTATTGCTTTTGCTATTACCATGGCTTTAATTGTTGTTGTTATTGTTTTCTTAAACTTTTTGTTGTTGCTTTAAATTTTTGTTGTTATTATTACGTAGACATTTCGAGTTGTATTAAATTAATTAGTTTGCGATAATTTTGTGCACGCTGTCTTTATGTGTGTGAGTGACTGTTTGGTTGTATAAGTGTGTGTGTGTGTGCGTGCTCAAGGAGCTGAAAGATGAAAGCTGCAGTGAAAAATGTAAAACACAAATTGAAGCAAATAAGAAAATATAACGGCAAGTTTCTTCATACAAATATGTGCGTATATGTGAAGTGGCAGGAAGTCATACAAACACGCACACAGGCAGGTAAGCGTACATACAATTATTCGTACCTTGCACTGCTGCGCATAACCCTCCGGCTCATAAACTCAAAGCGAATTTTAATTATGTGCCTTGCTCCTTCACCCGGCACTCCTCGCTCTGTTCATCAAGCTCTTTTTGCTTTCATTTCCTGTTTATGCCACTTATCGAAATTATCGCAAACTTGTTGTTGTGCACAGCTGTTGTTGTGCGTGCATAATTTTTCGTGTTGTTTGCTTTAGTTGCTGCTGCTTTGTTGTGCTTGCTGCCTGTCGCCTGTTGCTCACTTTGCTGCTTGACTGCTTTGCGCCTAAAAGTATACCTTCATTTGCAGACAAAATTGCGTACGCACTCGGCAGGTGTACCAGCAGTGCATTGGTATGTGTTTGTGTTGCGTTTGGTGTTCATTTAATTATAGTTGTATGCGTGCGTGTGTATTCTGTCTATCGCTATCTTCTTCACCTTTGGATATTCTTTATTAAAAACTTGTTAAATTTTTAGCTTGAATGCAGATGAAAGCTTGATTTCGGTAAGCTACCCAGCAAAAGGTAGATCAGAATATTAAAAGTTGAATCTTTGATTTTTGTCTTTCCTTTCAAGAAAAGCTCATTTATGATTTTGAAGCAAAAAAAAATTTGACAAAAAGAATTTAAGCGACCTGAGGAACTGGCAACAATTTAGTGCCATCCTGCAGCTCTTCCATTCAGCTGAATCATCAAGAAGAACAGCTAACATAAGAACTGTGAAGAGCTTTGAAGTAAGAAAGCTCTTTATAGGAAAGCTGAAATGTCTCAAAATCTTAACTCAAGTCTAAGCCATCTGGTCTCGCGAAGAGAGTTCCAACACTTTTTAAAGAATGGTAATGAAGAGACCTAAAGAGCTTTTCATAATGAGCTTTCCACAATCCTTCCCAAGACAGACATACTAACCCCATGGACCACGCTTTTTATCAGGGCCGGAGTGGAACTAGATTTGTATTCGACTAAGGCTGCCACTCGGCAGCTACCTCCAAATTATTTCAGGGTGTTTTTGTCTCTACACCACCTACCCTAGAACAGCTTTCCTCAACGAAACTCTATGGAGTCCAATAAATTGCATTACAAATGCTAACACACTGCGCCGAAAATTCACAAACCAACTCAGACACGAAGTCGCCAGCGACCTATAAGCCACCAAGCCACATTTAGCGGACACAGCTCACACACACCAACACACCCAAGCAAACCGCGTTCATTATAGAGCAGATAAAGGGCATTTAAAGCTAATTTGCTCTTGTTGGCCAGCGACTGGTCGAAATTGTTAGCCAGAACACAACAGGTGGCACCAAATAGTGTAGAACAAGGCCGAAGGGGCGCCAACAGAGCACACTATGTGGTTGCGACTGCTATTAGTCGAATGGGGCAACAGTGAGGGGCGTTGCCAGCAGCGGGCTGAATTGCAAAAGCAAAAGCATACACGATAGCTAATAAAAGCTGTTGTAGAGGAAAACGGAAATCGCATTAACACAATACAGGAAGTAGAAATTATTGAATGCGCGCACATACGCTGGCAATGAAAACTAACACAATTACATGGACGGCCGTGTGAACTAGCGTGGTTAAGTGGGCGGTGTGTCTAAAGTGGTTAGTAAGTCAACAGGCGGTCTACCATGCAATAAACGCGCACTCACACACACACTTATAAACAAATTTCACGGGCAAATAACGAAATATAACCTTTAAGTGCCTAAAAGTAGACTATAATGTCTACTCCGCGCTTTCACTGCACAGAATACTGCACTAAATAATCAATAGCCAATACTAGATAACGCTTCTTGTTTAAGAACAAAAATTTTCTGTTATAGTTGTCGTTTTCTAGAAAAGCTCACGTATATGTGTTGCTTTCTGTTGCCACATGTGTCGTGTTTTTACCAAGAACACTCTTTCGCTACTACTCTCAAGGCATATTATTCAAGCTGTGTAGTGTGAAGCCTCACGTTCGTTTTCAATGCTCACAGCGTGCTGGCACCTCGCTTTTGCAAAAAAGTGTAGGATACATTTAGGCGTTGGCGTGTATGTCGTCTAACTGGTTGGCTGCAAGCTTAAACTGCTTTGGAGTAAAAGCAGCGATCTATTTATAATGTAAAAATAATTTTATTAGAAAAGCTTGGATTATGGGCCGATAAATTATTTAATAAAGCCGTTGAGAATTACAAGTTGACACTTATATTGAGTGAAACATATGTAAAGATCGCCGAAACATTTCGTTCTTACAGTTTCCTACAGATTTATAACTCTTAAGCCGTAAATAATATTAGATTGCCATGAAATGAGCTTAAAATAGCAGGTTTCATAAAATCTGTTCCGAAACTAAGCATTTTAACGGGTCTAATGATTAACAATGGCACAGTAATGACAAAATAAATTTTTTTTCAAATATTATTTGCTAAATTTTTTATAGTTATATACACAAGTTCATAGCATTTTTGATGATTTTTGCAAAATTTGAAGTATACTTTTAGGCTCTTAGTCACTTCATACTCTTTCTTCTACTATTAATCACCAGTTCCCATCAAATAGATATAAGAGTATGTTTATTATTAACAAGTTTCTTTATATAGCATTAAAAGTACGTCTTTTTGGTGGATATTAAAAAAAGAATCAACCATACCTTTAGGCGCTTAAAGGTTTCGACCCGTTTTTAGCTGTGTTTATGCCTACTTTGGTAATTAAATATTAAGCTAAAGCACAAAATTAAATAATTTCACTCAAAAATTTATTGTTTTAGTAACAACAACAATTAAAATTAATTAAAATAATATAAGCTAACTAACTTTTTTTCCATATAACTAGCCTAAATAGCGAAGTAAAAAGAAGTTTTGCATTAAAAAGTGAAAGAGCAAGAAACCATAAGTAATAACACAAATTAAAGCGAAGAAAACAGTATAAAAGCTGAAAACTTTACGCAGAAATAACAAACAGGAATGAAACACTTAACAAAAAAACACAAAAATAAAAGAAAAATTTAATAAAAAGGTGGTGCATGTCACTTCAAGCCATCAAAGCAAAAAAAAAAAAGAAAAATTAATTTCTTTCTTACCTGCCTGCTACACCTTACGCACGCCACACTGCCTCATGAATACTTAATCAACACCAGTGCGTATGAGTAACCTAAATGTTACGCAGAGTAGAGCAAATGAAATAATGGAGTGATTTGGTGTGCAAAGTTCGCCGACTTAATGGTTTCGGCTGTGACTGACAGCTAGCAAGCACAAAGACATTAAAAGCATATAAATATGTTTGTGTACATACACACACATACAAGCATAAGAAAAGTTGTAGAAGTTGTGTAACGAGAGCAAATGAGTTACTTTACTACCAAGTAGAGCTACTATGAAGACGGCTAAAGTATATTTCTATGACTGGAGTAGCAAAAGTACATTTCAGTTTGGGAATAGGTGTGACAACTTAATTTGTAGAAGTTTGGGAAGCACATAAAGTGGGCGGATGTCGACAGAAGCACACATTTAATGGCATAATTTGTTTGTATGAGCGATAAGGAAGTGCGGTAGTTATGTTAGGACAATTCTGACTGAATTTCGCAAGTAAAATATTAAACAAACTTACTGCTCTCTAAAAATTAAACAAGAAAACGTAAGTTATACCCTCCACAAATAAGAAAGTTTCCATAAAAAAGTTGCATTTGCATCGGGGGGTTTGTATGGCAGCCGGAAATTGTAACGCCTCTAATAATCCATACTACTTTTCGATCGATAGACCGTTAGATGGCGCTGTTTACGGAATATTAAGAAATTACTACGGGGCTAAAAAAATATGATTTAAAACGCGAAAAAGTAGATCACATAACATTCATTTATTTGAAACTTATTAGAACATTCGAATATTGGTGTTTTAGGATCTAAGCTTTAAGCTCTTAACTATAAGCTTTCTCATCTTAAGTAATTGTTAACTGAGCTTTCCTGACCTACTGGGATTAAAATTGAGAAAAGATTTATTAGAAATCACCGAAAAATCTTTAAAGCTTTAAGCTCTGCACTATAAGCTTTCATATTTTACCGAATTGTTAGCTAAGCTTTGATACTTCATTTAAACTTTGTTAATATTTATTTGTAGCCGCAGTAAAATATGAAAATTTTTCTAAGCTTTAAGCTCTTGACTATATGCTTTCATATTTATCTAATTGGTGCTGAGCTTTTATATTTTGTTTTAAATTAGTATACATTTCTTTAAAACGTGCGAGTACGAAATATTAAATTTTGGTGCTTTAAGGTTTAAGCTTTAAGCTCCTCACTATAAGCTTCTATATCTTTTCAAATACTTAGCTTAACTTTCATGTCTTATTAATATTACTTCAAATCTTTATTATTTTGAAAATTAGCAACAAACACTTAAAGCTTTAGGCTTTAAGCTTTTCTATTTCCTTTAATTTTGGTTTCAGCTTGCACAAATTGCTTGCATTCCAATTTAACAGAAGACACAATTAACGTGGTAGCACAACAATTTTTCCTTTATTAAAAATCCAAATTGAAAATAAATTAAAAAGAAATTGAAAATATTAAAAAAAAAATTGAAAATATTAAAAAAGAAACTTGAAAATATTCAAAAAAAAAAAATTGAGAAATTTTTAAAAACATATTTCAAGGAAAAAATAATTCAGTACAAATACTATTAAGTTCATGTTGCACGAAGCATAGTTTACACAAATATAGATTTCATGCAATTTTCGTGTGTTTTTATTTAATATTTTACATATTCCAATTAAAACGGGAAAACCTACTAACGAAATTCAATAATGAAAAATTGTGCAAAATTGTTTTAAAAATTCAATAAATACAACAAAATACATACATACATATGTTATGCACGCAAATGAAATTCAATTAAATTTATGCGCAATAATACTAACCAAAATACCAATAACAATAACAGAAATCTGAATGAAAAATAGCCAGACAGACAAAAGCATTGCCGTTATGCTCATATGATTGCACATAGTAGTCACAACATAAACAAAGCCAGTATTTGTTGCCATTGTGTTGTGGCCAACAAGCTTGTAATGCGAGTAATTCATGAGAAATTTGTGTGCGTGTATGCGTGTTACAAATTTTTGGGCAAAAATGTACAATATTGAAACAATAAAAAGAAAAGGCTTGTTGTTATTAACAATGTGCGTGTGTGTACAAGCACTGCTTCGTTTTCTGCACGCATACAAACGTAGTTATGTTTATTTAAACACACACCTGCATATATGCGCATAATTAAAATTATTTAGACAAGCATATAATTTTTCCGAAACCCGCTCGTGCGAATCGTATTTCAGGCATATTTTTTTGCCAACAAATGCAAAAACACAAACAAAAAACAACATTTAATTGGAGAGTTTGCACATTTGTATTAGAGCAACTTTATAACGGCTTTTGTTGCAAGCATATGCAATTCACACAGATGGAAGCGATGAGATACATAATTTCGAAATTTTTGTGGCAAATTTTATGGTGAAAATGGAGAGCAACATTTATTTCTGGAAACTTGTTGAAAATAATAACAAACTTAGACAAAGCGCAGCTATAGATATCAAATTAAAATATTATTTAGAAATTTGTATGTGAGAAGAGATGGTATTACAATTATTTTGGAGAAGAAGTCTAAATTACACAAATGAGAACTGAAAAGTTTAAAATTTTACATTTTCACAACAAAATTTAAAATGTAAAAAATTAAATAGTGAAAAGAATTGTAAGTAAAATTCAAAATTAAGATTTATTACGCAAAAATTTGCAAATCTCTAAGCTTAAAAATTCCAAAAAAAAAAATTATTTATTAATTACAAAAACAAGAAAAAATTATAAAAAATATAATTAAAGAAATAAAACTTCAGAATTGATTAACTCAAAATTTCCAAAGAAAGAAAAAAGATAAAAAAAATTATTTGGGCATTGAAAGAATCAAAACTTATAATTTAAGAAATCTCAAACAGAGAAAAAATAAAATAAAATAAAATAAAAAATAAAAAAAAAATTACAAAATAAAATAAAACGAATAAAATATATACATATAATCTGAAAAAAAAAAAAAAAAAATTTAATATAAAAATAAATAATACAACTTAAAAAAATAACAAAATAAAATAAAACGAAAAAAATATATTTAAACTGAAAACCACAAGATCAAATAAATTAAATAAGCAAAAACAAAAAAAAAAAATTAACTCAAAAAAATTAAATAAATTAAAAAAAAATATAAAAAAAATTAATAAATAAAAATAAAGGAAGAAAAAGATCTATTTAAACAAAAATTATTAAAAATTAACTAAACAATCAATAAATACTGAGAAATAGAAAAATTCAATTGCAAAAATAAAAATTTTAAGTTTTGAAAATTAAATAAAAAAAATAGATTTTCGAAAGAAAACAAAAAAATAATAAATACAATTAATAGAAAATTAAAATGATAAAGTCTGGCAAATACTGAAATTACTAAGGAAAAGATTAATTGAAAAAATAAATATTCAAAAATTATTACTAAAATTATAAAAAAAAAATTAAGAATAAAAGAAAGGACAAAACCATTGAAATGCTTATTTAATTTAGCTTTAAAAAACTCAAACAAATTCTTAAAAAAATATAATTTAATTTACAAAAATAAATCAAATGAGAATTATTTACATTTTAAAAATTAAATAAAAATTAAAAATATGGGAAGAAAACGCAAAAATAGTGATAATTAAGTGAACATAAATTCAGAATTAAATAATTAAAACTTTCAAAAATAATAAAAATAATTAAAAAATAAATCATTAAAAAAAAATTAAATAAAAAAATTAACTTAAAAAAATTAAAAAATAATACTAAAAAATATATTGTTTAAAAAATATTTTTTTTTTTTTAAGAATTTCGCTTGAGAAATAAAAATTCACATTTAATAGTCACAGTTCAAAATTAAATAAAAAATAAAATATGTAAAACAAATATAATTAAAAAATTTAAAAAAAAAAAATTAATTAAAAACAATAATTTAATATATTTTTTTAAAAAATATGTTTTGCAAAAATTTCCCTGAAGAAATAAAAAGCTAAAATTTTAAAATAACTTTTTGTTTTCCCAACCACTATTTCAATATTCACTTCGATATTAATTAATTATTTCATAAATAAATTTATCACAGTCCATTCAGCACCTCATCTGCGGTCAACGCACAAAGACCAAATCACTCATACGCCCCGTCGTGTCTGACCATTGCAACAGCAGCATTTAACCACTACTGTTAAAGACCAACAGTTACTTTAGTTGCGGTTCGAATTCATATCAGTAGAACATAATGATACCAAAAGATGATATTATTGCGGTTGGCAACAATAAAAGTACAGAAAAATAACAATTGTGTACAGTAAAACCAAAAGCCAGCAACAAGTACTGCAAAAATCAACTGTAAATATATAAATGTGTGTGGCTGACAAAAGCAAAAGTAACCACAGATATGTGTGGAGAACTGCAGCAAATGCATGAAATAAAATAATAAGAGAGAAAGCTTGTAGATCATTTTGCTGTATATATAATAAATAGAATATATTAAAATATTAGGGGTGTCCTTACTTACTTTCGTTAAGCGTTAATTTATATGCAGAAAAAAGCTCGCTGATTTAATGACATTTCAAATGCTTTTGCACTAAAAAGTTGTTTAAAAACTTGATTTAAAAACAAATTTATACCAGCGCCATCTATCGGACGTTGTTTAATATTGTGATTTGAGGTTAAAAACATGCAAAATAAAACACTGCTTTTAGGACGTACTAAGGTCTTATGTATCGTGTGCGATATCGTAGGCACTGCAAGACACTGTAAGATTTCAGTAAAAATAGGAGATTTTCTCAAAGTCGCTGCTTCAAAGTAATAATAGCCCTAGTAATCTTTAAGATATCTTATTTGTTCGTATGTATGTGTAACTGTAATCACAGATTGTATATGCTAACAGTTTGTGTCATGCGAAATACTATAATCACTTTTCAAAAGCATTATTCTCTTTGGCGCCAACGCCGGGTCTCCGAGCAGACAGCTTTCACTGTTTTCGACTCCAGCTGCTCACTTGCAATTACTACAGTTAAATTATGGGAAAGCGGATTGTTGTTGCCATTGACGTAGCAGTGGTGTGATAGTTGTTGCAGTTTTTGCTGTTGGATGTTGTTGTTACAATAGAAAAGCCACAATTGCCAGTGGAGCAGCAGCAGACTACAAATATACATATGCATGTGGTACTTGGTGATGTGCTAACAGACATATGTGCACGTTAGGATGCCCGTTATTTCACAAGATATTTTTTATACCCTGCACAAGTTATATTAAGTTTGACAGTCAGAAGAAAATGTTGGAGATATTTATATATATATACATAAATAAAATATATATGATCAGCGTCACGAGCTGAGGTGATTTAGGCATGCCCGCTGTTTGTATAATTTTTAAGATATCGCTTTAAAATCTTGCAGCTGATCTTTCCTACTCAAGAAGCAACTCATTTTTCGGAATCGATGATATCGAACCACTATAGCATATAGCTACCATACAAGCTCAGCGATCAAAATTAAGTTCTTGTAAGGAAAACTTTTTTACTTGACGAGATATCTTTACGAAATTTGGCATCAATTATTGCCCAAGGTAACGCTATAACATCTGAAGAAATTTTAAAGATCGGACACTATTGCGTATAGCTGCCATACAAGCTGACTGGTCAAAATCAAGTTCTTGTATGAAAATCTTTTTTAATTGACGAGATATCTTCACGAAATTGACATGAATAATTGTAACAGCAATGCTATAATAACTGAAAAAATTGTCTATATCAGATAATATGCATATAGCTCCATACAAGCTGACTGGTCAAAATCAAGTTCTTGTATGAAAATCTTTTTTATTTACGAGATATCTTCACGAAATTTAATGAATAATTTCCAAGCTAGCTACAATATTGAAGAAATGGTTCAAATCAGATCACTATAGCATATAGCTGCCATATAAGCTGAATGGTCAAAATCACGTTCTTGTAGGGAAAACCTTTTACTTGATGAGTTATTTTCACGTAATTTGCCATAAATATTCTCCAAAGCAACGCTACAATATCTAAAGAGATTTTACCTATCGGATCCACATATACGGCAGCTACAAAACAAACTGAACTATCAGAATCTAAACTTTTTAATTTTGCGTTACTCATACGACACGGTGTACTGACCATATCAATTATATGAGAAAAATTAAATAATTTCGGTACAGTTTAAAAAGAAAATAATAAGCCTGTTTACATCGGATAATATTTGTAGGCCAAAAACTGAAAATTCGGAGGGCGTCTCCAAAAAGCAACTACTTGGGTGTGTGCCTATAAGTGAATACGCTCAGCAGTCAGGGCCTGATCCGTTTTTGCAAAAGTAAATGAAAGCATGCATAAACGGTGTTGTTGCCACAGCTGCTGCTGCTATTGCGTTTTGTTGCTATTGTTGTTGTTTTGTTGCAGTGCTGAAATTTTGCACCTGCAACTTGTCAGCAGCATGCAAAATGGATGTGGGTAGTAGCAACAACAACAACAACAATCATTGGCAATAAACACTGCACAAATATGCGCATATGAAATTCAAAGTGAACACGCAAACACACTCACACATACATATACACAGTTAAATACTGTCAGCTACATTATGGCAGCTGGCTGTCTGCATATGTACGCTGCTAACCGCATCCACTGTGGCAATAAAATATATGAAAATTGTAGTGGTGACCAGCAGCAACAACAGCAACAAAATTTACGACAACAACTACAATATTTACGACAGCAACAACAACAATAACTAACAAAAGTGCTACAGAATTTCGCACTCAAACAATATTTTACTACAAAAAGCAGCTGCGCAGCTCGGCGGGAGACGCACACACACACCCACACATACATAGACGCAAACATAGCGCCCCACACAGGTATGAAGATTGCTGCAGCTAAGCAAAATTGTCTGCTATAAATATGCTCCGACTTTTTATTGTTATTATTATTGCTTTTGTTCTAGTGCCCTTTGTTGTTGCAGCTGCTTGTAAATGCTAAACGCCATTGCTGTTAGTTGTTGTTGTAGTTTGCATATTTTACACTCCTTTTGTTGCACTTTGAATGCTCATAAACAACTGTTAATTGTTTTGTTGTTGTAGGCAACAATTTTTGGTTATAATTTGTGCGCTATGTTGCTGTTGTTGTTTTTGCTATTGCAGCATTTGTGCTTTTATTGGCGTAGAGTGCAAAAGTTCATAATGAAAATGTGTAAACATTCGTGGAGTTTTATGAAAATTTGCAACACAACTGTTCATTATTGCCGCGCAATAAAAGCGGGCGGATGAAGATTGAAAATTCGGATGACTAAGGCGTTAACTATAGTTTGGCAAATATTGAAATTTCTAAGAAAAAGTGAAGCGACAAATGAGGGAAAGTTTAGCAAAATTAATAAGAGGATATTGAAAAATAAAAATAAAGTTTTGGAAAGAGTTAAAAAAAATATTAAAAATGTTAAGAAAAATTAATAAAAGAAATAACTAACTTAAAAAAATGGGGAACATTTTTTTTGCAAAATGTCAGCGATTAAAAATGAAAATAAATTAAAAACTTTCGTAAGTACATAAGTTTTTTTTTTTTTAAAAAAAACTTAAGTGTTGCTTACGCAAATTCAGATCTAGTTGCAAACTGAAAACGCAAAAGAACATAATTATATTAAGTTTTGCTCAAGTTACTTAAGTTGCTGTTAAGTTCAACCTAAGTATTGCACATGTGATTTCAAATTTACTAGTAAATTGAAAATACAGAGTATGAGCGCACTACCTCTCTTAAGTTTTGCTTAAGTTACTTAAGTTTTTGTTAAGTCTAACGTAAGTTTTGCATATGCAATATATATTTGTAAATAGAAAATGAAAAATACCTTTTTCGTAAGTTTTGCCAAAGTTATTAAGTTTTTGTTAAGTTTAACTTAAGTATTTGTTCTTAGAAAACATATGTGTTTGTACCATTGAAAATTGGAAAGGCCAAGTATTTGGTTCTTGTAATAATATTAAGGTATTAAAAGCAATTTTAAGCAAAATGGAGCAAAAAATAAGGAGAGTTTAGAAAATGTTACAAGGTGAATATTCAAAAAACACAAATATATATTTTTTATGTATACAAAAAATAAAATCGAAAAATTAACAAAATTTGCTTAATTGTAGTAATAGCTTATGCAAAATATTGGTAAAATTAGTGAGAAAATTTTAGAAAAACTAGTATACAACATTCAAATATTTAAAAACAATAATAAAAAATTTTAATTTTTTTAAATAAAAAAAAAATAAAAAAAAGAAATAATGATTAAAATAAAAACAAAATTAAAAAAGAAAGGAAAAATTAAAAAAAAAAATATTAATAAAAAATTTCGTAAGTACTGAAGTTTTTTTTAAACAAAATTAATTTTTTACAAAAAGTGCTCAAGTACTTAAGTTTTAGTTAAGTGCAACTTAATGTTATTGCTTTCGCAAATTCAGTTATATTTGGAAATTCGAAATGCATAAAAAATTTTTTTTGTTTAAGTTTTTGTTAAGTACAACTTAAGTACTGCTAATGAAAATTAAGATCTATTGATAAATAGAAAATTCGAATGGCGTTGATTATATTTTTACATTGCATTTTGAAATTGCTGAGAAAAAGTGGAAAAGTTTGACGAAATTAGCAAAAGAAATTGAAAAAAAAAAACATTTAAAAAATCTTTTTTAAGGAAATTAAAAAAGCAGAAACTCATTAAAAATTAAAATATCTTTAAAATTTTCGGAAATAAAATTTCATATTTTACTTGATCTTTTATTAAGTGTAACTAAAGTTTTACTTATGCCAAGTTCAGTGCATAAGTTTTTGTTAAGTATAATATATTATTAAATCGAAAATACAATGCTCGAACACTTTTTTCTTATGTTTTGCCTAAGTTACTTAAGTTTTGCTTAAGTTGGTTAAGTTTTTTGTTAAGTCGCTTAAGTATTTTTCCAAGGTATAATCGTATTTAGCGCTCGTTAGCCGTAGAACATAATCTTGACATACAACTCGTCAATTACTTAACATAGCTCAGCTGTGTCTAAGACATTTTTATTGCGCAGCTTAAAATAAAGTTTCTGAAGTACTTAAAGACAACAATATATTTTAAATACCGCCTCAGCAATTGTGTTCTATCATGACTTGTAATTTGCAAAGTGCTTTTCGAAAAACAGAGAAAATGCAGCGAACAAACGAAGAACAATGAAATACTTAGAGTACAACAACCAACTTAACATTTCACTTTGCACCGCTGGCGCAACACGGCGTATACGCAACAAACTTGACTTGATTTAATTTAATTTCATTTTATTTCTTTTATATTTCATTTAATCAACACTTATTATTAAGATGTCTCTTCCGAATTACTTTGCAACTGCTTATGCTGACAAAAGGTAAAAAAGAAGGCAACAGGCTGACACAAGTGGGTGTAAGCAGATATGACAATGACTGTACAAAAAGTCTGGCATGGAAAATTGGCGGCAAAGTAATGAAAGAAGCATTAAAAGACCATTAAAATTGTAGCAGGTAAGCTTTTCACTTTTGGTTGTTGCTTTGGAGGGAGTGAGTGCTTTAAAGTGAATAGAAAGTATGAGTTGTTGATTGGAGTTGTGGAGAATTGCTGTGGAGACAATGAAGATAAGGCATAAGCAAAGTGGTGGAGGTAAAATGAAATGGTGGCGGTAAATGCGTGTATGAAATGTACGAGCGTACTCGTATGTGTGAGTTTATACTAACTTAAAGCAATGTGGAAATGCTTACGTTAATTTTTATTGAAAATTTGAGAAAAAATGTAATAAAAAACAAAATCTGTAGAGGGCATATGATGCTTAAGTGCTAACTGATAATTTAAGCAAATAAAATTACTGAACAATAGTGCTTTTACATAAAATATTAAAGCGAATTTTTTGCTCAAGTACTTAAGTTTTACTTAAGTTATTACTAAAGTACTTAAGTTTCATTTAAGTAAATTCGAAAAATATATTTAGTCATCTGAGGCAACAATTTTCAGTTTAAAATTTACTTAAGTACTTAAGTTTTAGATAAGTAAATTTTTAAATGGTATAAGGCTAAATAATTGAAAAATAAGATTTTAACATTAAATATTATTGCGAATTTTTTCTTAAGTACTAAAGTTGCGCTTAAGCTTTAAGTAACTTTAAAATTTTTAAATCCGTCTAAGACCTATTTAACTATCTGAGGCAACAATTTCCAGTTAACATTTTTCTTAAGTACTTAAGTGTTCAATGATTTTTATGTGAAATTAACTATTTTAACGAAAATTTGTTGTACTTTGATCTGCGGTGGAGCTATAAGATACAATATTATCTATTAGAGTGGGTAAAAAAAACTAATATTTGGTTGTCGGAAAAATAGGAATTTAGACACCTCTAAGAAAGTCTCTACAAGTATGAGCCTTATTTTAACGGTAAGATCTTCCGATCTACATTTTTCCATTTTTTTCTCATTAACAGACAGAAAAATTCAAATCTCGCTTCCAATTATATAAAGCAATATCTCGTTTCTTAGATTTTGTAGGAAATTGAATGTTCGACAAAGAGGCCTGTTACGCTTTTTTCGTAAAACTAACTGTTCAACAGATATTAACAATTACACGGCTTTTTTATGAATTTTATAAGTGATTAAAGAAATAATTATACTATAAATCGGAAAACGCATAGTATTTCAGAAAATTTACTGCTGAAAGTACTAAAGTTTTGCTTAAGTACTTAAGTTTTACTGAAGTTTTTGTTAAGTATTTATTTTTTTAGTTTCCTTACTGCAAATAAAGTAAATTTGTTCAAGTTTCTTCAAAGTACTTAAGTTTTTTCTTAAGTTTCATTTAAGTTTTTTTTTAGTTTACTAATGTGCAAATAATATAAGTTTTTTTAGGTTTTTTTGTAATTACTTAAGTTTTTCTTAAGCACTTAAGTCTTACTTAAGCTTTTAGTATTTATTTTTTAGTTTCCTTATTTGCTAATGAAGTAAATTTGTCTAAGTTTCTTCTAAGTACTTAAGTTTTTTTCTTAAATTTCAGTAAAGTGTTTGAAGTATTTATTTTTTTAGTTTCCTAATACGTAAATAATGTAAGTTTTCTTAAGTTTTTTATAAGTACTAAGTTTTTTTTTTTTTTTTAATTTAGTCATTAACGGCACACAATTCTTGAAAATAAAGCTGCTTTACACTCGAAAGCACTAAAAAAGATACCAATGCACACAACAGGCTAATACAATTCAGAATTTCCAGCGATTAACTAAAAAGTAGCATTTTATAGCGCAGACTTTAATAACGCTTCCTTGTCACCGCAACATAAAATCAACGCACATTTAGAGTCAAAGCAAGGAAGTTAAATTAAAAAAGTAAAAGAAGAGTCCGTCAAAGTTTTTAAGACCGCCATAAATGAAAGGAGTAGCCAAAAATGTCATTCAAATTACCACGCGTAAGTGTGGCGCGGCCAAGCCTGGTCATTTGTGAGAAGCAGCGCGCGTAAAAATTCAAGTTTGCTGGTAAGCAAATTGAACGGCAGGCAATCAGTCCAAGCAGCAGATGCGGTGTAATCAAGTTTACGCCAGCAACTTGCTCACTTAACTGCCACATAGCTGCGCGTGTTGGCCACTTGCCTGTCACTCACACCAACACAACAAACAGTAGCTCGTAATATTGTTGGACATTTGGCAGTGTTTGCTTGTGTGTGTTTTTGGGTCGCTGTGTTGGTTAGCCGGAAGTTAGGCTTTATATCATAGCAAACTTTTAATGGCATTTCTAAAGTACTAGCAACCAACAGATAGCTTGTGGGCGCAGTAACCAAGCAGATAGCACTTTACAACTTAACGCTACCATGACAGCAGACATTGAATTGCTTTAAGCTTTCGCGGTGACTATTACCAATAGCGATTGCTTATTTATGAAAGGAGAGGCAACAAACAGAAAGTAAGAAGAACCAAAACTGAAAGTTTGGTCATAAAAAATGAAAGTGAAGTTAAGTATAAAATATAAGTAGTAAAAAAAATCAATCCCGAAACCAAACCCGAAATTTCAAGAGGCAGCAAGAAGTAAGAAAAACCAAAACAGAGAGTTTACACATAAAAAATAAAAGTGAATTAAAATATAAGTAATCAAAAATGTAATCCCGAAACCAAACCCGAAATTTCAAGAGGCAGCAAGAAGTAAGAAAAACCAAAACAGAGATTTTAAACATAAAAAATAAAAGTGAAATATAACTAATCAAAAATGTAATCCCGAAAATAATCCCGGAATTTCGGGATTTGAAAAAATTTTGTGGTAGTTCGGGACTATTTAAAAACAAATTAAATTAATTATTTTTGTAAACCCGATTTTTTTTTAAATCCCGTATGCTTATACTAATTACATTAAAAAAAAAATCGGGATCCCGAAAACTGATTTAAACTATTAAATTGTTAACTCGAAGTCGTTGTAACGAAATTCCGTCCTCAAAATTTCGAGATCCCGAACACTACTGGATGCACCATAAATGTTTTAATTGCTTATAAACAGTTCTGCGAACTTTTCTTCAGTGAAGCATATAAACAATTGTATGTGTGTATGACATGCTTTCCAAATGCCCGTATTTGTTGTGCTCAGTCTTGTTTTTCTTTTGTAATTCAATACTTAAATCACTTCAATTTAATGTCAATTTGTCTAATGGTCTACTTAACTGTTTGCTTGTCTGTCCCTTGATCCAGTCACCGCCGTGCCGTGGCAGCCAAAGCACCTCTGCTAGTCTGGCGTAAGTCCTCCTACGTAACCTCCTTGACTTTGTCGCGTTTCTCCCTGCTCTCTGTATTGTAGTGGCATTTGTTTCATTGAATTTCATTTGCTTTAGCCTCGAAGTGGCACTTTTGGCTGATTGAGACAGATTTTTAGTGTTTTTTCGGAGAATTAAATGCCGCCGTTACTTGAATAATTGATATTGTCCTTGAAGGATACTTGAAAGTTCAGCAGCTGCTTGGAATTAATTAAATGACACAAATTAATGGCAAAGGTCAAGGACGTTTTGTGTTATTGGATTTACACAAAACAATAACAACTCCTAACTCAGTGTCATCTAGTGGTTAGTTTTTTTATTTTTATTATCACTTTTTTAACATTAATTTTGAAAGGAGTGAAGAAAATCTGTGAATACGAGAACGACAGGAAAGTAAAATAAAATCTCACTCGTGCTTTTCGTATATATAGTTTTACACCCCAGAGTCTAGCGACCTTTTAGTCTGCTTTAGCAACAAGAAGACTGAAATACCAACAGTTTTGTTTACGCGAAAGAAAAATTCATCTAACCGGTCAAGAGGATCCTTTACTAACTGCTATTTTTTCGACAAATTCTATAAAAAAGATACATCGAAAGGAAATTTTAGTGGAAGTTCAGCAATCTCGTCTAAACGTCCCACTAATTACTGTTATCTATTCGATAACTTCTATGAGGAACAGCTGTTTGAGACGATGAAGTGGTGGAAGTCTAAGGCAGGAAAAGTCTTTGCTAATAGTTAAACACTTTATGTATTTAAAGGAAGAAATTTTTTTTTCGATGCGGACTTCGTTTACAGATCTGTAGTGCGTTATCTTTAGCTTCGGATCTGGGCAGTCACATTTGTAGATTTGGAGTTATTTGAAATGTCCCAAACTGTATCCGCCAACCGTGCTTCGAAAACTTCGACTTACTCAAACCCATCACCTCCATTGTCCACGAAATTTGTTCTTTCAATTTTACCATCGACTTCAGTTTTGCCTCTCTACAAATAGCTCTGCACTATTCCAGACCTGGTTCTTTGGTTTTTTCGGCGAGGTTTAAAATTTTCACGGGCATCTCCGTCAGACCTCGGTTTTGGGCCCCGAAGCTGGAGCTCTTTTTTTTTGAGAGAGTCCTACTTTGTGGACTTATTAGAGAGAATTTAGGCTCACATAATCACCTTAAGGTGCGCTTCTGAAAAAAAAAATACCCTAAAATGTTGCCTGCAGGTTGGGAATGTCATTTTTTAGCTAAAGGATTTTCTGCTCACTCCTTTTCAAATCATACTACCATCTTCGTAACCGGAAGATCCCGAAATAACAGTCATTCTACAAGTAAAAACCGGGTCAATTCCGGTAATGTAAAATCAGTTATGACGATAATTGTAAGCTTTGAAAATCAGGTGCCGCAGTTGGATTAGAGTCATTTGCCTGATCCCTTAGTACTTTTGGCGCTTTAAGACTCTTGAAGGTACTTCGGCTGAATCCAGAGTTCTCTTCGTAATTGACGAGCTTACCCGGCTCCAAAAGTAAAACTCTTGAACAAGCTGAGCCACAGCTCTTCTAAGCTCTTACGCATGACCTGCAAGCCGCCGATTAAAATTGAAATATCCACCGAAATAGCACAGGTCATGCATAACTCCATGCCATTGCCACTGCGGCGGTGTGAATATAACGTATACGCTTAAGTACCAGCAATTGCGTCAACCGTCGCACGCCCCCAACAGGCCAACTGTGACATTTACTGCCACATTTAATAGCAATTGCACACACTTACTTGAAATTCATACAAGCAAACGCCCACTCCAAGGCGGAGGTGTTGGCGCATAGGGTTGTGTCAACGCACGGCTTGTTGACATGTTGCTGAATGCTGAGCGACGAGTACATGTTGCTGCCATGTATGACAGTCATTATTGTTGCCAATTTGTATTCAAATAGGGTAATTTCCGGTGCGTGCATGTAAGCTTGCCACAACGAACACACAGACAGTGGCAAGTGTGAGAAGCGATGTGGGGTACTATTGCGCGTGTAAGGAGTTAGCGTTTTCGGGTCGCTTTGCTGGCAGTCAAACTGTCACAATGTCTTGTTGCCAGTTGTCAAGCCGGCGTGGCATATGTAAATAAAAATATTTTATTTTTTTTAATATTTATGCGTGCGACGTAATAAAATTAAACCCATTTTGGGATTTTTATTGTTTAAACACTTTTTCACCACCTTCGCACACTTTTGTTATTTTTATTATGATCCGCATTTTATTTTCACACATGCTTGCCATATATGTACATATTATATATATATGTGTGTGTATGTCGTAGCTAAAGCGCGCATCAATATTCATGCACCGCATTGTGAACTGAGGCAGCGTGAAGAGATTTAAAGCAGTAATTACAAATATGCAAACAGCAGCTGAATAATAATGTGCGTACACTGGCATGTGTAAGCGTATGCACCAATAAAGCATAAATTTGAGTAAACAAGCATTTTTATGCCACACACTTACGCTTGGATTATTGAGAGAAATCAGGAAAACTGTAGAATATGTAACAAAAAACACTTGTTTTGTTTACTTTTTATTCACTGCCAGGTTTTTACTGCCATTAAACATCAGCCCAGCTACAACGCAGCACACGTTTCATTTGCATATGTTGCGAAACATGCATGCAACATTTAATAAAGAAAAATATTTAGCACATTTTCAACATTTTTATACTTTTATATATGTATTTAAAACAAATGTTGAAAACTAAAAATTTCACGCAACATGTTGCAGACACAAGTTGCAGCAACATTTGTTGATATGAAACGCAAAAGCACATTTAATGATTTTCTACAATGTAAAAGTTGTCTGCTGACAGCACACGTTTCATGAGCATATGCTGCGAAATATGCGTGCAACATTAGTAAAGAAAAATATTTAGCACATTTTCATTAATTTTTTTTATTATACTTCTTTATATGTCTTAAAAATAATTTTTGAAAAATAAAAATTTCACGCAACATGTTGCAGAAACAAGTTGCTTTCGAAAAATCTTAAGATAACTTGCTACTATCTGTTGCGAAAATACTCAGCAACATGTTGTTACATTTATTTACAGAAATTACTTCGCATATTTAACATTATTTACTAACTAATTTGTTCACAGACATTGTTTGAAGTATAATCTAAGCTTTTCCTGCACATTAGCGGTGTTTCAAATAGCCTTCGTAAATTTTAAACTTTTAGAGCCAAAAAAATTTAGTAAAAATGTTGAGCAACATGCTGTAAATTTTTTATTTGCAGCAAAGGCTTTGAAAAATTAACTTATTCTTTATTTGCAATCAATTTACAAAGATTGTTATGTTGTAGCAACATGTAGTTTCACTTTTGAAGTCGTAAAATGTTACTAAAAAATGTTTAGCAACATGTTGCAAACTTTCATAGGCAGAAAAGGCTTTGAAAATTAATTTATTTGTTATATGCGATAAATTTAAAAATCTTCACATGTTGCAGCAACATGCTGCATACACATGTTTCAGCAACATTTTTCTAAAAATGCTTAAATTTACACTAATTTTACTATTTTACTTTACTTTTCTATTTTTATTGCTGCTCACCACATTTATTAACCACTTAAAAATAGCTCACTTTATGATGTTGGCAACTTTCACAAACTCTAATAAACTCACAAAATTTATTGTTGTACAATATTTCCGAACTATTACCACACAGCTGTTGTGTAAGCAAATAAAGATCCACCCCAAGCTTGTTTATATGCAAATAATCGGCACATAAGCGTTTAAAACTCCCAAATGCCCTATAATACTTCAACAACTTGTTGCCAGTGTATAGAACAACAAATACTAGGCAACTATCAAGCACTAAACGTACAACTATTCTACCAGCAATTCTTCCATGCATTGCTGTGAAGACGTACTATAATCAAAAGTATATTTGCTAAACACCGAGGGAAACTGTTGCCACAACACCCATACATGTACACACACGCTACACATGTATATACATATGTTGTTTACTGTGTAAACAATGTATATAAATATGTTGAAAGCCACTAGTGTGTTGTTAAATAATGTTGTCAATTACTAAAGTTATGCATTGCAACAGGCAGATGGTGTGGGCGAAACAAAGACAGCACCGGAAATGGGGAGCGCAGCTGGCAAGTGTGAGCGGAAGCGCAGTTGCGAGTCAAAATATGGCACACGCACACGCACACAATAACTATTTGAAAATACTAACGCGTAAAATGTTATTTCAGCGATGTTGCTATTATCTTTTATCAGCACAAAGCATGATGCTCCACTTGCACACGCTACGCTGCAAATGGGTCAAGGGTAAGCAGAAAAACAAGGAGCAGTAGCAAAATAGTTGAGTGGAAAAAAATTGCAGAGTAAATAGTTGGTAAAGTATGTGGAAAATATTTTTCGCCAAATAAACTTGCGAATACTAAACATTTTCACACGCACAGCAGCAACAAAAAGCAAAAAACACAAAATAACAACAACAACAACAACAACAAGCACGAAATAACAGCATAGTGATATTGTTGCAGGAAAAGTATGTAGCAGTAAACAACAAAGCTGTACTGCATGCCAGAGAGTGTGTCACAGGCATTCCGAGTAGTCGCACACGGCGTATGAGCAACATGGAATGGTATGCGCTATATGCTGGGGTATGTGAGGGAAACGTGATTTTTTCTGGTTGCTCATACGCAATGGCAAACGCATATAAGATGAAGTTTTTTAATACCCCAATGATAGACTGTGGTTTCGAAGCTAAGAGAATGGCGCAGAGCCGAATGTGAGTATTTAGAACAGAAAGTTCCCACATTCCTAAAGCTGGAGCTAATCTTTATGCCGCTCTTCGTGAGGAAGAGTTAATAAATTTACATAGATGAACCATGGGAGATCTAGTGATTCCAAAAACTGAATACTTTTCAGATACTGATTCTTTTAGAGTTCTTGATGAAAGTGAATTACACTGGAGATCTGAACTACTATTTTATGTCTGACTTCCTACTCAAGATCTTACTTCCTACGCCATATTTGACTCTTCCACTCTAGGTCTAAGCTTACAACTGCTGGCTCATGCGGAAATGAAGGAAAGCTCGCTTTACAAGGTTCAAGTCAAGGTCTGACTTCCTACTCCATATTTGACTCTCCCACGCTAGGTCCGAGCTTACAACTATTGGCTCATGAGATCTGGACTACTACTCTACGTCTGACTTCCTACTCCAGATTTAGCTCTCCCACGCTAGGTCTGAGCTCACAACTCCTGGTTCATGAGATCTGGACTACTACTCTACGTCTGACTTCCTACTCCATATTTGACCCCTTCACGCTAGGTATGAGCTTACAACTCCTGGCTCATGAGGGGATGAAGCAGAGTTCGCTTTACTATGTTCAAGTCGAGGTTCTACGCCATAAAATAATATAATACCAAGCCAGATTAAGAGCTTTTGGTGTGTTCGAAACTAAAAGAAACTTCTTTAATACCGCCGTGGAAGAAGTGCATACGAAATCCACATTTCTTCAGCGGTCTTTCAGATATTGAGAGCTTATCTGAATATTAAAACTTACAGCTTGGTAGTTGAGATCTTCGCAAGTTCAGTCCACAGCAATAAACACTAGACTGAAAGGTAAACCTTATAAGAGGTTGCCTTTATAAAAAGAGCGGGCTCAGGTACTCGATTTATACCAAATTGCTTATAGTATTGGCAGCTTTTGGTGGGAATTGTAGGATTTAGTTACGATTCAGGTATCTGTTGCAGTCAGACTCATATAACCGTTTTAATTTTATATCTTCTTGAGCCGCAATCTTCAACGACTTCCGCAGTCGGTTCCCGAGCTAGGTGTGCGCTTTTAAGATCCGCTCTTTTTATATGAGCCTTTCTCTCACACAAGTCTTGCAGTACGGACGAACTCACATGCTTTAAGTTATCTAGCTCATCATGCCTGCCATAAAGCAAACTTCCTTACCTGCGTATCCACAACTTCGAAAGCCAGCTTCCGCTGCCTTCCTCCGCCACCCCCACATCGCTCACTTTCTTCTCCGAATCCCAGCAGCTTACTTCGATATTTCACAAAGTTGATCCTGTGCTGAAATACCGTCGCACTTGAGGCTTGCTGGCTTCCACGTATGCTTGCTTTCAGCACACGTTGGCGTCTATCCCGCTGCCGTGCGCTTGGCTAAGTCGCTGCTCGACTGCTTCACTGGGATTTCACTACATTTTTACTACGCATTTCTGCCAACTCAACGCTTTGTTTTGCTTTGCTTTGTTTTCCATGAATTTGCTTGCCTGACTTCCTGCTGTTTGCATGCGCCACAATCAACAGGGAATGTCACAGATCCACACATATGTGAGGTATTCAGGCTCGAGGAGCATAAGCATACATTTCTGCGTGGTTGACATTTAAGTTGGTCGAGTCTCTACAGTTGACTGCGCATGGCATAGGCCAGGTGGGCTCAATCCAACGCTTGACCTCAACTCAAAAGAGGTTGGGTTCCCCTGCGTAAGGCTCCTAGTGGAACACACGAGCTTCAAACCAAGAGTGGCGTGTTGGAAACTTAGCAACTTGTCCACCTGTGGACTCAAATTGAATTAGAAAAAAGTATGTGGTTGAACTTCCGCCATGCGCTTCGAAGTTTATATCCGCTCTGCCAGCTATTTCAACATCCTGCTTTGCATATGCCAGCACTTGTATGTAAATAAGCTTCGAAAATATTGTTTTTTATTACGTTATCTGCATTCTACTTTTATTTTGCGTCTTCTTTGTAATGCAAAATTGTCATTGATAGCCCAACCGAGCGATACACGCATAGAAGAGACACGGAGAGCGGGCACGAATAGATGCAGGTAGTCGAGTTGGGGCGGCCTAACATCTCTCAACGCTAAGCATATCACTGTCAAGTATTCCCGTCAGACCCCGGCGACCGCCGGCAAGCTGTAATTCCATTGTCGATATGGTAAAAAATGTAGAAATACAAAGAAAATGCGAAAGATAGATAAGAGAGGAAGTAAAATGCCAAAGCAACAGTATTAAAGGACAACTATGGTATTACATGCAGCACTACGACGAGGCGACGAGCGGACCCATGTGGCAAGTGGCCTGTTTGTTGTGCTGGCATGCCGATAAATATGTTAAGCAGCCAGCCAGGCGCATAGCTACAATAATGATTGCCTGAGCAGAAATGCCTGCGCTGGCAACTGAGGCAAAGCAACAATACAAATCAGCTGCAAGAGCGGATAATAATTGGAATTTAAACTTTTGACTCAATTTGAATTTATGCAGTATCGCATTTCTTCACCGCTTCGCCACAACTTTGCCCCTTCGGTGCATGAAAGGCGCATGGCTGGCTGTGCGCTGGCAAGAAATGCAAATTTTGCTGGAAAATATAGTTGTAAAGATAAGAAAAATGTTAGTCAGCATACTTTTGGCGGCAACATGAAAAGGGCGTGTTGCATACTTTTGAGGGCAGGAAAAAATGGAAATGCGATATAATGGATTGACGTTTTTTAACGAGCGAACGGAGTGGAGTTGATGTTGAAGGAGTTGCAGGCGCTGATAAGAGGCAGTGAAGTGAGTTAGCCTCAAGTATTGCATATTTTTGGGCGCCAATGTAATAGTGAATTATCAACTAGGCAATAGTAAGCAAACAACTATATTTAATACAAGAATGTTTACAAACAGCCGATTCTAACAAATAAAATAGCAAAAAAAAATTTAGTGAAGCATACTTTAGGGCTCGGATGCGATTATAAGTAATTATAGCATACATTTGTGAGAAATGGTAGAAAACTAAGCATTATATTAATTATTTGATGTCTTACAAACAAAAAAAAATATTTTTTAAATTTTTAAATGACCATAACTGTGATGAGAGCAACAATAACGGCGCAACTTGTTGCTGTTAAATTAAGTAATGTCAAAAAATCAAAGCATTTGTCAGCCAAAAGTGCTAATTCATCAAATTTGAGCAACTTTATTGCTTTCTTAAATTTCATGTTGCTGCAACATGTTGCTTAAGTGTTTATATGCACAAATCTAATGTTGCTAAACTAATTTTAATCACTCTGCTGCTTCGTGAGCAAATAATTGGGGTTTGCAAAACAAAAAATTGATTGGGGTGTGGTTTAACAGCTTTCTGAAACATGTTGCTAAGACTTACTTCTAAACATTTTTAAAACTTTGCATATCAAATATTTTATTCAGACTAAGACTTGAGCACGCAAATCAAAATTCAGATTTACGAAAATTCAAGTAACATGTTTCAGCAACATGTTGTTACCCAAAGCGTCTCTGATTTGCTTAAAATATATAAAATTATTGAAATATACGACACCATAGCATTTAATTAAATTAATGTAAGCCACACATTCATGTTGCAGCAACATGTTGCTAAGCAAAAGCAGTAAGTTTGTTAAAATAATAACAATTCTCATTATAAAGGTAGGAGGAGTATAATTTAAATAAACAAATTAACATTTGCATGTTGCTGAAACATGTTGCTAAGGCACGATACACTTATTTTGTCATAATTTACTTGCATTGTATTATAAATGGACATTTATGACAAACGTTTGCGACTACAAATCACATTTTCGATCTCCATAAATACCACTTATATGTTGCTGCAACATTTCTTATCCCAAAAGTCTCCTATTTTCAAAAAATATTCATAATTCTTGAAATATGACTTCCATACGAATCGACAAACGAAATTTAAGTGAATGCAAATCTCATATTGCGTGTTGCAGCAACATACTGCATGTTGCAGAAACATGTTGCTAAGCCAAAGAGCGCTGATTTTGTGAAAATAATCATATTGATCATCTTGAAAGTAGCAAACAAACACTTGAGCGTAATTTCACTCTCATCAATATACTGCTATCATGATCTTTTCACTTTTTTTTACATTTTCCGCATTGTATACAACCCTTGCAATCAAAAAACCAAGGCCAATTACATTATTTAAATGCGTTTAATGCTCAATTTACAGCGCTTAAGCGTTATTTCACCGCAGCTGGCTAGCTGCTGTCACTTACAACTGTATTACATAATTCAGTAAGCGTCTTTTTTAATTTGTTTACTTGGCCGCATTGCTCTTTCATTTCACTCAATTGCTGTCAGCGCTCGATTTCAATTGAAATTTCATACGCTTTGCTGCCGAAAACCGACTGCTCTTTGCTGCATACTTTATTTTTTTATTTCTTAATTACTGTGTGAGTTTGTGTGTGTGGCTTTCTGCTTTTTTGTGTGTGTGTGTTTGTGTTTCTGTATTTGTGCGTCATTTTCCGCATTCTTTTGTTGATTAACAATATAAAGTCATGTCACGGGCAGTGACTGGCTGATTGGCAGGGTTGACTGGCAGTCGAATATACATCCATACACACAGACACACACATATAAAAAGCTGTTTTTGCGCTGGCAACTCTTTGTTCTTGATTTCTTTTTTAATTTTTGAATAAATTTCTTTTTATTTGCCTCGTCTTCCGTATAAGTCGTAAAGAGAATTCAATTACGAATCAATGGAATGGCAGTAATACGCTACAGGCGAGCGGGGCGTAGGGCACATATGTGAGAGCCTACTGGGGGCGCAGGTGTGAGTGCCAAAATAAGCTTATGCAACCGCAAGCAGGCATTAAAGTGGACGTAAGTGCGGACAAGAGTTGGTTATGCTGATTCGCCGCCCGAGAGCAGCTTAATTAAAATGAAAGCCTACAAGGCCGCGCCTATGACCGAATCGAGTTTGACTTTCACATACTACCGCAAAACCACTTTGCCAACCGCAGCGGCAACACCGAAATTGCAATGCGGATTAGCCAAAAAGTCAACACACGTTGAAGGCTTATGAAAAGGGCGAGAGAAAGTCGTGTGTTGGCGGACCACAACAAAGGCAGGTAGTCGAATGCAAGGCTGTGGCTGAAGATATTAATTGCAAACCAAAAAAGCTCATAAAGGTAAGGCAAGATGTTAAAGGGGTGTGCCAAGATAAGCAACTTGCTGATAAGTCTTTGGTCAGTCTATGCGGACAAAGAGCTTGAGCAGAGGAGATTAAGGTTAAGTTTCTTCAACGAGTTGGTCTTCAAAGCCGTCAAAAATTATGTACGTAGCGTATAGTTGCCAGATTATTAACTCTCCAAAGTTGAATAAAAACAAACTGGAACTTGTGGGAGTTATAAATTTCGTAAAGGCGATCCAATCTACTAGAAATCAATGTCGGACTAATTAGTACGGATGTTGGTTTTGTTACAGCAAATTTTTCGCTTATCTTCTTAAGTATTCACATTTCAAATGAGTGGCAACGTCATTTAAGACTTGAGTTTCCTATGCAGAGCAAATCTTATTGCTCAAAATCGGAATACATACAAATTCATTGAACTTCATAAGAGATTGTGTTAGCAACATGTTGCAGCAACATTTAAAATTTTTTAGCTTGCATATTTTTACAAGTTTTGAGTTCAAAAAGAAAATAATAATAATCTATAAAAATTATAAATAAAAAATTAGCAACATGTTGCTGCAACATTTAAATTTTTTAGTTTGCTCAATTTTAGATTTTTTAGTGAAAAAAAACGAAACAATAATAATGTAGAAAAATAATAAATATACAATTAGAAAAATGTTGCTGCAATATTCAAAAGTTTTTAGTTTGCTAATTTTTAGATGTTTTTATTAAAAAAAGAAACTAATAATATTTTTTCAAAATAAAAATTTAAAAACTGTTGCTGAACATATGCTTATAGAATTTTTTATAAAATTAGCGTAAAAATAGAAATTATTTTTAAAAAAAACTAGCACTTGTTGAACTACTTAATGCTTGTAAACTTTGAATTAAGACAATTTATTTTTAGTAATTATTGATGTTTATCCTGTTAACAGCAATAATTTTCATTTTAAATATGCAACATGTTGCTGAAACATTGTATAAATTTCGAAACTTTATTAAAGAAAATTTTAATAAATGCGTAAAAATAAACTATTTTATATAATTTAGCTTTATTATTTTGCCGACAACTATAATAGCAAAAACGTGTATTTTCAGATATTCAAGCACAGTATGCTCTGCAACATGTTGCAGCAACATTAGCAGATGCTTTAATAAATTTGTGAGTAGTATATTACTAACCATAAGAGTAAATAAAACTGTTTTTTTCGAAAAAAATATTTAGCAACATGTTGCAGCAACATTACAAAGTCTTTACTTTAAATATAACACCCAAAAGTATCAAAACCATAAAACTACATAAAAACTATTGTTTCGAAAAAATATTTAGCAACATGTTGCAGCAACATTACAAAGTCATACATTGTCATTGGTTACGCTTTCCTTTAAATTTAACTCCAAAAAAACCAAAATTATATCCTTAGTCTTAATTAATTACACATACTTTTCTGGATGCACACAAGCACCCCTGAGGACACATATCCTTTCATCTCCTTTACGTTACAAAACACCGTTGACGACATAAAAAGAAACTCGCTGGCAGCGTTCTGCATGCATGTCATACAAAAGAAATGTGCAAGTCAAAGGATTAAAATCGCCATGCGCAACAAAAGGATGCAGAAAGACTTTCGTAAGTCAACTTCAAAGCGGAAAAGCTTAACGCTTAATACTTAATGCTATTGTGTACGAATTTGCACCGAAATGAGTGGTGAGAAAAAAGGATTAAAAAGCTGGGGTAATTATGAAGTTTTGGCAGGGGCGTTGATGAAAATTTATATAACGAAATTAGTATAATGAATGTAAGACGCAGCAGGAGTAGGTATTGTCAAGCAACTAGAGTAATACAAAATGAGCATTCCCAGTACCGCACTCAATCACAATAAAACGAGTAATTTCTACGAATTATTCAGGGTCTGCTGTTCCTCAATAATGTCGTTTTTTTCCTTCACTCAATCATTTTTGGGTTGTTTACTTACCAGTAACTATATGGGCCATTTATTAAATTTCCATAAATAACTTAAAAAAGTATTCATCATTGCTGGTGTGGGGCTTGCTCACGTTACACATGCAAACAAGATGAAAACAAAAACAAAATATAAACGAATTCCAACACCGACCGTGGTTGCTGATTACTAACACAGGCCAGCACACAGCATGGCATGCCAAACCGACCTCTCGCCA
Source organism: Bactrocera correcta (assembly GCA_027475135.1). Classification (NCBI taxonomy): domain Eukaryota; kingdom Metazoa; phylum Arthropoda; class Insecta; order Diptera; family Tephritidae; genus Bactrocera; species Bactrocera correcta. The sequence goes on from CM050322.1 coordinate 1,352,963, forward strand.
GTGCTCACTCGATACATAAGCCCTTTGACCCTTTTTTCACTGTCGCCGATAGCAAATATTGGCAAAAGTTTGTGGCTTACAATATGGTTTTGCTTTTCGCGTAGCATGGGAAGAGAAATGTGTACCTGTAGGAATTTTTTGTATACTTAAAAAGAAAGTGGTATGCAAGTTATTGAAACAAGGTAAAAAGTACGCACAATACATGCGCAAATTAAAAAAAAAATATTTTTTAAATGTTTAGAAACAAACAAACAATGTTTGAAATAATTTTTCCAAACACGTTCCACATAAAATCCATTTTCGATTTATACGAATTTTCCAATATGTGTGTTGTTTATTTAAAATTTGCCGATTTTAAGCATGTTCCACATAAAATCCACATACTTTCCACAAAATTTTTTAATATCACATTTTATTTGTTTTCATTATGTATAATTCAAGATCCTAAACAAGTTTTTTAAATATCTTACACATACAATCCACATACGTTCCACACGAAATTCCTATTATTATACATCTAATCTTTTAATCGTATATTTGGCAACAACTTCAAGACGTTTATTTCTTCATTATAAATACCATTCATATAATTTTAACCGCACCGCTAAACAATTTGTACGCAAGATAGAACTACAGACTGCAAAGCAAATTTTAAAGAACTACCTTTTGCAAACATTTTCCTACTATGTACCTAAAGACTGTCCCTCATTTGCTGTGCATCGAAAAGCTGCTGTCAATATTGTTACGCAGCTGTAAAATACAAATTTCAATTATTTTGTGGCTTTTCATGTGCCATGTTCAATATTTATAAACCTGCACAGGCACTCGCACCCCTGAACCACAGTATACAAACATTCAATTGTGTGGGGAGGAATTTGAAGCAAGCGCAACAAGCATACAGTTCTGATTCGCGTGAGATGGTTATGCAATGGTGAGCGAAAACTGATATTTTACGAAAAAAAAAATTAGTTTGTTGCAAACATTGTGTTGAATGTTTTAAGGCCATGAAAAGTTTGTAATTTCGTAGCGTCAGTGGGAAGTGGAAACAAATTATGCGCTTAGGTTTATTAGTATTAACTTTTTAAATAAATGATGGGATTTAAAATTTTGTATAACAAAAAGTATTAAAAAAGAGCAAGGCATTTTTCAGAAACTGGTGGTTTTCATTACACATAGCCTACAGATAAAAATTAAGGTATAATGATGCCTGAATATTGGAAAAGCGAATGTGAAAAATACATTTTTGTCGATTTCCATAGAAAATATTTTGAAATTTATTTCGTTCCACATACGTTCCACAATTATTTTACCTCTGACCGATGTAACAAATGTAAACCTAAGTACTATCGCGTTATTTAGAGGTGATTTCCATACAAAAAATGTTGAAATGTGTTTACGTTCCACAATTATTTTATGTCTGAACGTGCAACAAATCTTGATCTAAGTACTACTGAGTTTTTATAGGCATTTCTATAGAAAAAATTTTTAAATTTTTTTCGTTCCACACATGTTCCACAACTAGTATACGTATGATCGTTCAAAAAATTTAAATCTATGTGTAATTGAGTTATTAAGAAGCGATTTCCATTGAAAAATTTTGTTTTTTTTTTCATCACACCATTATTATATGCATTATCGTGCAACCGATCTAAATCTAAGTAGTACCGAGTTATTTAGTTGCTCTTATTTTATGTTCTACATAAGTTCCATACATATTTTACGTGTCATCGTGCAGAACTCTTAAATATTTTTAACTTTTAAATAAAGGTTCAACTCAAGCGCCATGAAAATCAAACTTACACACTGTATTATATTATATTTTATACTCTATTGCTTTTTCATATCCACAACACTCTCTCTTTTTTGATATATTGAAGCTCACAATGTGCACAAAAAGGTCATTTATAAAATAAACAAAAGATATTATGACGTTTTTTTATGACCCCAAGCACACTACATAAACCTTTCAACAAAACTACTTTTGCAATCAAAACTTACTTGCACACATCCATCAACGCGTGCAAACACTTTTCTATCGAACGATTTATGACCAAAAAATGGCTAAGCCATAAAAATTTCTACAACGTAAAAAGCATCAGCTTGTTAAGCTCCAACAGGCGGAATTAAAAAAAATATATGCGAAAGGTTAGCATATGTATGTACGCTGGTGTGAGGGCACAACAAAGTGTTGCACATTTTATTGCATTTGCCTTTGATTTTTTCAACACTCAGGCTTTAATGTTCCTGTAAACAGGCTTAAAGTATGATATGAATGTCGGTTATGTAAGGATCTACGAATATGTGTGCATGTAAATCAGAGGAAAACAAAAGGTCTAAAATAAAACCCGCAGGTTACAAAAGGCGTAAAAAGGCAAAACAAGATAGCAGAAATAAAAACAAAAGCAACATAAAAGGGCCAATGTAAAAAGGTTGACACCTATGTATACGTTGAAAAGTATATACATACCTGCGAGTATGTGTGAACGGATATGGCAAATGCAAAGGAGAAATGTGTAAGTAACACACACATATGTATTCAGGCAGGAAGGAAAAGAAAGTTGTGCTTATAAAACAAAAATATGCTGCTGCTTAATATATTTTCATAACTTCCGGCGTTTTAAATTCGATTTGATGCCAAGGCCTGAGGTGAAGAGGGCAACAAGACAAGCTGGAACGCAGACACGTACGCACGTACTGGTGTGCGCAACTTCACAACCTTTGAACGTATTTGTAAGGATTTATATTTTGCATTTTTACCGACGGCATTAAGCAAAACACAGCTGTTTGCCTTGCCTGGCAGTAAAATCCCGTTTTCCCTCCATTTAAAATGCTTTCAACAGCACTTAATCGTGCCGCGCGTTGCCGTGTGTGCATGCGTGCGTGTGTGTGGGTAGTGAGGTGGAGTGGCACGTTTTGTATTCGTAAATGTGTGTTGTTTACAAATCGTAAGTGAAGAGTTATGTTGCAATGTGAAATTGTTGCTTTGTGCGCTTTTTATGCATAAACATATGCAAAATATATAAAGTGAATTATTATTTTCTATTATATGCCAAGCATACGGAAACAAAAGTGAAGACAGTATTTCCTGCTGTGCAGGCAAATTGAATACGATATGCATAATGCATTACCATGTTTTGTTTGATTTAATGGGGAACTAAAAATAATATCTTAAATAAGCAAGTCTATACCTTATAGTATAGGGCTTGAAGTATAAAAGTACTCAGCAGCAGCGACTAATAAACTGAAATTCACATTAGATATGCATTTATCGCCAAAGCCATAAAAATAAAATAAGACACGTTCCACAAACCAGTTTGCGAAATAAACCGATATTCACATCAGATATACATAAGCAATCAATAATAAATTAAAATTAGTTACGTTCCACAAACAAGTTTTGTAACATACAATTTACTTTAGTGCTGAAAGTCTATCCCAACTTAGAACTATCAAGAAGCAACAAAAACATCAAGTTCCACATACAATCCACATATGTTCCACACATTATTTTTGTATATTTTAAATACTGCTATCACTTAAAGTTTATGCCGCCATAGAAGAGCATTACAGAAGTAATATTTTAAGCATATTCGTAAATATTACTATTCTTTTTGTTTAATGATTAATTTCTTGCGTGAATCAAGTAATTACGCTTCCCTAACGAAAGTAAATATTTCAAGTGGTATCAGCTTAAAAATACACTTTTATAAATGCATCAAACTCCTTTTACCTTTTAATAAAAAAATAAAATATGTGCAATTGTAAAAACTACTAACAAAAATAAAAGATGCAGATTATTCTTTTATTACAGAATTTTTGTCTTCACATTTTAAATAAATATTATTTTTATGTTTCCACCTCTGGCGCTGCATAAGTTTTACTTGAGTTATAATAATTCGCGGTTTTCATTTATACAGCTGCTCTTTGTACTTTTGCAACAGCAAAAAATTTAGTTTGCAATTTTTTACAATTTTAACTCTCATTTTCAGTCCCTCTGCTAATAACTTAGCTGCTTAAATACGAAAAAATACCTTATTAAAATGAATTGCATTTAAACAGCTTTGATTAAGATTTTTTTTTTCTCTTTTTTATACAGACGGTCGGTAAGAAGTGTGGATTAAATGTTTTTTATTATTGCTCTACTGCTTTCAATGTGAGTACGGAAATAAACTGAGCCCGAACAGTGAATAGAGAAAAGAGTTCTGATTAAAGGAAAAGTTTAAAAATCAAATGCCAACATTAGACAGTTTGAACTAAATTCATTTAGCCAAAAACTATGATTGCTACTCCAAAAACTATCCAGAACTACCATAGATCTTATAAGACAGTTTTTCGTTTTCTAACGATAAACGAAGGTTTGTAAATGCAGTTTTGTGGTATTTTATTCATATATTACACATGTTCCACATACGTTTCACATGTGTTTGAGTAAAAATTGGCAATTTACTTAAGTATAATGCATAACCTGTTTATTTTGCACGATTTACACACAGTCCACATATAAAACTACTTATGTTCCACATACGTTCCACACTTGTTTTAGTAGAAATAGACAATTTACTTGAGTACAAGGCATAACCAGTCTATTTTGCATGATTTACATACAGACCACTTATATAAAACATACGTTCCACACGAATTTTGGTCACAATTGAGAATTTAATTGCGTACAATGCATACAATGTATGGTTTTTAAGCTTTTCACATAACATTTTACAATTTTACTCAGAAATTTATCAGATGCTCAATCAAATTTTTTTTAATTATATTTTAGTTCACAATATCTCCCATCAATTAGATTTGTTTGAATTGCTGATTTTATCAAGTGCTTAACTTTTCCCTACTAATTGAAGCACTCGTGCTTGAGAATTCTACAATAATAAGTATTTTCAAGAACAGGTGGGTGCTGAGCAAAGCTATTTCTTCAACATAAACCGCCTTTTGAAAGATAGCTTAAGGTAACAGTATTTATGGCTTACTAGAGTCAATAGCGCTAAGGTAAATAGCATTATCCAAATTGTTTACGAGCTTATTTATTTTATTTTTGCTTAGCATTCTTGTTAAGCCACTCTCATTACTCAACTAAGCATTTGACGGTGCAGCCGTATTGACAGCAAAGAGAGCATACTTTACAGGAGTCATACTCCTAGAAGACGAGTGTTATCGTGGAATTGGCGGGAAATGCCACTGAGCAAAATATATTTTCCTAGTAAACTTCTACTTCTGTGAAGCAGCCAAAAAATCAACTACCCCTTACACTGTTGCTCAGCTCCATTTCAGTGCGCCTTCAACTAAGTAAGCGTAAAGTCGAAAACATATTGCTGAAAGGAGTACAAATTTTATGAACCATAAAATGCTATTGCATTGTGAACCGTAAACAGTTTCGATAGCCACTAACTGGCAGCTATTTTTTGCTGAATTTTTATTTCCCCTTTTTTTATTTTTTCACATCTTTCTACATTCTTCGCCGTTTTTCGTGAGTTGCTTTCATTTTATAAGCTGCCAACTTTAAATTTAGTGTAAGGCTTCGCTTTCAACTCTCACTTCTTGACTTGTGTGCAACCGACATAATAATCCTTTTACCTGCGTCTAAGTAGCAGCCTTGTTAAAGGTTTTTGTTTGCTTATTGCGCTGACAGTGATTCGAATCGAGTCACTTTTTTATGTCTGTCATTTTCGGGCAATGTACGTAGGTAAGTGCGCAAACATACTTCGATAAATTTTCAGCGAAATACTTAAAATTGTATAACTAGAATAATTTTTCAGAAACGTATTAAAAAATAAATGGATTCCATCCGTTATAACGAATAACTTCGATATTCAATTCGTTAGGAAACCATATTGATTGCGTATATTATGTCTTTAATGTAGATGTAAGCGCATTCTAAATAAGTTCCACATGCGTTCTACATATGTTCCACACGTTATAACGAACAAATTCGATACGACATTTAAAACACCATATTGATTGTTATATTATGTCTTTAATGTAGATGTAACGCATTCGAAATAATTCCACATATGTTCCACATTTTTCATACGACATGCTATTGTGGCTATTATTGAAAATATAAAAACATTCTAAATAAGTTTTACAAACGTTCCACCAACTATTACGTGTGCCAAATCAAAAAACCGACATCACTGACTTCTTTTAAATTTTCCACAAATTTTTAGGTGTCTGTGGATAGTCAACCAGTATTAAGGATTTTATTAATTCTAATTAAATATAATGCCAATTAGTAAGCGAAGAACAGAAAATTTCAAAGAAAGCATATTTTCTGAACTAAGGATTTAAACAAAAATATTTGTTTGCTTAAATTTGCAAACAAACTTCTTGGCTTAGCATACTTTTCTGCTCAAAAGTTTCAACTTCCCCGCTAAAATGATTTGAGCGCGTCATCAAATTAGTTACCAAAGGGTACACTAAGCGGATTGAGGCCAATTTATGTTTTAAAAGATTATTGTGTAAATGTTTTTTGGGGTTTTCGAAATGAGAATTTGGTGGGCTAAATTCTTTGCACAACTTTATGTAAAGTTACTGCTACAAATAAGCTGGTTAAGGAGTACTTGAATTAAATAGTTAAAGAGTGTCAAACTTACCCACAGATATGGCAAATTTTCGTCGCCACTTAAACCGTTGGATGGTGCAAATGCAATCCTGAAAGTATGTAAAAAAAAAAGATGGATGAAAGTACATTATTAATAATAATGGTTTAAAATTTCTTCAGCACAAAATTATGCAAAGAAATTATTTATAATTATAGTACTTTCTAACATAAAATAATACAGTTTAGACAGCGTGGAATTAGACATTTTTTTTTTAATTTTTCCTAAAAGTATGCAATAAAAATTTTAAAGAAAAATTTGGATTATTAAAAGAAATTTTCTTGACTACCGTTTCTACTGTAAACGCCAAAAAAAAAAACGTTAAGATATATGTATTTTTCGGTAAAATTCGCTTTTTAAAGTACAACTTCAAGTTGGAAATACAATCAGAAGAAAACTGCCCCCTGAAAGTATGCTATTCATTGCGATGAAAAATAGCAATGTTTTTGGAATTTGAAGTAACGCAAAGCTTTTCATAACTTTTTTGATGAATTTCAAAATTTCCTTAAAAGTTTCAACGCCTTATGCATCAGTTCAACTAATTGATGTGAGAGTTTTTTATTCTGATTTCCAAAATGTTTAAAGCGCAAATTACACAACAAAATTTCAGATTTGAAATATGCTTTTGTACCCTTAAAAGTATGCTATCTTTAAAAAAAAATTTTGTATTTCTGGAAAATGAAATCGTTGCCCCCAGAAATTATATCTTCCTTTCAAAAAAGAAATTTCGGCGTTTCTGATTTTTGCAATTTACCGCCGAAAAGTATGTTAACATTTTCTGGAATAAGCCAAATCAAGCAAATACATGGCCTGAAAGTGTGCTAACTTTTTTGAAAGTTAATTTTATTTCCGTTGCAAGCAAAGCAATCAATATATTTTTTGCCACATTTGGGCGAACTTCGCCTTTTAATTGAAGGAAATAATATATATGTAACATTATACTCATTATGACTTTGAAAAAAGTTTTTAGTTTTGTACACGCATTTTTTCTTAATTTTCAACAAATCGCATACCTTTAATTAACCCAAACGTGGCGCACACAAAACGAAACCAATTTCACACAGGAAACGTGTCGCACGCAGCTCGTCGCGACGCAACGCCTGCTGTGGCACGTAGCACAGGCAACCTTGAATACAATTTTTTGTGTTTTTATTTTTTGCAATTTTCAAAAGGTGTACAAATTTGTTGACGATTGGTGTCTGAAGAAACGGAAAGTAAATAAAAGAGACGCTGTCAACATGAGAACCAAAAATAAATTGAATGCTCTTTGAAATGTAGGAGTGCGTTGGCGAGCACAACGAGGCAAAAAAGGTTATTTGCAGTAAGTTCAAAGATAAATAGGTGTAATGTGGTATTCTAAAGTATATTTTAAAGAGCAAATTTTACATAAAACTTTTAAAATTTAATACTTCAGCAAATTAGTCGCCCATACGGAATATCCCTTTGGGGCGCCTAAAATTATGTTTTATTTAAATAATTGCAATTATATTGTAAATATGTCATATTTTTCGTTCGCACAACAGTTTAAATTATGCCCCAATGAATATTTGAATTTAAAGCACACGTTTGACACAAAACCTACTAGTGAAATGGCAAACGCCTTGGTTGGCAGTGAATGCTGTGTAGACTAAAATAACGCATACTTATAACCACTAATGGCTGTGTGTTAGTAGATCAACGATAAATTATTGCTCGCATAAATATTCATAAGCATTTAGATGTGGTTTATTTTTCTACGCCCTCAAGTATGCTACGATTTATTTACTTAGGTTCTAAAATATGAGTGCAGCAACAAAATAAATAATATTGAAGCACAAAATGTAGGTTACACCCACCTACTTTTTGTGCTTCAATAATATTGTTTTCTTGCTGCACTCATCAGCAATTTAATAGTCGCTGGGCAATGGGGCAACAAGTAACGGTATATATTTTAATTTTTGCGAAAAAAGTAGAAGAAAAATGTTGCAATTTTTAAAAAACAACTAAAATAATAATCAAAAAATTTATTTGAAAAAAAAATTCAATTTTTTAAAATTAAAAATAAAACTATTTGTCAAAAAAAAATTTTGTAATTTTTGGGAAGCAAAAAATCAAAATTAATTAGTTTCAAGACAAATTTTAATGCTTGAAAATGTTTTCAGAAATTTTGGAAATTGTGAAAAAGAAATAACTGATATTTTTGAAAATTAAAATAAAATAGTTTTCAAAACATAAAGTTTCAATTAAACCAAAAAAAAAACAATTCAAATAATAATCAAAAAATATATTTAAAAAAAATCGAAGTTTTTAAAAATTAAAAATAAAACTATTTGAAAAAAATGCTGGAATTTTTGAGAAACAACAGCCAAGTTTAATGAGTTCCAAAAAAAGTTTAATGTTTGAAATAATTTTAAAAATTTTGAAAAAAAAAATATTTGAAGAATAACGGAAATTTTTGAGAATTAAAAATATATGTATATATTTTTCAAAATAAAAATTTGCAATTAAAAAAAAAAGAAATAATTAAAATAATAATCGAAAATTTTATTTGAAAAAAACAAACCAAATTTCTTGAAGTTAAAAATAGAACTATTTGTCAAAAACAATGTTAGAATTTTTGAGAAGCAAAAAATGAAATTTAATTAGTTTCAAGAAAATTTTAGTGTTTGAAAATATTTTCAGAAATTTTTGAAAACTTTTCGAAATTTTTAATTTTTTATTATTTTTTAAACAAATTTTGTTCAGGTGATTCTGGTTTTCAAAGAAATCCATCTTTACTTTCAATCTAATCAAAACAAAATTTACTTACACAAAACTTATTTTCTAATTAAAATTCTGCAAATAACAAAAACTTCCCAAAAATACAAAATTTCAACGTAAATGCACTGAAATCACATATTTAGCCAATAAGTACGTATTTTTGATTTACCAAATTCGTTTCATTATTTTTCTAGCACGAAATTGCATGCCAATATGACGGTCAAATGCATCAGTTGTAGGTGAGCCACAACACACAGGCGTAGGCTATAACAAAATTAGCTATTACCACCCACGCCTAGGCTGTGCAATGCTATACCAAAAAATATTTTCGTGTAGCAGCTTCTTACATTGCATCTAAGCAAATATGCGCCTGTGGGTATGCAACAAATTCAGCTCACATCCATTTTAAAGCTACAAAATAGCTTATATTGTGCTACTTTGCTTGCATTACAACTCTGGATAGCTTAAGTGATAAGCTTAAATGTTTACCACTACATACAGCGGCACACCAATACACACACAGACAGCATACGCAGTGGCTGCATGCGATTATTGACGGCAATCCTAATGAGTTTTTGCCAATTTCAAATTGAAAATTTATGAAACTCAAAGTAGATGTGTTGCTTGCAATAAAACAATTTCAAATTTCGAGCTTACTTGCAAGTAAATCAACAAAAATGCGAAAAAGAAACCAGAAAAGCAGTTTAGTTGATGAGGTTCAATATTACTTTATTTATTTTTACTTTGTGGCATGCAACATACATGTTGATTAAGCTGACTAGTTTTCTAGGCGTTTGTAAGCGAACTGCTGAGTGCAGGTTATGTAAGACTAATGCACACCAACACACACGTTTCCCACACACACACACGTACATAACTAGAAGCACATAAATAGAAGTATTAGAGGAATACTTAGTTGATTATGTTTACAGTAGCCTTTACCAAATCCGAAATCAAATTCGAAATTCTAAATTGAAATACACTCAAATATCTGCAATTGAATATTGGAAACGCAGGCAAAGAGAAAAAAAAATACAACATTTCTGGGAGACATAAATAGAGGAGTTTGCTTTCCAACTTTACTAGAAATGCCAATGAATTAATAAAGGAAATAGATTGCAATGAAACAAAAGAAAAGTACAGTTCCTGAAATCACAAATAAAATTTTGACATTGCAATAAGAGGCGGTGTGAGAGCCCAAGCGTTCAAGAGTGGGATAACTAAAGGAATTATACCCACTTGCAAGTCAGAAAAAACTAATTTTATTGTGAATTTTTTATGAGAAGGCATTTTACCAAAAAAATAATTAAAAATAATGAACATTTGCAGAGTTTGATATACAATAACAAAAAGCGATTCATTTTTAAAAAATTTGAAACCCCTTAAAACCGCAGTCAATCTCCTAGAGGACCGCTGAAGGAACGTGTTAGGCGGTGAGCATTATTATTTTGCACAAAATTGTCTCAAATCCGAAAATGGAAAAATATACATATATATATTGTAATAACAGATGAGTACAGACAATGAAGGCAGGGCTAGCAAAAATTTTAATGTTCACCAAAATCTGTATATAAAAATCCAACTCAATCGCTCCAATATACCTGGCAGCACTTTCCTAGCGTAGAAAACAAAAAAAAAAAAATACTCAATCATTCATTACAAGCCGCTTTGATCTGACTACGGACACCTAACTTCACAACCGACTCAGCGAAAAATTCCAAATTAACAAAAACGCCAATCTAACAACAACAATTGCGCGCACAAAAGTAATCAAGAGCGCGCCACAAATCGCAAAGAAATCTATAAAATCAAGCAAATCAAGAGCTGGAGTAAGAAAAAATCTGCTTAGCAGCCTACAATCAGCCGGGTAATGTCAGTAAAACTGCTAACCGACCAGTCAAAGGGAAGGCCACAGCCACAGCTCCAAACAAAACAAAAAAAAAAACACAACAAAAATTCTTCTCGAACCCCACAACGACACAGAGACTTAGCGAAAAGCATAAAAGTCGCCGAAAAATATGCTTTTAATCTGAGATGAAAGCGTGCAGGCACGCAAGCACCGTTATACACGTATAATCTATTTGTGAAATCAAACATGAGACCCAGTAGGAATTTGGAAGCGTAATTTTTTTTTTTTACTTTTGTTATGCAAGTTACTGCCGGCGTCTGAAAGAAATTACCGATATTCTACGTATATTCCAAATGCAACACACAAATAGTGTTTAGTTTATTGATATGGGTAGTGCTTATATAAGTTAAAGAATTGTGCTGAAATTGAGTTTGGTCGCATATTTTTAGAAATATTTTTATACATAAAAAATTGGGAAAGTTTCCTCGAAAATTACACACCACTGCCATATAACGGTTTTATTTTTCGTAGTCGGAGAAGCTAAAATTTAAGACTATGACTTTTATATTGGATTCTAGCAGATTTATGAAGCTTAGCAACAGTTTTTTTTTTTAAATATAACTAAAATCTCTTTGAAATCTCCACTGTTTGTTAAATAACGGTTTATTCAAATATAGGTCAATTTAAAAATTGGTAACAGAAATTGGATTTTAACGCGCATTTTTATGAATGCTTTCGCATATTGATCACAAAAACGTTCTTACCAGTCATATAACGGTTTTTGAAAATATAGCCTAAAAAGTGTAAATATAGAGTTATCAAGCTGAAATTGAGTTCTGTCGAATAATCTTATTAAGACTCTCAACTGCTGGAAAATTGCAAAAATCGCCTCAAAACTACGCCTACCTGTCATACAAACTTAATTTTCTCGCAGGACTGGTGAATGTAAATAGAAGATATGAGCTCGAAATTTAAATCCAGTCGACCTTTTCGTTCAACACATTATACTGTTCCAAAATGGCAGCGATCGCCTGAAAATAAATCAAATGCTTGAAAGAAAAAAAATTTATCAAATTTTTTTTGGCCGCAAATGCCATACATTTAGTTCTTCGAAACAATTAATGCACATTCCAAAAGAAAACTACTTCCAAATAACTTAAAGTTTTCTTTCTGCAAATTTTTTAGCAAAAATTTCTTACCGGGTTGTCATCACATAGGCGCACAGCGCCCATAAGTATGCACTGAATTTTTGACAGCGCGTAAAAACATCAAAAAGCAAAGTGAAAGCAAACAGCCGACAGCTATCAAGTGTGGTGGGGAGCGGATATAGCGGAAGGGCCGCCAAATAAAAGTCAAAGGCAGCAGGAAGAAAGCCAGGCCGCCGCAAACGGTTAGGGCTTGAAGCAGTGGTTGTGTGTTGCTGAAATGTTTGTTGCTGCTACTGGCTGTGTGAAAATTTGCGAATTTGCGTTGCGTGGCACATGAAAAGATTTCACTTAAGCGCATTTTCTGGTAATGTAAACACCAAGCGGCAGCGCTGCCGCATGCGCAAAAACAACAAATAACAAAAACCAAAAAGGCAAGGGAGCGGGCGAGGGAAAGCAAAGTCAGCCATTCGCAATCAGCAACGCTGAATCGCATTCGCATTTTCGCTTCATTATCGCCGGCAACGTCATTGACATATTTACGCTGACGTGGCCGACAGCATCTCAACGGCGTGTAGACATTGCACGCCCTTTACCACCCACACTATACCGCGCGCTCATCCTTAGACGCGCATTATCCTGCGTGCTTCGAATTGCGGCTTCACGACCATGGCCGTTGGTCGGCTTAGTTCCACGCTCACTGTGCACAGCTTAAGGTCGAGTCAACTTTATTTTCGCTTTTGATTGCTGTGGCATTAACTGCTTTACAACACCACAGCATTCTCCTCTTCTTCCGGCGGCGTGGACTTCATTACTTCAACATGTCGCTGGCTATATTTATAATATTATTTTTCGTTTAAGTGCACATTTATGCTTTGCTCTCGATACAGTTATGCGCCTGTAACCTTCTGCCGCCGGAGCTCATAAAATTTCGCCGGTGACATGAGAAGTCACTTAGCTTCGCTGCTACGACGCGTGATTATTGTGAGCTGCTCTAATTATTTGAGGTGGCAGGCAGGAATGCTTGTAGATGCTAAGGCAGTAAGGTGTCTCTAAAGTGCAAATGCGTGATGGATTGAGTTGGAGTGTACTCTTTAATATTTTAGTGTTGATTTAGGCAGTTAATTGTTGCTCGGAATATATGTGCGAGTTAATGGGTTATATTTCCAAGAAACAGAGAGGAGGATTTTCGCAGGCAAAAACATATGGAGATAAGTTAAAGATAGGTTAAATTTATTAGTTTTACTTAATGCTATATAAAATATTAATAAAATATTGTCAGTATAATTGTCTAAAATATTCTGACTTTTTTTTTTAATTTTTTAATTCAAAGAAAAAAATTATAAACAATATATATTGGTGATAATTATATTTCTTATGCATAAACTTAACTTAATGGAATTTAAAATTGTATTAAAGTTTGATTTCCTTTTATTTATCTTTACTTAAGACTTCTTTATTCATTTCTTTAAATATAAATATATATATGACAATTTTAATTAAATTTGCTACGGTAGTAGCAGTAATAAGCTCTAAATTTTTTTAAGTAGTCTTTATTGTTTTTTACAAATTTTTAAATATTTTTTTTGTTTAATTTTCCAAATTTTTCTTTTAATTTTCCAAATATTTTTTTACTTTATGAATTTTTAAAAAATTTTTGTACATTTTAAACACATTTTCTTATTTTATCTTTACTATTTATTTTAATCTTTTCTTCTTGATTTTTATGTTTTTTTTTTTTAATTTTTCAATTTTTTTTAATTTTAGAAATTTACAAATTATTTTCTTATAAGTTCTAAAAAATTGTTTTGAAAAAATTTTCTTTTCTTTTTGCAGTTTTTTTTATAAATTTTTAAAATTTTTTTTTACTTATTTTTTAAATTTGAAAAAATTTCAATTTTTTTTTTATTTTTTGAATTTTCAAATTTTTTTTTATAAGTTTAAACAAACTGGTTTTCAAAAAATTTCTTTTCTTTTTGAAGAGCAAATAAAATGTTATAAAAACAAGTTTCTAAAATTTTTTCTGAATATTGCATATAAATTTTTTATAGTTTTTAATTAAATTTTCTGCGGTAGTAGTATAGTGAAAATTAAAACAAAGCCATTTTTTCATGTTTAACATTTTTTTTTTAAGTATTATTTTTTACAAATTTTTCTTTTTTTTTTTAATTGAAAAATTTTATTTGATATATTTTCCAAAAATTATTTCCATTTATAAATTTTCCAAAAATTGTTTTAAAAATGTTATGTTCTATTTTTCTGATTTTATTTATTTAAAAAAAATTAATTGCAAAAAAAAATTGAGAATTCATAAAAGTTTAAGATATTCAGAACTTTTAAATTAAATGCAATATTTGCTATAAAAAGTTATAGTAAAGAAATAAATATATTTATAAAATTTAATTTCAAATTATTGTGTATTTATTTATTTTTATTATATATGTATATTATATTATGTACATAAGTTAAATAATTAATTTTAAAATCCTATTTAATTTTTTTTTAATTTTTTTTTTTTTCAAACAAATTTGGTTTTCAAATCTTTATTTTTATTATAAATTAATTTGGTATGCATAACTATATTTATTATAGATACTTACTTGATTTTATATGATGTTACACAAATAATGTTGCATATTTTTTTAATATACATAGTCTTTAACATCACATATATGAAGGGCCGACTCGTGCTAACAGAAAACGAACTGTTGAAGATAATGTTATTTCAAACACCTGAAAAATTTTTTTTTTTAATTTACACTGTTGCCAATTTTCGCTTATATTTTCAAGTTTATAGATAAATATTTAAAACACCGGGTAAAGTTTACATATTTATGTTCTATAATTTATATATAGTACGGTTAGTTTTTTTTATTTTAACACTTTAACAAAAAAGACGCACGGTAAAAGTTTACACTGTTGCCGATTTTCATAGCTTTAAGAACTATTTAAATAAAGCAAACTTGCAAAATTCATAAAACCATGAAATTTGTTCTACTTTTTTGGAACAGATACAACAGTGGTATAAAATATTAAAGTAAATTTATTCATATATAAGTTCTATAATACAATTTTATTTGGTCTTGTAATTTATTGTTTCATTTTTCCTCATTAAAGATAATAATAAAATATTACAAGTAAAAAATTAGCTATAAATTCAGTTAGTTGCCACAAAGATACAATTTTTTCAACTAAATTGTGACTTTTATGAAAAGAAGCAAAGTATACCGAAATTTCATTTTTTTTTTAATTTTTATAAAAACTTTTTTCCGAGGAAACTAACTTTTGTGAATTAAATTTACCTTAAAAAATTATATGTGTATATATTTTTTGGTTTTCACTTCAAATTTAATAAAAAGCTCGCCATTTTTTAAGCAATTTTTTATATTAAATTAATTGCCTATAAAAGACTCACTTACATTTATAACAAAAATTCATTTCTCCCCCCACCCTTAACCTCAATCAAAGGAACCCCAACTCGTAATTCAATTTCAATTTCTATGGCAAATACTTTAAAATTTATTTGCTTGGCGGTTCCTTCCCGCCTAACTGTATTGGCTGACCACTTACATGCACACAGCCCGCGTGAACTGCCCGCGCCGACCATTGCGGGCGCATATTCATTTAAATATTATCAGCCGGAAATCGCCAACCGCGCCAATAAAGTATCGCCTGACTGACCCCGGCCACGTTATACCCGCTGGCCGCTAAGCAGAAAATGAAAAATGATGCCAAAGCTAACGGAAATTGCAGTGTAGTTTAACAGCATATAAACAAGCGGCGGAGCGGAAGTGACAGTTGCAGGCGCAAAAGCACGCAAATGATTACGATTCAAAGCAAAAAATAAATAAAATAACATACAAACAGGCGCAAAACAACAAACAAGCACACATAACAACAACGAAATGCCAAAAAGTAACAACAACAAAGTGAAAAACAAAGCGCCGAAGTGACCCTTTCTCAGCGGCAGCACAATGGTCAATGGTGGTGCGTATACGCAACACGCACAAATATTTGCGTAGCTATGAACATATGTGTGTGTGTGAGTGTGGAATGTGGGTACTCACGTGCTTATTTAGTAGCGGGGCTCATGCTTGCGTACGGATATGTGCACATGCTGTTTGTTGTTGACGCTAACAAGAGGTACAACAATAAAAACAACAAGGCAATTTTTTTATTTTGCTTTTAAGTGACTTTTTTATTTGCTTTCCGTTTAAGCCAAAGCTAGTAAATTACTTTTTCATTGCGCGTAAATCGCAGTTAAATTAGAATTTATTTTATTTGAACTTAAACGCTGCCCCTTATGGCCGTTTTATGTGCGTGTAGAGTGTGGATTTGCATACATACACATAGGATAGACTTTTTGCGGCTCATTGGGCTTTCATCTTTTCTAACTTTCATGAACAGAAAAGAAGCAGACTTGCAACCGTTGAAAATTTGAGAAAATAAAACTCAAATAATTTTTATAGTTTTCGTTTTTTCATAAAAAAATTTCAAAATTAAAAAAAAAAAATGTGAAATTTTTTTTTTATTTAATTAAATTAATTTTTTAATTTTAATTCAAAGTTGATTGTACATTTTCATGAAATTTATTTTTTAATTTGCTTAAAAAAATTTAATTTTAAATTTTTACGATTATTAATTTGTTTTTTTTATTAAATTAATTTTTTTAATCAATTACATAATTTTTGAAAAAAAAACAAGTGCATTTACATTGTACATTTTTGTGTAATTTATTTTTTAATTTATTTCTTTTAATTAATTAACTATATTAATTTTTTTTAATAAATTTTCAAAAATTATTTTTTTTCAAAGACCCAGTATAATGTTAAAAAATTATGTTTTAAAGTTTTCTGAATTTACATATTTTTAAAAACTCTTAATTACAGAAAAATTTAAAAATTCATACAAAATTCTGAACTTTTGAATTTTTTCATTATTTTTTTTATTAAATAAGAAAAATAAGAAATTTTACAGAATTTTGAAAAAAGACTGCAGAATATAAAATTAGTTGCTGGGTTTCTTTCTGCTGCAAGCACACCGCCCCCGTTTTCATTGATTTTTGCTTTTTATAAAGAGACTCCCTGGCACAGAACCACGCAATGTGATTTATGTGCTCATAATAGTGTGTAAATGGCAACATGTGGCAAACGAAGTTTTGAATGTTGACTGTGGCAACACTGTTGTACGACAGACTTTGTATGTTTTGCAGTTTATTTTGTTGTTGTTTTTCATTTTGCTTGACCTAACTGCACTTAAATTGTGGCGCAAATGCCAACTTACAAAGTGATTTGTGTTACATGCAACATAGCATGCATACCGTGTTGCGAAATATTATTGTAAACAAATGTAGCTGGCGTGGCATGTGGCAAGCAATGAAGCGCATTGAAGTGTTTAAGTAAAAATGTTGCCACTTGCAACGCACAGAGGGAAGGGCTTATGGACGCAGTGGCAAGCACATAAATTTGCAGCAAATTTAACAGAGTGTAGAAGTGGCACTTCAGCTGTGCGGTTGGTTGGCAAAGAGACTTTTCCGAAAATCTATTGCAGCAACATATTCAATTTGCATAAAAATCTTTCAGCTTTACTATAAATTTGGAAAAGCGAAAAAGAGTTATGCAACTGACGGAAATTAGTTTTAGCCCACAGTCGCATGTGTAGCGGTCTCGAGTGTCTTTATTTGGCGCTGAAATGTAGTTAGTTAATGCAATTCTGACATTCATTGCCGTGAGCAAATCTTTTTCCAACTTGCATTACACTCTACTCACTTTCGTTGATTTCGTGCTTTCTCGTTGTATACTTGCTACATACTTTCATTATTCTTGCAACCTATTCATTATCTGCAACATCACATTGTTCCCTGTACCTCTCCCCACTTGCTGTCGCCGCGTGCGACTCTTATTTTGCATAATAATTTCCTTACGGATTTCCGTTCACTGACAATACTATTGTTGCTGTCCAGGTATCTATTTCAATATTTGCAAAATACTCTATTTGTATGTGCGTCATATTGCCACATTTCGCTTGCAGCAAATGCTATTACATTTAATGGAGGGAAGAGTTTATCGCTGTTATTGAGTTAAACAAAAATATGTCTGATAGTAAAAAATGCTGTTAGTATTCGCTTCAAATATATAAGTGGACATATACCTGGGACAATGTTGTACTTATAATTTACGCTGTTGCCAATTTTCACTGAAATTATGCAGTCAATAATTATAAATTTACTCTGAAAAAGCTGAGTAATACAAATTGTTTGTATTTGTTAAAATAAACACACATCAATAATTAAAGGCTGATTACGAAAAGAATATGTGAAAGAAAAATTGTTATATTGCGTAGTTAAATCAATTCAAAATTAAATTTTTATATAGGATGCAGGCAAATGAAAAAATGGTTTATTGCAGTGTTGCCAAATTTCACTAGACTCCATATACAATTTCTGATAACCCTAATGTTTGTAGCTATAATTCGCTATCAGTCAGTATAAGCTTTAAAACTGAGGTCGGTTATGAGCTATAGAATTCAAAAATACACCGTCTGCAGTGTTGCCAAATTTCACAGAATATTTGTGAAATAGTATACGTGTGTTTTAATGGTTTTAAATTATTTTACATGCATTTTTAGAATTTTCAAATTATAGTAACTTATCTAGTTCATAAAACCTCTAATAAGACGCTATGATTTACAAATTTACTATGTGTATTATTGCCAATTTACAGCTAATTTCAGAAGACCTAAACTTTATTTTACTATTACTTTTACTATTTTTTTTTACAAATTTTCTCTAGCTAAATTTCTTCCGTACAGAACAAATTTCTCGTTCTACTGAATTAAATCTATGTTGGCATAGCTCATGTATAATTACCAAGTTACAGTTTGCACATACTTTTTTACAATTCCTGCTTTTTGAACACATGTATACCCAAGTAGCGCTCAGCACAGCATCCATGCTGACAGCAGTTGTAAGCTCATATAAACTTATTAAAATGATATTCGATATTACTACTCTACCAGCGACTGCAAATTCCCAGCAGCAGAATTTATTTGTTACCTGCTGCTACTCATTGCTTAGATAGTATCCATGGAAAATATTTGTATATTACATTTCAGAGCGTGCTCTTCCACTCCTCCAAATTGCTCATTTACCAGAAATTCTTCACATATTCCACCATCAGATATCAGTATTGCTTAATTTCGCAGATATCTGCAACACTATATTTACACATTTGCCTTGACATTGTATGTATATTGAGCTCGCTAGTTATTGGGAAAGAAGCAAGATAAAAGAAAAACTAATTTCACTACACGCCTTGAGCTATGCAAAGCTGTAGCAATATTAGAGATTTAAGCAGGAAAAGTAAAATAGAGTTCGAAGTGCTGTATATTGCCTTATTTGCACATTAATATTTGCTTAGGATAGGTTATGCGCCTAAAAGTTTGCAAACTTCAGCGAAATATATGAAATTGAAGAGTTGTTTACATAGGAGTATGTATAAAATCTATAATGGTCTTATGGAGTCAAGCACAAGTGAAGTAGTTCAAAGGCTACAACATGCGCCGAAAAGTATGCAAACATTTGGGAAAATACTTAATTTTACAAAATTCTTCTTTCACATGTTTAAATAGTCAAAAAGTTTCGAATGTAAACGAGTGAATAGTGTTACTATATAGTGTGCCTTGAAGTATGCAAGTCTTACCAAAAATAGAAAAAGTTAATAAAATAACTCGAGCATTAAAACGGAATTTTATTTTCTACCGACCTTGGTACGAGTTTTTATTATTATTTTTTTTTAATATTTGCACCAAAAAGTATATTAATATGGCTCAGCAATATATGTTGCAGTTTAAACTTACATTAGTGAGCTTAATATAAGTTGTGGGATTAATTTTTGAGAAGACTTTTGTAGAGCGCCAAAAGTAAGCCATAAAAATCGCATATTTAAGAAATTAAAAAAAAATTCAATACTATTAATTACAGTTTCTTATAATATGTAGATTCTTTTTGATTGCTAATAATTTAACTGATTTGTAATGGAAAACCACGCGTAATATTCCTAAAAGTATGCAACGATTTTTGTAAACAGCTATAAATAGAAGCACTTATACAACTGCAATTCGTTTTAATTTAGCTCGAGATATTTTATTAACTTCTTCTCGAAATTTGCAGTAATTTTTCCATAAAACTGTAGTACAGAGCCTAAAAGTATGCTTTAGTTAACGCATATTTCAGGATTAAAAGCACTAAACATGCAAAATTTTGCTGATTTTTTGAGATTTGAAAATAATTTAGCAATTTTAAGAAAGAAAGTTATGGTACAGCGCCTGAAAGTATGCTTTAGTTAACGCATATTTAAGTATAAAATATGTTCATTCAAAACTTTGCTTATTTCTGCAGACTTGAAGAAATTTAAAATTTTTTACTAAAAAAAATTATTATTCCTAAAAGTAGGCTATGATTTTCGTAAATACCGTTAAATAGAAGTAGGTGCTTCGTTTTCGTGACCTTTTATTTAAAAATATTACTTTAACCACGCAATATATTGAATAACTTAGCTAAAATCCACGCTACTTCCAGCTTGCGCCTACACATATACAGCATAAATACATATTCGGCTGATAAATTACAATTAGGAATTTCTTGTACAAGTAATAGGACACTTCGACACTAGCTTTCAGTTTGCTGTGTAATTTCGTCTATGCAGATACGTCGGACCACTACGGCGTGTGCGCACGTGCATGAAATATGAGTTAGCGCCAACAGCCTATAATTATGCTGTACATTTCCAGGTGCATAAATGCACAAAAAATGTCAAACATCAACAGATAATTAGTTTATCAAACGAAAATATGCATAAATTATGCGTACTGAGCAGGCGGAATTCGCATTAACACGCTCCGAACGTAATGTGAAGACACGCACGTAGCAATGGTGGTATTCACTGAGGTGATGAAGTGCGTCGGCCGTGAGCTAATACTTGGTAAAGTACAGCATGGCTTGAATTTCACGGTTTTTTGCCGTATTGTGGAATATATTTTGAAACCGAAGTGGCACTGGAGTATTTCAGACACTTTTAAAAAGTCGTGTCACAAACTTTCATTATCTTTTACAGGCAAAACGAATACCCTTTTTGTAGCTTTCTGCGCGCTCTGCAGCACTGCTTTTTTTTTCACAAGTTTTAATTAATTTTGCGGCTGTATAACGGTATCTAACAACACCAGTGTTTTTGCTGCGTTTAGTATTTTAATATGACAACTTAATTGGCAGCTGTCAGCAAACATTACAACGCGCACCACTAGCAGCATGGCAAACAATAGCCAACTAAAAGACAGCTTAAATTACACGCGGCGGCACTTGAGCGTCAACCACCAAGAGGGCAACTCGTCCAGTGCGCGCGCCTGTGTGCCTTTGTCACAGTCATTAACTTGAAGTTGTTGCAAGCAATTGCTCTGTGGTCGGCATGTTAATTGTGTTGCAACAGCGTAGGTCTCCAAACGCGCTTCAGCTGTTAACTCCATTCGACTGACGCCCTACAGTATGCTATAGCTTTACTAGGCATATTGCCTAGTTTCAGGCGCGCGCTGCGTCTCTACAGGCTGCAACCTTGTAAGCAATGCTCTTGTAATGCATTACGTAACTGCTGCAACAAGCACAACAATAGCAATAACAAGGTGTTAGACCGCACAGCAACTTGAGACCACATTTTCACCGTCGTCGTGAAGTTTTCATTCAGCAAATTGGCGGCAAGACATTTGCTGCTGTTGCTGTTGTGGAAACAAGGTGCTTGTGGCACCGAGGGGAAGGGTTGATTAAAGCGCATTGTACTAAGTCAACTGGTTTGTCTTGTTGAAGGGCAGTAGACTGACGCAGCAGTTACAAAGGTGTAGAAGTCTGCGGGCCCTGTCTTAAACGCTACGTGCTTTGGGTTTATTAGCTTCAATGGGCTAGCTTTTGGGCCTCGGGCCTGCCCCCATCCATTTTTGAATATCAGTGTGATATATATCTTCCCCGGTCCTTATCGCGTTGTTTTTTTTTTTTTTAATTTATATTTTAAGCGATAGATGTTAATTCAGAAAAGCTTTCTTTCGAATTTTTTTTTATACTCAAATATCATTTTCTGTCCCAAAAATCTGTCAGATTTCTTATATACCCCAAAGCACAAAAGCTTAAGAATTGAAGAGCTTTTATGGTAGCATCTAATTTTTATTTTATTTTAGCATATGAAATGATCAATCTATGTCTTCGAGAATTCCAGCGGTGAAAGTTGATTCCCAAAGAGCTTTTTTGGGTCCTTATTTCATACTCAAAGAGCTTATTGGGTCTATAAAAGCTTTTTTGTGAACTTCTTTTATACCTTACGCCAAAAAAACTTGGTTCTAGAAAGGTTTTCTGGTGGTCTTTTGCCCTTACTTTCCTATACCTAAACAGCTTTTTCTGTCCCAAAAATCTTTTTTCAGACATTTTTTTATTTTTTTTCCCCAAAACACAAAAGTAATAGAGGAGTTTTTTAAATCCCTTTATTTCAGCTTAATTTAAAACCCAAAACTTTCTCCTGCGCAGGTTTCGCTTGAAACCTTTTTCAAAAAAGGCAACAATAGTCGCCGTGTTTTTTCTTTTCTTCTGAAGTTCTTTAATCTTCTGATAACTTTACCCAAATTTCTGATGTCTTTCTGGCCGTTTGGTTTTTCGGTCACAATATTTTTCCTATTTTTAAACATTTACCTGCAGACTCCATAATTTCCATCTATCTCTAACTAAAAATACCACTTTTTTGATTTGCAGCTTGCCACTTTCATATTTTACTCCCCATTTGTTCCCTTGAAACTGCTTTTTTGACTTTTTTCGTTGGATTACTTTAAACGCTTGTCTCACTTAGCTGCTTAACTCAATCTCGCTCTACTTTCCACTAGCTCATTCCGTTTTTTATGCCATGCCACAATGTCTGCTGCAAGCGTTTTTTTGCTGCTTCCGCCCGTCCCGTGCGCTCATCATGCCATTCATCTCTTTAAATCCTTAACCGCAGAATCCACTCAATCGCATTCAACCACTATTTGTTTCGCCGTCCGTCGCTGACATTGACACACTAAGCTCTGCCAGTCGAACGGACATACGGCGAGCAAAGTAAACGGACTAGCTGGTTGGCTGGATGGACAACTGCTTTCGCCGGCAAAGCTGTATTACTCGACTTGCAACAGCACACACCCAAGCCAGTCTAGCAAGCAAGGTCACGTCTATGTATGCTAGTGTTTATATACACGCTCTCGGCGGAAATTTAAAGTAATACTCAGGAAATTGAAATTGAATTATGTGGATTGTTGTTACGCGTGAGCGTGAGAAAATTTGCTCGACCACGAAACAACGTTTGGCGCAAAAGAAAATATAAAAACCACATTTAAAATAAAAAATAAGTGGGACAGCTTTTTTATAAAGTGCTTAAACGCTTAACTATATTGCAGCGCCTTAAAGTATGCATTACAAATGTAATGACATAGGAACAACCTCAAAGACTAGAGTCACTGAACGCTACACCTGCATTCTACATAAAAGTTTCCATTTCAAATATTCTATTTTAAAAATTGTTTGCAAAATTTTTCAATAGAAGTGCCTAAAGGTAGGCAATATTTGTGTAAAATTTTCCACTGCCTAAAAAGTATTTTAACAACACAGCGTACACTTCACATGCACTTTTGCTGCTAAATCAAAACAAATAAACCAGATATTTTTAAATGAATTTAATACTTAGCATAACTTCAGGCACAGCACCAAAACTACTTCTCTTTTATTGCAAATCATCATCAATAATTAGCTGCATAAATAATTTAATTAAAAAGTAAATATCTCGCTGCTACACGTGCCACCAAATTAGCCAAAAGTTTTGCATGCAACTCATAAAAGTATGCTACAAAATTGAATAAAACTGATTTCTCCCAGTTGCATAGTACACAAACCATTGCTTTTAATTATTATTATAAATAGAAGAGAGCAGTGAAAATAGTTTTGGTTTTTCACGGAAATTCATTGCTGCTGCTACTAAAAGTATGCAACATCTTTTTTAATGCTTGGAATTTACAGTTTTTTAGCGTTTAGTTTTTTAATTAGAAGTTTTTAGTCACTTTGCATACTGGCATTTGGCGAAAAAGTTTTAACATAGAACTGCTTGTTATCAATTCGCTGAAGCAGCTAAAAGTATGCTATGGAAAAATTTTCTAGAGACAGCATATAATTGGTTAAGGTTTTCTTATTCTCAACGAAATTACTAAAAAATGTGCATTAAATAAACGCGATATACGCGAATAATTGTCGGATGTTTCATAGTCATAAGCATATCGCCTAAAAGCTTGCAGTAAAATATTTATATTTCCAATAGTTTATCCAAGTTATATAAGTTTTCGTGAATAATGGTCAAATATTTCAAAATTATAAGAATTTCGCCTAAAAGTAAGCAGTGAAAATTTTATATTTGCAATATTTTTGCCAAATTATATAAGTTTTCGCGTAAATGACACTTTCGTTTTAAGTAAAGCTCAGTGACACCTATAAGTGTGCCTTAAAATATCTAACTTTTCCTTTTCATTACTGAAATGATGCTCTTCAATGCAAATTTAACCTACATTTTCCGATGTCAACCAAAAAAAAAAAAAACACATTGCCTGACTTCAAAAACTTCCGCTAACATTCCGCACCAACTGTCCACATTGTCAGCACGGAAATTATAACAAGCATGTCCATGGTGAAACATGCCTCAGAACTGTTGTTGCTTTATTCATAATGTTTATCATTTCTACCACAATTTTTTTCTCATCTCTTCTGCATTCGTTAATGGACAGCAAATTATCATTTTGCTCCAGTTGACGAGCGAAAGTAAATGTTGATATATACACTAACCTGCAACACATAGCAAACGCCTTGAATTATACTTCCTTGCGCATAACCTCAACGCGTCCTTACAGGCGCACACACACGCACACAGCGTTGCTGAAAATCACTTGAAACCTCAGCGACGGCCAAGGCAACTACCACCGCCACCGCTGCCAAGAGAGACTAGCTGTTGGCTTGACTGCATTTCTGAAGCATAATGAGTAGACGCCCTTTTGTATGCTTCTTTTCATGCTTAGATACACATGCGAGTGCGCGCCTGTGTGTGTGTGCATGTGCGTGTGTTTGTATAAGTAGGCTAAAATAACATTCGCACACATTGAAGCGAAATGGTGAACAAAAGCGCGCAGAAGGGTCTTTTCTAAAGCGCGCCAGCCGTATAAATACTCTTCGTTAGCCTACTTCACGGCGCGGCGCATTTAAGTTGGATGCCTCAGTTCCGCTGTTGGCATTTTCGATTTACTTTTACTTTTATGTGCGTAAGTGGCGCGCGGGGTAAAACATGCGTACTTATACCATTTATACAAATTATATTAAATCAAATATGTCGAATTGTGTACAGAGCGGGCTTTGTTCTCATACAATTATGAAGCTGGATGTGTGTGTGTGAATGTGTGCTGGCACTTGTTCTACTTTCTCAGCAGCAACCTGTTGTTTGTATTGAACGCTGTTTGAATTGGCTCATGAAGGGTGGATACTTAAAGCGGTAGGACGAGATAACTGTGCTGCTTAACGAGCGAGGCAGGAGATTGCGTATACTTTAAATTTATTTAAAGCATAATTGTGGGCGCTTACAGTTTTAAGGAAAATTTTGAGTATTAAACACGGCAAATTTTTTAATTTTCAGAGCAAAATTATAAGCATTCAAAGCAGTGTAATGAATTTTTGAGTTTCTCAAAATTGTGTAGCATATTTCTAGGATGTTGAGGTAAAATTTTATAAATATTCAAAATTAAATTTTTAAATAACAAAATTTTAGATCTTGAGAAAAAATAAAACCATACATAAAATTATTAAATAATGAATTAAATTAAATTAAATTTAAATTTAATTAAGTTATACATATTAAATTTAATTTAATTTAAATTTAATTTAATATTTAAATTTAATTTAATTTAATACAAAAAAAATCTAATTAAAAAACTAATAAAAATCAAAAATTTAATTAAAGATTTACATAAGCAAAAAAATTAATTGAAACTTTAATTAATTATATTTAAAATACAAAAAAATTAATTTACTAAAGTCTTCTATCAAATTGAAATAAAAAATTTCTCAATAAAAAAATTTTACAGTTTGAATAAATAAATTTTAAAAAAATTTAAAAGTTGAAAAGAAAAAATATATATAAAATCAATTTTATAATATTTTTAGAAATATAATATAAAATATAATTTTATAATCATTTTTTTTTTTTTTTTTAATTTTTACAAATTAAGGTTCTTAATTAAATTTTAATTCAATTTAAATTTTTTAAACCCTTAAGTTTAAAATGTTATTTAACAAAGTCATTTTATAATTTATTATAAAAAATAAATTAAATAAAATATTAAAAATAACGAAGTCTATGAATTTAAAGTTTCAAAACGAAGTGCTATTAAATCTTTTTTAAAATTTTTAAAAACTTAAAATAACTTTTAGTAGTTAAATAACATCTCATTTTATAAATGAAGAAAATAGAAAAATTTATTAATTAAAAAATAAAAATAAAAAACTAGTTTTCTTTAAATTGAAGTAATAAATTTTCTTAATTAATAAATTGTTTAATAAATTTAATTTCATATTTTTATTTATTTTAAACACTTAGGCTTTAATTCTTCTTAGCATGACCTTTTTCGACTGGAAGAATTTTGCAAACTAATTTTAGTTAATTAATTAATATAAAATTTTAATTAATTTAAGCTATAATTTTAATTTTTTTAAATTAAATTACAATTATAATTAATTATTTTTTGTTAATTCTTATTAATTTAACTTAATTTTTCTATTTAATTCACTAATTTTTCAAATTAATTTTTTGTTCTTTTTGTCCATTTATTATTTATAAAATTTTAATTAATTAAAATTAAAATATTTTTTATTTTACTTAATCATCTTTTACTAATTTAATTTTTCTATTTAATTAACTGTTTTTTAATATAATTTTTTAATTTTGATTTTAATTTTTTTTTCTAAAAATTTTTAAATTAATTTTTTTCAAAAAAAAAAACCAAAAACTCAATTCTCAATAATTTTTTGTGAGGAATTTTTGCACCCTTACAAATTATGTAGCGTGTTTATAAGCTATGTACAAGCTAGGAGTATGCAGAAAACTTTCAGCAAGATATATGAGAAATAAGAATTCTAAAAAAATAAATAAGTATATTTACAAACACATTATTTTATAAGAAATAAGTTATTTTAAAAATATTAACACATAAACAATTTAGAGAAATATTACTTAAAACCCCTAAAATTTATACTTATCTACGCATGCATATTTGTATTGAAAATTATTAAATCCAGAAATCCGTTGTACAGCCCCAACAGCCCCTACATACCCAACTATATATATTATTGAACGCTGTGTAACTTTTTCAGTGTACCCCCCTGTTAACCATATTATGTCAATTATGCAGAAAATATGAATTTAAATCAAAACTGTGTTCCCCTCGTAATTTTTTGTCAATTTTCTTTTCTTTTTTCCAGTTTCTCTGTGTGTAGTAGCCAACCAACTCCAAAAAAAAAAAATAAAAAATAAAAATATATCCACCAAGCCAACTCAAACTATCCACATACCCTTACAAAACCCACAAATCAAATATTATATCGAACCCTACATGTGTTTGTGTGTATGTGTGTTTTATATGTGAAACCCCTATACGCCAACTATAACTCCAACAACTATACAACAACCAAGAGTAGCAGCGAAGGAAACCGGCTGCCAGCACAACAACAGCGACGGCTTGCCACAACAAAAGGTATACATTTTCAGCTAGTCGGAAACCCACAAATAAGCGCTTTTCAATTTGCTTTGCATTGGCTTTGTGAGTCGCTTGTCGTTTGTTTAGTTGCCACCGCAAGTTAAGTGAAATAAATCAGTCAAAATTAGTCCGCGTTGCCAACCGACGTTGCTGTCGCTGTCGCCATCATCACCGTTGTCGCCGTTGTCATCGCCGACGCCACAACTATGCGCCATGTCAAAACTTCGGCATTACAGGTCCATAGATCAGCCCTGCGCCACCACCAACATACGCAAAAAGTTAGTCAGACTATTTGAAGTCAGTAAATTTCAAATCTTCAAAAACTTTTCTGGCATTCATATACTTTTATTTATTTATTTATTATAATATATTATATTATTATAATTTTATTTAATTTGCACTCTACTTCAGTCGCTAAGCTTTCGCTAAACTTCTCAGCTTTACTATAAACTTTGCTCGAAAAAGAAAATGTCCTTTGTATATTTAATAAGAAGCTTTTCAAAGCCTTTTGCTTTTTTAATCTAAGCTTTCAGAAATCTTTGCTATGCTTTTGCTTGCTGTACTCGTATATACATATATTTCCGCTCTCTGTTTAGCTTCTTTCGTATATAGCCTACACTTAACACTGTATTATAGCACTTGTGCCATAAAATTCTAACACCTATAAATTATTATTTACTTTTTCAAATTAAATAGCTTTATACAACTTTTTTCTCATTAAATTAAACCTGCTGCTATAAACGTATTTTCCTAAGAGCTTTTAACTATAACTAATACATACCAACTATACAGGTTTGCTATAAATTTCACTATAAGAATTATATTTATGGCGCTAATGAACTATAAAACATTTGTTCTTGTATTTCGCATCTTAACCTATTATTTTAGAAACATTTATATATGCCATACGGAGAAATCAAAACTTTTGTGGTTGTGAACTTTGCTAAAAAGTTTTATTATCTAAGTTTCAAACCAAAAATGGACTTCTTAAAAAACTGAGTATATAATCACAGCAATGAATAAATGGTTCATAATCTTAAAGATTCCGCGCCTTTAGATAGGATTTTGCTTTATAGAGAAAATTGTTGATATACCTATTTCTATTAACTCCAGTTGCTCCACTGAAGAAAGTTGTTGGTAAAGTGTAAAAAAAAAGTTAGAGCACAACAAATTTTAGACACATATTTAGAGTCTCTGATAGATTATTGAATATTACTATTGTATGAATATTTTAATAAAAATGGCTTAAGGTCCAATAAATGTCTGAATTCAAGCACGGATTCATATTCCAACAAGTTTGGTTCTTAACCTTACCTCGTAAGTGGCCTAAAGTGCATAAAATTTCGGTTGGCAATTCAATAGCAACTTATTTGTCGGATCGGTAGAAGACTTTTGAGCTTTTTTTAAATGAAAAAATCTACAACAAGTTCGAAGAGCAGATTAAATGTAAGGTTTTATAAAAATGAAATTCCCAGTCGAGATACGGAGCTTCAAACAAACCCAAAAATATTTTTATCGAAACAAGTAAATATCATCAATTGCACAATCGAAAGACAGAGGATCGTCCTAACCAATCCAAGTTTATTTAAAAACATGAAGATATCATTAATTGGACAATCGAGAGACAGAACATCGTCCTAACAAAGTCAAAAGTATTTACATAGAAACAAGAAGATATCATCAACTGAAAAACAAAAAAAATTTAGTCTAGAAGCTTCGTCATTCCTTATATAATTTGTTCCAGCAACTATCCAAGTATTCCAGTTAACCTCAACAATTGCCTCATTCCTCTTACTATAAGCACAAGCTGTATACTGCCTCGTTTTAGGCGCCTATCAACATTTTCCAACTTTCAAAATAAATATTATATAAAAAATCATATTTTGAAACTTTTCTATTTTTTCCGATAAATAATTTTCTGTCTACTTATGGTATTTATCACTTTTCGATCTAAAATAATCGATTTTAAATACTTTTTCTATTATTAAAATTTATCTTTAAAATTTTATAGTTTTTCTTCAAACTTACCATACTCATATAAAGCGCATGGACTGCCTTTCAAAACTTCTTCCTAAAATAAAAAAGAAAAAAAGTTTTAGTCTAAAAAAATTTCACATTCGTAGAACTAAAAATTAAAACAAATGCATGCTTTTGACTACCTGAATCATTTGAAAGTAATACACGAAACTAATATGTTCTTCGACTAATTTTGCTATTTTCTATGTAAATATATTTACACTGAAATAAACACGCTTTTACCAAGCACACTTCTTTGAAATTATACAACTTTCGCTATGGTTACCATTTCAGGACCATGACAGCGATATGCTTTGTCTGCAACTTGCCCATTTTGTCGCACCAGGTGGGCCTGGTGTGGCAGGGTGGCAATGGCTGGGACGATATGGTCAGAGAGCAGGTGAGTAATAGTAGACACTACGCTAGAATACATAATATTTCTCTTTAAATTTGCATGCCACACGCACTTTCAGCTGGAGGAGTCTACCATACGACAGCGTTTGGGTGGTCGACGCGACTCTGCGGCACAGATAACCACGCCCCCTAGTACATCACCGCCACCAGGTGAGCATATACGTCGCACAAGACTTTCAATGCCTTAATTTTTTTTGATTTTTAAACTTTCCTCTACCCCGGCACAGGTCTACAGCGTCGTCGGCGCAGCTCACTTGCTCAGCTTACCGATATTTTGCGCGAATGGAGCGGCGGTGGCGCTGCCAAGCAGCCAACACAAAGTCAACGCCAAAAGGCGCAACTCAATCGTCGCGAGACCTTAGCTGACCTGGCGCGCAGCCTACCATGGCGCACTTCCACCACCGATGCGTCGACTGGCCCGGTGGCGGCACCACTTATATAACACCACGCAAACGTCGCGAGTCTAGCGCCGACTCGGGTATACGCAGCATGCGTTCACGTCGTGACTCGAACACGGCCGAATTTGTGAAGCATTGGAATCGACGTGAGAGCACTGCCGCTGAGGAGCCTACTGTGGTGGTGCCGGTTGTCGTGGAGGGTCCCGGACGTAGCGTAAGTGTTTGTATGCTGTGCGTTTTCTTTAAAGACTTTGCTCTTTTCCTCTGCTTTCGTGCCCCTAACCTCTACACTTCATCCTAATCTAGCACTTTCTCTTCCTCTTTCCTCATAACTGACATTTCCCGCCCAACTACCGTTTGTTGTGTGTGTTTTACCTTGTGCAAACGCCTAATTGCAGAGCTCGCGTCGCGGCTCGGGTGAAAGTTATCTCTCGAGTCGACGCGACAGCAACATTGGCCGTGCCACTACTCCGCCTCCGCCACCCAAGATCGGTGGCATGACCGCCAAGAAACGTGATTCGTTGGCTGCACCCGATTTTCCCAACTTCCGTCAAGAGCAACGTCCTTCAACTAGTTCAGCTGGCTCTGATTCAGTACCGTTAATATCTACTACCAACTACAATCAGGTCGATTCTGCTTGTCAAGCACTACCGCCACCAACAATCATTACCAGTTCAGTGACACCGCCGGCCACTAGTCCCACCGCACCGTTGAAGGGACGTCGCGACTCGACTACGCAGTGTGGACGCGTTAATCGTCGCGATTCTAAAGCCGGTATATCACCGGAACGTGCGCCACGCTTGCAACGTCTACAACGGCAAGCAACTGCTTTCGATGAGAGCTGCCTGCCTGGCGGCAGTCGACGTGGCTCACAGCCGGCGCTTAGCCCCGATCCGCCGGAGGATTGCCCGGGTGCGCGCACGTCGCGTCGTGATTCGCTTAGTCCGGACAGTGCATCACGTGGCGGACGACGTGACTCACGCGCACATCTCTCACCCGATCGCAGTCACGATCGCGATGGCAGTCCACGGCGGCAGACGCTGCGACGACAGAGCTCGTCGGCTGCGCGCAGCTCACGTTCTCCCGATTCGAATAGCTGTTGCTCGTCGCGTGATCCAAGTCCTTGCTCACGACCACCACCATTGGTGTCGGCGGAGACGAGCTCGCGACCGGCAATTCGTAGACAATCGACCACTGAAGAAATTTTGATAGCACGTGGCTTTCGTCGACAATCGACTACAGAGGAAATGATACGTTGCAGAAACTTTCGACGTCAGAGCTCGCAAAGCGACGATGTGTGCCGGTGGGTATCAGAAATACCATAAATAATTTTATGGCTTTACTTTATATATTTGTTTATGTTTTTTACAGTTATCGCGGTCGTCGCGACTCAAGCGCACAAATCATTGATGGCACCATCGGCACAATGACGGTGGAGACAACTAGTACTTTCTTCGATTCCAGCACTCAGACCGGTGAGTACACTTTAATATTTGTATTTGAAGAAAACCAGTGTAAAACTGGGTGAGACTATACTCCGTGTAGTGGGTCGATTAAGACATATTGTGGCTTCTTTGTTAAGTTTGAGGATTTTCATAATGGGTAGTACAGAAAAAGTTCGGCCTCTCATTGTAGAAAATATATAAAAATACGAAAAGGTTTCCGGAAGCTGCCCTTGGTCTTTCGCGAAAACTATCCAAGTTTCTTGACAAAAAGTTCATAAAAGCTTTGTGCATAGCAATGACATTTCTCAATTGTGGTCTGATTTTTTTAAGAGACAGAGTCAAGCTAAAATTTTCCTCAAACTCTTAAGCATCAGTCAAACATCTGCTTACTTTTCAGAAGCAGAGAAAAAAGTGAAAATTTAGACTTCACAGGCGTCTAGGTTATTCTAGGACTAGATCTTGAAGTAAACCTCATAAAAACTCCTGCCTTAACTAACAGTTTCTTTATGATTAACCAAATCCCAGTTTCCAGTTCTGGTCAAGGCTGGTCTGACATTGATTATTGGAACCAGCCTTCAGACGCTCACTACAAAAATTTTAGTAATATGTTAAGAGACAAAAAAAGGGTTTAAATTTTTTTGTAAAATCTCGTGAGCTCGAACCGAATATTCAGTAACTTTTTTTTTTAACAAGAAGTCAATAAGTTTGAGGTTTCAAGTGGTTTGTAGGTTTCTCCAAGAATAGGAAAGAGAACAATAAGTAATATTTTTGACAACAAACTGCAAGTTTATCTCGTCTCACCGCTTTCCCGGCCTTCAGTTCCAAAGTGCCATAGGTCAAGTAGAAGCAACGTTGCATTGGTTAAAGACAATTCTTGGGACACTTATAGATGAACTTAATGTACAGTACGAGGCATTCCTTCTGACTAGTCAAAACGCCTGTCCTAGGCTCTTCATGAATGTTCGGAATGTAGCAGCCAGCCTTCCCTACCCTTAATTGCTTTCATTGTTTTTCTCTTGGCAACTTTGTGCTTCTTCCTATCGATATCACTCGTTGAAGACGCCTGTTACTCCCCATGTACCCAAATCATTTAAGTTAAAATAACAAGTGTCCTTGCAACACTGTTGCACAATCAATTAAAAAGCACAACGAGTAAGCGTGAGAAAGAGAGAAAAGAACTCGCATCGTACAACAAAAGCAAAAAAAAAAAAACGCAAAAAGTTGCGTTTCATGCAAACGTAATAAAACTGTAGCACGCTTCAAAGTGCAATATGCATAAATTTTCCGTTTTTCACTGCTCCACTCCGCTCAGTTCTCGCTCACACCTGCCACGTGCCACATGCTGTACCAATGATTGGTGCTATCGCTATTGCAAGTTGTTGAGGGTATTAAATAAAGCGCGCTGCTCTTTCGATGCGTATTTGTTGCATGCAACAAAGCATAGCAGATGATAATGTACGCTTCAACAGCATTGAGTGTCAATGTTAATTGCTCTGTTGCTAAGTGGTAAACTGTTAATTAACGCCTTGCTTGTTTGTTTATTGTAGCAGCAATAAACCGGCGCGTGTTGCAGATATATTTCCAGTTGCGTGTGTGTTCGAGTATTTCTGTGCGTTTGTAAGTGAAAATTGCTGCATAACTGTTGTTTACTTTGTAAAATGTGCATGCCACATAAAGAGTTTTTCACGAGCTTTGCACGCCATATGTTTTGCGGCAGATTTATTGGTGCTGAAATGTTGATACAACATGTTGCTGAATATATATGAATGCAATGAATCTTATGTTTAATAAAATGTTTACCACCAAGAACTAGATTTGATAGATCACCTTGTATAGTAGCAACATACTAAAGCGGTCCGGTATGGTCGCAGTGACATTGCAAAATTGTACACGTACAGAAGATTTCATTTTCTTAATCGAATAATTTGATATCAAGTTTTGCACATTTTTATAGTGAGAAGATCATTTTGGTAACCGATCTATCAGTTACCAGATCAATGATGATAAGCATCTCTAATAATCTTAATAATTAATTTCTGATCAGTTATACAGATCCGTCAATCCATATATTTTTCAGTCCAGAATCACTAAAAAGATCATCTCACATAACTATTACTATTCCACTTGTCACTTAGAGGTTGTTTAAAGTTTCCCCGCACACTGTCAAACCACATACTATGTCACGTTTGGACAATCACTCTCTAGATCGGCATTTCTATTGAAAAATTTTCTTAGTATCAGGTGTACAACTAACTTCCCGCTGTTTTTTTTTTTTGTGAAAATGCAATTTTACAAGTGAACTATTCGAATCGAATTCCACCGCTAGTCACAGCATTTTCCAAGCTTTCCTGCAAAACTAGAATACCATTACGTTAAAACTCTTCATCTTGTGTTGTTGTTCAAGAATCACAACATTTTTCGTTGTCGTCTTGTGGGTGGAACCGCTTCTGAGCCAGACCATGTGCCAGCGAACGGAACAAATAATAATCGAACAGTTCAATATCTGGCAAATACAGCAGCTTGGGTAGGTCTTCCCTAGTAAGCGTGTCCAGGTAGATTCTAACCGCTTTGACAACGTGAGAACAAGCGTTGTCTTTCAGTGGAATAAGTTTTTGGTGCCTCTCTTGG
The DNA here is from genome assembly GCA_027475135.1 of Bactrocera correcta. Classification (NCBI taxonomy): domain Eukaryota; kingdom Metazoa; phylum Arthropoda; class Insecta; order Diptera; family Tephritidae; genus Bactrocera; species Bactrocera correcta. Next base: position 1,388,045 of record CM050322.1, read on the forward strand.
TATAAAGGTCAAAAAAGAACCCAAGTTAATTTTTTCTGAAACATCTTCAGCGTATCCAGTCGCTTTGAGATGGCTTGGTGGGCGACTCTCAATGCTGGAGCAAGATCTTTTTCGCTTGATTCACCATCTTTGAACGTTTTTGGCCTTCCTTCACACGGTCGTTAATATCGAAATCGCTGTTTTGACTCGACGAAACCAAACACGGCACGTGGTTTCACACTTTCTGTAAACTTTTTGAAGTTCCTGATTTGCTTCAGCTATACCTATTAGAGTTCCAGCATCATTTCTGAATACTTTATCTATATATGATCATTACTTAGTCTCGTTATTCAGGAAATTTTTTCACAATCATTCATAAGTTGTAGCCTTAGGATCAATATTTCAAACATTCACTAGAGAATGAGTTCTCTCACACTCGACTCTTGGAGATACATTTTTAAAACAATTCAAAGTACATCTTCAGGAAATATTTTAAGATCACCCTTAAGATTAATTCTTGAGATCCAAATGAATGAGAATGAATTTCGCGACTCTAGCCTTTTCTTGGACATATTTTTTTTAATATAGTTCGAAGCATTCATTACCAAAAGGCGATTTATTACTGTTGAGCTTCTGATATTTGATACCTGCAGATATCTACTACATGATCACTCTGAAGATGTGTGCTCAGGATGGGGTTTAAATACATTTTAGAGACTTTTTTGATCAAGAATCATTTTTACTGTAGTAATCTGTGAATCATTTGTGATCAGTAAGGTTTATAGGATAATTTGAAATCCCTCTCAAAATCGGCTTTTGGAAGTTCTGTTTAAGCAGATCTGCTCTTAATATATCACTCCTTTGATATATTAGAATTTAAACATTTTTCTGAAAACGTACAAAAAGTAATCCAAAACTTCAGAAGGCTATGATTTCTCAAAAAAGCAGTAAAACTTTTATGCAAAGCTTACATTTTATATCAAAAAGGCAAATTGTAATTTGTTTCATACTTTCATATACAACTTTTTATTTTTATGGCTAAGAGTATAGTAGCTTTTATTTGTGAAGCTTTCAAGCTTTTCAAGTTTTCAAATTTTCAAAGCTTTTTTGACAGCTTTCACAGCATGACAACTATGTTGAGAAACACACAGGAATACTTATTTTCCTCGATGAAAACCACAATAAGCTGTCAGCAATTGCAGTTTGGTCTTTGACCCGCTAAGCATTGACTTTTTATAACTGTACTTTTTTTGGCTCTTACTTAATAAATTACTAGAAGGATTGTCAAAAAATGCGCGCGCGCACTCAAATAAACAACAAATGCTGTGTTTACTAAGGGAAATGTCATTTGAAGAACAACATGGAAAGAGCGCGTAATAAAAAGAGAGAGCGGAGTGGGTTGGTAGGACAAATGTTGTTGTATAAGCGTGTGCTTTTTGGTTGCATGGGGTTTAACACATTAATGGCGCATATGACAGCAGCAGCTGATGAATGCGTGCAGGAACGAGCAAAAGTGTAGCGCTCAATTATTTTATATGAGCAAATTGAGAGCGCCAAGCACAGTGCGTTAATAGCAATGGAAAATGTGTGAGAACGGTGAGCGCGTGTGAGTAGTAGCACAAGACACTATGACGTTTAGGAGGCTCGCCACTGACATTTAACTATCGCAAGGATATTAGCGCGTTTGACGTTTGGCCACAAATACAGCGCCAAATGAATTTGACATTTGTGGAGAGAGTTGTCGTGCGCGCTCTTGCTATGTTGACAGTTGAGCGCGCAGACGATGACAAGTGAAAGCGTGTAGGCGTCGACTACGAATGTATTGTTTGTTGGTATTTGCGGCGCTGCGCTTTGGCGCATGTATTAGTGCATCGTACACGTACACGCATTTGATTACAAGTGTGCGCGTGTCCTTCCCAAGCGCATCAAGCACAAATTGTTGTTGCCTTTGGACTTTCTATTGTGGTTGACGCTGCCGTTGGCGCTGCTGCAAGCGCCGCTGCTGCTGATTTTCAACTTTGCTGTCTGCGCGCTGGCTGCTCTTGGCACCATTAACACACTTTCCTGCAACAGCGCAAGGATTCGGAATTTTAGTTTATGTTGAAATGCGAACGCGACGCGTCGGTGGCGCACACAACGTAAGAAAGTGAAAACTCTAAGCCAAACAGTTGAGTTTCTGACACAGAGTACACAAATGAGAAATTGCAAGAAATTGTGGAAAATTTTATAAGAAAAAAATGTTTAAGCCAACATTTACAGTTAAAAGTGCAACGAATTGTTATTGAATAGTGACTTGCAACAACAAGCCAAAAGAAATGGCGAGCACGCCTTAAAGTATACAACACTTCGCATGCTCTTCGCCAAAGTTTATTAAGTGCGATTTTTGTTTTTATTGTTGTCGCCACTTATTGTTGCAAGGTGTGCGCTGGCACCTGTGACGTCCATGCAGAGCAGCAGTAGCAGCAACAGCGCTGCCGCTAACGACATGCTGCCGCAAGCGGCTGAAAAGTGCGAAAAATCATTGTGCACGCCTGAAAGTATGCAGCGCACAGGTAATACACATTAGAATGTGCGTAAAAGTGTAAGCGACGTTTATTGCCAAATATTTTGTGCATAAAATTGCGTGAATTGTGCAAAAAAAATTGTAGAAAAATTAACTAAAAGCGTGACTGTGCAAAGCGAAAGTGAGCGCGCTTGCGAGCAGCGGCGCTGCAAAAGGTTTTGGCGACTGTGTGTGTATTGGTGAATGGCAATATTTATATACAGCTGCCAATGGCGTTGTATATAGTTTGCATTTTGAACAAAAAATACAAACGAAATGTAAAAACGAGAAAAACTGTTGTCTACCTTAAGGCGCAACACGCCCACGCGTTCTTTTTTCCCGAAAAACAGACTTGTAAATAATTAAAAGTGGCAGTGATAGCCCAAAATATTAATTTAGCGTGCAAAAACCCATGTACATGCAGCAAAAACAACAAAAGCGCCCAAAAATTAAGTTAGTAAATGCGAAATAGCTGAGACTGAAGTTGTTTTAAATGCTAAACCTATAAAGTTTAAGATAATAATTTATATTTGAAACACCGTTTGAGCACAATAGCAACACAAATAACAATAATTTGTAAAGAAAATTTAGTTTAAAGCAGTGAATGCGCGCAAGTTTACCAACAACAATAGCGTACCGCCCATTAAAGGTGAGCCGAGCATTTGTGTAGCACCAGCAAACAAGAAAAAAACACCAGTGTGTATGCTTGCAACAAATTGTTGAATGCTTGCATGCAAATAAATATGAGCGCGTAAGCCTGTGCATGTATGGCTCGAGCGCGCGCTGCAACGCGTAAAAAACAAATGAATGAACGCGCACTCATTTATGTGTTAGTTTCAATGCTTTACATTATAATTTCATAAAATATACTTATATATACACCAGCGCAAATCACTGACGCTATACAACGACCACAAGCCGTCATGCTGCAGTCAATTAATTGTGTCGCCAGCCCAAGGCTATTCAGCCGCCACCCGCGCTGCCGCGTCACACGCAGCGCGCTCTGATTGCAGACCGCGCGCGGCATGCACCAGTGCGGCGTAACCACTACGCGCGCCACAAATGTCATAGCCAAAAGCCAAGAAGGCAATGCATATCAAGCGGCCGACATTGGTGCGCCTTCGAAACAACTGCCAGCCATTGCTGCGAACCACCCCAGTAGCTCTCAGCGTGCGCTGCGCTTCTCCCTTCTAACTCATCAAATGCGATTGCATGTTGCTTCGTTGTTGCGCTTGTGGTTGTGTGGCATTCTTATGGCGCGCTATGCATTTCTCGTTGTGCGCACGCACATGCAACAGTTTGTTGCATGCCACCACAGTCTTGCAACCACACACGTCTGTGTTTGTTTTTTTTGTCTTAGTATGCATGCTGTATTGATAATTAAAGAAATGTTGCTTGGCTGTGATTGTGTTTTGTGGTTTTGCTAGCTCGTTTTTGCATTTTTTTGTTATTTCTGCACTTGGCGTTACACATAACACATTTCGATGCCAAACATAATATTATATAAATTTGAAGGTGCCTTTGTCAAGACGGACAGAGCAGTTGGATATGGTTTAAGGTCTTCCCAGGAATCAATAAATGAAAATATAGCCTTCCGGATAATCCTTAATTGTAATTACGGATTAAGAATATTTATAAAGACAGTGAGTACTTAGCGATTTGCTAGAGCTAAGGATAGCGGATAATTTCTGGAGCCCCGAAGAAGCACTGACAGATAAACTCTACAAATAGTGCGGTTCCCAATTTTAACTTTGTATAATATCTGAAAAGAATTGTCTTACAAAATGAGCTACCGGATAACTCTATATAGTAAAACGGGACACCAAAAGAATTTTTTGGGTATAAAATCCCTGACCAAAAGACATCCTTACGGATAATTGGTTATATTTGATAAATTGGATTTTATTGACCAGATTTCTAATTATAACAATATTTACCGTATCTTTACAACTTCTAACAGCTTGTAGAGCCAAAAAAGCATTCTCGGATAATCACCCAGCGCACTGTAGGCTGAAAATTATAATCACCTAGTAAAGTTGAGCTAATAAAAAAGCCACCAAATAATCATAATCCGACTCATATGGTTGTTCAACCAAAATTTTGCGCTTGATAATATTTGAGTAGATTTTTTTACTAATGAGTTTCTTCAAAATACCCGTACTATAATTAGTTACATTTGATAAGCATAATTTCACTGATCGGACTTTACAATGCAATAGGATAATCATATTTTACCCTTACGCATAAATTTTTAACGTCTTGTGAGGCCCAAACACACGCTCGGATAAAACCGTAGGGCAGTGCCGGTTCAAAATTTAACGCCGGTTAATATCTTAGTAAAGTTAAGCTAATAAATGAGCGGTCGGATAATAATATTCTGACCTTATACGATTATCCGGCCCAAAAATTTCATGTTGGAAGAACTTTAAAAGGATTTTCTTAGAAAACGAACTTCCGGATAGTTCTGTTTTAGTCAAAGAAAATTAAAAAGGAGTTTTTATATAAAATGTGTGGTGTCAAAATTGAACGCCGGATAATCTCATAGTAATGTTAAGCTTGATAAGCTTAAGAAACTGTATTTGTTTATAAGATCTCTAAAAGCTACCTTATTTACTCCACCATATCATTCCTTCTATCTAAGATCCCTCTAAAGAGTTTTGTTTCAAAATATACTAACGGATAATATATTTTGAAAATTTGGTGAAATATGTTCTGCCGGATAAACTCTCTTGAGAATTTGAGCTTGAAAGGAACTGACAGATTATTGTACTGGACAAGCTTTAAGAATGACAAACTTATAGTTTGGGGTTGATAAAAGAGGGAATAATCGTCAAAAGTGCAAGAAGTCATGAGCAGGCTTCCGGATAACATTTTAGATACAGTAGGACCCAAAAAGGTTCTTATGTTAATCTCAAAATGGGTTTTGGAGTTGGAAAATATGTTTTAAAATTTCAACCGCCGTTTGGACCGCCTATTTATGCTCACAAAAGACTTGAGATTCATTGGAAAGCAAGGACATGCTAATATTTTTTTTAATCTCACACATTTTTCTTCCCTCCTTACAACTGTTCGCTTTTAAGATTGTAATATTCGACATACCCTAGGGCCTGCAAGATTTATTTCCTTTCCTTAGCGTCCGGCTGAACCCCACACTTGTTTATAAAATAACAGTTTGACGATAAAATCTATATCCCAGAGATTACTCATCACTCATTTTAACACTCACACGCACGCACACCCGCAACACACGAATTTCCATTTATTTTGCTACAAATATTTTTATATCTCTACATATGTTTCTTAATACTTAATAAACAATATAAGCAAAGCGTTAAGAATGAACATAAAATTGCTGTTTGGAAATTGCATGAAAAATGCATAAAAATCACAAACGACGCCTTTGTGTAGTTGTTGATGTGGTTGTGAAAAAATATTGCATATCTCCAGGCGTACATACAATTTTATTGAAACACATTAAGGCGTGATGTTGTGAGTGGAAAGCAAAAAAATCCATTAAAAGATACGTTTTATTTATGCATATATGCTTACGTGTATGTATATGTATATGTTTTTATGTGGGTTAGACAACTGAATGTGTGTAGCTGGAAAAATCAGCGGCGTTGAAGCATCAATTATGTATTGTATCTAATCAGAAAGCGCAGCAAAATTAATGCTGGTGGAGGAGAGTAGTAAAAGACAAAGGAATGAAGGCACATACATTATATGAAGAAGGGAAAATATAATGCGTTAAACATATAAACACAATTTTGTTGCTAATTTAACAAGATAAAATCGTAAAAGAGGAGCAAGATCAAAAAAACAAAAAAAAGAAGGACACAAAAACAAAGGAAGAAAACAAAAAGATTTCGGAGAAAATCGAAAATTATTAAGACAAAATTGAGAAAAAATAGAACAAAATTGAAAGAATGAAGCGAAAATGAAAAACTCCTTAATGTATGCTTTAAATTTTACCTTACAACAGAAACACGATTACTCTACCCTACCGCCTACTCCAACTGCTGCAATTTTCTTATGGATTTACAAACATAACTGTGCTAATATTATGCATCCCCATTACCACATTTTTTCTAATTCAATTTCAACATTCTTAACCCGCAGTATAACAGCGTCCTCTATCGACTGCAGAATGCTGACCGAAAATACTTGACATGTCTCAGTTTTTAATTAAAATTCGCAGTGCCAAAAGGTGTTGTCGAAGCTATGAATTGGTATGACTAGGACTTTGGTAGGGGCAAATGTCATATGTGCCCAAAAAGTTCACTGTCCGTTTGCTCTTGAACTATTAAAGAAGGAACATGCAAAGCGAAAAAATTATTGAGAACAGTTGAAATAGGATTTCAAACACCAAAATGCCGTAGAAGGCGTTCTATAAAGTACGGAGTGAGAAAATGATTCCTTTCTATAGTGTAGCCTCATACTGGAAACTGTAGACAGTCTGGTCATTCGGACCGCGGTATCGACAGATAGATCTATATATAGGTTTGTGCAGCTCAGAGGCTGGAACCCTGTATTAACTATAAGAGAAACTCTGTTTTATCGACCAGAAAACTTTCTCAACTACCCTTTTATAATATACAAGGGAAACATATTACCGAATTGAACCAAACGAAGAGAGTGTGGTTTTTAGGAACCTTTTGCAAGAATGGGTTGTCGAAATGACGGCACTGAACAAACGAATCTAGTGAGATCTTTACAGTTAAATCACACTAGAGCACAGTGGTTGGTCTATAGAAGTACTTTTCGTGGCAACCAGAGCAAAATCGACTGTGATTTACGTGGTTGGCTGCCAGCAACTGCCTAACCCCACGGTACTCAAAAACAAACGAACCAAAACTATGTCCTTATCAGTGGTAAGCATTATTTGGTACCAATTGGTAAAGGTGAAATGCACTTCAATTCTACCTGAGTCGGTTTCTGAGCCGATATGAAACCTTTGCTGTGCTGTGGATCCGTTCCCAGACCTCAATGCGACTCCACATTGAACCGAATTTTCAGTTCTCTTCTCTCCGCATTTAAGTTTAAAACACAGTCACCATAAATCTCCCAAAAGGAACAATCCCAATGAGCAGATTAGAGCAAACTCCGGCTTGCAACTCCACGCAGCATCAGATTAAGGTCACCAGTCAGACCTTATAGTCGTAGCTACTTCCCATTCAACTCATTGACTGGTGACATTTATCGCTTGAACTTCAAATGTCTGTAGGAATCTCACCCTAAGTCTATTATGTCAGTTCAAGCTACGTATTGAGAGCTTTAGATAACCCGATATTTCTCAACAAAACTAAAAGACTTAGTGCCTTTCTCTGGGTTTGGTCGTGCGACGAGCATACTTTATCTCGGGCAAATTCTTTTTCCCCGCTCTTAAAGGACGTAGCTATAGTAAAATTAGTATCAAAAAAACTTGAGCTTGGTTGAACTGGTCCATAGAAATATTTGTCACAATTTATTTTCTCGCCGCCGTGACGGATTCGATTTTAGCTACGTCTAAGAGAATCCTCTAGAGGAATATGGCATAGACATTAGATTCTGTCTAACCCTATTTTTGAAAAGATATCTAGAAAATAAATGAACCCAAAGCACTTTTTGAGTTCGTACCATGTTAAAGGTATATCTAGTGTATATATTGGCTTAAAGTACATGTCTGTGAATTTCAAGCTTTAAGGACTTAAACGTTTGCGGCTTAAACCATTACCGTAAGGCTATTTAAGGCTCAGCCAAACCTAATCCAAGTGGTATTCTTTGTGAATGAATTGAATTTCTCGCTTTTCGTTTAGCCAAACTGATTTAAGCTCTCAACTGCTAAAAAGCCACATCATATTCACGAGCCCAGCCATGATCCTCAGCGCTGAGCTCCGTTGGCTTTCACAAGTCAATTAAATTAGCTCTGAGCTCAACTCGCAAGCAAATGCATTGTCGCTATATAAAGGCGTCGACAGACTACAGCATGCTGCGAGCAAGCCAATTGCAAGTGTCTAAACAATTTGCGTTGGCACGTTGCCGTCATAACGCCCAAAAGTATGTCACTGCGACACGCATGCAAACAGTCAGCAGAGCGCTGCAGTGCAATGAATTTGGCAGCAGAGACGTTTGACTTGCAAGCCAAATCAAATTTACATTGGCAGCCAAGCGATCACGCAGGCGGTGAGGCGCTCTCCGCAGCGTGGGGGAGCATAAGGTGCGACGAAGAAGGCTGCTCAGTCATCAGCCAACTGTGTTGCAAACAACTTAGTACTTCCGCTGGCGTTGCGCGCTGCTTGCCGCCACACAAATTGGCAACTTTTCAATTACAATTGTGTGGTAAATGTAGCGGAAGTTCAGCAACAGTACCCGCAGACTGTCTGTGGCTGTGTGTGCGTGAATGTGCAACGGTGGTGTGCAGCCTTGCGTGGCGTAATCAACAATTGACTCGACGGAGGCTTTAGCTGAATTACTGCCACTTTGAAGAGGTGTCAAAGTGTGACAGCGGTATGCGTCGTTGAATCGAGCAGCACATAATACCGTTAGCTTGGCGGTGTGGCGCGCCGAAAGTGGGCGTGTAAAGTTGCGTGCAAACTTAAAATGCAATTTTCGGCATGTGCAAGCATTGTATTGTGGCAGTAACTCAGTAAAGGGCGTTAATATTGTTGTTGTTTTTGGTTGTAGTTGGTATTTTTGTTATTGTTGTCATTTTGGTTGAACTAGCATCATTCATGAATAGAGCCAAAAGCTGTCGGAGCCGCACTTTCACTTTGGACTTAGTGTCTTTCAACAATTATCTTAATGTGATTCTTTTATTAGCGCCTATAGGTATACTAAACATATTCTACATATGCAAAATTAAGCACATTAAAGTGGCGGGACTTCTAATAATGAAGTTATACATTTTTCTATCTATTTCTCAATATAACCTTATACATTTATTATATGAGATAGCGCCTTAGTGTAGGCAATAATTTTTATCACAACCCATAAATTATATCAAATAGGCTTTAAACAACCATTGACAACCTTCTAGTGAAGAAGTCTACAAACATATAAAACTGAACAGCCTATTAGAAATGTACGAAATACTAAATCTCCTAAAAGTTGGCAACGAATTTTAATATTTAACAATTTGAAGTTTCAAACCCCAACTACGACCATTTATTTTAGTGACGTCACTTAATGCATATTTTATCTAAATTTCCAAATTAAGCCTAAAAGTATGCAAAGAATTTATGATTTTCCTGACTTTTAAGTACTAAAGCTTTCTTGTTGCTGTCAAATACGTATTGTAAAATATAATGATCTCTACAACTACGCTAACACAATATAATGATATGAACTACCCCTAAAAGTATGCAATATAGTTCCCAATTTCCCTAATTTAAAGTCTTAAAGCTTTAAATATGGCTTAAAACCATGTTTACTTTACTAACATTATTAACTATATGAAAAATCGAATGATTTTTTCTACATTCAACAATTTGCTTAAAATGGTGCAGCGCCGTTAAGTATGCTCGCTGAAAATTTCAAGTGCGTTTGCGTGCGTAAGTGTTGCGCTCTGCACTCACTACCCTCGTGTGTATGTAACGAGCGAAACACAAATATTGAAAATCGTGCGGGTCGAAATAGTTAAATGCCCTAAAGTATGCAACGTTTTTACAATTCAACTAAAATTAAAGATGTTTCAAAATTTTCTATGTAACTCAAGCTATAGGTTAAAATACTATGTATATTTTATACGCACAGCAGCTAAAAGTATGCAATATAATCCGCAAAACTTTTTTTTTACAAAATTTTAGAGCTCTTTTTGTTGTTCTACATACAGCTTTTAGCATAATATTACTTATGGCTGTTTAACACTTGCTTTGAACTGGCAAATAAAATCAATAAATAGCAAAAAAAATAATAATTTATTATAAAATGTCAGGTAGCACCTAAATGTAGGCAACACTTAATTATATTTGAGCGCAGTTTTTTACGTTTAAGTGAACTACTCAACTAACTTTTGAGTACATCTACTCTTAGTTTCGTGATAATTAGTCAGTTTGCGCTTAAAACTATGCAATATATGTTTCATTTTATTTTATATGCATTTATATGGAATGCTAACTTTCAACTAAACTGATTTTTCACATTAAGCCGTGACTGCATTTATACAAATAAGTAAAATTAAAAATCAAAATTCGAAATTAAAGCACTTAAAACCCTCAACGACGCCTGAATGTATGCAGCAACAAAAAAAATATTTAATAAAAAATATTGCCGATAAACTCTAGCGCCAGTGGAATACAATTTAAATTCTTATTTACTGGTAAAGCATGAAATATGATCAAATTTCTTGGAATATTGTATTGCAGCTCCTAAAAGCATATCATATATTTCTTGAGCATTTCAGTGAAATACGATGGACATATCAAATATTGTAAACAAAAAGCGGCACACATGTGCATACTACAACTTTTCTGTCAATATTATTTTTTTTTTGAATTTTCGAATGTAAAATATTTACATATTTCCAATATAGTTTTGGGAAGCAAATAGCATGCAACATTCGCTTCCCAAGAACTATGGACATCGTGTTTTATTTTGTGGTTTATTTAACAAAGATTCATGTGAAAGTTCGTTATTGAGCTGGCCAAACGAGATTATGTCAACAGCAGGCTTATTTATTGTGGTGCGCATAAAAGTTGATAAAGAAGTTATGCTTATATTGCGTTTGATACAGTAGTTTGTATGTTGATGGACACGAAAATATTTCAATATTCGAAAGTATAATACATATTTACAACCAAATCATGTCATTGTGCCTAATTTTAGGCAACTTGAAAAGTACTAACTGCTGCCAATGTCAGTATTGCACAAGTGAGCGGCAATTATTTGCATAAAATCCATAATAAAATAAATGAAACTATCAAAAAATATTTGTTTGACAAAGAAGTCGATATGCCTAAAGGTAGGCAACGCTTACTAAAGATGTAGGCAATAATGTTGAATTATTTGTCGTATTCAGTTAAGCTTGCAGATATGAATTTAAGCAAATATAATTTTAATTTTTATTAGAAGTAGCAAAATACGACAGGGCCGTAAAGTATGCAAAGTTTTCAAATATTAGTATAGAGCGCAATTTTGGTTTTCTAAAAACCAGCTACTTCTTAGTTATATGTATAAAATGTATATATAATTATATATTAATATACTTAATTAAAGCAACTGCTACACGCAAATTAAATAATGCGCCTGAAAGTATATTATGCATTTTCTTAAATATTCCACGGTGCAATAAATACACAGGCCACCATTGGTAAACCTGAATAATATCTTAATTAATAAAAATATTTATTTGAGCCTCATGGCAAAGAAAAACAATTAATATTTATTCATGTGCGCCCAAACGTATGCTACATGTTTCTAATTTATTGTGGCTCTATGCTACCAGCAAGTGGCAATTTGTATTATTGTATGCAATAAAATTTATGGACCGCAGACATGAGGCATGCAGACAACTGAATACATGTGTGGCATACTTTGCGGCTGCCACAATATTTTCAAAGCAATTTATGGCACAATATGTGCAATCATTAGAAAAAGCGAAAACTCGCAAATAATAGAGTGTTAACTCCAACATAGCGCACTTTGTATTTATTTATTGCACCATAAATATCTGGCATATTTACCAAAAATATGCCGAAAAGTATGCACACAAATCGTCTGCGTATTTCAGCAGCATTCGAATGTCATAGCATTGGCAGCAGACGCGCGCGTGTATGCCCACGAGAGCCTTTATTCCCGATTAAATGCTTGTTAATTGACACCACTGCGGCATTGCCTACATTTAAGCGCACGCAGAACGCTTGCGGAAGCCATAACCAACAGTTGCGCGCTTGTGGATTTGCGGTCTCATTTGGCAAATGTTACACATCCTGCCAATGGCACACGCATACACACACACACTTGTTTTGCTTGCCACCACAGCAATTGCCAAAAGTAGCATAGCAGCAGGCGTGGCATGTACATATTGCGTGCAGCTGCAGTGCGCCTGCAGTCATGGCGGCAATTCAATTGAATGCTACTAAATAGACGCCAGCAATTCGATAAAGTGTGAAATTAACCAAATTATTTACACATCTGCAATGTGAGTTAATTCGATACAAGCTCGCGGCACACATTTAGGCACTTGACGGTTTTGCATATGCATAATTATGCAATGCAACTGTGGCATGGTTAAATGGCAGATGTTTCACCGTATGACCGCAGAGTTTTGCGGTTTTGTGATCGAACAAACAAATTTGTATCTCGTGTTTGTATGAATTGCCTTAAACTATGCAAATGTATGCGAAATTTGTTATTGTTTACAGCAGTAGGTTAGAGATTTTATATGTGGACAGCCGTTGGTTGGTTGGCTTAAAAGCGGCGCATTTATTTTCCATACTAACTGCTGGTAAATATTTGTTAATTTATTTGCATAGTTTTAGGTGTGCCAGCAAATAGAATTATTAAATTATGTATATGCTAATGGAATTTAAATGAACATGGTTTAAAAATTGATAAAATTGAAGTATCTAAATGCTGATTATTAAATATTAATTTTTTAAATATAGTTTTGCCTAGTTTGTGGCGCAGACTAAAAACTTTCAACTTACTATATGTATAATTTAATAAAGTTTAGCTTAATGTCGCAAATTAAATTTTACATAAAAAACGCATATCAAAGCAAAGTTAAATCAACTCGCAAACCAAAATTTTGTTGCATACTTTTTGGCGTAATTTCGTATTTCTTATAGCAAACGTTTTTTTCAGCATATATGTACCTAGTTTTTTGTCCTTTTAGAAAGCCATAGTCTTTAAACTTATAAAAACTACTAAATATGTATTTTTATAGCCTACTTTTAGGAACAATAAAGGTTTTAAAAATGTTTTCCCTTTTTAAAAAAGCACGCATTGCACTAAAAAATATAGCATTTTACATAAAATATAAATGGTTAATTAAACACACTTTATGCAAATTGGGCGAAATTAAAATAAATGGCTGGTCTACTTTTAGGCAAAATAACAATTTTTTATATATGTCCCTAAATAGTGTATTTATTGAATATATATTTAGCAATAATTTGTAGGAATTAAAAAAAAATTAAAACTCGTGTGCAGAATAAGTAGCAAATTGAATTTTGTATACCACTTTTAGGCGTAATTTAATGAAACCCATTTTTTTAACGAGAGTGAAAACTGCAATACTTTTTAGTTGCTTTTTGATTTTTACTGTAGTACATATTAATAATTTTAATGAATTATACGAAAAAAAATTTCTGTAGCATATTTCTAGGCATTGTTTTAGAACTATTCTCTTTCAGAGCAAATTAAATGACATGGACTATTAGTAAAAACCATATTATGTAATTAACGAAGTCGTTTTTTCTTTATGCAACATTATAATTAAATAAGCATACATTACTTTTGCTTTACGTACGAATTTTAGTAAAATAAAAGAAAAAAATATAGCATATTTTTAGGCATATTATTTTAAAAAATTTGCAATTTCAGAGAATTGACAAAAGTAAGCTGCTATAGGTAGTATATATAAACGAAATTATATAAAATTTAATTTACTGAAACTACAATGCATACAACCAGGCGCTCGAAATTAATTTTTTGAGTTTACGCCAAAAAAAAGAAGAAGTAACCGTCAAAACAAATTATATACTGACTATTAATGATAATAAATGATGTGTGAGCAAATTTCTATTTATATTGCATACTTTTAGGATTTTTTGCAATTTTATGCTAAAATTTAACCGCTACCACTGTTTGTGCTATCTATTGTATTTAGCATAAATTCAAAAGAGTGTTGAAAGTGGTTGTTCACACAAATACCGCTCATCGCAATCAATTAACGGCAGCAATCTGGACTGTTAGTCTCATGAGAATAAGCGAGCATACAAGTTAAAATTTTTGGCAAAACGAATTGACCTTTCTGTAGATACCTTTGCAGTTTTATTCTTACATTTCAACGCATATCGGCATTTTTTGTTTCTGTACTTTGCAACCCAATAGTTTGTTGAACTTTGTTTGACCATACTTGGTCCTTGATCCTTGTCATCAGATTACACTGCAATTTGACTTTTAGTATTCTCCAAACGCTGACAGATGGCAGGTTATTTGTTGGCCTATAGGCTCTGCGTGACACAAGCGCACAAACCGGGCGTGTACAGCTAAACCCTGTCGACTACTCCCGCATGTATTTATAGCAGGCGAACGACTGTAACTATGCTACGCACCAAATGACCTGTCAAATTGTTGTTAAACAAGAAAAATTATGCTGCGCTGCACAAAACTACAAATTATGTGCGCACATATATACAACCGCGCCATAAAATTAACTAATAACTCGCAGCTGCTTAAGCAACGCCTGCGCGTATGCTACGAAAAAGACACATATATATATGTATATATCTATATATATATATACGAAACTGGACGTTAACTAGGCTTAGTAAACGCCGCGCGAATAGGGCGCCACACAAAATTGGTAGTAAATTCATATATATTTGCCCTAGGTATGCGCGGACAACGCCGCCAGATAGGCAACGCTAGGTTATCGCCCTTTACTTGTGCGTTGTACAACTTAATTAAATTTCTTGGTGACATAGTAATTCACCTGTACTGACCTGATAAATGACGCACGAAACTATGTGAGAAATTTTCTACCGTATTACGGCTAGTATGCACGTTAACGCAGTCCTTTTGTAGCGCATATATAGGCGAACGTTATCAGCGCTTTTATCGCTGGGCAAATTTTACAAAAAATCGTTAGGGGAATTTGCTTAGTTGAGAGACAGTATTCATATATTTGTATATACTTTAATGAGAGTATTGGACTTGGAATACTTAATGGTCTTTACGCCCACGTATAGGCTACAAATATATGTTACTCTTCATTTAACTATTACTTGTTAGTTGTTACGCTATATTTTTGTATCGAAAATTTTCCTAAAATAATTTTGAATGTACTCTGTACTTTGTAAGTGTTTTTTTAGAATATTTTGCGCCTATAAATATACTATGAAAAAGCTTATACTATAAAGAAAATTGTTTTTTCGTGTATACACAATACATTTGTTTGTAAAAAACTACAACTTTCCAAGGCAATTCGTTCTTAATAAAATTTTTTCCATGTGCCTAACTGTAGGCAATACATTTGTTGATTAGAGAACCTATAGTTTTAACCGTACACAAATTTTGAATTTTTCTTTAGAGCAACGGTTAAGCCATTTTACTTAAGTTTTTGGGAATAAAATATAAGAACGCCTTAGGATAGGCCACACATATACAATTTCTGATTTTTTTCATGATATACAAAATTTAAACTGTACTCTAACATCTTATCTGCGCACTGTACGTCGTTTCCTGTCGTACTCTAAGCAAGCAAAGTATGTAAGCGCCTCTGGTTAGGCAACACAATTTTTCAAAGGGTTATAAATTAAATGCTTAAGCTGTAAAAACATACCGAAACACTCAACCAACTTAAAAAATCTAATGGTCATACCACGAACCTTAGAAAACAAAAAAAGTGTTGAAAACTTGTTGAAACACTTGATTCCACAAAAGCGCCTATGGCTAGGCAACAATTTTGATAATAACTTTTATAACTCTTTGTGTGTATATTTTTTTAAACAATGGCTATAGCAGCACTGCTCAAACGTTATATAGGCATAAATCAGAAACATGCTGTACATATTTACGTATACATTTTTAAGAGTAATGAAATAAATAAAAAAAATTAAGTTTTAGCTTAATTCTACTCACAGCTACAACCAGCAAAAACTCAGTGTCTACAAACGTTTCCTACATTTTATTTTTAAAAATCTTCAACTCTACCCAGCACTAAAATAGTTATCAAATAGGATATGCGCCTAGGGGTAGGCCACAACTTTTTTTCTTCATTTATGTGTTTTTTATGTTAGCTTTGCAAAGCAGTTGTAGCAAATTTTACGATATTCTCAAGCAGACAAGAAAATCAAACTGAGGAGGATAAAATTATGTTTTTGGCAAAAAATTGGTCCGCAGATAGATGAGAATTGTTTTTATTACCGTTATATGCTTTATGGACTTAAGTGCATCCATTTTACAACTCACTGGGTTTTACGCGTTTCCAAATAAAACCATTTGGGCGTAAAAACGTAATAGCGCCTGGAGCTAGACAATAGTTTTTCTTTATTTTATAAATTTTATTAGTTTTGAAAGCCTATGTTGCCATATGTTTAAATCTGTTTGTGAATTTTTTTTTTTTCAAATTTATTCAGAAAACAAATTTAATATATTTGTTTTTGTTTTTGTATTTATTATTTTTTTAATATTTTTTAATCTTGCCTACAAGCATGTATTTCAAAGCTACCGATATATGATTTTTCAACGTTTTATCGCATTTATTTCGCCCTAGAAGGGCTTTAAAGCATTTCGTGTACGAAAAAAAAAAAAAAAAACGCCTTGGGATATGCAACGAATTTATGTTATTAGCTTTTTACGAATTTTCAGTGAGTCCTACTCACTTATTTGCTTTTGAACTGAGTCCGTCTACATGCCAATTGACTTTTATATGTTTTTTACTGCAGTTTGTCAGCTCTAAAATGCGAATTCGCACCTGAAAGAGATATTGGTCAATATTGCAGAGCAGAATTTGATCAATTTACAAGGCTTCTGTTTATTTTTTTGTATTCAATGCGTGCCTCACGTATATGAAATACCAATATTGAAGTGAGTCAGCTGTTTATTATTTGATGATTTATTTGCCTGCGCTTTTCGCTTTTCGCATTTCAATTTAACTTTACTTATTTGCTGCTCCTCTTCTCAGCATTTATCCGCGAAATTGTTTTTGTGTATATCTTATTTGCCGTTCTGCCACAGCGCTGTTTTACTGTCAAATAAATTTCAAATATTGACAGCTGTCATTTGGTTTGTATTATATTTATTTAGTGTGTTGTTACAAAGATGCTGACGCAATCCAGAGAGAGAGAGAGAGAGTACAGCGTAAAGAGCGCCGCATTAACGATGCCTATAACTCAGCCTTTTGCTTTACTTTTCACTTTTTATGTGCTTCCTTTGGCTTACTGACTCGCACACTTGCCAGACAGCGAGTGCGAATTGTGACACTAAACAGACAAACAAGCGCATTAAATGTGCCCGAATGTGTGTGAGCGAGCCAAAAACTGCCTGTGCGTCCTTTGGGATATTGCGTTGAAAATAGCTGAGGCATTTAAATTGTAAGCTACTTAACAAAGTAAAAATTAAATTTATATACCCTAGCACTCAGCTATTTCTCTCCTATCTCCATATCTCTATATATTTACTAGAAGCAAATACTTTTTAAGCGCATCGAGTTGGGCTTATGAAATGTGTGACAAATTCCTTGGTCGTCGGCCTTTCACAATTGTGAGTTGTAAAATTGTGTCATTGTGGCCTTCTAGCTGTCGCCGTCATGTGCGTGTAATTGTGTGGGCGTCTTGACGCCATTCACTGCACATTCGTCTGGCTTTAAAGTGATTAATTAAGCGGATTAGTAAAGCTTAAAATGTTGTAGTTGGCATTAGTGCAGAAGCCCGTAGAAAGGTCTTGAAAAGTCGCACACATAAATGGCTCTGCAAATAATCTAAGCGTAATAAGCGGTTGTAAAGAGTAAGTGCAAAGCTGTTGACATGACATGGGATTGACTTTCAATGTGTCAAATGAAATCACTGCATGATTTAAAGGTGTTTACTGCATGCTGTTTAGGTTCAATTGAAAAAATGTAGCATACATGCAGGCGCAAGATATAGTATGTGCTCAAAACTAGCTTTTGTAGATAAATACATGATTAAATATGAAACATAGGTAAATTTTATAGGTAAGGAAAAAAATGAGTAAAGTTTTTATTAAATTTTTTTTTTTCTTATTTCTATGTTTTTTCTTTTTATAATTTTTGGTAAAATAAATTGAAAATTTGCTGAAGCAGGTTAAACTGCCTATACAAAGTCCTATAATGCAATATATGAACACATAATATTTCATATTTTAAGTCACAAGTTTTAGTAATTTTATCGCAAAATTCGTTGCCTACCTGCAGGCGCTTGGCATTTCTTCAGGAATTTCTACGAACTGCTTATATGAAGTCCAACAACACCATGTATTAGTACATAATATATCATATTTTAAGCCAAAAATTGTGTGCTCAAAAATCGCTGCCTACCTGCTGGCGCTTATAACATTTCTTTCGAATATATACCAAAAAAAAAATCGAAAACTTATTGAAACATCTTAATTCGTCTTCGTAAAGTTCAATTTTACCATCATATGCTACAAAATATACAAAATTTCCAGGCAAATGCTGTCTAAGTGGAAATAATTGCCTACTTGCAGGCGCTTTAAAGTATTTCTAAGAATGTTTAGAAACTTATTAATTAATTTCAAGGATTGCCTGTCGTTTTATTACTAAATCTGGAAAAAAATCAAATTTGGACAAAAAAATTTAACAGCGTTGCCATATCTAAATACCAAATTTTATAAGGATTGATATACTATTTGGTAAAAATTTCAGATTTATTTAAAAATTAACAAACTTTTTAACTTTAAGACTTAAAACGTTTTCCATAGTTAAAAGGAAAATGAATAAGGGTTGCCATATCGCGTGAAAGCAACTTCTTAATTATTTGAAAAATCATATTAAAAAAAATTGTACAGCGTTGCCTTCATTTATAAAAAATATTAAATTTTAAAAATATATGAAAACACAATACTCCTGGCATTCTGCAAAAATTTCTAATTTCTACACTGTAGCAACTCTACCTCTGCACTTATTCCACCACTTCAGCAATATTTCTTAGTTATTATTATAAATGTACGTATTTTCACAACACACGCCTAATGGACAATAGAAAAGGCCGTCAGCATGCCGGTTGCCGGCTGTAATGCTGAGAAATATCTAAGAGAAGCAAAGTATAGAATACGTATGAAATGAAAAGAATACGCAGAAAACACTAAAAAGAAAATAAAAATAATAAAAATGGGAGGGAAGAGAGAGCAAAGCTCAACGGTGAAAGCTAGTAATTTCTCTTGCAAGTCACGCATTTTAATCCAATTAAATCTGGAGATCATTCATGACAGGCAACTACATACAATTATAAGTGGAAGTGAAGTCGGCCGTAATAGAGAGCGAGGCCTTAACCAACAACGGCGCAGTAGTGTGAGTTGATGAAATGCAGAAAAGTTGAAGATAGTGTATGGTATTGGCTATAAAATAAATAATAAAGGCCATTGAAGTGCGCAGAAGGCAAGTGTTCGGTCGAAAGGTCGAGATTTAAATAGATAGTATGTATGTATTGTGTAACATACATACATATATGGGATACTTTTTGTACTTGAAATTTTATTTTACTTTGATTTATGTAAATAATTTCGAAGGTTTTAAAAACAAAAAAATTATTTTTGCAGCTATTGATAATATTTTTTAATACTTTCTGAGGTTTTTGGTTATTTTCGAAACCATGTGGCAACCTTGGACAAATCTGGTTTGTTCTAAAAACTTTTCAATATGCTAAAGATATAATTTTTTTCAACTGGCAAAGCTCAACATATTTTTCTAGCAGTCTGGCAGCACTGTTTAGCCAAAACATATTTTTGTGGATATTAATAATTTTTTAGGAAACCTTAGTTAAACCGTTTTGATATTACGCACTTCACGAATATGTTAATATTATAATTTTTTACCAACTGGCAACTTCAAATTTTTTTCCAAGCAATCTGGTATCACTTTTTGGCCACAAACAACTATAGAAAATATACACGCATTTGTACCCTTTTTTTATGTATGCTGCTGAAAATATATATTAAAATTTAGATGTTATTTAATTTTAGAGGCATTTTAAAAATCAAAATATAATTTTAAAGGGTTATGAATTATGCGATATGGCAACCTTCCAAAATTATTTTTTAAAACACTTTAATTGTGTTGAGGTAATAAACAAAGAAAATTCGTAAAAACTGTCATTGGAATTTTGACAGCAAAGTAATTTATTAACATTATGTTAAATAGCAGATGGCAACTCTGTTAATAAATACAAATTTAAATCAAGACTTAAATAAGTTTTAGTACTTATATGAATCATCACATGTTTCATGCTAGCATTAAAATTTGCAACAATATTTTTAATCATAAAAAATTATTAGGTGGCAACACAATTAAATTTTTTAGTTGAAAAATAATCATCAAACACGTTTCATTCATTTTTATTCAAAAATAATCAGAAAATTTTTAAATATTTTTTTTTTTGATAATAAAATTGAATTACCAGGTGGCAACCCTAATTTTTTTTTTCAGATAAAAAAATAGCTAGATATTGGATAATAATTCCGCATGCTTCATTCAAGCAATACAATTTGCAATTATATTGTTAATCATAAAAATAAACGATTAGGTGGCAACCTAAATATATTTTTAATTTAAAAATAATCATTAAATACATTTCATTCATTTTTGTTGAGATATAATCAAAAACACTTCATTCCTGCCATGAAGTTTGGAATATTATTTTTGATAATAAAATTATTTATCGGGTGGCAACCCTGATATTTTTTTCTTTTTAATAAAAAATCAGATACGTTTCAGCTAAAAAAATAACCAGATATGTTTCATTCCAGCAATGGGTTCTGTAAAAGTATTTTATTATTAAAAAAGAATTTACATTTAGGTGGCAACACTTTTATTTATTTTTTAGCTAAAAAAAATCATATGTGACCTGGTCTACAAAAAGGGGGCTTAGGTGTCAAAAAAATAAATAAATAAATAAACAAATAAAAAAAAACAAATAAATAAAAAAAATAACAAAAAAAATTAAAAAAATGATTTTTTGACACCTAAGCCCCCTTTTCGTGGACCAGGTCACATATACGTTTTACGATAACAGCAATACAGTTTAGAATAATATTTAACAATATCAAAGTGGCAACCCTATTCAAAAGTTTTTAACTAAAACATCAAACAAAATTTCCCGGAAAAAAAAACAGAAAAAAAGAAAAAATCAAATATTATTTGACAATGCTAAAAATTATGTCAGTTAAGATTTCTACTATTTGACAGATTTATACATATTTTTCTCTTCACAAAATTAAATTCATTTAAATTATTTATCGAAATTATTGTTAAAGCTTTACCATTTTACTCAAAAACTGACACACAGACTTAAATTTCAATTGCCTTTTAACCAAGCTTTATCGCATTCTTCGTCTGCTACAGCGCGCTGAGCTCGCAACTAATGAAAATTGATTGCCCCACATGCTCGGTCATTACTCGCCGAAAACCGTAGAAACTTGCAAAATTGCTCGAAGAAAACTATTTCAATTGAAAGCATACATTTTTGCAGTAAATTAAATTTGATTTTGCACAAAATTATTAATAATGATATATAATTGAGAATGAAGGGCGCAGCAGTCTGGCTGACAATTGCCTGGGATTGAGCAAAGCCTGACAGCTGTGTCTAAGTGCAAACGAGCATCAATAATTTTGTGGATATTAAAAGCACAGAAATACACACCCACGCACACATAAAAACATATTTCTTCGTTTAAGTATTTATTGTAATTTGTGAACATTAAAATAAGCTCAAGCCGCCTACAGATTTCTGATTTACGGATAATCATTTGTGTTTTCTTCGCGAAAGTGTTATTATTGTTATACAAGTAAAATGCTTTTATTGTTGGAGAACAACATTTTGTGACTTTTAAGAGGTAACGGTACTGTTTCAGTGCGCAGAAAGTGTGAAGAAGAGGATAGAACGTGGGTGTAAACAAAATAATATAATGCGAAAGAAATTGAAGCAACGCCGAAATTTGGCATTAACACAAAAAATTATTAGCATACCCTCAGGCGCAGAACGATTTAAAGCCACATTTACTAAAAAAACTCGCCTTATTTTATTATTTTGGATACAAATAGTGATTGATTCGGGCAGAAAATACGCGAAATAAAAAATTAAAGCATAAGCACAGGCGTCATAAAGTGTTTAGCTTAAATTAACGTCAAAACTTCGATATTAAACTCATTGGATTATGTTGTATACATGTGTATATAGCATCTCATAACTAAGTTTAATTGTGTAGTTTATTTGGAATCAGAGAAAAAGTATTTTGCGGTCATTAAATGTTTCTTGTTTCCCTTTTTCGTTTCTTAGCTGCACATTTTTAACTTAAATTTGCCTAAACGTTTAAAT
Source organism: Bactrocera correcta (assembly GCA_027475135.1). Classification (NCBI taxonomy): domain Eukaryota; kingdom Metazoa; phylum Arthropoda; class Insecta; order Diptera; family Tephritidae; genus Bactrocera; species Bactrocera correcta. The sequence continues at coordinate 1,410,782 of CM050322.1, forward strand.
TCAATAAACTGAACGTTTTATTTGCAGTATGAAAAGGAAATTCTTACAAATCATAAAAAATATAGCCTATCCTCAGGCTCGGTATGCTTAGCAGTAGCAGTAACGCTATGAAATTGATTGGAAGTAACTTGACTTTACAAATACTTACATAAAAGCAAGTCATATTATTTATTATAAAATTACTCTTTTGTGAAAGCTCCAAATAAAATTTAACACTCCAAAATTATTGTAAAAAATAACTATTTACAATTTATGTCACATAATTTTAATTGTTATAGAACTGCCGAAGTTATTCCACCTTTAAATTGAAAGATTTGAGCATTTATCATTAAATGTTGCCTATCATTAGGCGCAGACATCTCTTGTAACTACCAAAAAGCTTTTGCAATACTTTTAAGTTACTAAATGTTCGACTAATATTAATTAAATGAAATAATGCACGAAATAAAATGTATAAGGAATTCTGGCAATATTTAATTTTTCAGGAGTGCTTTTAGGAGCACAGTATAACTAGCAAACGCAAAAAAATTACAAAAATCGTTTTCAAAACAAAATTTATCGCAGATTATTTCCTATAAACGGGAAATAACTGTTAGTTTTGTTGAGACAGTCATTTTACAATTTTTAAAATTTCTATATAATAAAAAAATTTTAAAAATTATTAAAACTAATATTCTAAATTTTAAATGCACGAAAAAAAAAAATCAGAAAATTGTTTGAAATATTTAAAAGGTACTTAAAAAACCGTTGATTGCATAGAAATCTAGAATGACGGTTTATTGCAGCCTATCCACAGGCGCTATTAAACTGCACTTAGTATTTGACGCATTAAAAATGTTTTTGAAAATTTTCAAGAATCAAAGTTCATTAGCTGTCAGTCTAAAGCAACAACAACAACAACAAATCATGAACGCTTCGCACGCCTTTTTGCTTTCTACACAAAACCGCTAACCTTCGCGCTCACCGAGCCATTAACCACAACAGCGCACACATTTGCAATTAAAATGTCGGTATTTATGCCACTCCAAGCAAAGCGCTCATGCTCCGTTATTGGCACCATTGCGCTTTTGCATGCCGCAGACAACAACAATAACAAAAAAAAAGCACGGTGTAGACAGACAAATTTACATATCGCATATAATTAAGTGCATGTATGTGTGTGTATGTGTTTCCACAGAACTGTCAGTAGGCGCTCACTGCCATCGACATTAACGGCAACGCACATAGATAATAATGAAGGCAACCAGCGTATTGCACTTGAGCGCCACTTAAACCCCTTCATTACTTGTGTGCGTGTGTTAGTGAGGCCACATCACCCTTGGGTGCAATATATCAGCGCAATAATAATTAATAAATGCTGCCAAACACAGTTACCTACACAAGTTGCTGACATGACATGCACGAACACACAAACACATCCATACACATAACATGGTTACACTTGCCAGCATATAGCTAGGCGCACGAGCGTTCAGCCGGAAGCCAGCGTGCATTCATCAAGCACTTCATTACTTTGTCTGTCTGCAACAGTTATCCAGTCGATGCTGTAAGCCACTGTTATTAACTGCTCACTTGCATGCGCCTATAAGTATGCTACACACACACACACTCAGTTTCACATATTAGCAGTATACGCATGCAGGTGTTGTTTGTTATGCGTCATTGTTGTTGTAAAATTTTCGGTTTAATTGCCAAACTTCAGCCAAGCAAATAAGCTTCCGACTCAGTCTTCATGTTTTTGTTGCTGTTTTCCGGCTGCAGGTGATAATGCTGGCCCCTCTCTTGTTTCCTGGAAATTTTGTGGCCGTCCCTGTGTATGTTGAACATTTAATTTGCATACAAATTGCAAATGTCATATCAATCGCTGCTAATTTTGCACTGCAACCAACAAACGCCCACGCGCTCACACATACAGACACATATACACACATATATATAAACGCTGTCTATATATACTTCCGCATGTGAGGACACGCTCACTTTTATGTTTGTTGTAAATATTATATTGGTCAACAAAGTGTCGGTTGAACAGAAATGCAATTACACAAATGCGACTATTGCATGCGCCTAAAGGTTGGCAACAGGTGTGCGTTTGGCAGTTACAGGGGAGAAATTATTGTGTTTTAAAAGACAACCGAGAGACAGAAAATATGAAAACAGCTCAAATATGCAAATTTGATAGTAAGGAACTTCACAATATTAGTCTAAACCTACTTTGAACTCAGGAAGAAATGATAGCCGACAGAGTTCAAATGACTAGTAAGCAACTAAAATCTTCGAATTAAGAATCTGGTACAGCTTTTCACCGCATTTTATATATTTAATATTAATACCAGCTTACAAGAAATAACGCGGGAAAGCTTTTTGAACCGTTATTTTACCTCAACCCCGATCTTGTGAAGATCGTATGTTTAACGTTAGTAAAATAAAAGTCAAAAAACCAATATTTAGGCCACATATTATTGAATTTTGTGGAGATCAAACTTCTCTAGTTTAGCACATCTAAGTCATTAGAACTAATAATTGAGATTAACGAGGATGGAATTTCCTTCAAATATTGCTTCTCAAAGACGAACACTTGCTTTCAATCTGGTTGTAATTAGAAAGGCTTAAATGTTTAGGCGCTTCTTTCGACTGGAAATAGCCGGAAATTCATTCTTCTGAAATTAGTTTTAGCTAATATTTAGGAGGGGTTGAAATAGGCCAAGCTCTTTAGAAAGTCTCACAAGTTAAAGACTTTCACTTCGATGATACTGTGCACGAAAACCACTTGTCTTTTCAATCGGATCATGCAATTAGAGCTAGACTTCAACATGGCTGGACTTACAATAAGATGAGACGTTCCGAGTCTTTTCCAAACCCGACTTCTATGGGATTTGGTCTGCTTGTTTAAGGAAAGTTAGAGCTCCAGTGGGTTGAAACACTGAAATCTAATTTCAAGCTAGCTGTCTTTCTCACCCGAGATTCATTTAAAGTTGGATGACGTGAAAACTAACCTAATTATCGGTTATCTGTTTGTTTATTTGAGTTCAACGACCTTGTTAGTCCTTACTACCGTGGAAAAGTCGTCTTAGTACAGAAACTCGGCTCTCATGAGAGCCTGTTGGTATTTTAGCCGTACCGCTGAGTCTTGGAAATTTCGTTAGTGTTTTGAACCCGACGGTCGTGACTTTTTCAGTCTTATACGACGTGTCGTGGGATCTTGACTGTAACGAGAGCCTATCGGTACTTCGAAAACTACTTTAGACTTGAATACAATACATATATTCTGAGCACTTCCATTTCTATTCAACTGGATTTTGCAGCAGCGCATGACAACCTTTTTTTCCTCTTTACCTTCTTTCCTTTCCTTTTTTCATTCTCACATTCTCATTCAGTTTTTTTTTTTTGTTTTTTTTGTTGTGGCGCTCTGCCACGCTACCACAATGCTCTCTAAATGTCAAGCTGATTGTTGCTGCTGCCACTGCTGCCAATTGTTGCCAATTTTCGCCCATCAACTGGAGCCAATAAACAACTGTTACCAATTTGTGAGCAAATTTGGTGTGAAAGAATGCCTGACAGGCGTAAACAACAACAAGAGCAGCAGTTGTAGCACACAATTGGTCAAGCGCACACATAGCACAAACATATTTGAGCTCGTACGGGTATATTGCATTCTGAACGTAACTGCAGCATAACAGTGCTGCCAGTAGAAAATACTGAATGAAGAAAAAATGCAAAGAAATAAGTATAAATTCAGAAAAGTTGAATAAATATAATTTATATAAGCGAGACAAATTTTTCTTTGGGACAAATGCAAAAACTAAACAAAAAAATTAAAAACAAAAGTAGAAAAAAAAATATTATTAAAAAAATAATACTAATTAAAAAAAAATATAAATAAAAATACTTAAAAAATAAAAAAATATTAATGTTAAAAAAAATAATAATTAAAAAAAAATTAATTAAATTTGAAATAATAATATTAAAAAAAAAAACAAAAAAAATAAAAATATTAAAAAAAAGTCTTAAAAAGATTCTAAAGACTATTATAAAAAATTTAAACAAGAAATAGCAAAACAATATTCAAAAAAAATTAAAAAAAAAAAATACTTAAAAAAAATCTTAAAAAGATTGAAAAATATTATAAAAAACTATTTAAAAAAATGCAAAGAAGTATTTAAAAATGCAAAAATAAAATATTTGACTATTACGAATACAAAAAATGCAAAAAATTCTAAAACTACTGCTTTGCTAAGCTGAAAATTTTCTATTTCCTTCTTCTAGTCAAGCTTTATTTCGCACAATTGCAGTCATTTTCTTGCTTTCCCGACCATTAAACACCGAGTAGCAGCATCACGCTGAAGTCAATTATTTTGCATGACGCTGAAGAATGCACTTTTCCTTAGCTGGACTTTGTGGCGTAAATCAAGAATTTACAAGAATAAAATTCGAAACAAAAGGTCAACTGAAAGGTCCAACAACGTGTCAACAATTCAAAAAAATATTACAAAATTGCTTATTAATTTTTGGATTAAATTATTTTGCAAATTTTTCTTAATAAAATTTTTGTGCCAAAATTTTTTTATTAAATTTTTTAATTAAATGTTTTTTAAGACCAAATTTTTTTACCATATTTTATTGTTGGATAATAGATATAGGAGTAAGGGAAAACCAGTTTTAGAAATTTTATTTATTTAATTTAGAATTTTTGGAAAAAATATAACATCTTTCAAATATTTTAGACATTTTAAATGCTTTTTTCCCACAAAAAACATTTTCCATTACTTTTCATTAATTTTAAATATATTAAAAAAAAAATTATAAAATTTAATCAAAATTTTTTTTTATAAAATTGTGTTCTAAAATATTTTTTACAAAATAAATAGTTTTATCAATTTTAGCAACAATTTTTGTTTTCAAAATTTTTTTTGGCAAACATTTTTACCAATTTTTTTTTTTTACCTAAAATTTGTTTATAACTTTTTTTTACTAATTTTCTATTTTTAGGCAACAAATGGAGAAGTGAAGAAAAAACTTTTGAATTTTTTTTTTTATGAAAAAAAAAATAACATTTTTAAAATATTTTAGACATTTTAATATATTTTTCTTTTTTCGAATTTAAATATCAATTATTTTTCATTAATTTTTTTTTTGTTAGGAAACAAAATAGGTATTGAAAGAAAGAATAATGGTGAAAAACTACGAAATTTCTAAACTTTTGAAATTGTTAAGAGTTGCCAAAGATCTCATTGTAGTCGAACATCGACGAGTTTAAGAACAAGCTGCTACAAAACAAAACCACATGTTTATTATTCTCAGAGTGGGTTTGAATGGCCTGCCTTAAAGACGCCTATAGATACAGAGCAGTCGCACTAAGCTGTCAGAAATTTAAACGCCAGACTTTTAAGCCTTAGGTTATCTACAAGGGTCAGAAAAGCTGTATTCACGGCTTGCCAACAGTTTCTCAGAAGCCGATAAATGAGCAAAAAGACTATATCGAGTCTAGAAGCAGAAAGTTTCCTTTTAAAGAATGATGTAAACGTAGTTGTGCAGAAATATATAAAACACTGTGATTTCTATATATTAAAAGCGCTATGAAGAAGTATGGGAAGAGTGTCTAATGGTTCGAGAATATGAGATATTCGCATGTTGAGATACGCATTTATAAACTATCAAGTATAATGAACTCGACAACACCATCCAAACTATTTCCGTCATGTTTTTGTCGCTGTCACAAACATAATAAAATTACAGAATAAATGTCTTCCAAAAATAATATACATTGAATACATTTAGAAGAGATAATGCCTGCTCGCCTTGGATCTCCTTCTCCGTCACGTGCTGAGAAAATGACCAATGGGTCGGTGTAATTAACTTGTAATTGCAGTTAATGCATTTAGTTTGGAAGACAAAAGTGTAAGCGCAAGAGCAGCAAGGGCTTGACGCTCCAAAGCACAGACAAATACACACACGCTCTAGTTCCAGCAGTGGTCCCAGACGCTGCCGCGCTGCCAACTAATGACTGACAAAACCACTTGTAAAGCAACAAATAGTTACAATGGACAACCGCAAAACTACTTACAACAAAAGTATGAACTGAAAACAACAACAAAAAGCAAAAAATTAACAGTTTTTGTTTAGAGCAGCAATGAATGAAAACGTGTGTATGCGTAAGCGTCTGCGTGAGTGAGCAACTTGAAGTTGGGCGCGCTGGCGTTAAATGAAGCATGGCAAGCAAGACAGTGTGGGTAATGAAAGGCAGAAGTCATATTGGGTCATTAGTATGGGTAATTTATCAAAGTCACGAACAGTACTATAACAAGCGTTGGTAAGCGTGTGGAGAGTGTGGAGCGGATTGTTGAAGTGCCGCCGGTAAAAGCAACAATTTGCTTGGCCAGTGGAGAGTGTTTATGGGCAGAATGTTTTTGTTATTTACTTTTAAGTGGCTCTATTGTTGCGGTCACCTCGACCACGCACGCTGTTTTTTTTTCTGTTTTTATTGGAGACCTTACTGCGCCGTCTATATTTATCTCTCGCTTTCTTGGCTTTTTTGTAGCAAGTTTTGCTTTTAAGTGACAATTTTGTATGACCATAGTCAATCATTAGCTTAGTGGCACTTACTGAGAGAGTTCGTTGTACATGAGGCGACGAATGACGCAATAAATATTTTAAGTGTTACAAATTGAAGAATTTATAACCAACTTGACAATATCGAATCACTACATCATATAACTGCCACACACAATGGTCGATCAAAATGAAGTCTTTGTATGGAAATAGTGATTATTTGACAAGATATCTTCACATAATTTGACAAAGTATTTTGTCCAAAATTGTGCTGCAATTTCCTAAGAAATTTTTTAGATCGAACAATTAAAGCATATAGCTGTCATACAAACTGATCGATCTAATTCAAGTACTTGTATAGAAAACTTTTTTATCTAACAAGATATCTTAACAATATTTGACACGAATTATTCCACAATAAAGCACCACAATCCCTCAAGAAATTTTTCAGATCGGCTCACTATAGCATATAGCTGCCATACAATCTGATCGATTAAATTCAAGTCTTTGTATAGAAAACTCCTTTATTTGACAAGATACCTTAACAATATTTGACACGAATTATTCCACAACACAGCGCCACAATCCCTCAAGAAATTTTTCAGATCGGCTCACTATAGCGTATAGCTGCCATACAAGCTGATCGATCAAAATGAAGCCCTTGTATGGAAAACTTTTTTATTTGACAAGATATCGACACGTAATTTCGTATAAATGATAACACAAGGCAACGTCATGATCTCTAAAAAAGTTATTGAAATCGGCCCACTATTGCATATAGCTGCTGTACAAACTGACCAGTCAAAATCCAGTTTTTGTAAGAAAATTGTTTTTATTAGTGTTTCGCTTGGACTTTTACCTTAAATTAAGGATAGTAGAATGCGTCACTTGAAACACACATTTAAATTGCTAGCAAATACCGGCAAATAACAGTTCAAAACAAATTAAAAACAATAAAGCGCCTAAAAGTAGACTACAGCCACTACGAAATTTGAGTTTGATGAAGGTAAAATAATAATAAACATGCAGGTAAATCAAAAATCGAAACAAAGATACATAAAATAATAACAAAAAGCAGCTGCGGATGAAAAACCAAAAACACAGGGTATTATAATCATAAAAACATGAACTGTGCGCAAGTCGACAATCACAACGGTCACCAGCAGCTGTGAGTTGTCACAAGCAAAACATATAAAAAATAAATAGAAACTAACCAACGGTCAACCGACACAAGCACCCAACTAACGGTAACATTTCACAATAACAAAACGAATTTCCATAACTCCCGCCGCGCTGGCATAAGCCGAACTCGCCGCTGTGCATGGCCGAACGACAGGCGCGCATATCCCACCGCTACTGGCTTAACTGTATATTTCATTTCGGTTGAAGGCAACGCAAAATCTCCAGCCAAGCGACAATGTTTGAATTTTAAATGATTTTTGTTTGGTTTTCCGTGTTGTTGTTGTTATTAATATAACAACAGCGCTGCTTGTTTTTGCTGCTTCACGCGGTGTCAACAACAAACAGCGCACAAAAATAACAAAATATTAAAATAAAAATAAAAACGTGGAAAAGTTGAGTAACCTCACCGCCTGCGCCTGAACGCGCGGAATTGTGTAGCATACTTTTAGGTGTTACCAAAAATCAATACAGCACTTATGGCGCGTCGCTGCGCAGCGATAAAATAAAATTTAAATTGCACTCGAGCAGGATGAGAGTTTGTTGAGTACCAACCGCTACCGTCACCGTCACTACCGACAGCGCCGGCTCTATATCCGCCGGGCAATTTACGATAATTGAGTGTGAGTTCTTGTTATTGTTGCCTCATACTCTTGCTCGACGTTTTTTTTCACGTTATCGCTCAACGGCATCATCAACATCGACAGCAATTGAACGTGTTTTTTTTTCGTACGGCACTATTAACGCTTGAGCGCCTAGCAGTATGCTATTGGTCATGTAAAACGAAATACATTTAGCCTTGCATCAGCTGAGCGCGCTTGTTGTTGCTTATTTTATTACCTTTTTACTTGCTTTTTGTGTTTCATTTTAAAGTTGCTGGCTGAGTTTTAAAAATGCAAACGTTGTAAATAGACGACAAAAAACGAGCGGGTCGCCATAAGCCCTCGCGTATATTGTAAAAGCTGTTTGATGCGAAAGGAATTAAGTTACACATTCAGGGGTAAAACTTTTTGCTGCAATATAGTGTACAAACAATTTTGGAATTTAAGGCAATTAAGTTTTAATTGGTTTGCTAAAAAGATACAAGGATAGGTCAATATCACTTGTAATTTATTTTGCTGCTAGTAACATGTTCGAACACTAATTTGCTCGATTTTTGTGAAAATAATCTGTCAGAAGCATGAAATTACATTTACTAAAAAACTTATGTAAAAAAAAAAGTCCTAAAAAGTGGGCATATGCAGTTGAAATACACATAAGCGCCTGGAGGCAGACTATAAAATTTGTTATACTATAAAAAACCACAAAGAAACTTATATTCTAATCATTTAAATTATCTAAATCGCTTTCTACTTTTCTATTAAATATTAAACAGTTAGTATCGAATTACAATTCGAGCTTCGAAATCATTTTCGAAAAAATTAAAAAATTATGTATTTTTCAAACAATATCTAGAAATTTTCAAAATTCGAATTTTCGAAATATTCCATGCACAATTATACAGTTAAAATGTACAAAACCGCCTAGAACTAGACTATAAATTATATTTTACTTCTGAGTCGAAATGTGATGTGTATTTTAATTATATAAAAACAAAACTCAGTAATTTTGAATTGAAATTCGAACGTCGTAAACCATTTTCGAAAAATTAAAAACTTATTTGTTATTTATACAAACTGTCAAACTAGTTCTCAGCCGCTCTAAACAACAATTTCGAAATTTTTCGAAATTCGAAGTTTTCGAAATATCTATTTTTTATAGACATCTTTAATTTAATCCGCAATATGGTTTCAGTTTTCGGTTAAACCAAAAATTTCAGTAAATTCTCTTCGAAAAATCGAATGAATACTCTCTAAAAACTTTTTTAGTATGCTATGTATTGAATTTATGCCACTCAAATGTTTAAAATATTTTTTTTTTTTTTCATTTTTTGTTGCTTGAGTTTCCCAAAACAGTTTGTGATTTTCTGGGCAATATTGATAAATTTTCGAATATATTCGAAATTCGAATTTTTTGTATTGTATACATATATGTTTATATATTGTACAAGCCACAACTAAAAGATGTCGTGTAGTGTCAAACTAATTTATTTTTCACCTTCGAAGTGGCAATAAAATTCGGTCCCAAAGTACATACATAAATATTTATCGATAGCAGTTGGTCTCACAGATTTTCTTTATTGATTTGCGTAACAACCTTATTTGTAGCAAAAACAAAAAAAAAAACAATTTTAATTTTCGAAATCCGCCACACTTTGTTCCAATGCAAAAAAGAAGAAACGGTTATTGGTATATAGCTGTTGCAATATTAAAGCTTAAAGACAATTTTATCACTTTCAAATATACGAAACTACTAAAAATATGATTTTGATTTTCGAAATTCACCACACTTTGTTTAAAAGCAAGACAAAGAAGTTTATTGAAATAAATTTGTTGCACTATTAAAAGCATAAAAAATTTAATACTTTCGAAAATACAAAATGACAAAACATACAATTTTGATTTTCGAAAGTCCCCACACTTTGTACAAATGCAAAAAAAGTCATGTCATTGTAATAAAATTATTGCTATATTAAAGGCTAAGGACAATTTTATATTTTCGAAAATACGAAACAACTTAATTTTAACTTCGAAATCCTATTAGAAGTATTCCAATAACTTTCAGTTTTTCTTTTTGAAGTTTGTTTTAGGGTAATTTCTTTAGTAATACATTGGTACAAATTTCAATTTATCTTCGAAAATTCTATATTTTACATTCGAAAATCAACTACCTTAATTGAAACTGAATATTTCGACGTTTATATATACGCTAAGAAATATAAAAAAATTATAGAGCATTCAATTACTTTACGAAATTTTACTTTTATCGCAAATCAAATGTAACGCCTATTGGTAGACTTTAAAACTTTAATTAGAGTTCTGAAGCTAGATTAAACTCATAAATTTTTAAAGTACACTAATATTCTTAATCTTTTAAAAAAAAATTTTCCATTTATCAACGTGCATTCAAGCACTCTCACATGTACCGTTAGCTTGCTCAGCAATTATATACGTAAAACTAATGGCGCTAATAGTGTCGCCATCAAATTAAGTCATAAAAAATTTATTATTGATGAAAGAGTTATCGCTGTCATTACTGAAGGGTTCAACTAAGCTGCGCAGACAGCTCTATTAATATTTAACTAAGCGTTTATTTCGTTATTTTTGCAATATTTTTTGTGGCTTTTTCTGCAATAAAAGGAATGAAAAGCATTTACTGCGCATCAAGAGCAATTTAAATCGCATGACAAACGCCGATAAGTCAAAAACCGAAGTATAAAGTGGGGCAACAAGAACAGAAACGTGAGCGCATGAAACAACGAGTGTGTGTGAGTGGCTGGGTAAGTGTGTAAAAATGGAGAACAAAAATGGAAGTTGTTTGACCAGCCATAGGAAAAATTCGTATAGTATTGGAATGCCATTAAAAAGGATATATGAGAGAGAAAAGAGTAAAGCAAAAAATCTGTGAGGACATGGGTGAGTGAGTAGAAAAAAATAAGGAGTGAGCCATCCAATTGCGCTGGCCAACAGTCACCACGCTGCCGAAACTCAAGCCATTTGCAGCAGCTAACACGAACTTTCCATTTTAGCTCTCTGCCGAATGTTAGAGCGCAGTGAAGGAGGCAGAAGACCACAGAGAGAAAAAAACTCAAATGTTAGCAAAGAAATGCTACATTGGGAATGGTCGAGTTGTACTTTTAATTGGTGGCAATAAATGTCACTATTTATTGCTGACAAACCAGCGACTTTCAGAGGGAAGCGCGCAAAAGGATATAAATACCTATGTATGTTATATGGGTGTATATAAGAACTCTATGTATGTATAAATGTTTGCGTATATAAAAAAGGAATAGTGAGCAGGAAAACGAAGCAGATAAATGGCTAAATAAACAAGAGGTTTAATACTGCATGTAAATATTTGCGCAAATGTAGGTGGGCAGGAGGTCAAATCCGCCAGGCGCGAGCCGAACTTGCTGATGATTACAAAGCATTGCCCTCGAGGAAAGCAGCGAAAAGGACATGAAGAATACTATGTAGAACACTATGAGTGTTTATACACGTGTTGAGAATATTTCTGATACCCAGGTTGGCTAAAAATATTATTTATGCCATACTTTGAAGTACTAGCTTCATATAGCAGGGCTAGAATAATTATTAGAAAGATGGAAAATTTTCTATAAACAAATCAACAGATAACAAGAAAATACATTGAAACTGATATAAAATCATATTTCATAGTATGTATACTTAAAAAAAAGTCTATACACAGGCGCACAGCATATTTTAATAGCTAATAAAGCAATATTAATGCTAATAGACAGTTTTTGGGCTTAAAATGATGTTCTTATATATTTATGAAGGTATTAGCATCAACAAAAAATATATATGTATGTAAGTATTTTCGAAAATTTTCAGTTTTCGAAATTGAAAAACTTAAATAAAAAACTTTAAATTGAATAATGAACCCCAAATTTTTCCGAATCTTTTACTCAGCTAAATTTCGATATTCGAAAATTTAAATTCGAAATTTCGAACATACTCGCATTAGCTGTGCTGTAAAACTTATTACGAACTCCAACATATTCTAAGACTTTAACAATCAATTACCGATTTTCGAGTTCGAATATACATATGTAGCAACGTTTGAACTTCGAAAACTAGAAAATATACTAAAAATTTTAATATGTGTCATGGCAAGTTGAAAGTGACACGCATGGTCTCAAAATTAATTCCCGAGCAAAAAAAGTACATTTCGAACTATGCATTCGAATATCGTAATATACTTAAGCAGTCTTTTTTAAACGCTTCAATATCTATTTAATGTTTTTATCAACTAATTTTCGAATTATGAAGTTGAATTTAAATTTAAAAACTAGCTCTTCATAAAATCACAAATTCGAAAATAGTTTTTTTAACAGCAATTTTTAATACATTTGTTTTTTTTATAATAATATTTAAGGTTAAAACGAATTTTTCTGAAGCAGATTTTCATCATACTCTTTATTTAAGGCATTTTTGAAAATTTCGAAACTATTATCAAAACGCAAATTTTTAAAGTTCTTCGAAATTTTGCAATTGAACAAATATTTAAAATATTAGTATTTTAAAAAAATAAATCGATAATGGAAATTGAAATACGAAAAACATAAAATACATCGTTTCATATTAAAATAATCTTTCATTTTCGAAAATTTGAAAACTATTATTATCAGCAATTTAAAATCAAAATTAAAATAAATCCGACGCCCAAAATTCAAATACGAAAAACATAAAATACATTGTACCATTTCATATTTAAGGTAATCTTTGATTTTCAAAAATTGGAAAACTATTATTTTCGAAAATTTTAACTCAAGTAAGTTTTATTTTGAAGTAATTTTTAAATAATTCGAAATTATTTTAGGGATATACACATTTCAAATATTCGAAAGAAAAAAAATCTGAAATTCGAAGTTTAAAATAAAATAGTAGCAACAAGCAGCTGAATGCCAGCTTCACAAACAAAAGCTACAAAGCTTTTAATAGAATTCAGTTACTATCAGTTAGCTACACATTTTACTTCAAAACTATTAACTTTTTCCTTCATTCCTTCCTTAGTTTCCCAGAAAAGCCGATGCAAATTAAAGTACCAAAAGTTGTGCTTTGAACAGGAAGCCGACGAACGAAATTCATTAAATTTCGAGTGCATCCGCTAACCCTACTACGTCCCGTCTCCGGCACACGACAATGTATTTGCAGCACTCTGATTTGACATTCACTGCAATGCAAAATTTCAATATTAATTAGTTGCGTATTTTCGCAATTAATTTCAATTCAACTCAACCACCTTCGAAGAGCAACAAGAGTGCGCTGAGTGCGAGTAATTTCATGCTCAATTACCTGCCGCCGGCATCAAGTAATACAGTACGCCACCGTCCCTCATTTGTTGAGTTGGAGTACGGTTACTATGGCGCACACACACAAACGCGCTGACAGTAGAGGTTTTAGTGAACAAGCGGAACACATACCGATATTTCAATGTTTAACTGAACAAGTGGAACACATACTTAAAAACATATATACAACTAGTACAAGTGAACAAGTGCAACACATATAAACACACACCGAGATATTTCACTATTTTACCAAACAAGTGGAACACATACACTCTCAGCTTGTAATTCACTGCACACAGACACACTGGCGCTCACCGAATAATAATGACACTGAGGCAATTTGACATGCAGCTGAATATTAACTATGCTACCTAATCAGTGTTTGAGTGTGTCTGTTTATGTGTGTGTGTGTGTGTACGTGTGTATTCAGGGTTGATGACTACTTACACTTTGATTACTTTCACTGGAAAAGCTGTAGCAACAACAGCAGCAACAAAAAAGCGCATACCTACATTAACAACTTTGAAAGTTGGTCCTCTCTATTCCCCAGTGGAGCTAAGTAGTTGTCTATTACAGTCGTTGTTGTTGTCACCGGGAGACCTTACCTACTCTATTTGCCCTTTTATATTAGTGGCAATAAGTTTTCACCCATGCAAAGAGTTGCATTGTCAGTTGTAGCGTGTAGTCGACTACGACTGAAAGTACTCAGTCGCCTGTCGCTCTAAGGAATTTTTAAGTTAAATGCGTCTCTCTGCCGCAGCAGCAGCAACAATTGGTGCATGAAAATTGCATTTAATTACTTTACTTGACTTCCCTGCACACCGTGCCGCAGCTAACCGACGTTTGCCACCTACTGCAAGCACAAATAATACGCTGCTCGTCCGCTCTGCTCCCTCTTTGTCTCTCCCTCTGACTTCCGTGTTTCGTACAAATCATTGACATTCACTTGCTGGCAGCATTCTACTTGTTCAACAACATTTAACAGCAATTTTATTTCAATGCTCCATCACTCTGCGCATCATGCGCTCTATCCCAGCTCTGTGGCAGTCAGGCGGCACCCCCCAGTCACATTTACAGATTGGCTTGTTGCTCCGTAATGAAGCGGGTCGTAAGTGGAATTCTTTGTGCGCCTCATCAGCTTGCTCTGGCATTAGTGTAGCTTTTGTATTTATTGCATATTTCCAGGCGTATAAAAATTAAAGCTAATGAGACGTGAGATTTTAGTGTATTATTATTTGTAGTAGTAATTTTTCCCTGCTTAATTATACGCAGCTAATTTCATTTCGATAGTTTAGTCGTCAGCTTTTGTGATGATTTTCTAAGAGCGCAATTGTGAGGAAAAATCTTTTTAATATTTGTTCGGGTTCGGAAATTCATGTGATGTCCTAATCACGAGTTCTCACAACAGAACTTAGTATTCGGGTTCAGGTAAAACTCTTTTTATATGCTTCTCTTTATTTCTGCATTAATTTGCTATAATTTTTAAAACTTCCTAAGAAGATAAGCAACATTCGGTAAACTTGTGTAAAGTAGAGATGTATCTATATACTTGGTTTACGGGTATTTTCATTACACTCTCTCTTTCTCACTTCCTTTCTATCTCTCTCACTAGTTCTCTCTGTCTTTCTCACTCTTCCTCTCTCTTTTAGACTCTGCCTCGGGTATTTTAATCTCTCTTTCTCACTTCTCCTATCTCTCTCACTCGTTCTCTCTATCTTTCTCACTATTTCTTTCTTTCACATACTTACACACTTTGTCAGACTCTGCCTCTCTTTCTTCCTCTTTCCATTACTTTGGAGAGGTATCTTTATAGTTTGCGGGTATTTTCATGTCTCTCTCACACTTCCTCTTTATCCCTCCCTCTCTTCCTCTCTATCTTTCTCACTCTTCCTGTCTCTTTCTCAAACTTTCTTTTTAAGACCTTACCTCTCTCTTTCTTTTTCCATCATTTTCTTACCCCCTAGGGTTTCGGCGAATTTCCAGGATCCTTTTGGGACTATAAATTTATACGTATCGGTAGCATGTATCAAGGCTCAATGGTACTGTTACTTAAAAAATTTCAAAGCCTAATACCTTTCAAATATTCAGGTCGTATTAAAGAGACTTCTTTTAAGGCACATCGAACTCACTTCATCATTAGTGAAACACTTTTTCATCACACTCTCATCTCATTCGAACTTAGCTCCATAGTTGTTTATCGTGTTTCGGCTATAAAGAGTATATTTTCACTTTTTTTGCGTTGTTTCTGTTTCTAAGTTATGAGTCCGTGCTGTTCATAGAGTAGAACTTACGGCTTTCAGTGCTTAAAGAAATTCCAGATTATTCAATTTTCGTTTTATTTTCGATCCTTCCAAATGCTTGATCTTCTGCCAAGCTCAGCTCTTATGAAGTGGTGGTTACATTATGTTCATTTTGGAGATGTCCTTTTTACCCTTCTGCAGTAATGATATTAGAGACATTTTGCTACTAATTCCAGTAACAATTTCGACTAGTTTCAAAGAGCGCGGATTTTATGCTGGGATCTATGTTGATAGCTATACAAATTTTTAAAATTGAACAATACATTCAGAGCTTCTCCCTGCTTACTTGCAACTTCACGCAAAATTCGGACGACTCTGTCTTCTATTTTTACAGATATAGAGGCACTTTCACGCAGATCCTAACCTCAAAATGTAATATTTCTTTACTGCTACCACAATTATTGCAATTTTTACGTGCGTTTTTTTATCGTAAAGCTTTTTGTTAGCATCTATAGCCTATTTATAGCATTAAAATACCAAATTGGGAACATTTTATATACATCTACCCACATCTCTAACTAAATCTATATAAAGCCAAAAACACATATAAATACATACAGTGACTATTTTTCTATACTGACACACACAAGGCAGCAATTTTATTTGAAAGGACAACAATATGCTTTGATGTTCTCATTTAAAATCACATAAATATAAAGTCCCTTTACTTTCTTGACGCACTGTAGTATACAATAAGAGCACATAGCTTGCACCAAAGGCGCACAATTTACGCATTTTTGAAAGAAAATAAGAAGAGAATAAAAACCTGACATTTTTCATTTCACTCGCCTACTTTACCACCTGCCCTGTCCCCTCTTTTCTCCGCTCTACCTCTGCTTTTTTATTCACAAAATATAATTTAGACTACAATAAACGCTTGAGAATTTATTACCCTAAAATTCATTGACTGTCTACGCGCGTCTGTCCGTCAAACCTCAAGCTTAGCTGTTACCTGACTACGCAAGCAGCGAGCGCTAAGGAAAGAGCATAATGAATGAGCATGCAAAAAGTTGGTAATAAAATCTGCTTGAACTAGTTCTTTGAAAGGCGCCAGTGCTAACATGAAAATGCTTGTTTTTTGCTATTGTTCTTGTGTGCGTATAATAAAGAAGCGCATAACGGTAATAATAAGTGTCATTTCGGTCAAAATTTATTTATATATTATTCCTTGAGTATCTTTGGGAGAGTGAATTAGGACTTAGGTATTAATTAAATTTTCATTTAATTAAAATTGTTGATGAATGACAAGCAAAGCGCTCAGGGAGGGCAAAGAAAAATAATAAAAGGGCGCAAAACTGCAGTGCACTCATGAGAGCATGTCCTTTATAGTCCCAAGAAAAAAATTTAAAAAAATTACAAAATTTGTAGACTGCGGTACGCCAGGGTCTTGTTAATCTCTTAGTGAAAAGCTTGAGTACCCAGAGTCCCTATTGAAGCACTAAAGGGTTACATTCAATTAAAAAGCTTTATATGCAGAGCTTCTTGGGATAGAAAACTGGAAAACAAACAATGTAGCAATGATGGGTTAAGGTCTCTTTAAAAGAAAAAATTAAGATTATGAGACGGGTAGATCGAGACTTTCGTAATGAAGAGTAATGGGAGAAATAGAGTCTAATACAAAAGTGGTCTCTTTATGCAAAGGCAACTTGAAAGAATTTATCAACGAATATTAAAAATTTAACAGATTTAACAGAAGACTATTCTTAACGGATTTTTAAAATGAAAGCATTTTACTCGACGAAAAGTCAAGTTCTTTCTTACAACAAAAGCGGAGTGACAAAAAATTTATTTTGTCGCCTGAGTTTATTACAACTTCCTGGAATCAAGAAAACCTCTAAAAAAAGCACCCGATAGATGTCGCTGTAGTAAAATTTAAAAAATTGTACAATTACGGCAAAAAAAACATCGAAGAGTTGGATTTGAAAAAGTAGTTATTTTTATTATGTAAAAATGGTATTTGCTAGCTAGCGTCACTCTTGCAAAACTCCCAGAGGTGATCTAGTGACTGATGCCCAGAGCATACTAAAAATATGGAGAGAACACTTCTCAAGCCTGCTGAATGGCAGTGAAAGTATAACGCAAGGAGAAGGCGACCCGGTTCACCAATCGATTACGATGGAGCAGACGTTTCATTACCTGCCTGAAGAACAACAAAGCGGCGGGAGCCGAGGAATTGCCGCCCGAGCTATTCAAACACGGCATCAGATTCTTTGTAGAATATGGTCGGAATAAAGGAGACCCCACGATCTGCGCCAACTACGGTGGGGCAAGCCTCCTCAAATCGGGTATAAGTTTCTATCGAGCGCATTGTGTGAAGGATTAAAGCCCACCGTCAACGAGCTGATTGGACCTTATCAGTGTGGCTTTAGACCTGGCAAATCAACAACCGACCAGATATTCACCATGCGCTAAATCTTGGAAAAGACCCGTGAATGGACCACCACCACAACAAAACCTGGAAATCCAACGCAGAATATCTCTTGCCAAAAGAGTAGGCAATTGAAAAGCAAAGTCCTCTCTCGACGAACAAAAACCAAACTCTATAAGTCACTCATAATTCCCGTCCTGCTATATGGTGCAGAGGCTTGGACGATGACAACAACTGATGAGTTGACGTTGCGAGTTTTCGAGAGAAAAGTTCTGCGAAAGTTTATGGTCCTTTGCCTTGGCCACGGCGAATATCACATTCTTTGGAACGATGAGCTAGTACGAGAATACATGGCAATTGACATAGTTCAAATGTAGAAGAACACTGCAGCTCTCAAAGTTTCGACGCAGTACCCGCCGGGAAGCAGAGGAAGAGGAAGACCTCCACTCCGTTGGAAGGACCAGGTGGAGAAGGACCTGGCTTCGTTTGACGCCACATAGCCCAAAGAAGAAACGACTGGCGCGCTATATATTATATAAAAATATATTCAATAAATTAAGTCGCTAGGTGACGCTATAATGCTCCTTTATAGAAGCAAAGTATTACAGGTTTTTTAAACCTGCAACTCCGCAACTCAAAAAAAAAAAAAAGATATTAATGCATTTTCATCTAGAAAAACAAAACTAAAAGCAAGCTTATGCCACCACTAGCTGTTTTATTCATTCCCCCAAGACTTGCCGCGTATATTGGAAAACCTTCAATTTGCATACCTTGCAATTCGACACCGAAAAAGTAGAGAAATGGCCTTAGGTCATCAACGAATTGAACTCTGTCAGCTGAAAATTGCAAACTTGGCAGACGCCAACCAAAACAAAAAAAGTTTCGAAAAGTGAAAGGGAAACACAAGAATGGCGGCACATATGTATACATACACGAAATGCAAATAAAATACGGAGTATGCCGAAATGGGCGCAATTACTTAGGTATGCATGTATGAGTGTGTAAATTTACTGTATGTATGTATTTGTATGTATTTGTTTGAACTGAAAGAAGAAGAAGAAAGCAAATGTTTGTGCGCCGCCAGCGAAATTTCAACTCAGCTACTAGCGGAGTGGCAGTAAAGACAGGTCTTGCTGTGCTTATTTGCCAGCTTGAGATGGTTGCTTAGACAGCGCACTCGCTACCGCGCTCACTCACACTCTCACTCACTCGCTTTCGTTTGCTACTCGGCATGCAGCCAGCGGCTAACTGCTGTCAAAGTGGAAAGTATTTTGTTATTTTAGGCAAGTTGCCAATAAGTTTTAGATTTTTCACAAATTTTATTTGCAGCAATCGGTCGCTGCTGCGGCACCCCAACTTGCACCACACCTTACGAAAAGTTTCGCGCTACCACAAATATTTTTTGTTGTTTTTTTTCTTTACCATATCGCTCCTGCTGTATGCCTTTTAACACGTTTCCAATTTTCGGCAACTTTTCTTTACTGTTTGGTTTTCTTTACACTTTATCGCAGTTCATTCTTTCATAGCAAACTCCATTAGTAAGTGTGTGCGTGTGTGTGTGTGTGAAGTGTTAACACAAAAAAAGTCGGAAAGTTGAGCAACTTAATTTTGCTTGTGCCCACTTTGTGCGCCATTCAACGCATACTTTGTCGCTTGATACGCTTCAATCAAAACTGAAATGTTATTATAGCGAACTTTAAACGAATCACACATACTACGCACATTCATTTCTATATATCTATGTATGTATGTGTGGTTTCGAAACTTTCAACAGCTGCATTCGATCTATATAATTTTCGGTTGAATTTTATATTGTGAACTTTTTACATCGCACGCACCTGCCAATACCATTTTTTATATACGCTTCGGTGCTAAATGTGAAGGTATACTTTCGTGCGCTCTATTGTAATGCAATACAGTTTTTCCGGCTTACAACAAAGTAGTGTGTGTGTGTAAATGTCAGAGTAAAGTCGATACTTTTAAATGTTTGTAAAATTATATATTTGTAGCATACTTACCGGCGCTTTGACTGCTTTCAGTGGCGCACAAGCGTATCGGATTGCCATATATCACCAAATATAAAAAACTGTCACGCACAACTTTTTTTTAGCAACACTAACACTATGCTGGCACACGCAGCGTCAAGCACTTATTTTTTTTTTTTTTCACTGAAAAGAAAAAAATAAAAACATTTTTAAGAATTAAAGTAAAAAATAAAAGCAAAGTACTAAATGTGGTTATGTTTTTAGTAATAAAATTTGGCTTCGAAAGACGTTTCATATATAAAATTTACGTATTAAATAAGTAAATAGTATGGAGATATTTTAAAAAAAGTTTTTGCTATTTTTTCAAATTTTTTTTTGTAATTAAAATTGTTTTCAGATTTTGTTTTCTAAATTAATTTTTTTTTAAATTTGATTTCTTAAATTTCTGTTTGCAATATTTATTTATATTTAAAAGCTTAGCAAACAAAGTTAAAATTGTTAGTAATTAAATTTCAAAAATCTTTTAAAATTTAAAATTAAAATTGGTATATTTATTTTTTCAATTTTTAATAAAAATTTTCAAATTTTTATTGTTTTTATTTTTCATATTTTCATATATTACATATTTTTATTATAAAAAGAAATAAAATATATGTGTATTTCGAAGTAAATTGCAAATGAAAAAATTTTGGAAAATTTTATTTTTACAATTATAATAAAAAAAAAAGTTTTTTCTATTTTCTTACTTAAATTTTTCATTTTAATTTATTTTCTTTGATTTCGAAAATAATTGATGGTGTTTAGCATAATTAAATATTTCGATTTGAAGTGAAGTATAACACATCTTTATAACCAATGATATATAAATATATTTGCTTAATAAAATTAAAATTATAAAAAAAAATAATTAATTAATTAATTTAAAAAATTTAATTTTAAAATTTTAAAGATAAGGATACAATTTTGTTAAATTAATTAATTAAAAAAAAATTATTATCCTTTTTTTAATTTTAATTAATTTAATTAATTAAAGTCCCCCTCCCCCTTTAAAAAAAAAATTAGTTATATAAAATTAATTATTAATTTTTTTGTAATTATTTTGCAATGAAATTATAAAAACTACTTTGAAAATTAAAAAAAAGGGGGGAAAATTTAATTAATTAAAATTAAAAAAATAATTAATAAATTTAATTAAACAAATTTTCTCCTATTTTTATTTTAATTTTCAAACTAAATAAATTCAATTATTTAAAATTAAAAAAAAATTAAGATTAAAAAAACTTTAATTAACTAATTAAATTAAATTCATTTTTCTCCCTTCCCTATTTTAATTTTCAAAGTAACTTTTATAATTTCCATTTGTTCATCCAAATTAAATCTTTCAATTTGGATGGAAGTGTCACATATTTTTTTTATATTGAAAAAATTCGAATATTTTTTTGTATGTAAAACTTATCAAATAAAAATTAAAAACGTGTTTTTTGAACTTCCTGTCGATTTATTTATTCATAATATTGTTTTTAATTTAACTTTTCCAAATTTTCTTTTATTGTCATGTTCAAGCTGTATTTTTTTTTATTTAATACGTTACATTAATCGACATTTTTTCATTTATACTTTTTTCGAAATTCTTTAGTCTTGCAAAACAAATTAATCCGAAAAGTTTCAAGTAACCTTGAGGCAACTAAACCCGTTATAAATCGAGCGAGTAATTAAAATTTTAATTTATTTTCCTCAAATAAGCATTGCACCTCGACGACTTTACAATCCTTTTAATTTATGCATATTTACTTGCTTTTCTAAGCTCAAATAATGCGCACTAAACCTTCTTCTTTAAATATCCCTAAGGCCTTTCGTGCTTTGTACTGCTATCAGCTGGGCAGTTTGTCTAGCTATAACTCATATCCATTGTTTTTTTTTTTTGCTTTCATTTTTAATTTCTGAAATAAATTATATGAGTTTTACTCTTGTTGCCACTTCCGCCGCCTTCTTCTTTCTTCATTCGCTAACTAAGTAATTGATTAATTAAGGTCAAAGTAGCAGTAAGTGCATTAGCGTCACTCAACTATAGCTTCAACAGAATTTTTGAATTGCTAATGCAGCGAAAAAGAGTTAATTAGAAAGGCCGACCGAAAATTTTCGCACTGCAGTAAACAGAGCGTACAAAAAAACAGAAATAAAAAGTCGTGTAGGTGTGAGCATAGAATTTGAAGAAAGCCGTAGAACAAACTGAATTAGAAAAACTTAACTTAAATTGTAAATGTGTGCTTTTTTGTTATTATGGTAAGTTATCACGAGAAAAAAGAACTAAAGAAAGGTTTGCGGCGCCAAAAGGTATGCTATGCTAAGTTAACTAACTTCGTTTGAGTTACCACACTCCATGCTAATGAAGAGCTGGGATATTTAAAATGCGCTGTTGGGACGATTTGCTTCCATAATTTTAAAAAAAAAATCTTATAGTTTCTTCTAAAAAAAAAATATATAATTCTGTCCAAAAATAATTTTAAAAAAGTCAAAATATGACTTCTTCATAGTTCAGAAATTCGCTTCCCCCAAAACTTGCGTCGAAATCAATTATGCTTAATTAATATCTTAACCAAATGCTTTCCCAAACTTCGCACAAAACAATGGCAACAACTTTACGCAAAGTTTTTTTTCCTGCAAAAGTTCTATTTTGATTTCCCATTCGAATCCAATGATTCACCAAAAGTTGCTCATACGCAGTGTAGCACACGAAATGTACGAATTGTATTCAATGTAGAACATTTATTCTCTGCAATTGTGTTATGCTGTTATTTTGCGATATATTTGTATATTTTCACTTGAGTTTTCGTAACAAAAACAAAAAAAATCTGTTTAAGAGATTTCAGTTCAAATAAGAAAAACGTTGTTTTATGGCAACAAGCACAAAAACTGTTTAAAAACACACGTACGTCGACAGAGTGGCAATTCATGGCATTTCTTTAGAATAACAATGCCTTGAGAGCTTAGAAATTGAAATAAATATTATCTGGGTTATTATACCCTGAACAGCTATCATACAAGCTGGCTGATCAAACTCATATCGTTATATGGAAAACTCATTTATTTATAAAGATATCTTCATAAAATTTTGTATATGTTAATATCCAAGGTATCGCTATAATTTTCGGACAACTATAGCATATAGCTGCCATAAAAACTGACCGATAGAACTCAAGTCTTTGTATGGAAAAGTCATTTATTTATAAAAATATTTTTACAAAATTTGGTACAGGTTAATAACCGTGGATTCGCTACAATCTCCGACTATATTGATCAGATCGGATAACTATAGCAGATAGCTGCCATACAAACTGACCGTTCAAAATCACAATGAATGTTCGTTTATAGCCTTTTATGATATTTGAAATGCACTTGTGAAGAGTATTATAGTTTGCGTTCAGTCGAATTTAAATATATTTTTGGTTTCATTGGTTTCTATTATCTTTTTTTGCTATTTTTAAATTTTTTGTAATCTTTTCTATTATTTTATATGATTTTTTCATTTTTACTTTTATTTTTCTTACCCTTCAAACAAATACAAAACTGCTCTCTACTACTCTCAAAAAATCTTTAAAATTAAAACTTTTTCACTAAAATAAAGAAACTGGGAAAAAGCAACAACAAAACAGGTAGCAACGCTGCACGGAAATCGTATAAAATAAAAAAAAGATCGCAATTTATGTTTGCTCTCACACAAGCTATTTGGCAAGCAATTCATCAAAAATCACGTACGCACTCATGCAGTGCGCCAAAGCGGGCAACGCCGAACGAAAATATTATTGAAAAGCAAATAAAAGTACGAATAAAATAATAATAAGCTAAGGAGCACTCAAAAGCATATAAATTCTACACATTTGAGTGTGTTTATACATATGCCACATACACTTAAGTTTGCGCTATTTGAACTCAAACTCATTGAGTAATTGTTTATGACAGCCCAAAGCAAACAAGAAAAGCAACACAAAAAATGTAAGCAAAATAAATTTTCCAAAAAAAACGCCCCGAACACAATAATACACTCACTACTTTGCACTAAACTCCCTTGGCCACTACTGCGTTTGAGTAATGTGAAAAAGATGTACAGTTATTCTATGCGCACATGCATACTTATTGCTATTATTATGCTTATGAATATCCTTGGAGATTATTAATATTATCTTATGAGCTTTATATGAACTTTGAAATTGCTTCTTAGCTGGCGCAAAGCTGGAGGAACCAAAATTCGGAGAGTGTGCGGCAATTAAGTAGGGAAAATAGTATGGAATTCTATAAATACATATTTATTTTATTTACTGCTGTTAATATATATGTGTTGGCTCGCAGTTGGCCACTGCACATGTCCTGCCATCGCACCTCTCACTTCCACCACCACACCACTCCTTTCACTAAAACACTCACTTTCTGCACACATTTTAAGCGGTTTATTATTGTTGCTTGGCTTGTTGTTGCCTTTGGAGATTTATGCTTTATTGATATTTATTAAATGTGCAAATATGCGAGTGCATTTGTGTGTATATATAACATTTGGCTAACATTGTCTGGCATTAGAGTTATTTCCCCTTTGTGCGCTCGCACACTAATACTCGCATACATTCTACAGCTTTGAGCTGACAAAGGAAATGTGTCAAGGATATGGCAAAATAACTGCATAGAGCATTCGACATATCCTTTGTGCGCTTATACGCATAACTACAGTCATATATATATAGAGATATAGTTTAGAGATGTCAGATAGTTGCAGGTTAAAGAACTTCAGTATTTGTGGGATGAATGCACATAAAAATGCAGGAGCTGATATACTTGATAAACCCACTTTGTGTATGCAGAAGTTAAAAGTAATAATAATAATAGTTAAAAAGGTTAAAAAAATACTTAAAAACTAAAAATTTTTCAATTAAATTTTTTCTTTATTTTTCAGAACCCTCGCCATTGTACGACAACAATCACTATCACGAGGAATGCCTGCGCTGCAATTCGTGTGGTCTAAATTTGACAGGACCAAATCAGAAGCGCGCTAGACGGTTCAAGGTGAGTGCGCAAAATAATTAATAAAAATATACCAACAAGATTATAATACAGATAAATATGTACATGAAAAAAGAATATATACTTAGTACTAAAAATTGAGTACTAAAAAATTTAAAGCTGAAGTTAAATTATTTTTCAAATTAAGAACCAGATTACACTCTGCATAAATGCATATTGCAGTGTACTACCACATTATGAACCAAATAAGTAGTACTAAAATCTAGTACTAAAAAGTTTTTAATAGAACATAGCGTAATTTTTTTATTTTGAACGAAATAAGAATTTTGAGCCTAAAACTAAGTACGAAAATTTTTTGTACTAAAATTTTTGTACTAAAAATTTAGTACTAAATTTTGTATTAAAAATTAATAAGTCTAAACCTTTTTATAATAAAAATTTAGTACTAAATTTGTACTAGAAATTAATTTAGTACCTACTAAGTTATGTAGTAAAAATTAATACTCCTAAAGAGTGAAATGAAAACATTTATGGAAAATAAACACTATCTTAAACATTTTTAGTACTTAGTTTAATAGTTTAATAATAAACCAACAAAAATGTATACACAATAATTTGAAATGAAAGCGTGTTTTAGAAAATTAAACAGAAATTTTTATTTTTTCGTACTAAATTTCATAAATTTTGTAAAATTGTAAATGCATATGTTCTTCGCTCAGTACTACAAATTTTTAGTACTGAAATTCATGAGAAATTATTATTAATTTAGATCTGTATAATATTTAGATGGTAACACAAACTTTTAGTTGTAAATATTCTTAAAATCATGTTCTTAGTACTAGAAGAGAGTCCGAACAATTTAGTACTAAAAATTATAGTTCTAAAAATTTTAGTACAAAAATTTTAGAACAACATTCTTAAACAAATATGTAGTGTTAATTGAATAAATATTTTCTAATTTTTAGTTTGAACTCGTGTACTAAAAGTTTTAGTAAAAAAAAATTCAGTACTAAACTTATTTAATTGTTTAACTTTTAATGACCATTCGTTTTTTGACTTAAACTTAAAAAATCTTTACATGTAGTACTTAAAACTTAAGAACAAAAAAAATTTGTACTAAAAATTTTAGTACAACATGTTCACACAAACATTTAGTACCAAATAAAAGAAATATTCAGTAATTAAGGGTTTGAATTCGTGCACTAAAACTTTTAGTACAAAAAAATGTACTTTCATCAAATTGTATAACTTGCAATGAACATCAGGTTTTGAACATAAAATTTAAATACTATTATATAAATCTTAATTCCACATAGTGCTAAAAAAATTAGAACTAAAAATTTAGTACAAAATTTTTACACACGCATGTAGTGCTAAGTTCAATAGATATTCATATTAATGGTTTAAACCCGCGTACTAAAAATTTTAGTACTAAAAATTTTAGCACTACAAATTTAGTACTTAATTGTATGCTTTTACATAACTTTTAATGTTCAATAGTTTTGGGACTTAAAACTCATTCTAACTTGTTTGTTGGTAAGATTAGAGTAGTCGCACGTACATTTATACTATATATATGTATGTACATACGAAAGCTTCTACCGAAAAGTATGAAATATGCATAGAATTCAACCAACCCCCGATTGGCCACAAATCACTTAATACCAAGTTATGCAAAGTTTCCGCAATCGTCACTCGCACAAATCGGCACTGGCAGCTGCGCACACAGCTCAAACCACAATGGAACTTGTTACCAAACTATTTACATCCGCAACGGAACGCGGTACGCGGGCGCACCGAGTTTAGCAAGAATCGCATGTGTGTTCCTTCATCACGCGCTTATTCACATATTTACGCCAAAAACACTCGAAAAGTACTCGTTTCACTATTTTCTAAGCTAAGTAAGCGCTCAACGGGCACGTGCAGTTCGATTTTAGTGAGTTTAGTGAGCAGTGCGCGGATGAGCAGCGGGGGAATTGCGGGCATGCATGGAAGAAATCTCAACATTTGCCAAATAAGTGCTTATATAACTGTAACTATGCATGTGTGTGGATGTGTGGTAGCTGTGTGCGACCACAGCAATACGCGGGAGAAGGCGAGGAGGCGAGCATTTCGGCTGGTTACCGCTGCCACACTTGAATAAATAAATGGCAAAGCCGCATAAAAGTTTTCACCAAGAGCGTACACGACTGGCACACGTTGACACGAGGTGGTGGCAAAAGTTTAAAACAATTTTTGGATTATGTTTTGTAGTTTCCTCTTACTTTTGTTTTCGGGGTTTCTTGTGCTTACGAGCGCACTCACGTACGCGAAGAGTCAGCCGCAAGCGACAAATACATCATTCACTGGCGGCGTAGAAGTGCTGCTGCGTTTTATTACTTTGGATACAAAAACACACGGAGAGGTTACTTAAGTGAATTGGTTTTATAAATATTTGAACAATTCTTTCGAGTACTAAATTTCTGCTGTAGTGGACAAACTGTCCACTAAAATAGATGTCTGAGGAATGAAGCGGGTTTGATGTGAAGATTTTTGCATAAAAACGTTAGTTAAATTTAAAAAATAGTACTAAAAGTGTACTAAAAAATTAGTACTAAAATTATTTTATTTAAAAATTTCAGGAAAGTAAAATATATACGAAATTGAGTATTATTACGTTTAAGTTTTATCTTATAATTATTAAAAAAAAAATTGTACTAAAAATGTACTAAAAAAGTTTTTGAAATTGTCGGTCAAACTAATATAATATAATAAAGTTATATTAGTAATTGCTTAGTTTTCATATCAATTTTTCATTCAAAAAACATAATAAGCAACCTTCGAAAAGTAGTACTAAAAGTGTACTAAAAATTAGTACTCAATTTATTTACTTTAATATCTTATTACAGTATAAATCCATTTTAAATTCAATAATATTAAGTTGAAATCTTGTTTTTGTACTAAAGAAAGCGTGTATTAAAAGTGTACCAAAAAACGTGTACTAAATTTTATTATAATTTAAAATTTTTTGACAGTTTAAATACAAACAAATATCATTACCATAAAAAATGTGTACTAAAAATCTTTTAAAATATATTAATAGCCACTTCTTATAAATTCAGAGCAAATAATTATCACAATTAACTATTCTTCTTCTTCTTTACTGGCGTAGACACCGCTTACGCGATTATAGCCGAGTCAACAACAGCGCGCCAGTCGTTTCTTCTCTTCGCTACGTGGCGCCAATTGGATATTCCAAGCGAGGCCAGGTCCTTCTCTACTTGGTCCTTCCAACGGAGTGGAGGTCTTCCTCTTCCTCTGCTTCCCGCGGCGGGTACTGCGTCGAATACTTTCAGAGCTGGAGTGTTTTCATCCATCCGGACAACATGACCTAGCCAGCGTAGCCGCTGTCTTTTAATTCGCTGAACTATGTCAATGTCGTCGTATATCTCGTACAGCTCATCGTTCCATCGAATGCGATATTCGCCGTGGCCAACGCGCAAAGGACCATAAATCTTTCGCAGAACCTTTCTCTCGAAAACTCGCAACGTCAACTCATCGGTTGTTGTCATCGTCCAAGCCTCTGCACCATATAGGAGGACGGGAATTATGAGAGACTTATAGAGTTTGGTTTTTGTTTGTCGAGAGAGGACTTTGCTTCTCAATTGCCTACTTAGTCCGAAGTAGCACCTGTTGGCAAGAGTTATCCTGCGTTGGATTTCTAGGCTGACATTGTTGGTGGTGTTTACGCTGGTTCCAAGATAGACGAAATTATCTACAACTTCAAAGTTATGACTGTCAACAGTGACGTGAGTGCCAAGTCGCGAGTGCGACGACTGTTTGTTTGATGACAGGAGATATTTCGTCTTGCCCTCGTTCACTGCCAGACCCATTTCTTTTGCTTCCTTGTCCAGTCTGGAGAAAGCAGAACTAACGGCGCGGGTGTTGAGGCCGATGATATCAATATCATCCCACAATTAACTATTAGTACTATAAAAATATTTCGTACTTAAAATTATTTTTGTACTAAAACTTTAAAAAATCAGTACTTAGCAATTACGCATACAATATTACTCATCCCTCATAATTTTCCCACTTGAAATAATTGGCATTAATAAATAATAGTCCTAACTGAATAATTTAGTACTAAACAAAAAAGCCTTTGTTTAAAAAATATTTTAGAACTAAAACTTAGACAATTTAAATATTTAGTACCAGAAACAAGACAAAAGATAATATTTTTATAATATATTAAAATAATATGTGAAAATATGACGCCATAAATTATAACAAATTAGTATTCAAAAGTACTACTAAAATATGTCAAAACAATTTTGGTACTAAAAAGAGTATTAAAATTTAGTACATTTCTTCAATAATAAAAATAATTGTACATTAAACTTTATTTCCATAAGATTTACTACATTATAGAAAAAATTAAGTTATTGAAAAAAATTTAGTACTAAAAAGAGTACAAAAATTTAGTACATATTTTTTCTATAATAATTAAATAAATAATTTTAAATAAAACTATATTTGCCTCTAGTAGTACTAAAATTGAAAAACATTATTGCTAAAATTAGTACTAAAATTTAGTACATATTTTTTCTTTAATAATTAAACAAATTAATTGAAATAAAATTAATATCGACAATAGTATTACTAATTTATTGAAAACATTTAGTACAGCAAATGGTACTAAAATTTAGAACACATATTTTTTTAATAATTTAAGTTATTGTGAATAGACGTGAATTCGCAACTGAAAACATTTTCATACTGCTTTGTATATATACTTCTCTGCGACACATTTCTCAGGAAAAGTCAAAGAAATTACACTTACGTAAATATATTGTAAAGCAATACAACTCAACCAGAATTCCCACAACCACATTTTTGCTTAGATTAAATTCTCGCCCTTTTTACTCCCACAGAACCACATTCTCTGCGACCTGCACTTCGCAGACGTTGCCCTAATGGAGTGCTCCGA
This sequence comes from Bactrocera correcta, assembly GCA_027475135.1. Taxonomy (NCBI): domain Eukaryota; kingdom Metazoa; phylum Arthropoda; class Insecta; order Diptera; family Tephritidae; genus Bactrocera; species Bactrocera correcta. The sequence continues at coordinate 1,441,056 of CM050322.1, forward strand.
TTTTATGCAACAGCTGAGAAGCTTCAAGCCACAATCACTCGGTTGCGCCGTTGCGAGACGAAAAAGTTCAACAACGTTAATTTTCCCGTTGCCGCCGCAGGCATGTTCAGGTATGTACACGAGCGAACATATATATTTATTTATAGTATCTGTATGTATACATATATGTATAGTGATGGGAGTATGCGTTTCAAAGCGTAAGTTACGCGTTAACTTTGCTTGAATTTTTTAAATTAAAATCTTAGACTTGGATATTTAACCCAACCCTTTGTAGGGGGAAAGAATTCGCAAAAAAAAAGCTCGTTGTCGCAAAAGAAAAGCTCGCGAAAAAAGAATTATGAAAGAAATGTTTGAAAAATGCGCCAGACATCTGGTGGTGAGTGCTAAAATTAAATATAAAAATGTTGACTCAAAACATGGGGAGGGAGGCGCGACCGCAGCACAAAGTGAATATTGCTTTGTATGCGCGGCTAAAAATTCCCGTTATGCGCGGAATTTAATGTAATATAGTTGGAAACGTTTTTCATTAAAGAATTGCTTACTCTGTTCAACAGTCAAAACATTACAAAGGAGACGCTTCAGAGCATAAATTTAAATATGTAGAATGAAAGAAGGATACAGTTTCAGCTCCAGAAAAGTGTTTGAGAATAGAATTTTAAATGCTTAAGCAATAAACTTCAGTACTAAACTTTAAATTGTACTTGAATGTAATTTTCAGTAAAAATTTTAATACACAATCTTTAGTAGGAAAAATTTAGTACTAAAATGCAGTACTAAAAGCGGTTCTAAAAAGTAAGTAGATATAATGCAAAATACAAAGTATATACAAGCGTATAAATTTTTAGTACTAAAACCTATGTATGTACTAAAACTTAAGTACTAAAAATGTTGGTACTAAATTTTGTACTAAAAATTCTAAGTGGCAAACTGTGGTTCAACGGAAAATATGTGCAGGGTACAAACAATGAACTAAATTTTTAGTACTAAAAACTGTGTACTAAAAATTAAAAAATTGAGTACTAAAATGTGTAATAAAAATTCTAAATGGCAAAATTAGGTTCAAGAAAAAATGTTCAAGTACGAACAATTAACGAAATTTTTAGTACAAAAAACTGTGCACAAAAATTTAAGTACTAAAAATTTTGGTACTAAAATTTGTACTAAAAATTCTAAACACCAAGATAACATTCTTAGAGAAAATGTAAATATTTTTCGCTTTAAAAAAAATAATCAACGAAGTTTCAAGTGTACTAAAAATTTTAATGTGAAATATTAGTACTAAATTTTTCTAGGTGTCTGCTCAAAATTGTAAAATTGTTTTCTATATACATGTATATACATGCTTTTGACTCGAAGATCTCAAATTCTAATGCTAGTTTCTTCATCTTTTTAAAATTCTCTTGATACTTAGTTCCCTTTCTTTTTTTAGCTTTTTTAGCAGCAATTTTTGTTCAACTTTCGTATCAATTTGTACATTTGTTGTTTTTCTGCTTCGTCTGGCCACTTCATTACGCCCATTGGCCGGCATTAACTCGCTCTGATTCCCACCCTTTTTTAGTTTTCTATGCGCCATGCGCTTTCCCGTGTTTTCTTATACTTCTTGTGAACTCAAGCGGTCAGGCATGATTATCGCATCAACGACCGCCAATGGGTAATAGAAAAATAAGAACTTAGGGGTTAGGAAAATATAAAATGCGTATCAAATAAGAAAAAATGATATTAAAAAGAAATTTAAAAGAATAATTAAAAAGCAAATAAAGAATTTAGAACAGATTTTGAAAGTAAAACAGGAAAAAAACTTAACAAAAAAATTTCAAAAATATGAAATTAAAAGCAAAATTAAAAATAAAATTAATTTAAAAACTTATAACAAAATTTAACTTTGTATAGTATATAAAATAGACTCTAATTAAAAATAACAACAAAAATACCAATATATATAAACGAAACAAAAAAAAAAGCATAAAGAGGAAATTCTTAAAATTAATCAAAAAAACTAATACATGATTCAAAAACTTTATTTATAAAATGAAATGTTAAACTCGAACAAAAAATTTAAAACTTCAATTAAAAAAATAATAAAAATCAATTAAATTAAATGCTTAAAAAAAACAAATAAATATAAAATAAATGTTTTAATTTATCCATTTTTTTAAATAAAAAAATAAACACAATATTCAAAAATTTATAATAAAAATTTTAAAATAATAAAAAATTTATACTAAAAAAAATTATAATAAAATTAAAACTAAAAAAAATTAAACAATAAAAATAATGATAACTCAAAGACTTTATTTAAAAATGTGGAAATGTTATTAAAACTTAAAAATAATATCTAAAAATTTGGTATAAAAGTTTTAAAATATTAAAAAATTAATTAAAAATTTCGAAAGTACAAATTTACAAATAGTTGAAAATTATTAAAAAAAAAATAAATATAATACAAAAACTATAATTACAAAAGTAGAAGTAAATTAAAACTTAAAAATAATATAAAAAATTTTATAAAAATTTAGAACAAAAAATTTAAAAATACCAAAAAAAAAAATAATTTAATATTTTAAAATTTCAATTCGAAGCTTTATAAATAGCAACAAGACTATTACACAAAAACTAAGAAAAAATTTTAAAACTGTTCTCAAAATCTTCAAATTAATTAAAAACTATAAATCAAACAATATAAAAAAATTCGAAAAAGTGAAAAAAACATTTTTTTAATCTATAAGCTTCATAGCTTCCAGAAATTTAATTTTAACATGTACAACCCAACAATGTTTATAATGTTTATACAAACAACAGCCTTTCCATATTCATAAACTCACGTACACCGTGACGTATGCGCAACATTTTGACGCATATGGCATTGAAATATCCCTAGCAAAGCATGTTTTGCAACAGAAATAGCACATAATGCCATTCACAACATGAATGTACCACATTTACGTGCTAACTGTAAGCAACGCAATGCCAAGCCGCCATGACGTATGAGTAATATTTTATGCTAAATTGACGTCTATTGCCTTAAATCAACTGCAAGGCGGTCAGCATGTGAAGGCAAAAGGAATAACTAGTGATGACATTAATTATGAAAGCAGCTTAACAGCGCTCGCTGCTGAAGCGCATTGTCTACCTGCAGGAGCGCTTGCCAACCTACACGTTTGCGTCAAAGCGAAAACAAAGCAAGGCAAATATGCAACACGTTAGCGAATTAAAAATAACAGCGCACAACATCCACACACACATACATACATTTTGTACATTGTGAAAGGTAAACACAATTAAAACGTGCAAAACAAAAGGGTAGAAATAGAAGCATAAAAAGATATCAGCTTAAATATCGGTTGCTTGTGCCGGTGTGTGGGCGTACAGCGCACATGTGTGCGAAAATAAATGGCAGACACTGTTGTAACATGCATTTTTTATATAACTGTTGTGCTCGGGCCATGTCTGGCGCACATTCATTCAGCAAAATAAGAAGAAAAAGAAAGAAAAACACGTTAACTACGCGACATTTGCAACATAATGAGCCCTAATGCATTCAACTACAACAACAACAACACACACACACAAATGTTTGAAAGTAAAAAAGCGTTATAGTGCCGGCAGCCAACTGCACTTTTATTAATGTATGCTGTGTATGTGTATTTATACGAAAGTGCGCTTATAATATTGCTGCTGCTAATGTGCCGTTAGTTGGCAGCGTAATTGTGCGCAAGCGAGCATGAAAAATGGTACGAGAGTTGAAAAATGAAAGCACAGTTCACTGCAGGCGGTGTGTGTAAAGCAGACCTAATTGTATAGCTTACATACACATACAAAAACACATTCATGCGCTCATTATAAATATGTTTGTAGAAGTGTACAAGGCAACTCAGTGTAAAAATATGTATAACCAAGTTAGTACTAAAAATTATAATAATTTTTAATTTAAAAAAATTTTAGTACTTTCTTAGTACTCAGATTTTAGTACTTAACGTTGCTAAAATGAAAAAACTGGCCACACACAGAGCTACGCTTAAACTAAACTTCTCAATAAAATTTACTATTTTTAGTACTAAAGACATTAGTTCCAAAAAAGGTTATAAATAAATTAAGCCTAACGGAAACTAAAGTAATCATCTCAAAATAATTAGTACTATTTTTAGTACTCGGAACAAAACGTGCATTAGTCTATGGTATTTTTAGTACTCAGATTCTAGTTCAAAAAAATGTATAAATAAATTTAGCATTACATCAATATTCTCATTTTAGTACTAAACGATTTTTTACTACTTTAGTACTCATATTATATTGCCAAAAAATGCTAATATGCATGAAATGAAAGATATAGTACATGTGCAGAGCTTTAGCTGAAATAAACATTTAAAAAAAATTTAGTACTATTTTAGTACTCAACTTTGGTGGTACTAAACAAAGCTAATATGAATAAATTTAACAATATATCAAAATATACAGAAATCTAACTAAACATAACATACCCAAAGCTTTTACTACTATTTTTAGTACTCAGATTCAAGTTTCCCCCAAAAAAGTTATAGATAAATTCAGCATTATATCAATATTTTCATTTTAGTACTAAAGAAGAAAAGTACTAAATGATATTTCTACTAATATAAACGTCTCCAAAAAATTTTAGTACTATTTTAGTACTCATATTCTATTGCTAAAAAGTGCTAATATGCATTAAATGAAATATATAGTTACAAATGCAGTGCACGGCTGAAATAAATATCTTAAAAAATTTTAGTACTATTTTAGTACTCGACTTTTAGTACTAATATGTGTTGATATGAATATATTCAACAATAAATATACAAAATATACAGAAAATCAACTAAAAATCATACCCACAGCGTTTAGTACTCATTAGAGATATTATTTCCCTAAAAAGCACCTTGGAATCTAACGAGAAATACTAAGTTTGCAAAATGTACACCATTTTTTATAAAATAAAAAAATGTGCGAGTAAACTGTTTATAAAAAAATGTGAAGATTTTTAGTTCTAAAAATATATTTAAACCACAAAATACCACCAAAAAGTTCTGGAAACATTTTCACTGCATAAAATGGCATACCACTGGCGTCAGAATATACTTTAAACACACGTTTAAAGCATTCTTTGCGACGCAACCCACGAAAACCGACCCATACACAAGTCCGAGTAATATTATATGCTTGTATGCATAAGAGCTCTTCTCTTTATTTGCCTACCCTCATTTTTATCACACGTTCGTGGCTGCATGGCTGTAAAGTGTGTGCTGGGAATGGCTAGCCATTTATTATAACTTTGTATGTAGGTCGGTGCTGCCGCCAAGTGGACCAGGCAAACACTATGTGCCAGCAACTCGCTTTTTTATTGTAATTGTAGTTGTGTTGGCAACACTGCAGTCAATTGCATCATCAGCAAAGCAACAATGGCGGACTGACTTGCAGTGGCAAATAAAAAATTAGCACTTAATCTAGATAAATATGTGAATACTGCAATGCAGAAAGTAAATAGTTAGAAGGGAGGAAAGCAAGTGAAACAAGTTGACATTAGATAAAAAGAAAGGTACTAAAAGGGATGTGACAGATAGCGAAGGTATGAATTTGTTAAGGAATTTAGGCATAAAATTTATTAAGGTATATAATTTTTTCTTTCGGTCCTAAATATTTAAGTACTAAAAATACCTCAAATTTTGCTCAGCTATTAATTTTGGATATGTATACTCAAGCTTAATATAGTGTCCGCTTGAAAAGCAAGGTTCAAAACGGCTAAGACCTAATAGCTCTAAGACGTTCAGAAATTTTTTAAAAGTTTATCACACCAAGTTCTAAAAAGTGGTACTAAAGAGTTTATGAAAGAAAGTTATATGAGCCTTATTGGCAAAAAAAAAAGGTTTTCTGGATATGTGAAACTTATATTTAAAAAGTTTTAGAACTAATGAAAAATGTACTAAAAATAGTACTAAAAAGTTTTGTAGCATAAATTAAGAGAATAAGCAATCGTACCAAAGGTATTACAAAAATCTTAAGTACTAAAAATTCGTACTAAAATCTTTAGTACTAGGAGTCAGTATTAAAACTTTTACCCTAAAAACTAGTACAGAAATATTCTCTAAACAAGTATAGTACTAAAATTTTTGATTTTAAGATCTTTACTAAAACTTTATGTACTAAATATAAGCACTTTAATATTTAGTACTAAGATATTCTGTATAACACCAAAACTGTGTGTACTAAAAATTAGCACTTGAATATTTAGTAATTAAATATTTTATTTTTAAAATCAGAACCAAAACTTTGTGTACTAAAAATAAAGACTTTAATATTTGGTGAGAAAAATTCGTACTACAATCTTATGTAATAACAATCTTTAGTAAAATATTGTTCACTAGAAATTAGTACTAAAATATTTTCTATTAAAATATAGCACTAAAAAGATTTTATGTGAAGTCGGTACAAAAACGGTGTACTAAATAATATATATATAAATTAGAAGTCCGTACTGAATCTTTCTGTACTAAAAATAAGTATTTTAATATTTCGTAGTCAAAATACATACATACACACGTACTACAATTTTGTGTACTAAGAATAAGTACACTGTTCTAAAGGTTTTACTCAATTATTTCAGACCAGATAATGCTGAAAAATGTAGTACTAAAATGTTATTTAAAAATCTTTTGTGCTAAAATTGTGTACTAAATTTTGTACTGTTGTACTTTTTTTGTAGAACTAATAACAAAGTATTTTTTACTAAAAGCGAATACTAAAGCTTTGAGTACTAAAAATATGTTCTTCAACGTGTTGTACTAAAAACTGAAATTAAAATATTTTTCAATCGAAATTAGTATCACAAATTGTGTTTAAAAAATTAGTACAAACCCATTTTAATACAAAAACTGTACTGAAAAATTTAATACTAAAAAGTAATTTTCATATATTTTGTACTAAAAATTAGTACTTAAATCTTTTGTTTTAAAAATTAAAACAAAATTTTCGCCAGAAATTACCAAAATTTGTACTAAAAATTACTGTTTTAAAAATTAGTACTAAACAATTTTAATATAAAAACCGTACTGATACCTTTAGTACCAAAAAGTAATTTGCATATATTTCGTACTAAAAATTAGTACTAAAATCTTTTGTGAACGAAATTCGTACTAAAATTGTTTTGTTTTATAAATTAGTACTAAATTTTTAAATAACAAAATGTCATATATAAATTTTTTTAGAACAAAAATTTTAGTACTATTTTTTTCCTAAAATGAAAGATTTTAGTTCGATTTTTTTTTAAGGATTTAGTACGAATTTTCCAATTTAGGAAAAAAACTTTAGCATAAAAATTTTTGTTCTAAAATTTAGTACTTTTTTTTTTTTGATACAGTGCGTTAATACATAAACTATAACAGTATTCACTGTTAGTTAATTTTAGAAAAAAAATTTTTAGTAAAAAGTGCAAAAATTTTGCACTAAAAATTCTTTGTTCTAAAAACTTGTTACATAATTCAAAATCCAGTTGGTATAGTAAAAGAAGAAAATTTTCAATACAATCAAGACCTGTATACCAACAGGGTACTAAAATATTTTTTTTCAGAAACTTTAATACAAAATTTAAAATCTAGTTTTCTACTGAAAATTACAAAAAAATTCTAACATATAATACCAACAACCTTTGCTCTAAAACACCTTGAAGTTAAATGAATATAAATTTCCCGTTACATATACACCACAACGTACTTTAATTCCACATTCACCACCTGCATTTGCACAGCTGCTCGCACATAAATCGTAATTTCTGGTTTACTGTCCAACTCCACCTATGGTCCAGCATACCAAACCGCTCCTTGTACCACCACAAAAATATAAAATAACAAACATGTACATGAGGACACTTGCAACATGTTGTTGCAATAATAAATAAATAAATATACAACATGAATTGTTGGCACGGGGGGAGGAACGCGCAAGAAAATAGTAACAGACTCAAAATTAAATATATGTGTGTGTGTTTGTGTAGTGTAGCAAGACACTACGCAGAGGTAAGCACACGCCCAGCAACCAACTAAGACTGCAACATAGCATATACAGCGGTGTGGCAACCCCATTGGGGCTGACAAATTAATTTGTAAGTTCGCGACAGGGCCATGCCGAGTCCGCGTGCTCGGAGTTGTGCGCGCTGTTTTGCCCGCGTGGACGCTGCAGGCATTACTTTATGTTCTTTGATTTCGCAGCTCCGTTCTTACGTGTTCTTTGTTCTCCATGCCGCTGCTTTGCGTATGTTTTGTGTGTGTGCATGTGTTTGTTTATTGAAGCGCTCTCGCATATCGCATGGCCGGACGAGTGATATTGTTAGTTTATGGAGCGTACGTGATGTGAGCCATAAGCACACACATAAACAAAGCACACACACACACATTAAGCGCACTTTCTGTACACACGCAGCGAAGTACTCTGCAAGCTTGGCGCATGCAACTAAGTCAACGTGGTCTCAGCAAAGCTTTCTATTGGCGTTTTCTTTTCTATTGTTGCTGTTGTCACAGAAAACTGTTTCCGTATTTATTTTATATGATTGTTGCTTGCAGGTGACGCATTTATATTTATGCTTTTATATGCACATATAGTATATAATATTGCATAGTCGAAAAAGTATTTTCATATTTCTAATGAAACTTAAACTTATTTTTTTATATTTATAATGAACTTTAATAAGCCAAATATGTAAAATTTTGTTCGAACACTTTTTGCCATTTTTCCACAAGAGACATTATTCCATCAGTGTAACTTTTCTGCTTTCTCGGCAAAAAACTGCGATAAGTAATTTTCACAGGCTTTTCTTGAAGCCAATTTTACTCCATTAAGGGAGTTCTGCATTGACCGAAACAAATGGTAGTCCGATGGTGCACAGTCAGGGCTATATTGTGGATGCATCAAAACTTCACAGCCAAGCTCTCCCAGATTTTGCCGAGTCATCAAAGATGTGTGTAGTCTAGCGTTATCTGCTGAAAGACGAAGCCCTTTCTGTTGATCACTGCTGACTATTTTTTTCGATTGCTTGCTCCAATCTCATCAGTTGTTGATAGTAAAATGTAGTATCAATCGTTCAACCAGGCTGGAGCAGCCCATAGTGGATTCCTTTCCAATCCCACCAAACACTCTGCATAACCTTTCGAGGCGTCTATGCTGCCTTTGCAATCATTTGTTGAGCTTCATCACGCTTGGATCATGATATTTTTTGCACAGTATTGTCGTATTTGGTTCGCTTTTCGTCTCCTGTTAATATTCGTTTCAGAAATGGTTCGATTTCATTTCGTTTCAGCAAAGAATCGCGGATGTTAATTCGGTCCATTAAATTTTTCACAAGCAATTCATGTGGTACCCAAACATCGCGCTTCTTTTTGTAGCCAGCCTTTTTTAAATGGTTCAAAACCCTGTTTGATGATGAATGTTAAGTTCTTTAGCAATGTCATGGCTGCTTACTTGACGATCCTGGTCAATCTTTTCTATAAATTTATCGACTATTTCAACGATAGGTCGACCAGAATTAGGTGCATCTTTCACGTCGAAATTTCCAGAACGGCAGCGAGCGAACCATTGTTGTGCTACACGAACTGCTACAGCATCGTCTCCGTAAAAGTCACTCCTTGACATTTTTCCTTTTTTTATAAAAAAAAAATTTCAAAATATAGAATTTGTTCATTATTATCACTTTTTGAAGAGCTGTAACTTTTTTTCAACTTCCCCGAATTTATTTTTTTTAATTTTTTTAGGTTAAATGAAGCTTAAAATTTCTCCTTTCCAGCACTATATAGTATGATATTATGTGATTGGTAGCACTGGAGACATACGACTGCAACGACATCTATTGACAAAATACCAAAATATTTTTCGACTACCCAATATAAGTAATATTCCTGCTAGGATCGATCTCTTAAGCTGACCTAATCTAACATAACCTAACCTAAAAATACTTTTTCTTATAAATGTGTGTGCTAAAATTCGAGAAATAAATTCCTGTCAATTTATGAATACCAAAATGTTTGCAAATGTATTACTTTAAGGCAACGTTGCTTAAAAGTGAATGCTAGAGATTTTTCCAGGTATTTGTTGCGCTCAGTTAATTAACGTCAATACTTCATCAATTTTCGAATTAAAAGCAAAAAGGCTTTGAAAATTAAAACTGCTGGACGTTAGCTGATTACTTTTCCTTTCCTTTCATTTTATTTCAATTTTAATTTCGTCAGAATTTCCAATACAAGAAATTGCTAACAGGAAACCAAATTGCTCAATTATGAGCAAGGAAAAGCAATCTTTATATTCAGTATGCACTTCATACACTCTAACGTAGCAACGAGTAGCATGAACTATGTGGATGTGTCTGTGCGTCGAAGGTCACTGAAATGTCGCCACACAATCAGGCCTTTCGCCTTACGCCCGCCAGCCAACTAATGCCAATAATAGGCAGTAATGGCCGCAGTGTATCAATAATCACAGCTCATTTTTCAATTACGCTGCCAGTTATGAGCGCAGCAGTGGCGGCAGTCATTACGAAAAGTACGCAGCGCCTAGTTGTAGGCAACAACAAACGAATAGTTGTGTGCTTTTGTCAACATTGCGTTGCTTGCTTACTTTCTGCCACACAGACAGACAGAGAGACAGACACTAAAGGCGCGTTCATAAAGCTTGGCGCCCACTGACTCCAGACTGTTGACTGTTGGTTGCGCGCTTTCAGGCTGTGCCAGTTTTTTCGTTCGCCACCGCCGTCAACCCACATGGCCACAACAGCTTTAATTCAATCAAGACATTCCAGTGAACGCGCATACCAGACTTGGCATATGACGCTGGCAAAGCAATGAAAACTATGCCGTTAGTAAGCGCCGAGCATGCAGGAAGCCTCTGTTGAGGTGGAGAGCGTTAAAGAGACGGGAATGTGTGTCTGTGTGTGCGTGTTTGACGGAAGTCATGTCACGCTATGTTACCAATACACGCATCACTGTTGAAGTATGCCGTTACGCCGGTATGCATGCAATAAACTCAATGACTGACAGCCTATATGACGGCCTGTCAAATTGCGGATCTAGCTATATGCATGTGTGTGTTCGTGTGTGTGCGTGTTCATGCAAATGTCGACAACGTTAAGGTATTTTATGAAATTTCTCAGCTTTCGCCAACCAACTTACTTTGCCCAAGCACAAACAACAAGAAACAGCGGCTGCCTGTTGCTTGCTATGGAAAAGGTATCTGCCTTTAGGCGCTTAATGAGTTTTGCGTCCATGCCTGTGTACATGTGTGTGTGCAAGCTGGTATTTTACAATTCGCATTGAAACGAGTGGCGCAAAGAAGCAGAAGCAGCAACAATGTCAAAGCCATATCAACTTACGTGGCACAGTCAAATGTAGTGCACCGGCATGTGTGTATACGGCTAGGCAGCCTGTAAGTATGCAATATGCATGCCAAAGCAGCCATCATAATACGTACGTGCTGATACGCACTTTGCCTGTGGCCTTAAGTTGTGAAAACGGCAAAAAGTAGACGTAAAAATAGCAAAGCTCATTTAAAGCGTTTCAACTGTAGTGGCATTTTAGGCGCCAATGTTGCTTATAGTGGCATTGCTGTGCCGCAAACACAAACACAAACGCGCTAGTGAAGCGTAGTGTGCGTTGAAGAGACGGTCTGTGTCTCAATGAGCAGTCTGCAGGCGCATTACTTTCGAGTCGGTGAAGTGCGCTTGTGTGCGTGAATTGCTCATGAAAAATATTTTTATGAAGTGGCAGTGAACTGCCGAGGAGGACCGGCAGATAGCTGGAAGTTGTGTGCTGATTGAAATATATAACAGCATATGCCAAATTAAGTTAATAAGTTAACTTTTGTTTGAAATTTTAATATAAGTTTTTTCGGAAAATTTTCCAATTTTTTTTGCAATCTTTAATTTTCCAAAACAAGGAAGAAAATATTTTCAAATTATAACAAAAAAAGTTATTAAGAAATTTTTTAAAACTTTTTTCTATTTTACATAAAAATATATAAATCTTACATCAAAAATTTTTAACAAAAAAACTTCCAACTAAATTTAAAAATTCTTTTTAATTTTTTATTATCAACATAATTTTTCAAAAATATTTGTTTTGAAATTTTCCCAAAAAAATAAATTTTTTTAGGAAATTTCAAAAAAATATTTTTAAAAATTAATTATATTAAAATAAAAAGAAATAAAAGTTATTAAAAATTTTTATTAAATTTTATATTTTTAAAAATAAAGCTTTAAAAAAAATTTTATAAAAAAATTTTTAAAAAAATGTTTAATTAATTTTAAAAGTTTTTTAAATTTTTTCATTTTTAAATAACTTTTTTAGAAATATAAATTTTACATAAAAAAAATATATTTAAAAAAACTTGAACTAGATTTTAAAATTGTTTTAAATTTTTTATCTTTTTTTTTTAATACAAATATAATTTTTCAGAAAAATTTTTTAAAATTTAAAAAAAAATATATTAAATAAAAAATGTATAAAAAATCCTCTTTTAATATACTTTTTTTTGGTTAAAAGAATTATTTTTAATTTATGTTAAATAAGAAATATCAAAAAAAAAAATTAAGTAAAATTAAAAATGTCAAAAAAAACGAATTTTAAATTTTTTTAAATATAAATTTGAAATTTTTTATATTTCTAAATAACTTTTTAATTTCGCCAATTTTTTTTATTTTATCAGTTTACAAAAAAAATTTTAATTAAAAAATATAAAGAATATCAGAAAAAAATTTAGTTAAATAGAATAAAAAATTTCGAACTAAATTTCATAAAATAAGATATGTCAGAAAAAATTTAATTAAGTTAATAAAATTTTAATTTTTTTGTTTCCAAAATTTTTTTTCTAAAATTTAGGAAATATAAAAAATGAAGTAAATCAAAAAATCCTATTTTTAATACCTTTTTTTTAATTTTTCTAAAAAACTTATTTTAAATTTATTTATAAATTATTTGTATTATATTCAATTTTTTTGGTACTTTTTTTAATACTATTTTAAATTTTTGAAAAAAAAAATTATTAAAAAATTATTAAAAAATTTTTTTTTTTGTACTTCAATATACATATCCAACTTCGTTTTAATTTTTTATATTTTTAAATATTTTTTTTTATTATAAAAATTTAATTTTCTAATTTTTTTATAAATGATAAAAGATTTGAAAAAATTTCCTTAAAAAGCCAACAGATGTCTAAGTTAGGCTTTTTCCCAACAAAGCAGTCAAAACCACCTTATGGCCAGGAATGCACAGTTACATGAGTAGGCATATATAATTTTAATATATGGTACTACTGCCGGCCCTGAAGCTCAAAAGTTGCTCATACCTTTCGCGGCGCTTGCATTTCTTTGACTTTCCCTCCACCCTTCGCCCTGCTGCAGCAAATAACTTTCGTTTTTGTGATTTCCCCCAATTGCAAATATTCGATGATACGCAAGCGATAACAGTTATGGCAGCAGTTGTGGCTGTAATTAACAGAACTGTTTGTGTGTGTGTGTGTAAGAGAAATACAAAACGTAGCAACAAAGGCGAATGTTGGCAGAATGTGGCTGCAAAGAGGAATCTTTGCGAATGCACTGAAATTTCATTTTCTTCATTAAAACACGCAGACAAACACAAATGCACCAAAACAAGCATGCAGAGAGAGAGAGAGTGAGTGTGTGTGAGCAAGAGCTGCAATGCGATATCGGCCTTTATGCCCCACACCAACACAGACAAACGAACAAACAAACCAATTTTAATTAAAAACTAACCGCTTTTCGAGCATACACACACACACACACAGACATGCAGCTATATGCGTATATGTGTATTTACATGAAAGTGTATGTGTACATGGTGCATGGGTGTAAACAAATTTATATGGCGTACTTTAATATAAATTTCACACATACTCACACACACATACACATATGCAACAGACATTTGCACGCATCGCTGCGCTGCATGTCTCTACTTGCCGTTATGAACAAATAACTGTAATAACTCGCCCGTTATGTATATCATGTGTTTACACATGTTCATATGTATGCTGGTATGTGTGTGTATTGGTACGTTTCAACTTTTTGTTTGCTTAACAAAATTTATTGCGTACTGCACATATGTATGCGTAATCAAATATGCTCACACATACACACACATACATATGTACATGTGTTTACATGTATATGCTTGTTGATTGCGGTTGTTTTGTGTGTGCGCCGCATAGGCTGCTGCTCTCTGGGACACTTTTTGCCGTTTAACAGATTGGCCATATTGGCAAACAAATTATGATTATCATGCGGCTTTTAGACTATATGCTGGCTTAACGGTTATTATGTTGGATTTATTAAATTTAGACACAAAAGCAATTTAAAATGTGAGTTGGATTATTTGTTGTTATTATTGAGCTGTCTTATGCAAAATTGCTTAAAATTTTTGAAATTGCATTGAAATGTTTAATTTAATAAACTTAAAAAATATTACTTAAAAAAAAATTAAAAAATTGGTAAAAAATTGGAAATTTTCGAAATTATAATATCCAAATTAAAACAAATATTTAAAAAATATATACTAAAAACTATTTCCTAAAAAATTACAAAAAAATTAAATTTATATGTGTTAATCGGCTTTATAAAAAATAATTTTACAAAAATTTTCGAGAAAGGAAAGGTAATTTTCGCACTTTAAAACAAAATTGTTCGGATTAAAAATAAATAATTTTTAAAACTTGCATAGTTTCAGGGTATTTACAAAAATTTATTTTCGAAATTCCTATTAATTTTCGCAATTTTAAAAAAAGATTTTCGAATTTAAGAAAAAATTATTTTCAAAACTTGAATAAGTTCTGGGTGTTTTAAAAATATTAATTTTCGAGGAACATTTTTTTTTTCAAAAAAATTTTCGAATTTTAGAAAAAATTATTTTAAAAACCTGAATACATACATATATATAAATTTAAATAGCAAAAATAGTAATTTTCGAAATTTCTAAAACAGAGAGCTTTTCGAACTTTGAAATAAAAAACTTTTAAATTCAAGAAAACCACTTTTTTCGAAATTCGAACAAAAGTGACTTTAGGGAGTTGAACAAATAGTAATTTTGAAATTTAAAAACATAATACACACTATAAAAATAACATTTTTAAACTGTAAATTTTCGAAAAAAAAAAAAATATTTTCAAAAGTTTACTAAAATAACTTCAGGGAGTTTAAAAACTTATAATTTTCGAAATTTTGGACAACATATTGTGGTAATTAGCTTAAAAATAGCAATTGTTTAAATTTGTAAAACATGGTAATTTCGAACATTGAAAAAATTTAACTTCAAATTTTCGATGGAAAATAATTAAAAACTTCGCTAAAACTAAGTTTATGGATTTAAAAATTTGCAAAACAGGGTCATTTCGAACTACGAAAACAAAACTAACTTCAAATTTTCGAAGGAAAAAATATTTTCTAAACTTGTCTAAAAACGTTTAGAGAGTTCAAAAAAATAATTGTTTAAATTTAGAATAATGGTTATTTAAAATTTCGTAACAAAAAGTACTTTTCAAAACTTTATTTAAAAAATTTAGGAAGTTTAAAAAACTAATATTTACCAAATTTGGAAAACATAATAATTATGGCACTTTAATGAAAATATTTTCGAATTAAAAAAAGATATTTTTAAAGCTATAATAAATATAATTTTGGTAGTTGGAAAAGAACTTTGACAATAATTCGAACTTAAATTCTTAAGAATTTCTTTTCGAAAATTTAACAACAATATGTTTACTAAGTTCAAAAACTGTAACTGTCGAAGTTCGGTGGAATAAATGTTTGCATGCTTTGAGAATGCACAAAAAATAAATTTTTGGAATTTAAAAATAATTTACTCCTTCAAAACTCCCAACTTAAAAAGTGAAAATTTTCGAATTTTAAAAAAATCTAAACTTTATATTTTTTGAGAATTTGTTCAAAAAAATTAATTAATTTTTTAGGCAATTAAATTACTTTCCGCATACAGGCAATTACTCACGAGAATATATAAAATATATGACGGAAACAATTTACGCCTGAAAGTATGTCAAATACCCCCATCTACATATTTCTCAACCATATAAATCAAAATCACTTTGTAACAGTGTTGATTTTCACGCATCATTTGAATGCCCGTTGGCGTTGCGTAGATAAAAGTGGCACGCACGAACGATGATGGGCAACACATACACACACCTTAACATTAAAATATACAAACATACATATGTATGTACGTATATGTGGCAGTAAATAGATGTACACGAAGCTGATAGCCACGTAAGAGCAAACACAAATGACTACTCATGCATGTAAAATACGCACATTCACATAAAGAAATTATATAATGTGGAAATAGGTAAATATGTCTTTAGAAACAAAATTCCATTGCGCAAACTGTGTGCGGTAAATGGAAGCCAGCGACAAAAAGCGCGTCCTTAATGGAAGGAAAGGAATGCAATATTGGCAGCAGCAACGAATACATACTTTTTTGCAAATAAAATTTTTCAAAATTTTTATATAAAAAAAATTAAAAAAAAGCAGAAGTAAAAAACAGTGTTTTCCTTTGTAGAAAATTTACTTAATTCTTACTAAGGCAGTCAAATATAAGTTCTAAATTGAGTGATAGAGGCTTTTTGTGCAAAATTAGCAAAACATGTAATCTAACCTCAGGCGCTATTTTGATTTTTTATATTTTAACAAGAAAATGAGATATTTTAAGAAAGTATATCTAAAAATAAATAATATTTCTGATAAATGCAAATATAGATAACAGATCTATATCTTTAAACATAAAAAATAAAGAAAACAATTTAAATAAAAATTAAAATAATGTTTTTTTTTACAATTTCTTTTACTGTCCTAGTTGTGCCCGCTATACCTTTAAAAAACTGTAATACATAAAAATTATTTATATGAAGCACGCTTCAAACAGAAACATTAACAACTGTAGTCTAACCGCAGGCGCTGTTTTAATTTTCCACATTTTAATATGGAATTGTGATATTTTAATGGCATATAATTTTAAAATTTAAAATAATATTTATGCGTAATTACAACAAATTTAAAAAAAAAATTATATAAAAAAATATATTTTTTATAAAACATTTTTTTAACATTTTTTTTATATGAGAGCCTTCATTGCTATGCTTATTTATCTCCAAATCACTAAAATTTCAAGTTTAATAAAAATGCACGTTTTACGCAAAAATTGCAAAAACTGTAGTATACTTACAGGCGCTATTTCAGTTTCTTCAATTTTAACGTTATTTTGAAACATTTCTGGTACTAGAAATGGAATTTCTACACGAAGCGAGCTTAAATTATATTTGCTTTCAGTTTTTTTTAACTTTCTTTCATTTTTATTTTGTGAAAAAAAATCTGTTAAAATTATTTTGTGATTTTATTAGCATATCATTACACAAATGTGTTTTCAAGACATGTATACAAAAATCAATTTGTGCACATACACATATTCAAAGGTATGCATACATATTTACATTTGTATATTCTTCCTTTCCGAACGCACGCAATCAATTTTAGATAAACTCTAATTGAAATTAACGATTTCCCGGTGATTGATTATGCAGTATTGTACAAAATTTGTCGCAGCAATAAAAATAATGCCTACGCTGCAGGTATGTGTTACCACATAAAAACAATAAACGAGTTTGGGATGCTTCTAGGCCTCAATGTATCTATATATATGCATATGTGTTTGTATGTGAGCTATAAAAGCCTAAAAAAGAAAACCATTTATAATCAGTCAGCCGTGCATACGTGACTTCTTCCGCTTTTTCACACCTTTCTTACGTTTACACGCATTTGGAAAATCGACAATTTTCGACACACCAACACTCTATGCGCCTGTGGGTAGACTTTGCTGCTAACAAGCCAACCAGCAGCTGAAGCAAAGTGACATAATAAATTCGCTGTAGACATTAAGCGACTGATAAATTTCGAGTAAAATCAAGGAATGACAGTTTTGGCAACAACAATAACAACATTAATGTGTTAAAAGCAGCAAGCGTGACGCGCCAGCAGAGCAAATGTAAATTTTGTGCCGCAGGTAGTAATATCAATAACAGAACCACAAATGGTTAACAATGTAATCTATACGCACACATTTTTTATGTCACAAAGGCGGTGTGAGAAAATTGCGAAAGTTTTTTCCATCCAAACAATGCGGCGCTTAAAAGTATGCACTTAAATTTTAACCTGTATAACAAAATAGCAGAACAACAATCGATGCTTCAAGCAGGTGACTGATAGGTTTTGTAATAAAGTGAAAAAATTTGGCTTAAAAGGTGGCATACTTTTAGGCGCGTTATTGATTGCTTGCTAAACTTGCTTGTGCTTCGAATATACAAGAAATTGACAAAAAAAACGGAAAAAACACTAGCTGTGAATATGTGCGTAATTAGTTGATAACGACATACTTTTAGGCGCGCTGACGGATATTTTTCTATTAAATACGGAAGTGGTTTTACTTATAGTCGACAATACTAAATAAAGTTTCTGCAAAGCCTAAAAGTATGCACTATTTAATTTCATAACTGGTATTACTTATTTGTATTGGATATATTTATTATTATTATATATTTCACAATATTAAGCGCTTAGTTAAGCGCAGATTTGCATCATCGAAGCATACATTTAGGCGCTATTTGTACCATATTATACAGCACCACCTTTAGGCAACTAAAAGCAGAAACAAAAAGCCTTATAAACACTTGATAAATACAAACATAGCCAGAATAACACATTTTGAACCAGTTCATCTACCTAAAAGTATGCAACGGTATTTGAATTTTCCCATTTCATAGCTATTTTTAGTCAGCAAACACATTTCTCACAAAACTCACTTGATCCACACCACAAAGCCTTGCTGACTCTGCGCTTCTACAAATGAAAGTTTTCAAAACAACTTGTTTTGTCAAAATTTATGAATGTGACGTAAGTTCTTTCAACGCTCACACCACTCATAAACGCTTTCAATTTCAGCGGTCATCAGTCACCGGCTTGTTATAACCAGTATACGTCTATATTATGCGTCGTTTATCTTTGGCTCTTTTTATCTGTGGAATTCTGTCATTGAAATGCCGCGTCAACTCGCACCACTCAAGCGCACAACGCGTGGTCATGTACATTGGCTTTCAGCGCCTAAAAGATGTCATGATTTATTATACACTCCGTTTGATTGTCTCTTCGTGCGTGCATGCCTTTGTCTCCACTCTCCCTTTTTCATTCTTATTAGGCAATGCTTTTGGTGTTGAATAAATGAAGCGCGGTTTAATAAAAGCCGACGCAGTTGGCAGAACAATTGGGTGCATAAAATAAAAACATATCACAAAAAATGGAGTGAAAGTGCTAAGAAATTGCCGCAAATACCAGCCTACACAATAGTCGCACGTCTTTTTAGTTTATTTATTAATGTAGTTTCAATGGCCGCCTGAAAGTATGCAACGTATTGCTAAACAATTTGTTGGCTCATTTATGTGGCAATAACCGGCTGACAAATATGGGTCGTTTCACAGGAATGAAATAAGATAAGAATAACACGGGATGAGATAAGAAATTCAGCATATTTTTATAATGAAATTTCGACCATTTGAAACTTATAGCGCACTTTTAGGGGCCTAAAAGTATACGCGTTTAGTTATAACCCAGTTTAAGCAGCAAGCAAAAACTTATTTTTATAAAAATTTTGATTTAAAAACAACACAATTAAAAATATGTATTTTTATGCCAAACGAATAATTATAAATGGAAAAAGAAAAGCTATAAAACTTAAAAGCTTTAAGCAAAATTATAAAAAAAATATATTATTTCATTTTAAGACAACTTATGTAAAAATATTAACATAAATTCTTTGCAAAAAAAAAATTAAAGAAAATATATATATACAGCAGAATTTTAAAGGTTTATTTTTATTAATTAAATTTGAATCACTAATTTTTTAATTTTTTAGTAATTATATTTAATTAAAAATATTATATAATAAAGAAATAAATAAAAAAAAAATTAAAGGTTAATTAATACTAATTAAATAAAAAAATTAAAAATTAATTATTTAATTATAATTCAATAATTTGTAAAGAACATCTACTTTGACATTTTGCAAACAAAAAAAAATTATGAAAAATTAAAAAAAAAATTTTCAAAAACTCAATTAATTAATTTGCAAAAAAAAAATTTATAAATGATCCATTATTTATTGGTAATTAAAAATAATTATAAGTAATATAAAATAATGCATTATTACAAATTAGTAAAAAAAATATGACATATCTAATTATCAATAATAAAAAAAATATTTAATTAATTAATTAATAAAAAAATCAAAAAATTTTAATTTTTAATTTAATATAATTTAAAAAAAGTATAAAATTCAAATTTCCAAAAAAAAATAATTAAATTAATTAACAATTTATAATCAAGTGTTTACTTTAATTAATTAATTCACTAAAAATTATGATCAGTCAATTATTCATTAACAGAAAAAACAATTTTTGGCAATTAGTCAAAAAAAACAATAATAGTAAAAAAATGTTAAAATAAATTTATATATCTAAAGAATTTACAGTCATTAATTAATTGGGCAAAAAAAATTATAAGAAAATTAAACCTTTTAATTAATTTATTAAAAAGTTAAAATTAATAATTTAATTTAATTAAAAATATTATAATTAATAATTTACTCTAATTTATTAATTTAAAAAATATAATTTTGGCAGAAATAATAATTTGTATTAATTTAAAAAAAATTTAATATTATTAATATTATTAAAATTAAATTATATATAAATAATATTTTTTTCGCATTTTTCACTCTTTTATTCCTAAAATTATATGGGCAATTCACACAGGTTGCTGTTATCTCGAACTATCTATGACCAAGCCTACATGGCCATCCCAAATACCGTCAAGCTTTATACGCTTTAAGAAAACTGATTTCATATGCTTTTTTTTTCTTGGCTGCCTAATCTCATTTACCATTTTTCATACACTTTCGACCGCCTTTTTTCGGTTTTAATTAATTCCACGAAAATTTGCTTGTCTTCGCCACACACACACACACACACAAGCGCACAAACACGCACGACAAATATTTTCACAACGTCAGCTGTTGTAGAACAAATTCACTTAAGCGCACACCAGGTTGCATAATTTTTCCACTAAACTGTGCGAGCCAGTAGACGACAGCCCCAAAGTATGCAAAGTGAAATGAAATGAACTGAAGCGACAAGCGAAAGCAAAGTGAGCAGCGCAAATAACGTGTGTGCACCTTTATGGCTGTACATATACAAATTTAAGTATGTACAAGTGTGGGTATGTGTGTGTGCGCGCTTGTTTGCACACATGCATTTGCATAATAACTGCCTTTAAATGCTGTTGCAATAAAGGCAGGATAACGCCGAAAGGCCGTGCGTTGAAGGCAAGTGCGGCTGCTGTTTTTTCTTTTGTTTTTGTGTGCACGCGTTGTGGTTTTCGCGCACCATAAGACGACTGCTGCTTCTTCACAGCCATTAAGTCGAGCTGCCATGGAATTTGGCAATTTCCCCACCCCGTTTTTTATATTTCAAGCAACGGCAGCCCTCTGCACGCGCCTCCTTTTTGCGATACTCTTACGATTTCTTTGCGGCGCTCCACACGTGACTCACACAGCCGCTCACCAGCGCACGTCGTCTGCGCACAATGACCTATACTGTGGCCTGACAGCACAACGGCCGCGCCACGGTGTCTGCTCGTGACATTACCTGCCCGTTAATGGCAGCGGCAACCGTTAACAGCCGAGCTGCCGAGCTACTTGCTGTGCGCAGATTCACCCACCATTAGAGCGCCCATAATTTGTTTGCCTTTAATTAATTATGCGGTCGCAATTTTTTCCGCTAGCGATGGCGGCACGGCACACACGCACACACACCAATATCAACTCGCTGAAGCACGACGACCCCGCCAGTTCGCGCTCAGACGCGGACCGAGGTTCGGGCGCGACATTGTGCAGGTCGCTACGTTACATTACTTAACGGTAATGTGAGACGTGCGACGAGTGGCAAGTCGATGATGGAAAACATTATGCAAATGGAGTGGGAAAGTACGCGAGTGTGAGTAAGAATGTGAGCGTAAGTGTGTGTTTGCATGTTGATTGACTGTCGAAGGAGGCACAGAGTCTGTGTAATAACGGTAGCTAGTGAAAGCAGGGCATAACGTGGCACAGAAAAATTAACAGCGCAGACAGCTGACCCTCTAGCGAGCGACGGACAGTTTTTCCTACCGTTTCCCTTTTTAACAAAGCGTGAAATGGGCAATTGACCGCAGCTATAGCTAATGGCTAGTAAAATAGCATAAAAAATATATAAAACAGTAACAAGAAAGAAGCGAAAACAATAACCACACATTTTTATAGCGCACTTTTAGGCGCAATGCATGCATTACCATTTAAGCATTGTTTAAAATGTTAAAAGCGCCAAAATAGTAAACATAAGTGTAACAGCGTGCGCGAATAGCCTTCGAACACGTCACAGCGCCATAAGCAATGCCGCCGCCAGCCCGCTTCCACAAACATTTTAGCCGCAGCGACATTTGACTTTTTGTATACAACTTTTTATATGCAATTATTGCTTTTTTACGACCACAGTTTGCGGTTAAATTACACTTTTTCACCAACCTTTCACTTTGCGGTGCCGTGTTGTTGCCTGTAGTGGAGAGGATTCTGAAAAAACATTCATTTAATTAGCACAATGTATTTTGCGATAACTTTAAACCAGTTCTTCGAGATTGAATTTTATAGTAAATGTTCACGTTCGCTGATAAGAAACGGTATTTGCATTTAGAGTGGCATATTTTTAGGCGTACCGCCGTTTTAAGGAAATAATTAACATATAACTAGTAGAACTGCTTCGACTAATTGAATTTTATGCTCAGCAAGGCGAAACTTTTATATTAGAGTGATAAATATTTTTGTTGTATACTTTTAAGGTACATTTGGTCTATTGCTATGCATATTAAAGTTTTAAAATGGCTTCAAAACATTTTTCTGTTTTCAAATAGTTAATAAAAATAAATAATTTTACGCTCACTAAGACCGAATTTTTATTTAGAATGATAAATATTTCTGTTGTATACATTTAGGATGCATTTGGTCTATTTCTGCGCATACTAAAGCTATAAAAGTCCTCTGAAAATATTTTTACTTTAAAGTTATTAATAATAGTTCATAAAAAAACTCTTCTGATCAGCAATAAGATTACGAAACATTTTTACGCTGCATACTTTTAGGAGTTCTTTCTCATATTTGCGTAAAATACATATTGTTAGAGATTCACTGATTCCTCTCCTCAATTAATGGTTAGAATATTATTTTTTTTTATTCATTGATAGTTTTAATTATTTCTAAAAATTGTTGCATACATTGAGGCGAATACATATTTTTATTGGAATAAGTCATAAAAATGTGATTTGAAATACTGTTAAACGTCCATAACTCGAACTTCTATAACTCGATGTTATCCTTAACTCAAACTTGAATATATATATGTACATAAGTTAAATCTACAAACTTCCTTCCATAAACGCTCTTTTCCAACGCGAAGTTTTTTGGTGGATTAGGTGATTTCAGTTAGGAAAATTCAACTGTATAGTTAGTTTAAATAAAAAAAGTTTTTTTTTTTGAATATTTTCCATACTATTAATTTTAGATTAAAAACAGCTCCTTGAAAACGCTACTTTTTGAACATGGTGCATACTTTTAGGCGTTATCTCTTGTATTTACGTCACACTGATAATAAGAAATTAACTGGCTTCCTGTTTCTAATTCGTTAGGAAAAAATTGTTAAATTTTTTGTCTAAATTGGTGATAACTTTTAATAACTGTTGCATACAATTAGGATAAAACTTTTTTTATACCACTATAGTTATAAAAATGAGCGTTGAGCTACCTAATTAGCCTAGTTAAGATAAAAATAAAAGCATTATTATGTAAAAGCAATTTTTTTTTACGCAAGATGCATACATTTAGGCGTTATTTACTCTTTTTGCGTAATTATTAATAAGTATCAAATACAATGAACATCGTTTGCCTTACTAGTAATCGTGCTCAATATTGTAACAGTTTTTTAGCATACACGCAGGCGTTTCATCAAACCCAAAGCGCATTGATTTCACAACTTTTAAGCGCACATTAGAAGTAACGTCAAAATTAAAAACAAAGAATAAAAAAACTGCTGATTTTAGCGCTTTGCCACTTCCTGTATGCATGGCATATTTTTAGCAGCACTCAAAATGTCAAAAGCAAAATTTGATATTTTCAGTGCTTCAAATCCCTGATTAAGCGATACACATACACACATTATGCAAATTTCGCGAGCGTTAACATAAAAAAGCACTTACGCCCACATAAAGCAGAAAAAACAGTAACAAAAGAAGTTAGAATGGCGGCGCAGCGAGCAAACCTGACATGCTTTGACCTTTTGCATAATTTAGAAGCGCATTAGTGGCTGTAAGCAGCATACTTTCAGGCGCTTATGTTATGCACAAAGCTGGCACAGACTTTAAAATGAAGAAAGTCATATGATTTGTGCATCTCGAAGCAGAAATTTTAACTAAACTCGCTGCCGACGGCAAGCGCTTTAAGTAAACGCATACTTTAAGGCGCTGTAAATAAAATTGAAAGTGTAATTTAAAGCCAAGTGTACATATGTGTGGCATTTGTGCATGGGGTTGACCCAATTTCGGGCGTACAATAGGCATAAATCAGATACTTTGTTTACACACCTACTGGGAGTTGCTTATGGCAAGTGATTTAGCATACACATAGGCGCATTTGCAGTTGCCTTTAAATATACATGTGTTTACGAAATTTTTGCCATTATTTATAGGTATTGTATGTGCGCCTAAAAACATGTTTTAATAATCATAAATAAAATACTACCAAATGGCCACTTAATGTAAACCCTTTTAGCACTTCATAAAAACGACGGTCAAGCCAGGAAGCGTGTGTGTGTACATGTGGATGTAAATATATATGTTGTTAGCGTGCCTACATTTATGCACAAAACAATATATACAAGCAGTAAGCGCAGCAAAGGGTTTAAAAGCGAAGGAAGCCAGACACGATTGTCCTTTATTGCTGCGCCGCAACGAAAATATGAATGGCTCGCCACTTTTGTTGGCACACCACGCGCTCACACGCCTTAAATTATAGCTCGTTGTCGGCCACTTCGATACTCAATAATGATAATAATAATTCTCATAGCCACGCAAGGCGGCCGCGCACAATCAGACAGACACACAGAGAAGCGGGAGATAGCTTTTGTTGCTCGCACGATGTGGCGTAAATAATTTGGAATTTATACTTGCCTTGCCACAACAAAAGTCACATGGCGTACTCGCAGAGAAGCATATAATTTAGGTTTTCTTGCGCTCGAAAAACGCCCCCGTCCATAGCGCTCTCACACTCTCCCGGGCATAGCCTAATTTTCGGCTTGCTCAGCCAGATAATATAACAAGGATAATTTACGGACACACAGCCCAATGCATATACTTGAATGTAATAGTATATTTATATAAATATAAATATAAGCCTCTAAATATCTATATATAATATATATGTATATACTACTCATACACTGGCACCACTAATAAATGAAAGAACCGCTTATATTGATTGCGGAAGCGCTACATAACTACAAACTGTTGCAAGGACAAACTTCGAAAATCCTTATCGTTAGTTGACCTAACATTTTTTGGGAAAATGTTGGGTGAACATAATTCGATAGGGTCATGTTGTAATATGATTAGATCTATATGCATGTTAGCCGGAGGTAGGTGTGGTATAACCCTACTTTTGGCATTCATATGAATACGATATTGATATGAATGTATGCCATAATGAAAATATGATGCTTTAATAACCATAAAGAGATAAGGGTATATGAGCGAGGCACTCAAACGGTTAGGCATATTCAATATTACAATAAAAAAAGAGCGATTTCAGAGTAAAATAAAAGATTTATGACAAATATCGTAATCATACCTTGTAAGTCAGGAGCCCATGTTTATAACTTATGCGCTAAATCCAGTCATATATTCTTTGATATAAGAAGCGATTAATCACTAGTCATTAATTAATCAGTAATTTTGACTCACATACTCTAAGGCAGCAGTCGTCAATCATTAATCCTTGATTAGGAGTTATGATATGGCTGTTATAAGTCACAAATCATAAGATTTAGTCAAACAACTAACACTAAAAAGTCATAAGTCAGTAAGCAGAAATAATTAGTTATTAGTAACGATCGCGAAAAAATTAGCTATTAGCCACTAGTCATTAATCGCCAACAAAAAATCAGCAGTTATTACGCATCAATCATATATATGAACTAAAATGAATTATTAGTCATTTATTGATTCACATACTCTACAACAGCAATCATTAATCATTAATCATTGATTTGGAATTATGATATGGATGTTAAAATCCATCAATAAATAATTATTAGTCACAAATCATAAGGCACACCTACACAACTAACACTAAAAATTCATAAGTCAGTAGCAAAAAGTAATTAGTCATTAGTCGGTAATCCAAATCTCGAGATTTGAGCATAAATTAAATGAAAATCATGAGTTACGCACAATTCAACGATTCCTCGAAGAAAGTCAGCATACATTAATCACTCATTGACTAATCTTTCAAAGTCAGAAGCTAGTAGCATTAATTAATCATTAATAAAAAAATCCAAGTCATAACTAATTAATAAATCTTCAGTTTTTAGTTATCAATCTTACAAAATATCTAAAGTCATCAGCAAACAAAAATCATCCTTTAAGAAAATGCTATAAAACCTACAGCGAACAGTTTTTAACATCAATAATTAATTAAAAGTCATAATTCACTCCTTGCCGTTCATCGATTAATCTTAAAAATCATAACTCATTAGTCTGTGCCAAAACAAATAGTCATAAGTCTTCAAATATTAGTCAGAAATAATCAAACACGAATTTCAAACTAGGAATTCCGGTCAATCTTTAATCACTAGGCAATTTCATAGACCTTAAGACACTACGAAATAATTATGAACTACCAAGTCCAGTTAATGTTTAATCCCGATTTATTTTCATAATCAATAACTCAGAAATCACTAAATATAAACCATCTAATCCAGTTAATCTTCAGCAACAAATATTAATTCAGTCAGAAGTCATTCTTTAGTGGGATATAGATTTGCTCTTAACTGGATTTTTGAAAATTGATAATAATAATCAATTTGAGATTAGTTATTTTTAGTTTCCGTTAAAAGCTCAAAAATTCCATTGCCATTCGCTGTAAGTTGCTAACAACAGAGCTGTCGATTTGCAAACGCTTGGTGTTACTTCTTACAGTGACTGTTGATGGAGCAACAACAGCGATAAACAAATATTAAAATTAAAAACAAAAATATAAAAATATGAATTCGAAATAAAAAGAAAAAAATACGAAATTTCAACAAACAAATTGTAAAAGCACTAAAAAAAATTATAATTAAATGAGATAAATCAAATAATACATCAAAAAAAAACAAATATATATATATTTATATATACATATATTACAGTTAATTTAAAAATCAGCAGCTCAAGTGAGTTTTAGTAATAAAAACTCAATAAAAATTTACCGAAAAATTAGACAGGTTATGTTTTTTTGTTGAGTTTTTATAGCGAAAGCTCACTTTTAGGCGCTTAAACTAAAAGGAATGGCAACATCAGCTAGTATAAGTTCTATTTACTGAGCAAAGTTCTATAAAAACCAGCAAGGCACAAAAACAGCTCGAATACTTAAATAAGTTTGGCTTTTTTTCTTCCGTTTTTATGCAATAGCTCACTTTTAGGCGCTTAAAGTTAAGATAAGTAACAATACTGCACATAAAAAATTATTTGTACTAAAAATAGAGTTCCAGAAAAATTCGCAGTTCCCAAGGGCAGCCTGGAAAGTAACAAACTCCACCAGTCCGCCTAAAAGATGCTAAATTTATTTTACAAAGATTGGTTTTCGAAGAGAGTTAGTAAGAAAAATCTGTTAGGGAACTATATTTATTTTTAAATCTAATAAGTTATCACACGCAGCTCAAAATTATAGCAGATTTAGTTGAACGGACTAAAAGTATGCTAAATTTATTTTATTTTCAAATAATTATTCAAGAAAAAAAGTAAATAAATGTATATAATTACATATTTAATAAAAAAATAAATTAGTTATCAAATTTAGCTAGAAAGAGACAAAATAACTGTACTACCTAAAAGTATGCAACATTATTCGATTGGTTACTGAAGAAAAGTAACTATAATGTGTCTTTGTATTTATTTAACTGGTTAATAGTGTAGTTACCGTAAGCAGTTCGAAAGGAATAAAAATTTGACTGCTTACCCTAAAAGTATGCTAAAGAAAATTCCTTTAGGTTTTTGAAAAATAGAAAAGAGCAAAATCGTTCTATATATCTTCTCATCAATATTTACTTAAAAGCTCGATATTTATTTAAAACCTAACTGATTTGCCTAAAAGTATGCTAAAAAAATTTCGTAAGTTTATTGAAGAATAATGAAGAGAAAAATAGTTCTATATATCTACTCACCAATATTTACTCAAACAATAAAGCAACAGCTCCAAATAATAGAATATCTAACTAGTCATCCTGAAGGTATGCTAAATTTTTTTTGTTTATATAAGCGTGGTAGCGATACCACTTCAATATAGAACATTTTCACTTTAATTAACTAATACACTCAGCAAAAAAAAACCGAAAAGCACACAAAAAAACAAGAAAACAAACTGACACTGCCGCAACCACACAGGCAGCCAGCACTTCATTCATCAAGCCAAATTGAGAGTTCTACATGCTGGTATTGACATACATTTATACCGATATAAATGTGTAAAAAAAACATTGTTTATATGTATGTATGCATGTATGTATGTGTATATGTGTCTTTGTGTTTGTGGCCACCACAGCCGCCACACAGCCACAATCCTAGTTGGTT
Source organism: Bactrocera correcta (assembly GCA_027475135.1). Taxonomy (NCBI): domain Eukaryota; kingdom Metazoa; phylum Arthropoda; class Insecta; order Diptera; family Tephritidae; genus Bactrocera; species Bactrocera correcta. Next base: position 1,470,076 of record CM050322.1, read on the forward strand.
TGCAAGTATTTTGTACGACGCATATTTGCTGCTTTTGTCTTCACTCTTCTACTAACGTTTTGTTGTTGCTCGCCCTACATTCGCTCTACATGCCACTGCATTTTGTTATTGTTGTTTTGTCTTCACTTCGTTTTTGTCTGTTCGCCTGTCGCTTGGTTATGCCATGCCTTCCACTCACTTTGCTTGTCACATTAAATTAATCATTTTGTTTAGCCGAAATGTCAATCAATCACAGCAATAAAATACATTGTCACTGCAACAGACAATAGAGACGGCAATGGCAAAGCAGAAAAACAAGAAACCCCCGAAAAAAGAAAGGAAAACTGACAACACAAAGCAGCGCAAACTCAAAATAGACAAACGAAGTGTGCGTCCGCAGTGTGTAGACAGTGCAGAAGGGCTAGCCGGAGCGGGGAAGAATTAATGAAATTTACCTCAATCAAAGAAGTGGGCAGACATTCATTAACGAACTCCAATTGAGGTAACTAGATATCCAGCCGCATTAAGTAGGCAAGTAGGTGTGGTGACAACGATTTGTTGTTGTTGAAAAATTAGTTAGGCAGAGGTAGGGTCCAGCCAAGACTCGTTCAGGAACGAAATTAAATTTTGGGACATTCTTCGGGGACGAATTGTGCGCGAAATTAGTACGGAAGTGGAAGAAATTGAACCACTGCTGACGTCTAAGCTAAGGCTCCACGGAAATATGGATAAATTGAGAATCTGGGCGGGATTGGGAACTACACAGTTCTTTTTTTCCAAGTTTTCAGAGTCTTAGTAACGTGCAGCTGGCCAGGGAACTTATGAACCAGAAAGAAATAAATGGTTCCTCTACGCAAGAGCTCCACGGAAATATGTACAAATTGAAATGTGGACGAGATTGGAAACTGAATTCCAGCTAACACTCATGCAACTTATCGGCCAGGGGCGATTATATAGTTCAAGACGCCAAATTGTATTTGAAATTAGCTCGGACGTAGAAGAAATTGGAGTCTCTGCTGTCCTCAAAGCAAAGACTGCGCAGAAAGATTGACAAACGGAGCATATAACCAAGATTTGGAACAACATTGGCATTGATATTACAATTTCCAGGCCTAGTCGTCTTAGTAGAGTTCGAAAATCACTCAATTTATCTGGCGAAGACGACTATGGTACGAAATGACCACGAATCAAAGCAGAGAACTCAATTCCAAAAGTTCGATAAATCTTGCTTCACACGAGTTGAGTTTTGCAAGACTCTTCAAAAAAGTGAATCTCGTATGGTTGTGCTAACACGAGAAACGTTGAAATAGTGTTGGAACTCAGGAGATTTCCAAGCCATCTAAACCCAACGGCAGCTCAATAAGTAAAGCTTCAGTTCAGTGATACCGCCATCTCACAGCTGAATTTCAAGGACCTGCTAAGAATTCTATAAAAAAAACTTTAATATATTCCACTAACATTTCCCCTTACTTAATAATCAATATGCAGAGAATTCATTCGAAAAGGTACTTTCTCAACCGTCAAAACATATTAGCCCTCATCCCTCACTGATCACACGAATTTCCTGGCATAAAATGTCAATCACTTCCTTATCACTCCCAAATCGCTTACATTACAAAAAGCAAGACACATTAATTTTATGTCAAATTCAATTTTGCCCAACCTCTGTGTTATTCCAAAATACATAACTTCTCAGGCTGCGTCTATCTCTCTATCTATCTCGGTCTCAAAAATTATGAAGATATAAAACTCACAAATAGAAATGCACTGTCAGCTCTGTTTTAATGCCAAATCACCGTTACAACAAAACGAAAAGCGACATTACTCAAACAGCAGCGCCTAAATGTAGGCAATAGAAAATTTAAAATGCGACGCACGTCTTCCTACAAGCGGAAAGTGATGAGTAAACTTATGTACTTTATTGTTTTTAGTTGTGAGTTTATGTGGAAAGCGACGAGAACGCATGCCATTAAAGCAAGTACGTGCTAAGCTCCCTTTTTCGACGGTGAGGATGAGCTGACTGGATATATTTTAATTGAAAATTCCGTCGCAGCAGTGGCGCGCTGCTTCATGCTGACAAAGCAAGAGTTTAATATAGAAATCGACAATAAATTTTGATGGAAGTGTTGAAAATATTAAGTTGTAGCGGCGTTTGCGCCTGTTGGGTAGGCTATGCATTTGTTTACGCACCGTTTTCGTTTGTAATGACAAATTTTGTCTTGAAATAGGGATTGTATAAGAATGTACTTTTTCTTTTATACTTAAATACTATAATTCGACATAAAAGTACCGTTACGAGGGTTTGAGGAGTAATATACGCCTTAAGATAGGCTACAAGATGATTTCAGTGAAATTTGTCTTTTACTACACATATTTATATTTTTTAATTTCTGATTATTTTGAATATATGTAGCGAAATCGTGTGACTAAATATTAAAATAAAAAGAAACAATAATTAAATATTTTTTTTTAAAGACCAACTAAAAATAAAATGTATAGACTTTCCCTTTGAACTAAATTTTAGTCCTTTTTTACTACAGCAGTAAATATTTGCAATTTTAATTACATTAATATGTGATATGCCCAAAATTGGTTCTACGCCTTGCGGATAGGCTATTCTTTTCAGAAATACTGATTTCTCACTTTCATTTATTAGCGAAATTGAATTGAACTTTGCAATGTTTGCTATATTACAGCGCCAGAGCTGTTAAATATACAGAAATTCGAGAAAAGGCTTACTAGCGCCTGTCAGATAGGCTAAAATTAGCAACTATTTTAGAATTCTTTTATAATACCTACAAATTTTGAGCGTGTATAACGCCAGCGAAGTTCTCTGCACTTTATTATGTATACTACAAAAACCTTTTAGCTTTAAACTTGCGGCTTTAGTCGAAAAATTAAAGCAAACAATGTTTATTTTTTTTTTTACTTCTATGAGTTTTTGTTCAAAATCTTTATGTTTTTGCTTTATTTGTTGTGATAAACAAGAAGTAAATTTATTTTTACTAGCAATTTTTTTGTTAAATACATCATAGCATAGTTGCGCCTGCCGGATAGGCTACACTTTTTCACATTACTGTTTATTACGCCACAATAATGGGTTTCTGGCGTAGCTAAACGAATATCGAGAGTAAATATAGGAAAAATATGAATATTAAAATATAATCATAATAACTTTTTATATAAGCCTTAAGCGTAAATCAAAGCGGGGAATTTATACCAACTACTAATTTAATTAATCATGTCAGAGGTGAAAGCCTATTATGTTAGAGTAATGTAATTTTAATGTTTTCTTTGTTTTTTGAGCTTTTCATGCAATTAATTAGCTTTTTTAGACTTTTTATTCAATTAAAATTGATCTTCCTTTAGTTCCTTCGCTGAATTTTTCAACTTTTTTTTTAAACATTTTTTAAATAAATTTCTTTAACACAGGGTATACAACAATGTTTTTAACACCCAGTAGAAAGCATCAGGGGCACTATATAGAGTATATACATATACAAATGATTGGCGTGACATGCTGAAACTCTTTAGCTGGGTCCATCTCTCGGGCTGCCTATCCGCCGCAATATACGCTAACTACTTCCTCAGTTTTCAAGATATCGATCTGAAATTTGGCACACGTTCTTTTCTTCCCAAAAAGCATCTCATTTGTCGGAACCATCGAGATCAGATCACTTTAGCATATAGCTGTCATACAAACTAATCGATCAAAATCAAGTCCTTGTATGGAAAACTCTTTCATTTGAAGAGGTATCTTTACAAAATTTGGCATAGATTATTGTCCCAGGCAATGCTACAATCTCCGCAAAAATTGTTCAGTTCGGACTACTATAACATGTAGCTGTCATATAAACTGACCTATTCAAATCAAGTCCTTGTATGGAAAACTCTTTAATTTGAATAGATATTTTCTCAAAATTTGGCATGGATTATTATCTAAGGCAACGCTATAATCTCCGCAAAAATTGTTCAGATCGAACCATTGTACTTTAGAGCTGTCATACAAGCTGATAGCTATGTATATGCTAAAAAAATTGTTCAGCGGAGGTTATTATAGCTTCCGTGCAACCGAACTAATTATTTGAAGACTTTTTTTACTTTAATTTGTTTATTTTTTCAACTAAATTCACTACGCATTTATAGTTATGCAATTTCCTTCGTTAAAATAAACACTACTCATTTGAGCTTATTTACAGTAATTGTTTCTGCCTCATTAGCGCTTATCAAGTGCCGCATGTGGCATAAATTTTAATTACAAATAACTTGTGTAAATGAACAAACAAATAAGCAAAAAATAATAACAAAAAAATTAAGCTGCGCGACAGGCCACCGTAAATTTTCATCAAATTAAAATTAAGCGTAATTAAATCAACATTAAATAGTAATTATAAATGAGTAATACGAGCAAATATTTGCACAGTCACAGCAATATGCCATAATGTGACAAAAAAAACCTGGAAAAAAAATAAAAACAAAACCACGGAAAATACATAAAAATACTACAAAAGTGAGCAATAAAAAGTATTTTATTAAAAGCCATGCGTTTGCCACGCATTTACGAACATTATACGGCTTACAATAAGCAAACAACACAAGCATGAAAACATTTGCATTTGTAAGTACATTTATGCGCATATAAAATCAGCGAAAATCATCGAAAATCCTCTCACCGCCACAGGCACTCACAAAATGTTACTCATACGCATTGACCCACTGCCTGTTAACAACAGACCAATAGCCGCTGTGAGCGTATGGCAACAGAAATTTATATAAATGCCAATTGAACAGATACTTGGGCGGCATAATAACGCTTAATGGCCACATAATACAACAATAAACTAGATACAAGCAAATAATAATGAAGTGGAAAGCGATTGACGTCGAGCAAAAATGTGATAATAATAATGATAAAAAGGCGGAGGAGCAAAAATATGTTTGAGAAGAATATTGAAGGTAGGCGAACAGAAAATGCAGGAAAAAAATTCGAAAAAAATTATAGAAAAAATAAAAATCGAAAAATGAAAACTAAAAAAAAATTAAAAAATTAAAAGCAATTAAAAAAATTTAAAAAAAAAAATAAAAACAAAAAATAAAAATAAAAAAAATATTGAAACATAAAAAACACAAAAACAAATAAAAATAAAATTAAAAATACAAAAAAGAATTAATAATTATTAAAAAAAAAAGATTAATAAAATTAAAAAAATATATTTTTAAGCTTTTTTTATTTATATGTATATTTTTATATATATATTTATTTATATACATATATATTTTTATATTATTTTACATATAATATACATATATAAAAATATATATGTATATGGGGTATTCCATACCAAATCGACCACTTTTGAACCCGACCCCTTTAGATTTTGCTGAAACTTGGCCATCCTTTTCTACCCTTTGAAAAACATTTTTGAGAATTTTTTCAAAATTTTTTGACCATTTTTAAAAAAGTTATGAATTTTGCAATTTTTTGCAAAAAAAAAATGGCTTCTTTATTTTCAAATAGCCATAACTTTTGTAGAAATCGACTTTTGGGGACCATTTTTTTTTTTTTAAATTTTTGTTTTTGAATGAACTTTTCGAAAAAATACAGGAAAAAAATTTAACACGATAAATCATATAAAATAATCGGTTTTTTTAAGTAAAATCGTAATTTTTTTTTTTGAATTTCGCCATTTTTGTTTTTTTTTTTTGTTTTTTTTCAAAAAAAACTTCAATTAATTTAACAACTATCCCTGCTAATCCCGGATTGGGCCGATTTTTTTAAATATTTTTTTTATTTATTTAAAAAAATGAAAAATGAAAAAAAAATTTTTTCCCGTAAACTTTATTTTTATCATATAAAAAATATAATTTAACGATTTTATGATATAATATTTACAATTTATAGACTTAATTTACGAATATAATGACTAAGTTTTATGATTAATACTGCTAATATCCAATGAAAACGACCGATGGCCAGATTGAAATCTTACCAAAAAAATTTGAATCTTGGTGATTATATTCGTAAATTAAGTCTATAAATTGTAAATATTATATCATAAAATCGTTAAATTATATTTTTTAAATGATAAAAATAAAGTTTACGGGAAAAAATTTTTTTTTCATTTTTCATTTTTTTAAATAAATAAAAAAAATATTAAAAAAAATCGGCCCACTCCGGGATTAGCAGGGATAGTTGTTAAATTAATTGAAGTTTTTTTTGAAAAAAACAAAAAAAAAAACAAAAATGGCGAAATTCAAAAAAAAAAAAATTACGATTTTACTTAAAAAAACCGATTATTTTATATAATTTATCGTGTTAAATTTTTTTCCTGTATTTTTTCGAAAAGTTCATTCAAAAACAAAAATTTAAAAAAAAAAATGGTCCCCAAAAGTCGATTTCTACAAAAGTTATGGCTATTTGAAAATAAAGAAGCCATTTTTTTAGCAAAAAATTGCAAAATTCATAACTTTTTTAAAAATGGTCAAAAAATTTTGAAAAAATTCTCAAAAATGTTTTTCAAAGGGTAGAAAAGGATGGCTAAGTTTCAGCAAAATCTAAAGGGGTCGGGTTCAAAAGTGGTCGATTTGGTATGGAATACCCCATATATAGTTATTTACATAACATATGTATAGTTTGTTTTTCTTATGGAAAAATTAAAAGAAAAGTGTTTTAAAAATTAAAATTAAAAATATTAAAAACAAATTTAAAAAATCTAAAATAAAATTTATATAATTAAAAACAAAATTAAAAAAAAATTAAAAAATTAATAACAAAATTTAAAAAAAAAATATATTTAAAATATTTTACTTTTTAATTTTTATATATTTATGTATATATATTTATTTTTTATATTTTTAATTTTTACTCAAAAATATTTTTAATTTTTTATAATTTTCTACAACTGAAAAAGGATAACAAAAAAATAAATATATTTCAAAAAATTTTTAGTTTACTTTTTTATAATAAATTTTAAAAATTAAAAAATATCAAAACCAAATTAGAAAGAAAATAAAAAAATATATTCAAATATTATAATTATTATTTATTACTCATTTCTAATTTGAATAATTGATAAAATATAGAAAATATGAAAATACATATTTTTAATTTTTTCTTTATTTAATTATTTAATATTTTTTGTTTGATAAAAAATATTTTCTAGGATTTTTTAAAATGTAATTTATATTTATATAGAAAACTGTCAGACTTTCTCTGTCAATATATCTTTGAAGATAAAATTCACCAAAAATCAACAAAAAATAAAATAAAATATAAAACATAAAATAAAAATCAACAAAGTGCAAACAACCCAAAAATATTACCAAAGCAATAACTAGTTCGAAGGGCGAAAGTTAATGTGAAAATAATACCAAAAACACAGCAGACAATACGACCATTAACGAGAGCGTGGATGTTGCTTCTTACAAACATTTGCTAAAATTGTTTTTATTGTTGTTTTTGCTTTGCCAACTTTTTATTTTCTTTTTTGGATTATTTTTGGCCATCTGACGACAAGTGTTGAATATGATTCGGCAAACATTGCTGTGATTTCCCTGATTTCCGCTGAGTCATCCTGCGTAGCAACAACAATACAACAAAAAAAAGAAAAAAAAAAGCAAGAGCAATACAAAACACAAATAAAAATGCCATAACAATATAGTTGCGGTAAAAATAGCTTAGTCCGGCGCTTTCGTTAAGTCAAACACACACTACAAACCATACCCCGCTCACAACCCCTCTTCACCCCTCTATTACAGGAAGCTAGTCAGCAGCAGCTGTGTGTTGACTTAAAATTGCAGAAGAATTTCTTTGTTTTGTTTTTTATTGCTTTGGTACAGCAGATAATGCGAAACAGGGGTTAAAAAAAAATACAAAAAAACAAAGCAACAAATAAATAACAGCTTCCAAGTACCAAATTTAGAAATAAAATTATACCGATAGCTGAAAAATGCTGCTGGTGAAGAACTGACTTATTTAAGTTAACATAAAATCAATTAGTACCACAAATTTATTACAATTATTCCCTTTGTATAACCTGCGGTGAATCGATATACTAGCTTTAGCATTGAATATTAAAGATTAATAATTTCTTGCCTTCTACTCGCTCTCTCTCTCCTTTTCCTTCCTTCTCTTTCTGTTTCTTCTTCTTTATTCTCTCTCTTCTCCCTCTTTCCTTCTCTCTCTCTCTCTCTCTCTCTTCTTCTCTTCTCTTCTTCTCCTTTCTCTCCTTCTCTTTCTATCGTGTGTCACATCTCATATGTCGGAAACATCGACATCCGACCATTTAGCCTTCTACTCGCTCTTTCTCTCCTTTTCTCTTCCTTTTTTTTCTCTTTCTGCTTATCCTTCTTTTCTCTCTTTCTCTCTCTATCTCCTTTCCCATTTCGCTCTCTCGTTCTATGCTACAGCTTCTTTTCCTCTCTCCCTCTTTCTTTTAATCCTCCTCTTTCACCAACCAAGTGAATCGCCAGCAAACTCTGAAAGTTAGATATGAGTTTCTTCATTCCTTCTCTACTCTCTATCTATCTCTCTCTCTCTAATTTTGCCTCTAGCTGTATCCCTCATATGTTTTTATATCCTTCCCCTCTCTACCCCTACCTCTTTTTCTACCTTTATCTCAGCAGAACAAACCATTTGGAAGTATTTAGCAGAGTTTTCCACCAAAAATTACTACCTCAAAGTACTTTGCTTAGCGGAGTTTTCTACCACGTGTATACTACCTAACAGTACTTTGCTTAGCTGAGTTTTCCTCCACTAAATCTCTCCTGATCTTCCAAAGAGATACCAAATTCATGAACTTCAGGGGTTTTTTATTTTTGGATACTCAGTCTACTAAACTTTCAAGACAGTTCGTTCGCAGATGGAAAATTTAAATAATATTAACCCAACTCTATCGGACTTACTGTTAACTGACTTTGGAAAAAAAAACAATTCAAGTCATACTACTTGAACTTAGTTTCTTCGTAGCGCAACACATTTCTTCCTATTTACATAAGTTAGGTTAAGAGGTCGGTTCTAAGAGCGATATCACTTGCACAGCTTAGAACGCATGGACCTGATTGAAGTACCTATATTATTTTACATAACCAAACCTCTTCTAAATTCCACAAGCATGGCAGTCATCAACTGAGTGTGTCTTTTCATCATTTCTATTGAGTGCTCAAGCAGCATTGCTTTGAATTTAAACTCTACAATTCCTTACCAGGCATCAACATATCGTCAGGCATTCCCCAGCTGCGACGCCTAATGCATTTTCACAATCACCGTACTCATAAATATATATTTGCGCTTTATTCTGCGCCATATTACATGCTGCTTCTTACATTTCTAAGCAACCGAGGCAGCAGACTTCAATTTAAAGATGAAGCTTTAAGCTTTTCATATAGAAATATGTATATGCATGTGTATGTGTGAACTCAATTGCTTTCCTTGTATTTGTGTGAGTGGAAAAAATGCTGTTTATATTCATATTCCCGCTGTGCTGCAAAGAAGCCAAAGGATTTGTCGTCAACTCAACGAAAGGACAACAAATAAAATGCTAAAATATTTACGCTGTTTCTTCATGCATTCTTTCGTCATGGCGCTCGGTAATGACTCGAGAGTATTATGCTGTTAAAAATGTAAACAAACAGATATTTGTGCTTACATAAGCATTTTTTAAACACAAAAACAAAATGACAACAAAAATGCTTTTTGTCCATACACATTTACTTAGTTTGTCGCACTAATCCTTTTCTGGCTGTTTTAAGCCTTTAAAGTGTTCTCTGGAGTGTTGAGCTGTATGTTTTTCAACATGTGTGTGTGAGTGTGTGGGTGTATGTATGTGTCGTAAAAGACAAACAAATATTTTCTACTCATTTTTGTATAATTCAACTACATTTATCACCGACTTTGGTATAAACAAACAGCTATTACTCTCGCTCATCGCTCGGCAGCAACACCAGCTCGTGCTAAAACTGCTGCTGAGTCCATCAATTATGTTGGCACAGTGTCGCACACAGTTACTTAGCTAAAAATGCGCTTGTGCGCGCTTTCAAAATGTTTAATTGAGCGAAATGTTGACGGAATATACAATTAGTGACAGCAAGTTTCGGTAGGTTGGGGTGGTAAGCAGGTGGCCAGGTTGGGGGTGAGCGAAATGCGGAAGATGTATACTAATGGCATAAGTATACTAAGTTTTTTTGATAAGCTAAATATTTTTTGAGCAATATCAAGAAAAAATATTACAATAAGAACATCGGTTGCGCTGAAGCAAAAACATTCTTCGAAAATATGTTTGTATGATAGTATATTGTTAGATGACCGATTTGAAAAATATCTTCTAAGATTACAGCGGAGTCCTGAACAATAATCCAGTCCAATTTCGTGATGATATCGCTTGAAATAAAAAGGTTTTCCATACAAGAACTTACTTTTGATCGAATAGTTTATATAGCAGCTATATACTATAGTGATCCGATCTTCACATATTGTTTAGAAATTGTTCTGTTGCCTTAGAGAATAATCCATGCCAAATTTCGAAAGATTTCTTGCAAGGATATAACTTTTTTCAAAAGAAATTCTATATTCGCTACTGCAGCGCCATCTGTGTGAACTTTACAGCAACCACTACATAACTTCAGTGCTTTGCTAGATATTTTCAAAACGATCGCTATCATTTCACTTAAGAATTCTCAACAGGATTTATTGACACCGAAAAAAACACAGGTGGTTAAAAGTAGGTGGTTTACTCTAAGATGTCAACAGTGTCACCGAAAACACCAGAAAAGGCATTACTGTCTTTCATATAAAAAACATAAAAACTCTTCATACACTTGAACAGTCCATAAGGTGTAAGGGATTAGCGAGAACACCTATAGATCGTTCAAATATTAAATTCTCAGAGAAAGCTAAACTTCTTTAAACGACCAACCTAACCGGTGGCGGAAAACAAGTTAAAATCTCGACTTAAATCTAAAGTCATTAAGAAAAATACTATTGGCACAGATGAAGATGGAAGACCATACACAAACTGAATCTATTAGTAAAGTCAGACTCACAGAGACTCCCATAGAAGTAGGCGAATCAGACGGATATATATGATCTTCCTCGAAATATCTCCACAAGAGAGAAGCTTAGTTGTAAAGACTACGATCTCTACAACCAAATCTGAATTGTTCACTCGATTTGGATTCAAGCCACTTGATCGAAGTTGTAGTTTCAAAAGAAAAGCTCTTCCAGCTTATGGAGGAGGTTCTATCGAAGTTTTTAGTTAGACTAAATTGGTAGTCCAATAAGCCACGCATAGACCAGTTTTGGACCTTTGCGATTCCAGATGGTATTCGGTTTTTATGTTCAAAAGAAATAGTCTTCTTAGGCTGCCTGCGCTTGACGCGAATTTTAAGAGACTCGGCGGCCTCACCATCGAAACATCTTCCAGTACATAATACCGTGGGGACCACAGATGTTTACAGCGTAGTCTTGCTAATGCGGGACAAGTGCATAAGAGATGCCCCATAGTTTCCCTGGTGCCCTGCCGGCTAGTATTCCGATCATGTTCCTACAGTCCTTCTATCGAGTGCCAGTACGAAGCTTTACTCTCCTCAATTAGTGAAGTACTATATTGAAAGATTTGATCAGATTTCAAGTTCACACAATATTCGAAAGTCATAAATAAAGTGCTATTGCTTTGAAAGAGTTCCACAGAGCTCGATATTGAAACCTTCTGAAGCCGCTTAGTTTGTGGACAGGACTTCGGTCAGTCTCTTTACGGCCAGAGCGAAACTGACCGCAAGGCATTTATCCACATTTCCTTAATATTTTGCTTTTACTGTCGTTTGCCGTTTCGAGCTTCGTAATTAAATTGCTGCAACTAATGCACCAGCTCCACAAGCGCTCACTCACTTTTCTTCGTTTTCTCGAAGACTTTTATTGCCTTGTTACTCGCAGCGCTATTTTATTTTGTGATAATTTTTAAGTATTTAATTAATCTTGTTGGCGAACATTTAACGCATTCGCAGTTTTAAGACAGAAATAATTTTACGGGTTGCTGCTTGGCTCCGTAAAATTGCAGAGGAAATTTCTCGACATGCAGTAAAAAGTTTATCACATAATTTAGGGGACAATTAAAGCGCATTGCGAGTGTAGAGCGGAGTTTATGTAGCTGTGGTAAAGAGAGGCTAACGACTTGGCTACGTGAACGCAAGAAGATCAGTTCTTTTATGTAACCGTTCTACAAAATGCCGGTATAAAACTTGTGGCGAAGAGGTCAACATTGACTTGACTCATACGAGCACCTCAAAAAGAACTGAAGATCATAGTAAGATATATCCATAAACAAAAGGGGGTCTCTCAATGTGAAATTGGCCTCTGAGGGAAGACTTATTCAACGAAAGTGTTATGCGCTGCTCTTCAACATCAGATACAAGCGAAGATACAGATTTGTGGCATCCACTAACCATTTGTCCTAACAAACTAATTCTAGAGTGGTCAATGCTCCGTGGATGTCCTCAAAACAGTCAGATTTTATTTCAAAGCTCAGAGATATTCTTTAATAATTTCTTGAAAGTTTAAACCTCAACCGCAACCGCAACTCTTTAATTTTCTACACCAGAACCATTTTATGTTCGAAACTCTTACTTTCACAAGCTGCATCCGTTTGGCTGTTAAAATTCAACTACCAAATACGCTGGGCCGCACCCAAAGCTCACGTATGGATTACGAAACAATAGCAAACAAGCAGGGATAGTCAAACGCCTGACAGCTATTAAAACTTGCTCTAGTTTTTGTAGCATCTCCGCAGGCAGCTGAAACCAACCAATTGCTTCGAATGCTTTGCTATGTCTCCTTTGCTATTTGGTCTGCTGGACGCCAGGCGGGTAATAATGAATGTTCATGTATTTTACAGCGCAGCGCCTTCTAGCCGTTGGTGCATGTCCTCTCTCTCTCTAATTCAATTAAAATCGCATTCATTTGCTCAGCACGCTGCCTTTTATAGCGAGCCAAGTGGTCGGAAATCTGTTTTTGATTCCTCTTTAGATGGGAAAACCTGTGGGCAATGGGATAAAAGGAGCGATGGTAACCAAAATGGCTGAGATTTAGTAGCGCATTGCACAGAGTGCACACACTTATGAACTCTTCCGAGCTGGTTGAGTCAATAAAAAGATTTTTATAAATCAGTGAACTCAATTTTTAGTTATGTTTCCTAACATTCACTTATCGAGACTGACGGCTACATGTCGATAAAATTCTACGAACACAGTCGATTGACCCTTACTGTGGGACCCCTCCAAATAGGTTTAATCAAAGAAAATATTTTTACCACTTGAAACCGTTTCATAGTTATGTTCGATTCACAGAGAGAGAGAGTTCCATGACCCAGGCTGACTTGGATACTGGATATTATAGATAACCGATCTAAATCCATTGGGACCACCTTTTGAAATCGGAGACGACCTGTTTTTTCCGCTGTTGGGTCTCAATAAGCTAAGTAAAACCAGAGTTCCCTAGACCAAAATGATTGTTTATTCCACTGATATGTTTGATCTGAGTAAGCATCGAAATTCCAATGGATAACCATGAAGGGAATTTAACAAAATCTTCTAAGGTATCCACTTAAATCGAGCTGATTGGTTCCAACTATCAGGTTTTCTAATATCCATCCCATTCTAATAGATCAAGATTCTAGAGTTGAACACTCTGTCGTCCTGTCGTTGGCGCTGCTTTGGATTTCTTACCATTCGAGCAGCATGGTATACAACAACTAAAGCTTTGCAAAGAGCTCAGTCTTTAGGTTTATACTTTTCGTTTCCATCATTAGCACTGCTCTGGACTTCCAAGCATTATAAGTTGAAGGCTCACGTCGCCTATGTATACCCATTCAAAGAACTCAGTTTTTAGGTTTGGATTTCCGGCTATGGATTTCTGGCTCTCTGGATTCCGGCTCTGTTTGGATAGGATATATACCAGTCCAAAGAGCTCACTTTTTAGGTTTGGATTTCCGACTCTGTTGTCCGCACTGCTCTAGACTTATTATCACGCGAGCTCGATGGTATCCATCGCCCAAATTCTGACTAAAATTTTGCAAAATATTATTTCTATATAGTGCCACACTCTCACCAACTCGGCATTGTCTCGTGGCATCCTAAACATCCTACACATTATCGCCTTTCAATGTATGGCAGCGCGCTTGTGTGGCAACCGGACATCCTTTCCTCTGGATTTACCAGCGTTAATCCCATTTGTGTTGCTTGTGACGACAGCAATGCACAGGAAAAACGGAGGCGGCCCACCGGACACATAAAACATATTAGTGCGGCACGGAAGTGCACACAAGTGCACGCATCCGCCAAAGGGAAACACAAACAAAGCCTCATACGGACGAGCTCTCCGACGGCTTCCTTGTTTTAGGGATGTAAATGCTGCTTGTTGTTGTATTGTAGTAAATTTAATAACGCTCAAGTGTTGATTAGATGCGTTCATTTGTATTGTGGGTAGAATTTAGTTCGTGCTAAACTGTCTACCCACAGAAATGTTATTGAAAGAAAGAGTATAATGGAGAGGGTTAAGAGATTAACGAGTGCCGAAATCCTAATTACTGGTGCTATGAGAAGATAATGGATGTTTTTGGGCTGATGAGAGATTTCAAAATTTTTAGAAAAACTGTCAGAAGTATGTATAAGTGTGTATTAGCAAGATGTCAAATTTTCCAAAATTTATTTTCGAAAAATTTACAGTTTGAAAAAAATTTTGCAGGGTTGCCAGACTAACTAAATATTAAAATTTTATAAATTAATGCAAATAAATATTTAAGTTGTATTATTAATAATTAACATTTAAGTACCAACATTAATTTTATATTCAATACAATTATTGGATTTAGGGTTGCCATATAGTCGCACAAAAAATTGCTGCCAACAATTTAAAAAATTCTAATATTTTAGCATAAGATGAAAAACTCTAAAATTTAATTTTTGAAAAATTTAGAAATTGAAAAAAATTTTTAAAGGTTGCCAGACCAACTAATTATTAAAATTTTATAAAATAATGCAAATAAAGCTTTAATTGATAATTAGCATTAAAGTACCAACTTTAATTATATATTTATTGCAATTATTGTATTTAGGGTTGCCATATACTGACCCAACATTTTTTTTTTAATTTTGTAAAAATTAAAAACTAAGGCTTATATCACAAAAATAATAATTTTAATAATACAAAATATTTTCGGAAAATAGTTTAGGATCCAAATAAAAAGTATGCAGGGTTGCCAAATTGTTAGCATAGTTTTTTCAATTTAATTTGCAGACTTTTATTGTCAGCACTGGTTTAAATGATTGCGCATAATCTCATCTAAAAATTCAAAAATAAAGCTAGCAAGTTAGTCTTTGAAAAAACTAATATAAAAAACGAACTTTTGCTGTTTTTTTATTAAACATTGCTTTAATTATGGTTGCCAGCTGTATGCAACACAGCTTCATTCACATGATTGCTAGCTAAAATTTTTAAAATTTAAAAACAATTGGCAATAATTATAAAACATTCCGTTTAATTAAAAAAAACTCAAATAGGATTGCCACATATTTTATATTTGATGTCAAAAAAATTATTTATTTTTGTATTAGGTGTTAATGGTGACCATATTTGCGTAAATTTAAGGTAAATTCATAAAAATATCAAACAGGGTTGCCATATACTTCATATTTGTTGTCAAAAAAATTACATATTTTTGTATTTTGTGCTAACAGCGGCCATTTTTTTGCGTAAATTTAGGGTAAATTAAAAAAATCGCAAACAGTGTTGCCATATATAATTTTTTTTGCGTTAAAAATGTTGTATGTTTTTGCATTTTCTAGCCATAGTGGCCGATTTGTGTGTAAAATTTCATACTCAAAATATATTTGAAAATTTCGTAATAGTTAAAGAATTTTTATAAAATTTTGTTTTAAGTAAATTTTCGAAATTAAATATGAAAGCCTTTATTCCCATTAATTTACAGCAAAAGCACATTGACGCGCTTGAAAATACATAGTTTATAATATTTGAAAGCTTTTGCATAAAATAAGCGCTTGAAAACTCAATTTCGCTTTAACAACGCTCCCGAGCGAATTCTATAAACTGTACACAACTTCGAAATTTCTACTTGAACTTTCAACGTACATTATTTGCCACCACCGCTACCCCTATTACGGATTAAGCAGCAACTGAAATTTCACAAATTCGCCATATTTGCATTGTCAGCTTGTACGTGCGCGCGGTTGCGCCCCTCGCCGCGCTAAATTCCTGTTACCAAATTACAATAGTTCGCATTTGTATGCGTTCAGCTAACCTCGCTTCGTCGAATTACATGAAAAAAGAAAATGCGATTATGGTGAGGGGCGAGCGCACACACTCACACACACATGCAGAAATGTACAAATACTAATGCGCACACACATACATATAAGCGCACCATGTAAACAGATCAGCGCTTATTTAAATTTATACGCGCCAGTATCTTTCTATCAAGCCAAGGGCTTGCACACATATATATACACACACATACATACATACATGAAAGCGCTTGGCATTGCAGCTATTGATATGCTGACAGCGTGGCTGGGTTTTGGTGTGGCTTGGCGTGGCGTGGCAACCCTTCAGTCAAAGCGCCGCCATTGTAAGTGACACCGAAGCGCAACAGCAAATACAAATAAGCGCGCGCCCGCTAACTGTAAATGTATTGCCAGTATGTTGATGTGTTTGTGTGCGCTACCGCACACAAAACTGCAATATTACATTACGCGCCGCACTGACATTGGCGGGCATCCAATTTGTGGCATGCAACATGCAGCATGCAACATGCCACTACAGCTGCTACTACCACGACGGTCGACCCTGCCAGCGCGGAGTTCTGTGGCAGAATTTATGAAATTGCTTTGAATTTTAGCGGCGCGTATCTATTGCAAGTTGCACATACACACGCACACCGACCGTAATGTGGCAACATATTGTTTATTTGTTGCTGGCGGCGAAACTTTGCGAAAAACTTACTTGCATAGCTGTGTATGCGTTTTAGTGGTCGCTTTTGTTGTTGCTGTTTGATTTTATGCTCAGCTCAAGTTATGCGCGCCACGTTCGGCGGTTGTGGCAAGCGGTGCTGTGCTTGAGCGCTTCAATAGCGATATTTTTGATTGATGAGTGCGGCAGCCAGCGAGAAAGCGAAAGTAAACGCAAAAACAAACGCCACAAACAACAGCAAAATTATGGCAAAAATATATATGTGCTGTAAGCATGCTTTCAGGCGCGCTCACTAACAGATATTTTGCTGCGAGCTGAAGAATAGCACGAATATTGCAAAAAATTCCTAGAAAGTGCTTAAAATAGAATTAGAAACACAGTCTATTGAAAAGATGAATGAAAAAAATTTTGACAAAAAACAATACATTTCTGATTGAGAAAATATTTTTCTATTGAGAAGAATATTTTTCTGATTGAGAAAATATTTTTCTGAAGAAGAATATTTTTCTGATTGAGAAAAATAATTTTCTGACTGCTTCGTATACAATGCGGTTTACTGAAGCAAATCAGCGCAGAGAAATTAATTTTAAGTTTTGTTTGCAAGCAAACAACGCAGAGCTTGAAATTAGATGAAGCGTCTACTAGCACTATAATTTACTGTCAAATTCTCAATTTTCTAGAAAAAGATACTAAAATCAGATACAAAATAACTCAACAAAATATAATATTTTTCTGTTTAATATAGAAAACTTGTAAAAGAGCAAAACAAATTTGTTGCATAATAAATTAATAAAAACTAAACAACAGGGTTGCCACTTAGTAAAAAAAAAGAAATAAAAATAATTAAAAATTTCTTTTAAGACATGAACACAATTTTAAATTCAAAAAAATTATTAATTATAAGTTACGTAAATCGTAAAAATATCCAAGGATGCCAAACCTTAAAAAAAAATTCATAAAAATTAATTTGATCGAAAAAAAGCAAAAAAGTGTTGTGAATCGAAATATAATTTATATTCATACCAGTATTCGCAGAATAAAAAAGTAGTAATACAAAAATTTTGCAGTCAAAGGTTGCCATATTATTCCATATTTTTTAAAATACTATTTTATTTAGCGTTTAAAGTTTAGATAGAACACCTGTTCATAAACATCAATGAAAAATCATAATTAAAAATTATTCATGGTCAAAGGTTGCCATATTTTGTAAATAATATTTTTTCTAGTATTCAAACTTTAGACAGATTACATATTTTATCAAAATATGGATATAAAATTGTAATTTAAAAATTATTTGCGGACAAAGGTTGCCATATTTTGTGAATAAAGATATCAAAATATCAATGTAAAAATGTAATTTAATAATTATATACTATCAGAATACTTATTCCAAAAATATCAATGAAAACTAGTTATTAAAAATTTATACG
This sequence comes from Bactrocera correcta, assembly GCA_027475135.1. Lineage (NCBI taxonomy): Eukaryota > Metazoa > Arthropoda > Insecta > Diptera > Tephritidae > Bactrocera > Bactrocera correcta. The sequence goes on from CM050322.1 coordinate 1,488,460, forward strand.
CGGTAAAAGGTTGCCGTATTTTTTGAAAAAGTTTTTGTTTTAGCGTTTAAACATTGGATAGATTACACATTCCATTAAAATATCAATGAAAAATTAACTGAAAACAATTTTTGGACAAGGGTTGCCATACTTTTTGAATAATACTTTTGTTAGTGTTTAAACTTTTGGTTGATCACATATTTCATCAAAATAGCGATGTAAAATTGTAATTTAAAAATTTTTTTCGGTCAAAGGTTGCCATATTTTTAGAATGCTAATTTTGTTTAGCATTAAAACTTCGAATAGAACACTTATTATATCAAAATATCCAAGTAAAATTGTAATTTAAAAATTATTTGCGGTGAAAGGTTGCCATATTTTATGAATAATATTGTTTTAATTGTTTAAACTTTCGATAGACACCGTGATTACATTAAAATATTTAAAATATTAAACAAATTACAATACCAGATCGGTTTTTTTCAACTAGCTTAGGCACAGCGCCATCTAGCGGTTGTGAAAAGCTTAATTCCATGCAACACTTTTTACAAAAAAGGTTTTTTGCTATTTCTAAGCTCTTCAATTCAGCTCAAAACGCAATTTTACGACACTTTAACGGCCAAACTCTTAATTTCATGCCAAATACCTTGATTGTAATCTCAAAGTCATTCAATATTTAAGAATGAGTGTAATTATTATCAAAAGCTCTCAATATTTAAGACTGAGCGTAATTAACTCGCTCATAAAAACACCAAAAAGGCGTCTGCTCTAT
>CM050322.1:1490210-1515210 GCA_027475135.1 Bactrocera correcta
AGCATAGCGTTTTTAATTTCCGCTTCATTCGCGTTTGCATGTTTTAGAGGAAATGCTAGCATACTTTTAGGGTTTGTATAGTGCAGTAAGGCTATATTTAATGGTAAAATAATGAAAGCGAAACTAAGAAGCACAAAAAAAAAATATTTTTGCGCACATAAAAATAAGGCGCGCTGCCATAATAAATCACGCGCCTAAAAAGCTGCTACACGCTTATTAAATATACTTAATTTAAAAACGTTTGGTCACTTGCTTTTATTGCGCGGTTTTATTTGCGCAAACTTAACTACTTTGATGGGTTGTGGCGGACTAACTTGAGCCGCACATAACCGCCGTTTATGGCGAGCGCCTAGAAGTACACTTAATATGTATAGACAATAAAGTGTCAGTTAACAGCAACTGGCAGCTCATTTTCAAGCAAAAAAATAAATATATATACATATACATACGCAGTTAGTCAGTCGCTCAAGCCAAGACGGTATGGACTCATTTGCGCGCGCCTAAAAATATGCGCTGCCGAAACGGAAACTGAATATATCCGCTGCTGGCGTCGCTCGCGAAACTTCAACGAAACAAGCGCACAAAGCAGATCGTCATCATTTTTTAACAATAATAAAATTTTAATGAAATTCCAACACTTCACTCGGCAGACTTTGGACCAGCGTGGCGTGAGCTCCGCACAACAAAGCATAGTAGCGAAAGTAGAGTTCAAAGGCAACGACGCAAAAATGCTGCTGTGTGTCTCATTTGCATTTATATGATATGGTTTGATTCATTCCTACTTACAGCGCTTTTGTTTTTTTGCACTAAACATTTTTTTTGCTTCTTGCTGTGCCTTTTTATATTATTTTATTGATGCGCCACCCTGTATACCCTGCCGACACCGGCGACTGTGTGCGCCTAGTTGCGCGCCCAAAAGTATACTCAATTTAGGCATGCTGTGACGTAAACTAGTGCTATACATGGTGCCGGCGCTCAATGCTTGGCAACGGCACATGTTAATGCGCCTGAAAGTATACTGCACACTGCTTCCCCTTGATTTTGCTTCTATTTTAGTTTATGAAAAAATAATTTACATTACAAGTGGTGTGACTATATGCATATTTTATGGCTTAGGAAAATTATGCATGAGCGTTTGATGCCAAAGAGAAAGTGTTGTTGTGGTGTTGCCATTAGTAGAGAGAAAGCAGTGAAAGTAATCGATACAACATGTTGCCGTAATTACATATGCATTTGTGAATAATAAATATCGATACAGAAATAATTATAATTCAGAAGAGGAAAAAAATATATACAAACAGGGTTGACAGCTGTCTGCAAAATATAAATGATATAAAACAAATGCAACAGCAAGTGTAATTTTATAAAATCAGCAATTCAGTTCAACAAAAAATGTTGAGAGCTTTTTCCTGAGTTGCCATATGTACTTCGATATAAAGTGTTGAGTAATTTTTCAGAGTTGCCATACGTTTAAAATTTATACTATGAATTAATGGCCTTAAATAAGTAAATATGGCAACGAAAAATTCATAAAAAGTGAAAAAACAACGAAATTCAGAGTTTTTTTCAAGGGTTACCAGCTTTTAAATTAAAGAAAAAAATTTGAAAATAGTTTTTAAGTAAAATAGTAGTTAATAAAATTTGTATATTTAACGACTAAAGCAACTAAATTTTTTTTTTATTTTTATAGAGTTGCCACATCTTTAATTTTTAAAATTTAAAATAGAAAAAAATTTAAAAAATGCTGTTATAATGCTGAAGTTTATACCATATTTTAAGATAAACTCACTTTTTTAAATATTTTTTTGGAATTCTTATAGAGTTGCCACGTAATTATTTTTTAAATTTTAAATGCGAAAAATAATTAGAAAACTTCTTTTTTTGATGCCGTTAATAAATTTTATGATAAAATTTAAATTTTTTTTAAATTGGGATTGCCACATTTTTAATTTTTAAATGGAAATAATAATTAGAAAAATTCTGATATTGATAGCCATAAGGTTACCACATTTATAAAAAAATAAAAGGTATAGAATGTTCCAAAGTAAAGTAACATTTAGTTTTTGATAGATTGCTTCAAATAAGTTTTACGAAAATGGGGTTGCCAACTAAATATGTACTAATGTAATAAAAATATGAAAATATTTCTTAAAATGCAAATTCAAAGCAATTTATCAATTAAAGTGAGCTATTCAGCGATAAGCTTTTGCGCGAAATTCGTATAGCGTTGCCACGTATTCATTTTTTTTTTTTTAATAAAATAATATTTAAGAAAATTTTTATACTGCTAATTTGGCAACATTTTTTTGTTTTGATGTATTTTATAAAATAAGCTCTTTGAGCAAATTTAAAAACAATATAAAACTGCAATAAATTAAAAAAAAATTATTTTTTTCAAAAACGCAATTCTGAACCCTAACCGCAAACATAACCTTATCAAAATTTCAATTATTTGTTATTTTATTCATATAATTTAATTTATTAATATTTTCCGAAATTTAGTTCCATGAAATATTTCATTTCTTATCACTTTACTTTTGCGCCAACATTTCCATGCGCCCGAAAGCATGCTTTAACGAATATCAGAAATGAATCTCGCAATAAATTAAATTCTTTACTGCATAATGATTTATAGCGCTTCTTCGGAAAATAGTTAACTGCTGAATGCGCGACTCAAACATAAAGCGCGCACTTCACTTTCGCGCAAGAAAAGTAAAACCAAATTCAAAGTTGAAGACGAACTGCAGCTGCTTGCCGTCTTGAATAACCAGCCCTACCCTTTCTGCAGCATATTTATTTTACCCTTTCCATGTGACCTCCCTTCTCTTCAATTACTGTCATAAAACTCCAGCGCCTCCACCTTTTACTTTACTTCTTCGTCGGCAGTGGCACTTGTGAGTTTCGGCATTGTGTGTGAGTGTGTGTGCGCATAAGTAGGTCAAAAGCGCAATTAATTTAAATAATTACCGTTACTCTCCACTTACACAATAACAAGTGCGCGAGCTGTTTGTATGTATGGCGGTGGGTAAAAGCAGTAAGAAAGAGTTAAATCCTTTGAGCAGCGCTTTAATTAGTTGTAAGCGTAATTGAATGCTTATTTGATAAGTTTTACTTCGTCATTTGTGGGTGTTCGAGGCAAATTGTGCTGAGTTAAAAATTAATAGCCAGCCTTCAAATGAGCTTAAAATGTAGCCTTTTCGATACTTTCATAAACTTTATAGTACAACTTTAGGCGCATGACAGCATATCTCTAAATGTAATGATAGTTATAGAAAATTTATTGCATAGCTTTAGGCGCGTATTACGCAAATTAAAATATTCTGTCAATGAAGCATGTATAATAAATAATTTCCTAATCATTTGACATTAGTAAGCAATTAGGCGCTCGCAGCAATCTGTGGTGCATATTTTAAGGTAAGCTTATTGGTATAAGCAATTTCAATTGTGACAATGAGAGATTTTTAAAAGGACAGATGTATGAAAGGTGAATTCATTGTTGTAATATATGTATTGCATACTTTTTGGATAACTTTTGAAACATAATTTTAGGCGAAATTACATGAATTGTATTATTTTACTAGTTGAAAATATTGAAACTGAACTTCTCAATGCTTTTTACTATATATAAATGTGTGACAAAGACAGATTTTAAAGTTTGCGTAGCATATCTTTAGGCGAAATTATACTATTTTTCTTACTTTTTATAGCTTTTTAATAACTACAAATATTATTCAATACTCATATGTTTATTATTTGTGTAATTACAATTTTAACATATTGAAGCATACCTTTAGGCGCACATATACTTCTTCCTTAATAATTTTACTTAACAAATAAACGCAAAGACAATTTTTTACTATATATGTATACTTATATTTGTATAATTCTTTTAACATCCACGTATTTAGAAAACTTCTCGGATAAAAATAGAAGTGTTGTTTTAGGCGCTAAACCACTACACAAACATTATCGATATATTTACACTATATAAAATATATATACATACATAATATACAAAAACAATATTCATTTTGATTGCTAGGAAATATAATCCGCTTAACGAAATCTAAGCTAAAAGCATACTTTTAAGAGTTATTGACTTTTAAGAGTTATTGACACTATTTATTGCAATTCTGAATTCTGGTGAAATTCTGAATTTGATGAACTAAAATTGAGCAGTTAAATGTAAAACTGTTGATAGATGCTCGTCTGTATTAAAATGTATTTCATATACCAAAGACTACATATCTAAAAGAAGCATACATTCGGGCGCCAATAGTATTTATGGAATTGAAGTCCATAAATAATATTTTTTTCAATTTGCTGCTTTCGACATTAAAACTATATTATTTTAAACAATTTCAATTTTCTTTGTAAAGAAATATAATTCGATAAATGATATTTAAACTAATAGCATACTTTTAGGAGCAATTCGAAATACTTAATTTTTTGGCAGAAATTTTAAACGTGATGAACAATGTTTTAGAAATATTTTGATATATTTTGATTATCCTATAAAATCATTTACATACATTGTAATGTATCAAACAAGTGTTACATAACAAAAGCTGGCATACATTTGGGCGTCAATATCAACATTATTTGAAGTTAAGCTCATAAAATATTTTTTTGTTTTGTTTATTACTTTTGATACTAAAAATCTAGAATTTTAAGCTTTTTCTATTGGGCACTTTTAGGCGCTTTACTATTTTCAGCTTAATTGTGTGCTATTAATATTATATAAATATTTAATTTGATGCATGAAATAATACTTTTGCGCTTCATTGGTGTTATTAATTTTAATATCGTGGCGCTATTTTAGGCGTTAAAATATTTAATATGCGCAAGCAATCAACTGTATGCAATATGCAGAAGCATACATTTGCATGCTTGCTATATATGCAATAAGTCAATATGTTTGTAATTAACAACAACGCCGACGGTAATGCATGTCAATGGGCGGCCAGCAACGTAAAGTCATACTTTTTCGTAAAACAACTCGCTATATATGTATATGTTTGTATGCGAAACGTGCAGTACGCCTACAAATGCAGTGATATATTGCATACATTTAGGCGTTTCAACCTCGACACATAAACTTTGAAAACTATTTGCTTACCTACGGTGCAATTATTCAGCAGCTTGTTGTATTCGTCTGTAAATGTGGTCATTAGGGTTGCCCGTTATTTCCTAAGTTGGTTTGATTTGTCCTGAAGTTTCAGTCTTTGCTTCAAAAAGTAGTATTTAATAAAAAAAATTTTTTAAATTACAATTTAAATCGTGTAGTAATCATTTTATTTTCCCCAGATACATATTTTACGTAACATTTTTTTATATTTTGCAGTATAAAAATTAATTTACAAGCTTGAAAATATTATTTTTTTGTACAAAATTTTCCAATTTACCAAAAATATTTTCATAATTTTTTTCATAAAACCACTCCTTTAAGAGTTATATGCATTTGAAATCATACATCAAGTGCATTGAACATTCATAAAAGTGCCATATAATTTCTGTGTTACTCATACGACATGGCGTACTATTTGAACATTGTGCATTTGATTTATAACTTTAACTGTGTATGACGTTTGAAGTTATTACTTTAGTAGAAAACTGACATATCAAGCAGCGTTTGTAAAAAAAATTTTTCTTGGAACAACCCTAAAGTACATACATACATGTATGCGTGTCGCTGGCACTGCTATCAAATTAGCACCGCAGGCCAATTCCGACCTGAAAAAGCAAACAAGCTGTTGTGAATTTACACAGCGCATACATATGCCACACACATGCACACAGATTTGCATGCACACTCATTTATCATTTGTATGGCTGTATTTGTGGCAACCACATGTAAACATACATACTCCGTGGCATTTTATAATGTACTCATCGCTGCATTTATAACTCACGCACGCGTCTAAATGCCATTAAGTGCACGTGTGTGCACGCACACACACTTACATTGTATTAAATTGTAGTGTTTACGAATGCATGGGTGTATGCATGCACCAACACCTGCCCACTAATGCTAATTAAAGTGTCGTGTAGCATACTTTTAGGCATTTGTACACACTTTGTGGTTAACATTGTATATTTAAATGGAAATAACGGTATATAAAGTGGTCGAAATCATTAAAATATCATTATGCATACGTAAGTGTGCATTTATATTTCGTAATCGCCTAAGAGTAGGCTATAAATAATAGCATCACATTTATTTTATGCATTATTTGCGGCGGGTGCGCAAGCAAATTAGAAATTTAAAGTTGTGTATGAAAGAAAAGTAAAAATTAATATAAAAAATTTATTTTCGAAATAAAAGAGAGTGTTGAAAGAGAATTTTTAAAATAAGAGAGCACATAAAGAGATGTTGTATACTAGTTTGAAGAGAAAGAGAGAGTTTGAAAGATATTTTTTATTTTACGTTTTAAATTTTACTTTACTTAAATTTTTTTATGATATAAATAGAATAAAAATTAAGGATCATTAGACCAATAGAGGTCAACTTAGTCAAATTTTTTGCAAAAAAAAAACAAATTTAAAATTCAAAAAAAAAATTTCGCTAAACAATTTATAACATTTTTTGATGAATTTTGAAACTTTTAATAAAAAACTTAACGTAACGTACGTGACTTAACGTAACTTAACTTAAACTTAGTTTTTCTTTTATTGAACACAACATGTATTGAATGGAATTTGCCCTAACATTTTTGCATGCTACAATAAGTAACTTAACGTAGCATACTAGACATAACTTAGCTTGACTTAAACTAAGTTTTCATTTTAATTGAACATAAAGTAAATTGAATGAAATTTTCATAAAGCAAGCCATACAATTTGTTCAGGCTGCAATATATAACTTAACGTAACGTAACATAATGTTTTTGAAATAACTTAAACTTAATTTTCATTTTATTGAACATAACATACATTTAATGAAATTTTTATTGAGGAAGCCAAACTATATTTGCATGCTACAACTTAACGTAACGCTATTTACGTGACATAACTTAAGTTAACTTCAAATGTCTTTAAATTGAATTAACATAACTTCACCTAATATACTTAGCGTAAATTAACGTAGCAAAACGTAACGTAACGTAGCAGCGCAGCGAAAATTAAACTTAGTTTTCATTTTATTGAACACAACGTTAATTGAATGAAATTTTTATTGAGAAAACCATGAATTTTTGCATGCTGCAACTTAGTGTAATGTTACGTACGTGGCATAACTTAACTTCACTTAAATTAAATTTATATATTTTTTGATTATAACGTAAATTTACACAACGTAACTTAACTTAAAATACTTAACTTAACTTAACTTAGCAAAACTTAACGTAACGTAGCAGCACAGCTTAACATTACGCATTTTAGCTTCGATATGCCGAACAAATTTCATTCAAAATAATTCAAAATAATTTCAAAATTCTTCATTATCATCAATTATACTTTTATTAAACCTAATTAAAGTTTACATAATTTAACTTAGCCGTAACTTAACTTAGACGCAACTTTACATAACTTATCCACCACTTGTTCGCAACTTAACTATAACTTAGCTAAAGAAATTTGTTATACTCTACCTGTTTATAGCCGTAACATAACTTATGGTTAACCGTAACATAACTTAACTTAACTTAGTTAAACAAACAGAAAAACTTGAACTATTTGTGGCCATAACTTAACCAAACTTAGTGGTAACTTAACATAACTTAACCATAACTTAACCGTAACTGAACTTAACTTAATTTAACTTAACTAAACAAGTCTTTTTTCTATACAAAAGAGAAAAACTTGAACTACTTATGGCCATAACTTAACCAAACTTAGCCGTAACTTAACTTTACTTACTTACATATAAATATTTTTCTAGACAAAACTTGACCTGTTTACAAATTACCTCCGCACAACAGCAGTATATGCCAATCTATTCGCGCCATTACCATATGCTTGCCTTTCGCATATTTATGTCCTAACATTAATTTCGAAATTCTTGATTATCATCATTTGCTCGGTTTCCACACGCCTTCGCATTGCTGGTTAACCACAAAGCAACAAAAAAAGGAGCTAAGCAAATAACAAATCGCTCAGAATTCTAATAAATAGAAGAGCAAAAATCTAAAACAAAAACAGATTTAACAGTAATTTGTTTATGGCAAAAACAATTTTTCTTCACGCTCGCTGAAAGGCGAAGATAAAGGATATGACAAAGCGTAAAGCTACAAAGCTTCACAGCAGACCGAAGCGCTTAGTTATTTTATTGATGGCCCCTGGTGTCAATAACTTGGCTTTGAAGCGCAAGGAAATCCAAATTGATGTGTTGAGTGAAAGAGGTGAACTTGGCAAAGTGTTAATGGCAGGAGCTGGGTAGTAGTAAAGAGGAAGAGATGAGGGAGAGAGGTGATGCTTGAAGGAGGTATGTAAAGAAGGCAGAGTAGTAGAGAGGGTCTTAGTAGTTTAAAGAAATTAAATTAAATTTAAGAAAACATAAAATTTTCTAAACTTTTTAGTAAACAGTTGGCAACTCTGTTCAAATTGAAGTTTCGCATAACAAATGCAACCTTTAATAGCCACATTAGCACTGTTGTGCGCTGCTAATGCAACCGATACTTAACATTACATTGCCACTAAAAGTGTAGCCTACCTTAAGGCGCACAGCACATTAAATAAATTGCAAACAGCTACATGTTATATATAAATAATAGTGTATGCTGCACTTAGTGCCACCAATCTATTGGCAATTAAGGACAAAATGCCAACGACGGCGAATTCAAAGCAGAATACGCCTACCAGCCATATATTAGCTGCCATAATAACAAATACATACAAACATATGTACATACACGAGCGCGTGTATAAATATATTTACGCTTAGTAAATATTTATTTGCAATTAAGTGGTTACTTTGCAAATTACGACAAAATTAGACGCGAAATGAGTATGCGGTGTGTAAGCGTGCGTAATAAAAATGTGCTTAGGCAAACATTGCTTGAAAGAATTTTAGCAGAAAGTGACTGCGAAGCAGTAATATTTGTGCTTAATGAGATAAATAGAACCTGTAATGTAAGCAATCGAAACAAAAATAAACAAATTATCGAAAAAATACTAAAAAATGCCTAAAAGTTTGCTTTAACTTAAGGTGTTTAGTTTTTAATACTTATGTGAGGCAAATAATTTAAATATTGAGTTTAAAATACATATAGTAAAGTAACATCTCATTCCAGCAGTTAATTAAGTCAATTATTAAAAATGTTGCCTAAAAGTATGCTACGAAAATATTTTTTTTTGTAATTTCTACTGAATTTATTTAAATACACTTACTACATTATAAATATAAAAAAAATATATTTGTGTACAAAATTACTTATTAAAAAAAATTCCTAAAAGTATGTAACAAAAAATATTCTTTGTACAATAATTTAATTTCAACAAATTTTATTTATTTAATTGTCGCAAAGTATTTGAATATTAAAATAATTTAGGATTTTCTACTGTACTCAACACCTGTCGCCTAAAAGAATGCTCCTATTTTATTTTTTTATTTCTTATAAAACTCAAATAACTTAAATATTCTAGTTTTTTAATTCAAAAGCAATCTTAAGTCTACATTTAAAGAATTATATAATTTTCGTCCAAAAGTATGCTTCGAAAATTTAATGTATTTTACTTTGTACTATTTACCTAAAATGGCACCTAATTTTTAATAAAAATTATTTCAGGTAAACAAAAAAATTAACTCTCTGTACTAAACTAAAAAGAAATATCCTAAAAGCATGCTTTAAAATATATTGTTTATGCTAATATATTTTTTATTCTACGTTTATTCCAATTTATTATAGACTTATATTTGTTTATTTCAAAGAAAATACGCTTTTTTACTCCTCTCAAATAGTTTCTCCTAAAAGTAGGCTAAATTTTTTTATTTTTATTTTGTTTTCTGATGAAACATTTTAAATATTTGAGCTTTAAAATGCAAAAATGTTAAATTATATCCCAATATTACTATTAAGTATGGGTATTAGTCATTTCCTATAAGTATTACATAAAAGTATGCTTTGAAAAATTAATATTCATTAATTTATATAAATTCATACATTTTATTAATTAATACATTTGTTAATTTTGTTGAATTACACCTAATTTGCTGTTAAATTATTATTTGTATTATAAAAAAAAATATATTATAAATTGTTTTATTCCTTTTCAAAAATTTCTCCCAAAAGTGTGCTATAGTGTATATTTCCAGATCCACTATTTTTTTTACTACTTTTCAACCAAATATTTCTTTTAATAGTACTAAATTATTCAAAACAAAATAAGATTTTTTACTCCAATTAAAACAATTGCCTAAAAGTATGCTACATAAAAAATTTTTTCTACTTACTTAATTTATATTAGTTTCAATCTAATTTATTATAAAATAATATTTTGTTTACAACAAAATAAAATTTTTTATACCACTTTAACACTTATGCCTAAAAGTATGCTCAAAAATATTTTTTTTTTATTTATAATAATTTTATGTATGTACTTTTATTACCAAAAAATCTTGGGTATTTAAAAAAAAACATTCTATACTCTAAATCAAATCTTCTGCCTAAAAGTGTGCTTCAAAAATATTTATTTAACAAATCCCTTGCAACTTTCTACACATTTCACGTATTTGAGCATACACACAAGCGCGACCCGTTACTTTAATTTAATTTTCCGACACCATGCTACTTTTTGTCGTTGTTGTTGCATGCGACACGTAAGCCAGTATTACTGTCACTTGTTTCCACACATACATACATATTTACATATGCACGTAAGTTATTGCGAAAAATTAATAACACCCCGAAGAGCTGCTGCACCACTGCCTGCAACCAAATGCGTCATGGCGGTGGCAGCGTAAAGCAAGCGAAACTGTAACTGCAACAGTAAATCCCCCTGTGACACGCTGTCAGCTTTTGTGGCGTCGTTGCAAAAGTCATTACTCTTTTTCTTCTTCTTGGACGCAAATACACATTTCGCTCTGCTCAACTGCAGTTTGTGGTTCTTGTAAAAATAAATTAAAAGGAAATTTAAAATTGATTTTTTTTTTTTTGGACTGTAAGTAAACAAATTTGTTTTGTCAGTAGCGGAAAGCTAAAGGGCTAATTGGGTTTTGAATGAAAAAAAATAATATATATAAAAATCTTAAATTTTTCTAATATGTGAATGAATAGAAAATTTGAAGAGAGATTATTAAAGAGTGAAACCTTAAAACTGCTTATTTTCAAAAATAATTTTTTTTTTAATATTATTACGCGTAAAAATGTTTGAAAAAAAAAATTGAAAACCGAAAATTTTTGGAAATTTAAAAAATTAATTTTTTTACTCCTAGTGAATATTTTCAGGAAGAAAAATTTAATTAAATTTAATTTTTTTACGTTACTTTTTCTAAAAAATCTAGGTTATTACCTCCACATACTGACACGCACACGTGCGGCACCTTCGTCACCTTACAAAATCGCGCGAGATCAACGCTTGACAGCAAGTTGACAGTTATACCCACATATTTTTACAGGTGCTTGTGTGTCTAAATTTCATTGTGACAGATTTTTCTTTCGGAGAAACGGTAAATAAAAGGAATTCATGAATGCGTGAACACACATGCTTTTAACAGCATTCCACACACACATACTCGCGCACACATGTGTTTGTATATATGTTTATTTAGATACTTCCATGTATTCATTACAAACCACTTTGACATCCATTACCGCATCATTACTTGCGTAATTGCATTTAGTCGCTGCAAATATAAATAAATGCGTGTTCAAGCTGTTCGAAATCTATTGTGAACCTGTACACACATACAAACACGCACAGCTATACATATATTTGTAGGGGTTTTCTAATGAAATTGTTGTTGAAAATCGTCAGATTGATTTATTGTCAGAGCTACTGCATTTTATTGATGTGTGAATTCAATTTAAAGTACATTTTTCACACAAGTTCGGGCAGTGGCGAGTGTTCGAATTTTTTTCAGGAGGGGTAAAGCGACAACTTGTGTGCAAATGGTAAAATTATTGTGTAGGAAGTTCAGAAAAATATTCGTATAATATATTTTATAAACAAAAAAAAAAAAAATTATGAAAATAGATGGCAACTCTATTTTGTGGAGTGATTTTGTCTAGAAAGTTCAAAAAAAAATTTTCATTTAATAAAAAATTGTAAGCAAACTTTTTTTCATGCATTTTCTGGTATTCATTTCAAGCGTAATTTTTTTCCCAAAAGAAATAAGGTGGCAACTCTACTAAAAAAAATTATTTCAGAGCATATCTTGTTATTTTTTTAACAGCGCAAAATTTGCATTAAAAATTTTAAATTAAAATAATGAAGTCTGGATTCTGTTTTTCAGTATACAAAAGATTAGTGGCAACCTTGTTTACGAAAATGTTCTAAAAATAAATTTTTTGCATATTCATTTCTTAAATTAATTATTTATTATTATTACATGTAAAAATTTATTACATTTAAATTAAAAAATGGGAATTAAATTTTAGTAATTGGCAACCCTACTACTAAACATTTTTATAATTATTTTTAATTTAAAATTTTTGTTGTTAAATTTTTGTACATCAAAATATATCTAATATATAATAGATGTATATTTAATTTAATTTTTGCCATTTTAATTTTAATAAATGGCAACCCTGCTACGATTTTTTTAATAATTACCTTAAATTTAGTTTCTTTGTTGTTTAGGATTTTTGTATATTGAAATTATTATTATTTAATTTAAAAATTGACAATTTAACTGTAATAATTGGCAACCCTACTGCCCTTCTTTGGTATAATTCTTTTCATTTCAATTTATTGATTTGCTGCAAAAAAGTTTAAATCTTATATATGTACATTTAACAGATATAGTATATTTAACTTTTCAAAAACTTAGAAAATTAAATACTACTTGGCAACCCTATTTAATTTCTATGGTATTCGAAAGTATTAATTCCGTTATTTGGCAAATGCTTTTAATATATACATAAATAGCTTCCAAATTTAGTGCAATTTTTATAACAGCTTATTTTTTTATTTAACAAGATGGCAACCCTACTGAAAAAATTTTTTGAGGAATGCTAATAAAATTCTGTTTATATTTTATTATATTCTACATATCTGTATTATTAAATTTCATTATATTGTATTTACATATGTACGTACATATGTATCTGATTTTTTTAGATTTGAGTTTGTAAAAAAAAATTAGTGGCATCTCCAACAAATTTCTTTTTATATTTGAGAACTTTTCAGAATTCTCAATTCACTTTAATTAACTTAGAAACTGTTATATAGAAGCATATTTTTTTGCATAAAAATATGGCAACCCTACTGAAAAAAAAATTTTCATGCAAGCAAATAAAATTGAATTTTCTAAATTTTGAATTAATTTAAAAACTTTTTTCTAAAATCATATTGTGTTTGTATAACAATATGGCAACCCAATTAAAAAAAATTTTTTTGATGAAAGCAAATAAAATGGCGTTTAATTTGAATATATTTGCCTCTAATTTTATAGTTATTTCGGTAATTTTTTAAATAGGTGGCAAATATATTTTTTCTAAGTTTTTTTAAATTTTAATTTAATAAATAAAGCATCTGACAGAGGTTCATGTACCCCTCACGTTCCCACTAGCTACAGACTTGCTTCAATGAGCCTGAGTTGAGCACTATTTTATCTTCACAGCATTCTGAACAGCATTTGTCACAACAACTAACAACAATTGCTGCTACCATACTACAAAAAATTGAGACCACTGTTGGCAACAACAATAATAACAACGCCAGCAACATTGTCATCAACAGAGCAATTGTCACTTTAATGCCACGACCTTCACATATGTTCACATGCACATACAGACATATACACATATAGTTGTATTAGTACATGTGTTGCAGCTACTCGGCCGTATATGTGGGTGTATGCATGTGGCAAGTTGTAATGTAATTGTGTTTGCTGTCGTCAGGCGTTGCCACCCGCTCAGCATTTTATGGCCAAACTACTTTTTACTCCCGTGGCAAGCTGTCTTGTGTATGGGTGTGTTAAATTCACTTAACTTGATCGAATTTTTATTTGACACTGTTGGTTAGGTTTCTTCTTTCTTTCTTTATACCCTATACAGGGTATATGTTAACTGGTCACTCATTTTTCGAGATATTAGTCTTAAAATTTGCACTCGTGCTTTCCCCCCTAAGAAGCTGTTCATTTGTTGGAGCAGCTGATATCGGACCACTATAGCATATAGCCATCATACAAACTGATACTTATTTGCGTAGGGTATTATAGAAACGAAGTTCTTCATGTTTTTTATGCATTGCTTCATACTTTTACTTGGCTTTCCTACTCCACCCTCCTTCCCTTGGCTACTGTTGCCACATGTGGCCGAGTCTGTCAGCCGTGTATTCAAATATCTGCAAGCAGCTGCGCCCAGACTCCACTTTATACTTGGTTGTCATGTATGGTTGGCAGTTTTTTGCTGCTGTTTTTGTGTTGACAACTTACTAGTTTGTTGTTGTTTAGCGCTTTATTGTTCATGTTAATGTATTTATTTTTGCATTTCACTAAATTAAACACAATTTACACCTAACAAACGGGAATCGGCCAGCAGACACAATGGGCTACTGAATGCCTTGTGCGGTTTCGAATAGAAAACACAGTTATAGTTGTTGTTGTGGGTGAGTAAATGTATATGAGAGAGTATAATGGATGATATGTATAGTAGAAAATCATGCAACATTAAATTTAATTTCAAAGAGACTAGTTATTTAACTAGTCCTAAAGTAACGAAAATCGTAACTAGCATAAACTGGACTAGTACACCAAGAATTGGTTCTCATTAAGGCAAGTTGGATAGGAAGTGAAGTTATTTTAGCAAGCGCTAATCTAATTTTTATGCAACTAGACTGCAACTAGTTCTAAAAGCAACCATTATGTATGAGAGTAGTATAAAAATGCGTATAATCTTCCTCTGTAGTCGCATTCTACAATCAGGAAAGCCTGAACACTAAGTATTATCTTTGAAGTAGTCAAATTGGCAATTGAAGGCAATTTTTCTTTAAAGGTTTTAAAGCCACAACTAGTTTTTAAAACAACTAGTTTGTAACTAGTAAAAATAAAGTATACAATTTGGTATTAAAGAAAGTATATTTAGACACTTTTTGTATTTAAAACATTTTATCTACCAAATTTTCCCCCGAAAAAACCTTCTCAAACCAGAAAGCTTTAATGCATTGATGCGAAGAATGGGTTTAGCGGTCAAGATGTTACCAGCATTGCTTCGGTGATCTATTGAACATCTTTTATGTATAAAAAATAAACTACAACTGTTACTGAGGACTTTGCGGACCCTGATTATTCGAATAAAACAGCTGACATCAGCGAAAAGTTCCAGATTTGAGAACCGTGTACTGAAAAATTATATTCTTCTGTTAAAAAGAAAGCACTCAACTTACGAAAGAAGGATTTCTGCTTAAAGGAGCATATGCTTACATTATTCGTTCAGAAAAGAACATCTTTCGAAAAGCTTAAGAGTAGATCTTCAGTGCCCTAACAGTAAAGACAAAACAAAGGCCGAATTCGACAAGATTTGACAAACTTTATGCCAAAAGTTAGCTTCTCAACCAATCAGCTCAATCTCTCACGCTCAGGCTATCGTATTTTAACTACCGAATCACTTCGATGTGAAAGTGAACTAGACTTGTTTCGAGCTTCCTAAAAGCTATATAGATATTCTGAAACCGAGAAATCCTTCTACGTACCCTCAATAACCTTCTCTTCACTCTCCCTACACTTATGCGGTTTTATGAAATGTCAAATCTCTTATCCGAACATTTCTAATTAAACACAACAATGCCATTGTGAATAGTCATGGTAGGTAGTAGGTGAATGCTTTCAAATTCTGCCTTGCCATTTATTGGGGAGCCAATGTGTCACATTGTGATTTTCAATTTATGTTTACATTGTTTTGTAAATTGAAATGTCCATTGGTTTAAAGCGTCTGCCATGATTGTGTTTAGATTTAGGTAAAAGATGTATGGTTTTTAATAAAAAAAAATCAATAACAGGTAAACTGAAGAGAGTGAACTGGTCGACCGAACATGGCTCTAACTATTTAGAGAGTAGGTGCCGTTTCAATTTATTTTCATAATTAGTAAGCGCTTCTAGCTTTGCGGAATTGTTGAAAGTGAAAATTATATTAAAAGGTTCAATAAATCATCATCTCTTTTGAGATCTCATACAATATACCATATATAGTTTTCTATAGATCAAACTCTATCTTTAGACGAGCTCTTCTGAGTATTATTTTTCACTGACTTTCATACACAGTCGGCTCAAAAACCTCATATTGCATATTTTAGGCATATTCAAGCAGAACTTTAAATTTTTGTGCATATTTAAATCATTTGTAGATAAGTAAGATAAAAACAAGCCTAAAAACCGGAATGAGCCCAAAAGTAGGCAAATATTTATAGAAAAACGTTAAGTGCACCACCACTATCATACAAAGATACGCTTCTAAGCTATATTTAATTCAAATTTGATATAAGTACTGCACAAATAAGCCCAAAACACAACCAAAAGCTTATGCGCCTAAAAGCAGGCAAATTTTCTTTGAGCAAACCGATAAGTGCACTATAATTACCACACAAATCTACAATCAAATATGCCACATTAGCTTACAAAGCACATAAATGTGTTATAACTGCATATGAAAATGGTGAGAGCCTCATTTTTTCAGCGAACAAAATGCGAAAGCATTTTTGCGCATATTTTGACAATGAAACTAACGAAAATACTCAGCAGTCAGCCAGCGAAGACAAATGCACTATCGTTTGTAAAAATTTCATGGTCGCGAATTTTCGATAACCATTTTTTGTCAACAAAGAAAAGAAAAAAAGGTAATAAAATGCATTAATGCGAGATTTTTGAGTGTATTTACCGTTGCATTATCACAATTTAGTATACGTGTAAGTGGAAAGAAAAGTGCTTTCGTACTTGAAAACATATTTAAATATTTTAGAATTTCGAGTTTACAAATTTTCCTGAATTTAAATTATTAATTTTATAAATTTTTACGATTTGAAAGTATTCTAATTTTTAAAAAATTAATTTTTTTTTTGATATTTTAATTTTAATTAATACATACATTAAAAAATTCTAATTTAATTTTTTTTTTTGTATATTTTTAATTATTTAAAATTTTGTTTTAAATTTTTGTTTAATTATTTTTCAAATACAAAAATTAAGTCTCATACATTTTTTGATAATTAATTTTTAATTTGATAAATTTTAATTTTTTCTTAAGTAATTTAATATTTTTTATTTTTCAGGTCTTTTTAATTAATTTTTGCCCCACTTATGAATTTTGAAAACATTAACAAATAAAATTTATGGTAAAGTAGCGTGTTTAAAGGTAAAAGTGAAAACACTTTCAGCCCATTAACTTGGCGCACAATATGTTTAGCATTCCTTGGAAAAATCATTTTCCGCAAATGCATGGGGAAACTATACATATATATGTATGTGTGTAGGTAAGCAACTGAATTAAGCTGCTTAAGAATTTGTTTACATTTTGATGCAGTCAAAGTAAGAGATTTCAAATTTTCGTATTGCATTTTGTGCTGACAGCACTTAGAATCTGTCGAATGTACGTAAATAATTTGAAAAATAAACAAAGCGAAAATATGCGAGGCTAAAATTTGTAAAATATGCACAAACAAAAGTAAATACATACAAATCTATATACATACATTTCAAGTATGTACCTTAAGAAGAAAAAATAAATTTAAATGTATGGAAAGTGATTTTTTTTCATTTCAAAGTACTTTAATGAAATCTTTTGATAATTATAAAATTTTAAATTTTTGTTTTAGAATCTAATTTTTTTTTTAAATAAACTATAAATTCAAAATACACATATACAAAATTTTTGAAACACCAAAAGCCAAAATAAAATTGATAAGTTAAAAAATTTTTATTTCATAAATCTGTTGAAGAAATTTTTTTCTTAATTTTTTATTTTACAACTAAATATATTTGAAAACGGCTTACTTTACACTATAAACATATGAGTCAAATTACAATAGAAATAATGAAAAATTATTAAAAATCTACAACAAAAATTTAAACTAAAATAAAAATGTTTAGGATTCTTCAATATTTTTTCAAAGAAAATTTTAATAAATATATATTTTTTACGAACAAAAATTAAAATTAAAATAATTTTTTTCAAAAACTTTTGTTATTATAGAAATTTTAAAATTTTCAGTATTTTTTAATGAAATTAAAAAAAAATATTTTTTAAATTAAAAATAAAAAATTAATTAAATATTAAAATATTTTTTTTTTGATTTTAATTAATTTTAAATTAATAATAAAAGTAAATACTACTAATAATAATTATTATTATTCCAAAGCCTTCGAATTAAAAATCAGTGAGGTTGCGTATACGCACCGTACACCAACAGTGCACTCAATAAGGCAACTAAGAGTACAACATTTTGAAATCTGCGCTCCTGCAATCGGTCAAAGAGAAACAAACACAGAGAGTGGACCACTACAGTTGACTGGAAAACTGAAGCAAGTGCCAAAGCTATAAAAACCAAAACACCGGCGCGGCGCTCTAGCAGTAGAACGGCGGCAGCAGCGGTGGCAGCACCTTCGAGACTCGGAAAAAGTCGTGGTAAAAGTGCGTCAAGTTCATACTTAACGGTCTAAATTAATACAAAATTGTGCGTGTGTGTGTGAGCATATGCGTGCGTTTCACAATACCATTTTGTTGTTGTTGCTCACATTACGCGCGAATTTTGTTTTGTGTTTTTTTGGAGCACAATTTCAAAGTGCTTAGGAATTTTGCTTGAACGATTTGCCGTGCTCCAAGTAGCCACTTTTGTGTGTGTGTGTGTGGGTGCATGTGGGAAACTATAAAATATATTTTTATGAGTTAATAAAAATTTAAAATCGCTATTAGTAAATATTGGGAGTAAAAATACGAAACAAAAAATTATAGCGATTGAGAATATCAAACTAAAAGAAAGTAAAACAAAAATAAAAAATAAAAAAAAAATATATATATAAAAATTTGAAAAAGGAATACTGAAAAGAAAATGCTAAGTGTCAGCCGATGGCTTGCATATCGGCAAAAGCGCAACAACAATAAACACCAGACAGCAAGTATAGCAAATAATGAAAATAATAAAAATAAAAATTTATATGTGTGATATTGGCGAGTTTATCGTAAAAATAAATTGCGGTTTGGCGCTTGAATGAATTTGCTTTGGATTTTCCTCCAACTGACCACGCCAGTCAGCAAGTGTTCAACAATAGCTGGTCGGCGGCGATGCGATGCGACGAACGCTCATAGCGGGGTGCAAATCATTCACAACTATCAGCAACAAAACTAACACATAACAACAACAACAACAAAGATAACAAAACAAAAAAGAAATAAATATAAAATATTTCGCTAACACTAAGCGCTAGCTGGTGAGAACTCGTGTGTGTGCCTGTATATGTTTGTGGGTGTTAAAGTGGCGAAAATAAAGGAAAATATGCACATACATATATATGTATTTAACTCATATATACTGTATACATACATATATACATGTATAATGTGTGCTTTATGCTTAATGAATTGATTGAAAATTATTAATTTGCGCAGCACAGTGGAAAACTGGCTCGCCATTAAAAAAATTTCAGCATAAAAGCATAAAAAATAATAAAAAATATAGAAGTATTCGCCAAAACACGGTTTAAAGTGTGCAAAGTGAAGCACCGAAATTGTACAATAACAATAAAACTAAATTTATATGACCAAAAAAATTATGTATTATGTAAAAAAAACTCCAAAAGTTTTTTAGGTGTCAACGAAAATATGGAACAGAAAAATATTTTTGAAGATTGAAAAAAAAAATTTCAAAAAAGTATTTCACAAAATTTTTTTTAAGCAAAAAAAATAAATTGACAAAGAAGAATTTAAAACAAAAAATTCCAGTTTTTCTGTTATAAATTTTGCCGGAAAATAATTTTAAATTTTTAAAATTTCGTAGTGTGCCGCAAAAACACGGTCTCGCTTCGTGTGACAGTGTGTTTAAAAAAAGAACGATAAAACTCATTCCCCAAGCAAAGAAAAGAAAAATTTTTCTTTTAATTCAAAAATTTGACACTTCTTAAATAAAAATGTTATTCTATTACATTCAGCATTCTCTTACATTTATTACATTACTAAAAATTGCACTCTTAAAAAGTTCGAACTGTTACCTGGACAATTTAAAGGGAAAACTCGGTTTACTAAATAATATATAAAAATTTACTTAATTAAAAATTTGGGTTATTACTTGTTTTTTGTTTTTTTTTTTTATATATATAAATATCTTAACTAATATTAAAAATCTGAAAATGTTGTCTTTTCTACCTTACACATTTAAAAAGTCTGGATTAATATAATTTCAATTTACTTTGCTTCTAACAACCAATCGTACGGCAGTTGATAATTTGAACCCTCTATATTATCACATTCGATCATTCAGGAAGTTTTTTATATATTACGTTTAAGGAAACCGCGAAATCGTGAAAATCAGTTTTTTGTTATTACGATGTTTGTGGTATTCCACATTTTTAATAATCCACAAAATTCCCACTGAAAATTAGGGTGACCGCCCTTGTGTTTACCGAAGTTACTTAATGTTTATACTCTTAGATTTTTTATGTTATTAGCGCTTTTTTCTAATATCGTATAAAAAATCTTTTTAATGTTCATTGACTTTCTTCCAAATATTCCGTACAATTCGTCTATATTTTACCTCGTTTCCTATCCCAAACAGAAGTGCTAAAAAAATGTGTATATTTTGTGGTGAATGATGAATTGTTAAAGGATATTCTATCTCAATTAATTTTTTTGAACAATTTGCATGTTTAAGAGGTTCTGATAATATTAGCTAACATCGGTGTCATATATTCACTCTCTAACACTTGCAATTGCTTCGGGGATGCGGTTGCAAATTGCACTAGAACTATGTTGAGCTTTTGCAAAAACTCTCAAATTCGCGAAGTGAAGCACTTCCTCTATCAAACTATTAATCACGTGGCCTACTGTAATTCATAAAATAACTTTCTAAAGCAAACCCCCAAGACTTCTCTTAATATCGTTGCTTTGCCAGAACAAATTTCCCCAAAATTTGGTAAACATCGGATGACCCAAAAAAAACGCAACTTTTCTTTTTTAAAAATATTAAAAAACACCCCTAAGGGGGCTTTAAGTGATTCCCCCACCAATCGTTTTCAATGGTATCGGTATTTCAGGGAATAGTTGGGGGTAGAGTTGGCCTGGGGAAGTAATTGCTTTGAACCTTGCCTGTAGTAAAAGCCATGGAGGCAATTTCCAGTAAAATTAGTCGCCAATTTTTATCGGCGGGAACCAATAATATTTTTTAATTGCTGTACAGCACTTTTCTGTAGCTAAGTGGCCCATTTTCTCATGCGTCGTTCTAATTATATTATTTATCATTTCATCAGGGACATATAGCTGTGAGTGACCTGCAGGTGATTTATGGTACACCAACCCATCTTTCAACTCAAAATTTTTCACTTCAGATTGTTCTAAGTTTTGTCGCAGTTCTACAATGCGGGGGTCTCTATTTTGCGTAACTTGCAAGTGAAAATCTAATTCCGCAGTGTCAATGTATGCAATTGTTTGATTAGTTCTACTTAAGGCATCCACGTGAGCCATGGATGTACCAGGTCTATGCTGGATTGAATAATTATAATTTTCTAAGAACAATGCCCATCTAGCAATTTTTGCTGAACTGCTTCTATTATTTAACGTCATAGCCAACGAATCACAGTCAGTAACAATTTTGAACGGAATGCCCATTAAGTAAGTATGGAAGCGCTTAAGTGCATGAATAATTGCTAAAGTTTCTAATTCGTAACTGTGTAATCTAGATTCAGGGGCGGAAGTAGTTTTTGAAAAGTAAGAAATCGGATGAAATTTTTTGTCATCTTGTTTCTGAAGTAACATTGCCCCAAAACCCGAGGCACTGGCATCGCAATGTAATTCTGTTTCAGCTTCAGGGTTGTAAATCGATAAAATAGGGGCCTCTAACAATTTTGTACGCAAGGTAGTGAAGGCTTGTTTGCACTCTTCAGTGAACTGAAATTGTTCATTTTTCTTCAATAATTTAGTCATTGGACGGGCAATCTTGGAGAACGAGGGTACAAAGCGGCGGAAGTATGAAAAAAGACCATGGCAACGTTCCATTTCCTTTCTATTCTTAGGTTCTGGATATTCCTGAATTGCTTGCAAGTGTGACCGTTTGGGTGAAATGCCAGCAGAGTTGGCTAAGTATCCTAAGTATTCTAATTCGTCGTAAGCAAATCGGCATTTTTTGGGCTGAATTCGAAGACCGTTTCGAGCCAAAATTTCAAAAAGTCTCTTAAGGGTTTCCAAATGAGATTTAAAATCTTTCGAAGCTATTAAAATGTCATCCATAAATACTACCACTAACCCCTCTTTGATGAGGTCACCTAAAATCAATTTTACGAAGCGCATAAATTCAGCAGGAGCGTTGCATAAACCGAAGGGCATATATAAATATTCGTATTGACCATCAGGAGTCACGAAGGAAGTGTATTTTATTGAATCAGGATGCATCTTCACGTGATGATATCCACTTTTTAAATCAATAACCGAAAAATAACTTTTCCCCCCCAAGTGTTCAATGCAATCGTCGACTAATGGCATAGGAAAATTATCGCGTATAGTTATTTTGTTCAGTGGTTTATAATCTACACATTTCCGGAGGGAGCCATCTTTTTTCGGTACAGGTACTATTGCAAAGGCATAAGGTGATCGACTTGGTCTAATTATTCCTTCTTTTAACAAATCATCTACTATTGCTTTTATTTCATTTCTCTCTTTATGGCATAATCGTCTTGGTCTACAGTATATAGGAGTTTCATGCGTAAGGTTAATTTTCATAAGATATTCTAAAGGCTTAACTTTTTCTGAAGGAAATTCGAAATAAACTTCTGTTATTGTTTGTCGCAACTCTGATGACAACCTTGACGGAAGATGTGGATTAATGTCTAAGGAATTCAAATCGGAAGGCACAATAGCACATAAATTTGCAAATTCTAACTCCATCGGGCTGATATTTGACTTTTCTTCAGTGTGTTTCACTATTATTTTCTCTTTCTCCCTTGTAACACCCCCTTGATTAAGCGATTCAATTGTACTCCTTGTGTGACAGAAGTGAGTGGCCAATAAATCAAATGAACACAGAACATCAGTAAGTTTTGACTCTAACTTCGTACAAATGGCAGCTTTATTTAATTCTTTCAATCTTTTCGTATCATAAATGTATTTTATTTGACACATTGTAATATTTGCTTTTTTCATAAAATCACGGCCTACAAGCATCGGTATTGACATAAGATTATTCGGCAAGGTTAATAATTTCTGATTGATTGATTGATTTCGGAAGTTTATTTTGCAATTGATATTCCCATACGTCTTGAGTCTATCATTTCCTAGGCCATTGTACTGAGTCTCTTTCAATTGATTTGGTAATTCGAATGGAACTTCACTCCGTTTGATTAAACTGCGGGGGCTGCCCGAATCAAATAAACAAAAAATATTTTTATTTAATTTAAAGTTTTTACTGTGTTCACTGTGTTCACGGTTAGGCTTATCAAAGACAACACTTACCATTTGCATTTCACTAATTGGTTCCACTCTAGCATCATTCATTCCGTTGGCATTAAGGACGGCAGCAACAGTGGTACGGTGTGGGCATTCACGATACACATGTTCGGTGGATGAGCACTTAAAACAGGAGTTCGCTGGTCGTTTCGGCAGTGGACATTGGCTTTGATAATGCCCGAATTTGGAGCAATTGTAGCATCGGATTGTTTCCATGGTTGGAGCTGCGGTAGGGCGAACTGACGTGGCGTTGGCCGCATTTGATCGATGAGTTGTTGGCTGAAGTGCACTGGCCGCATTACGATTAATTATTGCTATTTGTTTTGATCCTAATGGTGGTTGGAAGCGTAGACGTTCATATCGTTCCGCAAATTCCTTCAGTTCATTAATAGAGCGTGCTGGAAACAAATGACCGATTCTTGATGAAGTGTCACCTGTTCCACTAATAATCATTTCGATCAATTCGTCTTCCGTAATTTTTGAATACATCGCTATCTCTTGCATATCCAAAATGTAACGATGGGTGGTTTCATCAGGGCGTAAGCGTCGATTTTTCAGCAGTTGATACACTTCATTCATTGTGCGCATGCGGCCAAATTCACTAATAAGTTTAGCTTTGAGCTCTTCATAATCGGATACCGTAATCGTGCGTGCAAAAACCTGGGCTGTTCCACTCAACATACGACGACATGCAATGAATTTCATACGCTCATCGAATTGCAGCATTGCAAAAGCATCATCCAAGTCACTAATCCACTTATTCACATCGTAATGGTCATCGGCTGTAAATTTAGACATCATTGATTCAATGACACTTACGTCAGTCCAACGGGTTTTTGCAGCAGGTGCTTGCTGTTGTAGCGTAAGTTGATTAATCTCTGCTTGAAGCATCAACAGTTCGCGTTTTTTACGCAATTGGATCAGCAATCGTTCGGTCTCATCTTCGTCCAAATTGTTTGAAATTGTAGCACTTGGAACAACGGTATTCATTTGCACGGTTGTTACAGCAGTGGACAATTGGGCACTTGTTGTAGCAGTAGCCGATGGACCACTTGAAACAACAACACTCATAGCGGGGGTAGTTACCAATGCACGTGTATCAGCAGTTGACAATTTAGCACTGACATAAGCGGCAGTTGTTGTTACATCTGTAAGCACATTTGAATTTTGAACACTCGTAGTGGCGATGAACGTAGGTACACTCGTAACAACAGGTTGAATTGATTGCACAATCGTAGCGGGAATTGAAGTTTGAGTATTTT
>CM050322.1:1516210-1541210 GCA_027475135.1 Bactrocera correcta
AAGCATATTTTTCCCTATTTTATTATAGTAACTTCGCGGCTGCCACACTTTAAGACAAACTGCAGCGATTTTCTCGCATTTTGCGCTCACAAATTAGAACTTAATAATAATATTAACTTGCCACTTAAGAAAAACACTTCCCTGATTGATAAAGACCAGGCATGTACACATGTAAATATATATGTGTTAGTGTGTGTATGTGCGAGCGCGTTTGAGAAAATCACTTGGTTAGAAAAAATAATTGAATGTTGGAAAAAATTGAAAATGAAAATGATTTCGTGATTACAAACAATGGCAATTATGTGCTGTTGGAAAAAAAAATCACGCACACATACACACCAGCGTGTAAAATAGCGATAAGTGAAGAATGTGCGACGCAAATGTGTGTGTGTGAGTGCTTAATAATTGTAATTTAAAGCTGTTGTTGGCGCGATAAATGAAGACGCTGAAGACTCTCTATTTGCTTGAGACAAACATACACACGCTGAGAGCAGCATAAATGCTATACATGCATATATATAAATATTTCAGTTCACCACGCATGCGGCTGCATGCTACAGCAGTAATCATCTAAGCAATGTGCAACTTCCGCCTTTAGTTGCAACCAGCAAATGTCTGAAACAACAGCCACCTGCCGAGATCAGAGGCAAAGTGACCGCATAAAATGCCTGAATAGTTGGCTGGCGTGCGCATGGAGTGGGCAGCAGAGCAGCGTTTGTGGCAAGCACAGCTGGCAGCTGGTATGAGCTTTGATGCGCCAATATATTAAGCGCTTTGTGTAAAAGCAAAAAAAAAAAAAGGCGTAGATGAGTTGCTGGCCAGCTGCAATGCGTTCACATGTATTACCGCAAGCGCCAACATACACACATACTCTTATATTTGCTTTATTTTGTGTGAAAAAGAATGAAAATAAATAATTAGATTTCTATCAATCGAACGTGTGAGGCATCAACACCTGCTGCGCGCCACACTGAAGGTTGCAACAATCTTTTTAAGTTTTGTTTTCGATATTTTCCAGCCAACGTGTGTTGCACCAGCCGCCCAGATGGGTTGCAGGTAGTGCGCATGCGCATAATTACATATACACATGCATGTGCGTGTGTGTGTTAATTATTTGTAATTTTTCTTTAGACTCTGTATGTACTTTTTCTACTCACTTTTTGCGGCCAATGAGCTTTGTTTGATGCTGCAACAATAATAATTGATTGCTTGGGCAGCGTGTAGCAGCGCTGAAAGTAAAGAAAAAGAGAAAAAAATGATTAAACTGAAATGTTATGGGAAAATCAAATAAAATTACAGTGCGTGTGGGTAATTCGAAAAAAAGAATTGAGGGAAAGGTAGAAAAAAATTCACAAAAGTAAAAAAAATGTATCATGTTGTTAAATCAGGCAAAATAAATTAGAAAAACAAATTAAAATTATAAAAAAAATTAAAAAGAAAAATAAAAATAAAATATAGTTGAATAAGTCATTCCTAATGAAATTTATACAAAAAAAAGTTTTTAAAGGGTAAAACAGCTTTCAAAAAAAAAAATTCCAAAAATAACTTCGAAAAGTAATTTTCAAAAATTTCCAAAGTAAAGGGTAAAAAATGTTTCCAAAAAGTAATATTACACTAAAAACGATTATTCCAAACCCAGTGTTTTTGAAAGTTACCAAAATAAGGGGTAAAAAAGATTTCCAAAAAGAAGTTTCCAAAATAAGGGGTAAAAAAAATTTCCAAAAAAAGAAATGTTATAAAAAACAACTTTTCGCTAAAAAGTTTCCAAAATAAAAATTTTTTGGGAAAATTTCCACAATACATTTATTCAAACAAATTTTTTTCAAAATTTTCCAAAATTTATTCGTTCAAATTTTTTTTTTTAATTCCAACAAAATTTTCCCAAGCAAAAATCCAAGCAAATTTTTCAAAATTTATTTTAAAATTTTTCAAAAAAAAAACTTTAAAGCGCAAAAAATACGTATGTTTATAAATTCAAATGCGTCAATATTAAAATTTGTTTTTATAAATACAATTTTTTAAAAAATTTTTTTTGTAAATTTTCCAACATAGTTTTCAAAATTCTCCCAAAAAAATTCCAAGACAAATTTTTTCAAAAGTTTCCAAAACAAAATTTTTAAAAATTTCCCAAAATTTATTTTTCTAACTTTTTTTTTTCAAAATTTTTCCAAAAAATGTTTTTGAAGCGAAAAAAAAATTTTTTTCCAGGAGTAAAAATATGATAAATAATTAAAAAAGTTATTAGAAAAATTATAACTTTTTTATTTTGCTGCTATTGACAAGTTTTATAAAAAATATATTTTATTTTGTACGAAAACATATATTATTATCAATCGCAGAAAGCATCACAGGATTTCTAAAACATTTAAAGAAGCATACATAAAAACTGCAGTGGCATGACACAAGCAACACTCAATGTCTTTAAAAAATCCCAACACAATAACAATAATACAGCAACAACTCCATGCAAGTACAACAACTAAAAATAGAAAATTATGTATTTGTGCAGCTTGTGGCGCCACAGGCGGCACTTGTATACAATATAATAAGCGCCTGTCATGCGACAAAGCGACGTTTTAATTTGTTTGCATGTTTCCACACGTTTTTTCTCCAACAAATTTTTATTGCTATTTTCCTTTACATTATTATTATTACATGCGTATGCACATGCATCTGTATGTGTGTGTGCGCGATGTAATTTTTCATGTTAAACAATTTTCTTCTATGTACACTTAAATGCACGATGTCGTCTGCGGCAAGCACTTCGGTTGCTCATTTCAATGCATTTAAGTGGTCATTAAAGACATAAAAAGCAAAAATGCGCTTTGCATTTGGTGAAAAATTCACATAAAAAACTAAAAAAAAGTGAGCTTAGTAATAATAAAATTACTTTTACAACATGTTTGCTGCCAACAATCAAATCAGTTGGCAATGAGTGTGCGTGTTGCACAAATACACCGTGTGGCAAGCGATTATGATTGCTGCCAGTACGTGCGGCATTTGAAAAGCCAAGTGCATGTGCATATTTGTCCATCATTGTTTGCGCATAAATGTGGGCGTGTGCGGAAGCAGCCAAGTGCTTCTAGCGGATTTGGCTTTGACGGCGTAATTAAATGTTTTTATAGCATATGAATATGAATATTTATATGGCAACATAACTGTGTTTTTTATGACAATCAATTAGCGGGACAAATTGAAAATTAATTAAAATGCAATTATATAATTTTCACAAAAAAATTAATTTTTAAATTTAATTAAACAAATTTCATTTAAAAATTTAATTTTAAAACTAAACAGCTAAAAAAATAATTTTTAAATTTAAGTTTTAAACGAAATTAAATTAAAATAAATTTAATATTTAAATTATTAAAATCAAATTTAAAAATTTTATTAATTGTTTAATTACATTCAATTAATTTTAAAAATTTTAATTTAAAAAAATTAATTTAATTTAAAAAATTTAATCAAAATTAATTAATTAAAAAAATTTTAATAAATTTTTTTCTTAAAAAATGTTTTTTTAAATTAAATTAATTTTAATTTTTAATTAATTAATTAATAAAATTAAAAAAAAAATAAAACTAAATGAAATTAATAGAAATATTTTTTTTTAGAAAAAAATTTAATATTTCCGAATAATATGTTTTTGTAGGAATTTTAAAAATGTAAATTAAATATTACTTAATTTTTACCACGGATTTTGTTTTTTAAAATTTTGTTTGAAACTTTCATTAATATATTAATATTTTAAAATATTTAATTTGAATGTTTTGCTATTTAATTTTTGGAACTGTAAGCTGTTTTCAAATTCTATAAAAATATCGATTTTTTCCTAAATTTTTAATATTAAAAATCATATACAATATACAATACTAATATATTATTGCATAGTTTTGAAATTTTTTACAAAAATTTTCGAATTACTTGGACGATTTATGTTATTTTTTTTTTTTTAATATTATGTAATATTCCCAAAAAGGAAATTTGATCATACAAGCCAACCCCAAAATAAAAATTTTAACTTTTCTCAACTTATTTGCTAATAATTTCTCTGAATTCGAAAAACTTAATCAACAAACTTGACCATTTACATACATTTTTCGCCATCCCTTGTCTTAATTATAAAGACTTAAGCAGCAAACTCGAGCCCTTTTAACATATTCCAGTTTCTTGCCAGAAATCTAAAGAGTGAAGCAACAAACGTTTGTACTGTTTTTTCACTTTTCTACCAAAAATCAAAAGACTTTAGCAACGAACTCGACGATTACCGCCACATAACACAATACCTACCAAAATCTAAAGACTTAAGCAACAAACTTGTCCTTTATCAACATGTTTCGCTTGAAATCAAAAGACTTATGCAACGAACTCGATCCTTTCCACTTCTCAAATTCTCACAGTTTCTTTATAAATGCAAAAATTCAAAAGACTCAAGCTACAAACTTGCCACCTCGCGTCCATCACTGTCCATCATATTCAAATTAAGGCATATAAAACTATTTTTACCCGATTCTATAAACCTTTCTTTTTATTTTTATGGGTTCACACACACTCAGAGCAGCACATTAGCACAGTACTGGTTGGCTGTCAGCCATAAAAATAGGTTCATTCGCCAACTCCATTAGGCTGCAATACCTAAATTGCTCAGCAATTTCGTGCTATTAACTCTACACGCGTGGAAACTGTTAAGTAAATGTTTATTGCACGCGATGCTATGGCAGTGCATAGAGGCTGCGATATGTTGTGGCAACAATTGCACTCGTATTGCAATTTCAAATAATTTCAAATAATCTAAAAAAAATTTAGAATTTTTTAGGATTTTTAAAATTTTCTTTACAGGAAATTTTTTAATAATGTAACTTAGGAAAAGCAATTTAAAAAGTTTAATTTTTAATTTATATTATTTATACAATTGTGTGATATTTTTAGCAATAGTGATATTTTTTACAACAACATTTTTATTAATTTTTTTTTAATTACTATTATCCAGATTCTTTCTATTAATAATGCTTTTTCGAATTAAATTTTATAATTTTTTTAATTTTTTAAAAATTAAAAAAAAAAAATCCAAAAAAATAATAAATATTTTTTTTTTTCTATTTATAACTTCTTATATTTTCATGTTTTTCGAGTTTTTAAATTTTATAAAATATTAATTTTAATTTTTTTTTAATTTTATGAAACAAAAATTAAATTATAAAAAATTAAGGGAATATATATTTCTTTTCCACCACTGTTTTTTATTTTCATTGAGACAAAGTGCTATTTTATTTTTTTTTAGTTTTTATGCAACATTTTCTTCGCGGTTCATCAAATATGTGGTCTATCTTTGAAGCTTTTCCATCAGCTACTTTAACCCAGATGAGCAGGTTCATTGCTGAAGTCTTTCGTTCCTTCAGTGGTTTACAAAGCGAACTAACTGGCTTACTTAGAGCCGAAAATGGACAGGCAGCAACAGAAAGAGTCATTCAATCAATGTCAGCGTATCATAAAGGCAATAGAAAATTGCTGAGGTGAGCAAAGAATGGCAGCGAAGGAAGCTTGTGAGGCAGCAAACCAGCTGCAGCGACCGCAGCGACAGCAGAAGCGCAACCATTCACTTCATTGTCGATGCGTTGGTGATGCTGCATCTTAATTTGGCGTTGAAGCAGCGAGCACCTGACACATGTTGCCACTTTAATGAAAATGCAACAACAACAAACACGCAGAAGACACTCCGGGCGGCCACAAAAGCGCATAGCAATCAATGACTACTTTTTTCCACGTTTTCCAGGTTTTGTTATTTCTGTTGTTGGCCACAAACCTGCTGCGTAATGATAGCCTCGCTGGCGAGATGGCGTTGGCAGCAGCTACTGTGACTTGCCACAGGCAGGCAGCAAACGGGCGACCCGTTCTGCCAACCTGTTGGTGTCAAGAAAGTTGCAAGCCTTGATCGAGAATCGAAATCAGAACATAACGGCACAACTTTCTTGACAACACACATACAAACACATGCTCAGAGGCGCCTATAAAGGCGGCATGCGGCAACGTTGACCGTAATGAGCTGTTGATGCCACGAATTGCTCGCAGCTGCCGACAGCGTGCAACCTGTTTGTCCGGCAGCTATTTTATTACACGCACACACACAGCGCAGAAGCATCACAAACACACACAGACGCACGTATGCGCTTAATTAAAAAGCATTAGAAATGCCGCTCGGCTTCATCGACACTGGGACACTTGTGCGCCAGAGTAAAAATATTGTGGCAGCACCAGATCAGCTGCTGTTTTTCTGCTGCAGTTATTGTTCTTGTTGTTTGCTTTTCTTGTACCAGCAAGCATATCACAGCAGGGAAATCGCTCTGGAAAAGCTCGGAAAAATTTATGGCAATTATATTTAATGGCAAACTGATATTCTTGCAGTGCAACATGAAAAGCAAAAACAACAAAAACACGCAGTACAGCGTGTACGAGGCGTGGCAGTGACTGCTGTGCGCTTACATGGGTAATTATTGTGGTGCATGCACTTCCTGCATGCAACATGTTATTGGCGGCAGGAGAGCCACACAACAAAAGAACAATGAAGCATACCAAAATCAAAGTCACTGCGCAAACGGAAGACTCAAGCAACGAACTTGACGGCAGTGAGTTGGATGAGTTTGAGGAAATGCACTTGTTCGTTGGAGAAAGGTCAAAAATGTATAAAAAGAGAAAATTAAAAATAATTAGAAAAATATATTAAATTATAAAAAATATATTAAGAGAATAAAATTTTTTTGAAATGTATATTTATAATTAAAGAAAAAGTTAAAAAATTAAAAATTAAAAAAAAAATAGAAAAATATAAAAAATTAGTAGAGTAATATAAAAAAATAAAAAAAAAAACAATATATACAATCAGTGGAAAAAGTTAACAAATATTTTAAATGCATATTAAAAAGAAAATAGAAAACATTTTAAAATAAATTAAAACAGGAAATTATTAAATTATTTGAATGAAAAAATCTTTTCAGCCAAATTAAAAAAAAAAAATACATGAAAAATCGGAAAGAAAGGATATTAAATGTTTAGAGTATTGAATAAATGTCTAGAAAATAGTGAAAATAAATATAAAAATTATAAAAATAAAATAATTTTTTAAAATGGAAAAAAATATTATTGAAAAAAAAAAATGAAAATTTTCTTTCTTTTAAATGTTTTAAAAATTATTATAAATCGAGAATTTTTTACTAAAAAAAGTTAAAAAGAAGAAAAATAAAAAATAACTTGAATGATTTAAATAACAATTAAAAAGAAAATGTATTCACAAATTTTGGATAAAATTTTAGATTTTTATAATTTTGCAATACAATTTTTACCATGAAAATAATAGAAATTAAAAAAAAAAAAATATTTTCAAAACTTTAATTTTTATTAAAAAAAAAAAATGAAAAAGAAAATTATAATTTAAATTTAAATTTTTTTATAATTTTTCCATTCAATTCTTATGGTGAATGTAATAGAAATTACAAAAAAAAATTAAAAAATTATTTTTTTCATAGAATTTATATGGCGAAAATAATAGAAATTAAAAAAAAAATAAAAAAATTTAAATTTTTTGTATTTAGAAATTCGTATTTGTAAATGTTGCAATTGGGAAAGATTTTAATTTTTTTATTATTCGTAATATTATCTACATACATACATATATGTTAAATATAATAATATTAAAAAAAATTTGAAAACTTTTAAATTCCTTGAATTTAATATATAAAAGACAACGGTATCTTATTTAAAAAATTTGGGAAGAAATTTAATAATCTTATAATACGAGAAAATAGGTTTTTCTTAATATTTCTGCATAAATTTCAATTAACGTGTTACATATTTTAAAATTTGATTTCGATTAATAAAAACTACTTAACAAGAAGTCAGAAGTTTGAACAAAAATATATCTACTACTTAAAATACAATTTTAGAAAAAAAATCTTGTGGACTTTTTTTGTTTTCCTTTCATAAGAAATTTTTTTTTGTCATTAACAAAAGACTTAAACAAAGTCCACACAAAAAATTTGCCAGAACACAGAGAAACAGGCAAACACAGAAGAAAAAAAAAACCAAGCAATAAACAAAAAACAGCAAGCAATGTAAACAAGTTGCTGTCTTAAGTCTTTAGTTTATCGCGCTGGAATCGCATGCAAGACAACATACATATGTACATATGAGCTTGCGGAGCTAAATGCAATTGGAAGTGGGTCAAATTTGCTGCTATATGAGCAAGCAAAAACTAAAAACACACATACATACTTATAAGAAGATAAGCTTACAAACATATCTATATATATTTGAAACAAAAGTAATATATAAATATATATTACCTTCATACATGCATGAACAAAGGCAAATATACGCATTTCAATACATAAAATCTTAGTAAAAATATAGTCACACTTCACCAACCCGCCACACAACTGCCTTAGCCACGATTTTCATGCAACATGGCGTGCAACATAAAACTGCAGTGGTTTTTTGCGCCATAAATAAAGTTAAAAGTTTGCAAATGAAATGGTCACAAGAAGCTTTACTTGCTTTACAGCAACGTGCCACATTAATGTTGATGTCACGAGAAAGCTATGAGTGGTGTTGAAGTTGCTCATTTTACTTGCCGCACATGTAATAAAAGCAATTTGTCTTGGGAATATACTGGCAAAGAAGTCATAAACATTCGTTTGTATAAGTAGGAGTTAAATTAAACTATATGGCAATTCGCGTGCGAAAGTGCAAACAACTTTTTAAGCGAGTTTTGAAGCTATTAGAATTTTCGGTTTGAAACAATATGTAATGGCAATTACGGCGCTTAAATTGATTGATTGCTATATAATATATATTTTTTTTCGGCAAGAAAGCTGTTTGGCTGAGTGGGAGAAGAGAGAAATTTTTTTGAAATTAGAAATAATTTTTCTATCAAAATATTTTTGTTTTAATTTTTTAATTAAAATTGTTTAATTTTTTTAATTAAAAAAATTTAAATTTAAATTTAGTTATGGGTTAAATTAAATTTTTATTTTTTTATAATTTAAATTTAATTTATATTTTTTTTTAAATTAATAAATTTAATTTAATTTAATTAATATTTTGAATTAAATTAATTTTTTAAATTCAATTAAATTTAAATATATATATTTTTTAATTTTGATTAATTAAATTTAATTTAAAAATTTTCTCTTATTTCCACAACACACAAACTGTTTAATAACAAACAATTTCTTTTTCATCTCGTCTGTCACGAATTTCAGCGTCGAAACGCTGACAGACAGTGACGCATGCGCATGAAAGTGAGACGACATTTGACCTGGAAACGAACTGCGTGACACATACGCACAAAAATTCAGCGAATATATATAAAAGTGTAAGACTAAGTGAATGTATGTATGTATTTGGCAGCCACAGTTGCTGCTTTCCACGGCGGCCGCTTAAGATGTCGACTTTTGCAATTAAATAAAATTGCTTCAAATACATTTACTTAATTGCCGCATAAAATAAGCTACGGCTGCCGTTGACATTTCACTCAATAAATGGTAAGAGTGAAAAATATACATTTCGACACGCGCATATACTTATATATATGTGTGTGTGTGTTTCGTTTTATCGGCGCTGTAAATTATGGAAACTAGTCTCGTTGGCGCTGGTGAAATGAGAACACTTTCACAGCAGCAACGATTGCTGACTGCTGATTGCACGACATATTCATATACAGATGTACGTATGAGTGTATGTATGTAGGTTTCTATGCAGCTATATTTATGTAGATATGCACATAAATTTGTGTGTTTGTCGCGTAGCTCAATTTTAATGCCTTACGGTGACATTTGGCTACTTTCGTTGACAATCATTTACTATTGTTATTGTTGCTGCGTATTTTATGGCTTACTCAGCGTAAAGATAAAGTTATTTGCGTTTATGAAGGGGGGAAAAAAATTAAAATATTTCAAAAACAAAAGATAAAAAAAAAATGAAAATAACAAAATTAGAAAAAAAAATTTAAATAAATAAAAATCGAAAAAACTATTGAGATATAAAAATAATAAAAAATAATAAAATATAATAAAAAAAATTTAATATTTAAAATTTTTAGTAAAACATTTTATGATAAAGAAAAAATTAATAATTTTTTAAATTTATTATTGAATTTGATATTTCTGAATTTTTGTAAAACAAAAAATTTGTAATTTTATTATAAGAAAAAATTTTTTTAAATTTATTTTTGAGCACAAATTTATAAAAAACATGTTCCTTATTGTAAAACATTTAGTGAATTTATTTATGTAAATGCGTTATTAAACAAAAATATGTTCAAATGATTTTATTTAACTCAATTTTGAAATAAAAAATGAAATCTAAATAAAAAATAATAATATTAGAAATTCAAAAAATATGAAATTTATATATTTTCAAATAATTAAAAATAAAAATTAATTATAAAAAATAAAGTGTATTTAATTAAAAAAAATATATATATAAGAACAAAAAAATAAATCTATCTCTATAATTTTTAAAAATTAAAAATTAAAAAAAAAAAAATATTACAAAAATTTATAAAATATTTTTTTTTTGTAAATTTAAAATTTTTTTTTACTCTATAAATTAAAAAAAACTAATATTAAAAAAAAATATATCAGGAAGTAAAATAAATTTTTAAAAAATTTGAATAAAAAAATTAGAAAATTTTATGAAAATAAAAAAATAAATTTATCTCAAAAACTTGAAAATTAAAAAAAAAAAATAATAATATAAATAATCTAATTTTTGTAAATTTAAATTTTTTGTACTCCACAAGTTTTAAAAATTGAAAATTAAAAAAAATAAAATTAATTCAGTTTTATAAATTAAAAATTTTTTTACCTTAAAATTATATTAAAATAAAAAAGAAAGCAAAGAAAATAAAAACATGAATATAAATTTTAAAAATAACAATTTTTTTAAAAAACTTATCATATAATTTAAAAAAAAAAAATTGAAAACTTTTTTTCCACAAAATAACTGCAATTTTTTTGTGTTTGCTTTTTCCTCAATTACATTTGTAGTAGCAATTTCTTTATTTGGTATTTAGTATGCAAACAATGGCGCCGTGATTGACGTGCTTGTCGAGCGTGCACGATGGTCGGGACTTTCTTCGACGCTTCCCACTACAATCTGATTGCATTGGCAGCCGCAGCGGCGGTAGCAATTGTTCTTGTAAATCCATTAAAATACAATACAAAAAATGTAGGAGAAAAACTCTGCAACATGTTCTCAATGGCTTGCAACATTGTCGATTTGCTGCATACTTCGGCGCAATTGTGGGTGTAAATGTGTTTGTATGTACGTTTATGTGTGTGTAATGACTTGCTCATGACCTGAATAGCGCGCTGCTGTTGCATGCAATGTTGCATTAACTAACCAGTAATGTAAAGTCTGCAATTCAGGTCAGCAGAGGTCAGCTGCTTAGTGCGATTGTTGGAATTTCCTTCGAAGAAGAGTAAAAAGCTGCTAAAATGTAAAATGGTAATGATGGAATTGTTGATGTATGTAAGTCGCTTACACGGTGCGCGGAGATAAAATAATGGACCGTTAGAGCGTACAAGGAGGACTCTGCGGCTTTGAGATTCACAACCGACTGAAGAGCGAAACATTAAAAAATTATTTTAAAGAAATATCAAAAATTTATCAAAAACAAAATGTTTTGAAAAAAAAATTACTTAGAAAAAAATTTTAATAAAAAAATTACAATTTTGAAAAATTAATTATAAAATTTTTTAAAATCTTTTTTGTGTACTTTCGAATAGATAAATATTACATTTTTTTTTTAATTTTTTTATTTTTTAATAACTTTTTGTTACTAAAAGTAAACCATTTGTTGTGCATATATACATATGTATATATATTTGCTTTAAATTAATTTAATAATTCTTTATAAAATCATAAATATTAAACACGGATTTCTTTATTACATTTTTCAAAATTAAATTAATGTAAATTTTGTTTTATAAAATCTTAAATATTGAATACGAATAATTAAAACAAAACAAAATTTAAAATTTTTTTAATTAAATTTTTCATAATTTTTTTTTCGAAAAGCAATTTTTTTTTAAATAATTCTCTTAAAAAATTTTACAGATAATTTTTTTTAATAAATATTTTTTTTTAATATTCTTAAAAAATATTTTTTTCTTCACCTAAAAAAATTAAATTTATTTTCCCAAATTTAATTTTCAACGAAGAGAAATCCAACCTAATGCCATATAACTCAAATTTTCGCCACAAAATCACACAATCAAACCAAATGACGGCATTGAGAAAAAATGAAAGCAGTACACGTGCTCTATAAAATTACTTGCCGCAAAAAATTGTTAATAATTTTTTGAAAATCACCGTGCAAATGAGACTAAACCACACAAAAAGCAGCGAAAGAATGTCTCACGAATATGAGAAAATTAAATAAAATTGTTATAAAAAGTGGGTTATAAGGTTGATTGAAGAAGACTAGAGACAGCGACCGGCAGCATGGGCAAATAAACAAAAAAAAAGCAACAACAAAAGCTGACACATTTCAAATCAAGCAAAGAAGTGTGCTCAGTAGCCAACTGGCCTGCTCTAATGCCATCAATACGCCGCTGCATGAAGCCCGACACAGAGCGCAAGTCAAACAATGCGAAGATATCGATGTGTGTACGTGTGTGCGTGCAATATGGTCGATGGTAAGGCACGGCGATGGAGTGACAAAAGGAATTAACAGTAAAGTGTGATGTGATTTTCGAGCATAGAAATTGATTTTATGCGGTTTTGCAGTGATTTTCTAGAGTGATGGAGAATAGAGAAAGAAATTTGGGGAAAAACGAAAAAAATGAAAAGCAGGAAATATTAAAAAAAACTAAAATAAATGATAAATAACAAAAAATTATTTAAAAAAATCAGAAATAATAAATAAATATTAAAAAAAAAAAAAATATTTTCTAAACTCATAAAAAATTGCGGGAAAAATTTCACCACTTGGCAGAGAAATCAATGAAAATAGTTTTTGTAATCACAAAAGATTTTTTCGATGAAG
Source organism: Bactrocera correcta (assembly GCA_027475135.1). Classification (NCBI taxonomy): domain Eukaryota; kingdom Metazoa; phylum Arthropoda; class Insecta; order Diptera; family Tephritidae; genus Bactrocera; species Bactrocera correcta. Next base: position 1,529,256 of record CM050322.1, read on the forward strand.
TCAGTGGTCAGTATCGCAAAGCGATCCGACATTAAACGCGGTTAAGCGGATTACACTAATAGAACAACAATGCGATTGACATAGAAAAATAGATTTAATTGCTGTAAGCGGGAATGTGACAAGTATTGGGCGATGAGGTGTGAGATATTGTACGTGTAACTGTACTTGATTGTATTAAATTTTTCAGTAATTTATGATATGGAGGCATTAGAAAGCTATTTAAAGTCAATAAAAAGCAGCACTGTTTATAAAAAAAAATACCTTTTCAGTAAAAAATCAACAGAATTCTAAAACATAAAAATAAAAATTTGAAAATAACAATAAATAAAAAAAGGTTTGGCAACAGCGGAAAAGACCATAAAAAAGCAAAAAAGTGCAAAAACAAAATCAACAACAGAAGCAACAAAAACGACAAAAGCGCCAAACACTTGTCGCTTGACCGCAAAGAAATGCCCACTAAAGCATGAGCGTTTAAGAACAACAAGAAGCGGGGCATAGAGCAAGACAAGTGTGAAAATTGTGGCGAATCGCGTGGTTAAGCGGACATAAAGATTAAAAGAAGTGAGAAACATTAAGACCACAAACAATTATTATTGCAAGAGTGTGAATAAAAGGGCGGCTTCAATTCGCAAGCGCCAACGAGAGCACTTGAAAGTGTTGCTCCAAATTTGGATGAGCTCAAATGTGATTATCAACAAGTGGCAGCATCTTCACTTAAGTGCGCTTGGAGTGGTGATTTTTGAAGTGGTGATCATATTCAGGTGATTAAAGGATTTTTTCTTTTTAATTTTTGGATTTAAAACATAAAAAATTTAAAAATTAAATATTAAAAAAATGTATAACTTAAAAAAAAATATTAATTAATTAAAACAATTTTTTGAAAATTTTTTGTTAATAATGTTTTTTTTAAATAATTTCTTTTTATTCAAAAACTAATTTATTTCAATCAAAATTTAAATAAAATATTATGAAAATTTTGAGAATAATGGAAGTTATAAAAGGTATTTATTTATTGAAAAAATTAAAACATTAAAAGAATTGGAAAATTCTTTTAAAAATAATTATTAAACCTAAAAAAAATCGATATTAAGAAATTTTGGAAAAAACAAATTATTTAATTATGGAAAAAAATTAAAATAATTGGAAAATTTTTTGAAAAATAATTATAAAACCTAAAAAAATCGATATTAATAAATTTTGGAAAAAAAATTTATTATTATCTTTTTTATGAAAATTTACTCTACTTTCCCTAAAAAAAATCGAACACTAAATACTGATCTGATTTAAAAGTAAAAATCAGAACAAGATATACAAACAAATTAATAATAAAGTCATGCAGACATGACAAGAAACCGTACAAATCCGCTTTTGAAATTAAAAGCAAAATTGAAACAACAACTTGCCAATCATCGTGCGAAAACTGCAAAAAGTGAGCCTTAAAAATGCGCAAAATCATCACAAACCAATTTGGCGAACACTTTCGCTACGAACGGCGCTGAAGTTCAATGGCAGCGAAGCCGCAAAGCAAATTCGGCAAAACGGCCAAAAGAGCCAGAAGAGCCCGAACTTACGTACACCCATATAAATATTTATGTGTCTGCATGTAATAAAGTGAAAACGGCAATTAAACAAGCAAAAAATAAAGAGAAAAAAGTTAGAAGTAAACATGAAAATAAAAACAAAGCAAATTGCATAAATTAGAATAAATCAAGTGCGCAGCGGCTGTTGGTCAGTGGGGGAACTTTTTTGTTGTTTTAATGTTTTTGTGTGTGATTTTGATAGCAACAGCTATTTATAGGTGTTGTTTTTGATTTTATAATCTTGCAATATGTTCATATTAATTAAATTCTGAGAAAGTGATACAAAGTAAGAAGTTGGATTCCTAAGTGAAATACCCTTTAAAATATAAATATAATAAAAATAATATATATATAAAAATGCATACATACGACAAAAAAAATTTGAAATTAATTAAAATTAAAAATTTGAAATAAATTTTTTTAAGAAAATATTTTTAATTTTTTTCTTATATAAAAACCAGGAAATATAAAAAAATAAAAAGTATTTTTTATTAATTATAATTAATTATTTTTTTCTAAATTAAATTTTTTATTTCAGTAAAAAAATATTTTGTGACTTTTAATGTATGTATTCATTTGTTTAATTTTTTTTATTATTTATAAATATTGATAAAAAATAATTTCATACTTTTTCGTTTATTAATTATTTTTATAAATTTTTTTTTCTAAATTATATTTTTAATTTTATTAATTTTTAATTTATTAAATTCTTTTAATTATTTTTTGTTATAAATATTTCTTGAAATTTTTTATTTTTTTTTTTACAGAATTGTCAAAAATTTCCAATTTTTTAATTTTTTTCCCCCAAAATAATTGAAACTAAGTATAAAGAAAGCTCCAAAAAATATATGCTTAATATATAGAAATCTCTTAGTCTCATTAAACCGCACAACCCCGCTCTTTAAATCTCTCCTACTCCACTCTCTCAGCCTCTCTTCACTTCCTGCTTCACCCTCAAGCGCTTCGAAATTACCAATTTCATACAAAAGTAACCAAATTACAACTCGTTGACTGTCAACTCAAGTAAGCCAAACTAAATAAAATAAAAAAATAAGAAAAAAAAAAACAACAACACAAGCGGTATGCAACACGCTGATCAGCCTCATCAGCTTAAGCGCTCAAAAGCTACATCAGCAACAGCAAATTAAGGTCATCGTGGCATCGAGTGCCGCCAGCGTCGCACCGACGATCAGTGGACAACACACACACTCATACATACAAATGCGAGTAAGCATATGTGTATGTGTGCACGTAGCGGTGCATTGGCTGCTGGCTGCCTTCACTTTCAACTTTTCAACTGCACTTTCGAACCACATTTTTAGTCTTTGGGGAAAAAATGTTTCCACAGTGTTTTTGTTGTTTTTATAGCGCCTCAGGTGAATGTTGGCACTTATTTATAACTTATTTTTATTGGCTTATATATATTTTTTAGAGCTTTCCTGTGTGCATATGCGCATGTGTATGTCTGTGGTGTACTGGCCAAGTATGGTCATTTGCCTTTGTTAGTCGCTGCGGATAATCAGAATTTTCTCTTCTCTTTCACTGTGTTGGACTTTTTTCTGTGTGCTGCTTTTATTGCATTTTTCGTATTGTTAAAGTGTTGGGTGTTTTTTCGTTTTAAATTTAAACGATTTCTATACAAAAATTTCGCTACAGTAAAAGTGCAGTTGGGTTAATTTGTATTTATTGGTGCTGTAGTGGAGCGATAATATGATTTATGAGCTCTTTGATTGCTAGCGGTGATTTTATGCATTTTTTACACACCCGGCCAGTGATGGCAATGAATTCACAAGGGTGCTTAGATGCTTTATGGACACATGGGTAAATCAAGGGATATAGAGAAATATACATATAAATATAATTGTAAGAGAGTATTTAAAATCTAGATAATATGTATATAAATATGACGGGCACTTTCATATTTTAATATTGTCATAATTACATTTATGAGCAAGATCAATAAAGAAGTTTGGTGTTAAAATTAAAAAAAAGAAACATTTCTCTAAATTTATAACTCCTATAAATTTTTTTTTTTTAATAAAAAAAACCATACTTTCAGTTTTTTTAATATATTTTTTCGATTTTTTTCAAAAGAAATTTTTAATAATCTATTTTAGTTTTACTTTATTTTTATTAAATTTTTCATTGTAAAAATATATTTTTCTCAAAGGTTAAGAGCTTTTTACTGAAAAAAGGGAAAAAATAATTTTTTAAATACTTTTCAAGAAAATATTTTTTTAATAATTTAATTAATTTTTTTAATTAATTTTTTAAATTTATTTTTAATTAATTTTTTTATTTTTTTGTGTTCTTGCTGTTCCTTAAAAATGTTTCTAACAATTGCTAACTTTAAAGAAGCTTGTTTATAAAACTTATTTTTTGCTTTTGATTTTTAAAAACTATTCAATATTCGAAAAATTAATTTAAAAAAAATTTTGACTTGACTTTTTGAATTAATTAAAATTTCAATAAAATAAAAAAATTCAAATTTTTGTTTTTGTAATTTTAAAATTTTTTCAATATTTGAAAATTTATTTTTTTTATTTTATTTTTTTTTTATTTTATTTTTTTTTTTTAAAGTTGACTTTTTGAATTAACAATTTCAGTGAAATGAAAAAAATCACATTATATGAAACTTATCTTTTATTTTTAATTTTTTTTTTCGGTTTTTCGAAAATTAAAACTTTTTTCAAGACAATTTTTTTCCGATAGATTTTTTTGCTTCCCAAAAAACGAAATAAAAAAAAAAATATTAAAATTTTACAGAATTTTAAATTTTCTTATCTGTAAAAAATCGTTAGAAAATTTGAAATAAAAAGATTTTTTAATGAACATACATAAATATCACACAACAACAACAAAATATCACATTAATGCAGCTATTTAAGCTCGGCTCCGCTTTCTAAGTCATTTTAATGACATTAATTTTACTGTAATAAGTCGTTAAGCTCCAAAGTAAATGTACTAAAATTTTCTAAAACATCCCAAAATTACTTTGTTGTTGTCAACATTGCATTAATTTGAGTAGAAAATGCGTGCGCGTAAAAGAAGAACTGATGCGACTAAAATACGGAAGCTTTAAGCTGCAGCAACAATGCAAAGCTGCGTATAAAATTTGAGAGTTTCTATTTCCCATTTTTTCCTAATTTTTGTTTTCGTTTTACTCATTTTTGTCATATTTTTATTTTTTTTTCATTTTTACTTTTTTTAATTTTTTTTTTACTTTTTTTTTACATTTTTTTTACTTTTTTTCTTCCAGTTTTCTCAATCTTTTTGTGAACTGTCACGCGGCAAACTGCCGTTGTGTGGAGAATCGCCTATCAAAGCGGCTGGCAAGTCAACCAAACCAGCAAGCTTAGCTAGTTATGCTACTAGCTGATCGGCATGCAGCGCTTAGCGACAAAAACAACAAGAAAGTTGAGTAGCATGCCGTGCCGTAGCGCATTACTCGGACTTTTGTGGCAATGCAGCTGGCGGACTAACGTTTTTTTTCAATTCTTTAGATTTATTGTTGTTTTTGTTGCTGTTAGAATGCTCACAAATTTGTACATTTCATTTGTTCTCGATTGTTGTTGGTGCACCAAGAGCAATAACAGCAGCAGCACCAATGGCAGCTCGCCTTAAACGCTTAATGAATTAGGTGACCATTTAGTGAGGCTAACGGTTGATTGCTTTAATGACTTTTCGGAAATGACAAAGTCTAGCGAGACCGGCAGCCGAACTCGCACTCGCTCAGCGGCATTGTAATTATGGCAGCAACAAACGCGTGCACACATTTGCAGCTGAAATGTGTGTGCTTGTTGTTGTTGCTGCTTTATACTGCAGCTCATACAACACTGCTGGTTCTTTCACTGATTCTTTTTTCGAAATTCTTTTCTTTTGCCTTTCTTTATTACAATTCTTCCTTGTTTTATGGCCAGCCATTTAAAGTGTAGCATTTTTGGGTTAACTTGTTGTTGTTGTTTTCAGTTTTTGTTCTTCATATTTCTGAAGCTGGTGAGAATTGCAAATGTGCTAAAAAATTATGAAATTTTTGCTTTACTTTTATTGTTTAGCCAAATTGTTTTAACGGTAAATAGAAAAAAAATTAATTGTTTTCAAATTACCGCAATTTTTAACGGTATATTGATGATGACAAAAGCAGGTCACTAAAGATATTTAAACTATTTCTCATGGCTGGCATATATTGAGTGGAATTTAATGGAAAATGTATGAAAATTTTAATTTTTAATTAGGCTGATTACAGATATTATTTACTATTATTATTATTTTTTACTTAATATTAATATTTTGTATCAAAAAAGGATTTATAATCAAAAATGTATTTTAGATATTTAATTTTTACATGAAAAATGCATTTATGAAATATAAAAATTTATAAAAAAATTTAATTTTGAAAAAATACAATTTTAAAAATTTTTTAAAAATGTTTACTTAATTTTGAAATAGTAGCTAATTAGCCTGATATTTATAACACTGCTAGACTATTTAAAAACATTTATAAATACAAAAAATAAATAAATAAAATTAAATAAAAAAAATTAAAAATTAAAATTAGAAAAAATTATAATTTTCAGAATTCTTAAAATTTCGTTTGCTACTTTTTTAATTTTAATAACAATTTTTTCAATTTATCAGAAATTTTTCGGAAGTCTGGCACTTATTGCTTCTAAAACGTAAGAGTTTCATTTCTAAGTCAAACAGTAAAAAATATCTAAGTTGAAAAGTATATATGCATATGTGCCACACGCACACTAACACCAGCGCAACTACATGCTAGAATATAGTAAGAATAACATACAAAAGCACAGCAGTGTCACACGCATAAAAAATGTCATAAAAATGCTACCGAAGCACCGTTGTGATTGCGGTGCTGCAACAAGTGATTTCCAGTTTTCAACGACAAATTCTTATAAACACATGTGTGTGTAAGTAAGTATGTATATAATTTTCTTGTTGCTAACAGTTTTCATTTTTCCTTTCTCCTAATTAACGCGCTGTGCGAGGAAAGGCGCTTGAGTAGAGCGGCGGCCATAAAAACGGTGGACACGAACAGGTTGGCAGCGAGTGTGACAGTTATCATTTCATAAGCGCTCAAAGTACATATATAGTAAGTGACTAGAAAATGCGTGTAAATGTGTGTGTGTGTATGAAAACATTTTTGGTATCACTTTTTGTCAGCCTTTTCGACATTTCCGCGCAGTCAATGCACTGCGCAACTATTTTTTTTGGGTATATTTTTCAACCGTCACTGCTTTGTTGTCGTTTTTGTTTTGCGTGGACAACAGTTAACGGCAAAAAAGTGACAAAAAGTGACTTAGAAATGTTGGATTTCATAATTAAATGGCAATAATTTTAGCATCAACTTGCTTGTGGCGGATTTTTGGCGATGTTTTGTGACGTAATCCCTTTGAGGGGCGTGTATATATAAACATCTATATATAGAATATACAAATATATAATTACATATTTTTGTATTACTCAGCTTATATTCTAACTTAAGAAATATTAGAGACCATCACTTTACTTAGAAGCGTTCAACACGTGAGCGAATACACACATACTACCACAAACATATAAACAAAAAAATCAAAAAAAAAACCGCAGAAATATCAAAACCCGCATAAATTTTCAATTACCAAAGCAAATTAGTGTGCAGGCAAACGTTTGAACGAACAAATTAACTAAGCAGAACAAAAGACTCAGGAAACGAACTCGCGCGCATGCGTGGCAAATTATTATGCGCGCACAAACACACTTGCGCACACATAATAATGCATTTATAAGTGCAGCGTACACAAAATACAAGTGTTGTTTACATTTTTTGTTGTTGTTGTAAATTTATAACATTATTAGCTGGTGCTGCGTCTCAAGTGACGCACAATAAATCGAGTTAATTGAGCCGGTTGCATGGAAAGGGTTTGTTGATTTCCTAGATCAGTAACAGAGCTTGTGGGCACTTAAGAATGGTAAGTGGAGGAAATGTAAGGATCTTTTTTGGTTTTTTTGTTTTGTCTTCTAATTGTGGACGCTAAGCTGCTGAGAGCTGAGAGGCACTGAATGGCTTAATAATGCTTGAATAATGAAGGAAGTTGTAGGTACATATGTATATGCATATCATAAGAGTGGAGGACAAGTGTGAATGAGTGAGGAGTATAAAATTTAATTAGACACAATTTAATCGATAGCTTAAGTAAATGATGTATGTATGAAAACTTTATCAATATGGAACTAAGAAGTATAGTAGTAGCCCAACTGAAAAAAAAATTAAAAAAAATTAAATTAATTAAAAAAATTTATTTTGATTAAAAAATATTAATTTTAATTTTCATTATTTAAATTAATTTTCTTTTTTTTTTTTCTTTTCTCAATTTGGCTTCTAATATACTCCTTAATTAAAATTAAAATTTATATTTTTTTTATTAAATTTATTTTTTTTAGACACCACTGTATTCTTTTAATAAATTTATACTTTGTAAAACAAAAAAATAATTATAAAAGTTATAAAAATTATAAAAAATTTTCAAGAAATTAATAAAATTATATTTAAATATTTTTTAAAAATTTATTTAAATTAAATTAAATAAATTTTTTAAATAAAAAATTTTTTCTAAAATGTATAAAAATATTTAAAAGATTTAGGAATTTTTTCATCAAAATTAATAAATTTATACTTTAGTATTTTTTAAAAACTTATTTTTAATTAAAAAAATATTATAGAAAAATTATAAACATTTGAAGACATTTTTTTCTAATACCTAAAGTAAGTTAAATTAGTTTTCAAAAAAAAAAACAAAAATGTTTAAATATGTATAAACATTTTGGGAAAATTTTTGTTAAATTATTTAATGCATATTTAAATATTTGCCAATACCAAAATTTAGGTAACATTATTTTTCGAAAAATTAAAAAATTATGTAATAATTACCAAATTTTTTTTAAATCTTAACTTGTAGCAAATATGTACATATATAAAATTTTGAAAAATTTCAAAAATTAGAAAATTTTAAGTAAAAAAATGTTTTTTTAATTTTAATTTTTTTTCCAAAATGTTTTCTTCAATAGATTTTTCCAGTTCTACACATCCATTCTTCACCCCAATTTTTCAAAGAATCACGCTGCTGGCGTTTCTAATTGTTGCTGAATGCTCATATGTACATACAAATATAAACATATGTTGTACGTTCATATTTTCAATTGCAGTTCCAGCAACGGCAAAAGCATTTATAAAAATGGAATGAATTTATACAAATGAAGGCATTATAATGAAATTAATTAGGTTTAAGCGCATATTACAGCACTTTCTAAGAAATGTGCGCCTGCAAATGCTTTGAAAATGAGGAAAACAAAAAATATTGCCGGCTTGGTATATAATTGTTGTTGTAAAGTAAACTCGCGTTTGCATGAAATACAAAGTAATTGGAATAAATGCCTCAAAGAAATGCACAAATAACGGTCAATAAGAGTTATTTTAATATGTGAAGAGCTAATGAATAGTTCTAAGTAGTTTGTGTAAAGACTTTTGGCTGTATAATTATTAAAATTTCCATGAAAAAAATTACTGAAAAAATTTTTTAAAGCATTTAAAAACTTTACGCAGGATTGAATTTAATGAGGTTGTTTTTGAAATAATAAAAAAAAAGGTTAATGAAAAATATCAACCAAATTTTAAAATAAGAGCTTTGAATATATTTTTATCAAAAATTTGATACTCGTAAAAATATTTTTAATTTTTTGTCCAAAAATTTTTCATTAAAAAAATACAATTAATTTCGAAAAAAAAAAAATTATTGCAAAAGTTTCAAATAGTTCATTTCATATAATTTTAAATTTTATATTTCGAAAAATTATTTTTATTACAAAAAATATTAATTCAGAAAAAATGTTATTTCTAAGTGCTGTAAAAACTCCATAAACCAAAAAAAGATTGCGAAATAAATTAAATTTTTTTTAGAATAAATTGTTGATTTTTTTTTTAATTTTTTGGAATAAAATTTTGAATTTTTGAAGATACATTTTTACATTTTTTTCATTAAATAAATTATGAGAATAAGTTTTGTAATTTTTATTTCAAAGTTCAGCCGTTTTTTAAAGATTTAGTATTATTTAACATTTATCTGGATTTTTCATTTTTTTAACTTTTCAGAGAATTTTTTTATTTTGATGTTGAAAAAAAATCAGAAAATGTAATGTATAGTTTTTAAAATATTTAAGTATATCTCAAAAAATATTTATTTTTATGGTTATTTTATTTATTTTTCGTTAATATTTCATTTCGATTTCATATCTAAAATTAATTATTATTTTTAATTATATCAAAAAGTTTTTTTCAAATTATTTATTCCTCACACAGCATTCTTAATATCAAAATTTCCAAATAAAAGAACTTGATCATTTAAAAACCGTTTTTTTCGAATATTTTACTCCCTATACATCTTTCAAAATTGTCAAAATATTAAAATTTGTTTTTTTTTTTTTAATTATTTCAAATAGAATTTTCTAAATCTTTTATTTTCCACACAGCATTCATAATTATGCAAACCTTTATATAAAAAAATTGCTATTTCCAAAGTAGATATTTTCGAATATTTTCTCTGCCACACAGCCATCATTATTCTAAACATACCTTCTAGCACTGATTTTAGAAACTGCAAGTCCGCTAAGCGTATCCAAATGGCAAAAGTATCCAGTTGTTGGTGGTTTATGAAAGTTTTTTTTTTCAGCTTTTCAAATATTAAAAAGCAATTTGAATATATTTTTAAAAAAATTTTCAAAACACTTTTTCGTACTTTTCCAGCACTTTTTGTAGTTTGCAAAATTTCGCAATTTTTTTTCTAATTTTCAACGAAATTATATATATTTTTCTCTATTTTCTTGTTGCACAGCAAGGATGCGGCACTTATTTGCAGTTATTTTTTCATATATTGAGATTGCCCGTTTTTGCTTGAATTTTCGTTTTTGTTTTCTATTGCACTGCTTTTCGCATTATATACGAAACATATATTTATTTACAATATATATGTGTATATTTCGAAAACACTTCAAAGGAGTCTCGACACACTGCAGCCAGTAAATGGTGTGAGTATTTTCTTTTGTTGCACGTAAGTTTTGGCGTACCGTTACAATTTGCCACAAAAGCGCACTTTCACAACACAAATTTTTGGGTTTTATTGAGTTTTTATAGCAAACACTACGCAGGGATGCTTTTTCGGTAAATGATTTTTTGCACTTTTACAAAAGTTTTGCTTTTTTCAGTTCAATAAAAAAACTGTGTGTGGACTTGCGGCGAACGTTTCGAGCGTTGTTACCACATCAATTGCATCATGGGCAATGACTTTGAACCTGTAAATTTGTCTCTTTTATGCCTTCATCAAAGGTCTCCAACGCTGCGTTCATGCTACAGTCAGCCAGCCATTCAGCGCCCGCTGCCAGTGAGTTGGCCCCAAAATAGCTAGCCAAGCAAGCCAAATAGTAAGCTCAGCTAAGAAAATGCAACAACAAACACACGGGTGAATAGAGAGAGCGCAGAGTCACAATTGAAGAAGCAGCAACGCGATGCTTTTCTTGCGCCTGCGCTGACAAGGAGAAAGCAATGGAGAGATAAGTTGGTAAAAGTGGCAGCGCGCAGCGCAAGAATGGCTGTGAGACGAAGTGGCAAGCGCACAAGAACGCAAAAAGCAGCACGCTCAGTAAGCGCTCTCAAAAACGCGAAGCGCTCCAGTCTGCAGTTGCGGTGAGAAAGTCAGCGATGGCGCTTAAAGAAGTTTCTTTGACAGCGAAGAAAATGCAGTGGCAGCGAACAAGGCGTTTAGGGAAAAATTTGGCAGAAAAGAGCGCAAAAGTCGCATAGAGCGCACTTTGGAGAATAGTGTAGAGTTAAAAAATGAGTAGCGGATGCCTAGCGCTCAGCTGCAATGGCAAGCATACTCAAACGCATGCGCGCCACACTGCGCTTAGAGCGCTATTAGAAAGCAGTGTTTGAGCTAGCAATATAAAGCCAAAATAGGTTTGGAGACTTTTGTCAAACAAGCGCTGAGCGCAATGAGTGGCGCTGATGCTCAAAATTAAGCGCCGACTCTGTAATTAGAGGAAAAGCTACGCGCTCATTATGTGAACGAATGCCCGCTCGCGCTCTCCAGCAACATTGCGCGCCCAGCATTGAACTTGAACCGCAGAGCACAACACTGAACTCTAGCTAGAGCTCACCTTCGCGCATCTGCCGACTGCCGAGCGCTGCTGACAAGATCAAGGTTAATGTTGCATGCCGCATATTTGACTCGCTAGTAGCATTAACAGCAGCTTAACAGCAAAAGTGTGCAGTGGGGAGCGCGCTTTGTTAGGAAGCACATTTGCTAACAGAGGAGAGCGCTCTTTG
>CM050322.1:1542210-1567210 GCA_027475135.1 Bactrocera correcta
GACGACAAAGCGCTGTAAGGTAGCCAACAAGGTGCGCGCGGGGACGCGGGTTGCCGCGCAAGTTTGTTATAAATGAAGTTGGCAACAATGGCATACAATGACGGTACGGTTGAGGTCAGTGGTGGTGGCGGAGGGAGGCATAGCACACATATGCCGTTCTGCCACAGCTTGTTTGCATGGGTACTCGTATATATTATTGGGTGTGTGTTAGTGTGCAAACCATCGTAGGCTGGCTCTGAGCGCAAACAATAAAATGGCAAATAAAAATAAATACAAATTTCCTTGAATAACAACTATATAGTTGTTGATAGCAGGGGTGGCTGCGAGCGATAAAAATTTATGCATGTAAATGGATGTATGTATGAGTATATATTTACATGTATACTATATGAGTGTGCGTGAAAACGTTGGGGACTTGTTGTGGCGCAGTTTTGGTATTAAACAAAAAAAATTAGTTTTAGGCAGTTTTAGATAAAAGTTATTTATATACTTTAAACTGCTCTGAAGGGAAGCTTTGGTATATTTAGAGAATTTCAGGACATTTTCGGTATAATTTCATATCTATTTATTTTAATTTTTCATACTTATTGTGCCATCTTTCTGTAGGCAATCGTATATGAAGTAAGCATGTGAAATTAAAATTAATGCATACTTTTAGGCGAATAACTGATATTTTGTGGAAATTAAGTACAATGGACAAAATATTTTATGTAGTTGGCTTGACAACCATTTGACATGTTTTGAAACAAAATTATCTGAATTTTTTAACAGTATATATTATTAAATTTTATTAGTTTTAATTGATTGGCAACCCAAATATTCTGTAAATAGTTTTTATTTATATCATATTTTATTCTGCCCTTTTTACTTTTAGGTCAAATTTTGGAAGCGTTTTGGTCACAGTGGCAGATTCAAGGGTAAGTGAAAAAATATTAAAATTTTCTTTAAATATAAAATATTAAACATATATTTTTAAAGACATAAATAATATCCTGGGAATATTTAATGCAAACCATACAATCAGTAAATTAATTTAATTTGGAAAAAAAAAACTGTTTTAAGAAATTTATTTTTTTTTTAAGTTATGAAAAATATTGAAAAGATTTTATTTAATGTTTTAAAATTTTTAAATACTTTGAAATTGTTTTAATTTTTTTTTAAGTTTTCAAGTATGTTATAAAAGTTTTAAAAAATATCTTCCATTTCCAAAATTATTTTCAATTTGTAAAAATTTCACAACTTTTTCAAAAAAATTTAAATTAATTTAAAAAAAATTGTAATTTTTCAAAAAAAAATTTAAAGTGCATAGGATTCCAAACTATGTTTTTTTTCGAAAAAATTTTAAATCTTTCAAAAAAAAAAATTGAACATACATCCATCGATTCCAAACTATTTCCATTTCGAAAAAATTTCAAAATTTTTCAACTTTATAATTTTTGAAAAAAAACGTTTAAGGTCGAGATTTATTTTTATTAAAAGAAAAATTAAATTTAAAAAAAAAAAGTTATAAAATTTTTTTTATAAGTTTTTGAAAAGTATGCCCCAGCTCCAGAATCAAAAATATGATTAGGTTAGATTTAATTTTGGCATACGTTTGACTATTCTGTATATTTTTATTTTAAAAGAAATATTGAAGTATGGTCAACCGACTATATTTTTTCTAAAATCACTCAGGAATTTTTGAAGCAAAATTGATTGCATTCACTACGCTTTAATGAAATAAGTCAAAGACTGCGTATAATATTTCTGGAATTTCAGAAAGTGCATACAGCTATTTTCTTTCTGTTTTATCCACCCCTTCTTCCACACGACACTTTCTACGCGATTGCATCTGCCCCACAACATCATAAGTGCAACAAAGTTAAGAAAATATTGTTGGAATTTAATCAGAACAACTGCACAACAATACTAACCTGTGTGGGTGTTGCGCGCTGCTGTTGTTTTTGTAGCTCACGCTCCGTCTCCTGCGCATAACTGCCCTTATCGTGCTTTTGCTCAATTTGTTGCTGTTGTTGTTGGTATTTATGCTGTTGCTGGTGTTGTTGTTGTTGATAAAGCAATTTTTCCTGCTGTTGCTGCTGTTGTTGTTGATAGAGCAATTTTTCCTGCTGCTGCTGCTGTTGTTGTTGTTGTTGATAAAGCAATTTTTCCTGCTGCAGTTGTTGTTGCTGCTGCTGTTTTTGTAATTGCTGATGCAGCTGTTGCTGATATTTATATTGCTGTTGCTGTTGTTGTTGCAATTGCTGGTATTTATGTGGTGTCGCCTGTGGCGTTGCCAGCACGTGCTGCTGCTGTTGTTGCGCTTCGGATTGGTGTTGCGGCCATGGCTGTGGCTGCGGATGGCCAGCCACTTGGCAACAACACATTGTCATTGCCATAAATATTGTGAGAATGTTGCCAACCGCGATGGCGAATTTTGTTGCGGTCGCCATTTTTCTTGCAATTCTTGGTATTTTGCCCCTCCTCCTTCGCCTTCTTCTCAATGACACAACGCGTGCTCTCCGCCTTCTGCGTTTGTTTGCTGCTGCGCTGTGTGTTGTTGCGATTACTTTGTTGTTATTTTTTTGTTTTTGCTTTCTTCTCGCTTGTTTTTATTGTTGTGCACTTTGCGTGTTCGATCGTTGTTATTGTTATTTGTGTGTCAATATTTTACATTCATCTATTTTATTGCACTTTCCAATTGCTCTTTTCACTCCATATCACTGTTGTTGTTTTTGTGTTTTTATTGCGAGTTAAAGCATTTCGGCGATTTTTCTTTGAAATTGCTTTCACTTGTTCGATTCGCAGAAACGCCTTTCCACTGAAAAAAACAACACATGGTGGCGTTTTAGAAAAATTATTGCTTTCATTGAATATGAGTATGTGTGTACAATTGATATATCTAGTTTCAAATAGACAATTAAATGCGAAAAAATATCAAATTTAAAAATCGATTTAAAATGCTGGATTTTGTTTGTTATAAAATTTATTTTCCCAAAAAATTAGAAAAAAAAATTAAGAAAATTCATTGAAAATTAAAAAAATAAAAAATTATATAAGTTCAATTAATTAATAATAAAAAAATATATATATTAAAAATTAAAAAAAAATAAAGTAAAAAATTAAATAATTTCAAAATTTTAATTTAATTTTGTTTAATTATCCATAATTTTCTAAATTTAATGTATGTGCATATTAATTAAATTAATTTTTAATTTTTCAAAGTTTCCTAATTAAAAAAATTTTGTTGATTAATTAAAAAATAATAATTTTTTTGTTGTCTTTTCTAATTTGCAAAAAAAAAACGTGACAAAAAATGTAAATCTCTTTTGAAGTAAAATTTTTTAATACATTTTTAAATGTTAAAATCTAATTTAAAAAAATAATTATACGCATATATAAGTAATTTTTATATTTACATTTTTTCAAAATAAATAAATTTTTAATTTTTCAAATTTCAAAATTTTCTAATTAACTAAAATTAAAAAAATGTATGAAAAAATAAAAAATTAAATGTTTTATTTTCAAGATTTTCTAATTAACAAAAAAAAAATTGTAGCAAAAAATCAAAATCTCTTTTGAAGTAAAAAATTTTTAAATACACTTTTAAATGTTAAAATCTAAACTAAAAAATTTATCAAAAAATAAAATAATTATATAAATATTTTTCTATTTTTTTTTTAACTTTTTTATTTTCAAAATAAATAAATGTTTACTGTGTAAAATTTTTTTAATTAAAAAAATTAACAAAAATTAAATAAAAAATTACCAAAACACAAAAATTTCAAATTTTTACTTTTTCAAAATTTTCTAATTTAAAAAGATATGATAAAAAAATTGTCAAAAAATAAAATATTTTTTGAAGTAAAATTTCTTTTAATATATTTTTAAGTGTTAAAATTTCTTTTTCAAATTTTAAGATTAAATGTAATTAAATAATCATTTTTATTTAAACTAAAAATTTGTTTCTTTGGATAGAAATTTTTTAATTTTTGGTAAAATATAAAAATTTTTAATTGAAATATATTTTTTAATTAATATATTTAAAATTAAAAATATATTTCTTTGGATTTTATTATTTATTTAAGTATACATTTTCGATTTTTTTTTTCATTTTTAAATTTAAATATTTTTTTTTAATTTTCTACAATTACAAAAAAAATTCAATGACTAGAAAGGTAGAGTGGACCATAGTGAAGCCACAGCGACTAAAATCGTCTCACTCTATTGTCTCCTTCCTATTTTTTACTTTTTGACTGATTTTTTTTTCCAGTATATTCTTGTTTAAAATATTCAGAATTAAAAAAAAAAGGTTTTATTGTTGATTTGAATACTTTTCGTATATTTGACTCAAATGCAGCCATGTGTGCGTGCGCATGCATGTTTTTCACACACCCTCCAATGCACAGCCCTTAAAGTTTCACCGCAGCCATCCGCAGCGAAGCATGCAAAAATCGCTAATTAGCGATAAAAAATTGAAAGTTGGCGAAATGGCCTTGAACAGTCAAATGATTTCACATAACAAGTGGCAATCAAAATAATCTGCAGCTCAAAACGTAATCCGCAGCGATTAATGCATTAATTGGCATTGGAAATTGAAAAATAAATACAAATGGAGAATCCAACGACGCGATATAAAAACAACAGCCAACAACATTTTAAATTAAAAACTCCACACAAATGCAACAAAAAAGCGCCAGAAATGTAATCAGAGTCATGAAAAATTCAACTCGCAGCCGGGCAGACCAAGGCACGAAGGCAGAACGGGCCGCAGAAGAAAAACTCATACATACATATGGGCAAATAAAGTAAAAATGCCGCGGCAAACATGCAATGGGAATTGTTAAAGCGTTAAAAGTTGCGTTTTTTCTTCTTTATTTACACCGAAACAACAACAAGTCAAACAAGAGCGCAAGAGCAATAAAGCAACAACATTTTTGTGGCAACTGCTGCCAGAGCCAAAACGAATTGAAATCGCTTTATGACCAGCAAATATGTGTGCAAAAAACAACAACAAAAGCGCCAACAGCGAAGTTGAAAAAAGTCAAATTGAAATATTCGAAAAAAAATTATTAAGGAAACGCGAAAAAATTTTAATAAAAGGTTTTGTTGCCGATTTTTGTGCATGAAAATTGTGCACGAGCTATTTATAAAAATTGAAAAAAAAAAAAAAAAATTGTTAGAAAAAATTTTAAACCGTATTATGCAAATTTAAACGTCTGTTGTTACTTAAATAACTACAAAAGCTTGCATTAAATAAATACAAATATGAAGTGTGATTTTAAAATAAAAGCCAACAAATGTAAATTACGCAAAAATAACCAAATACCAAAAAAAAAAAAAACAACAAAAATGCAGTATAAAATAAGCTAAACATTTCAGGAAAAATTTGAAATTTTTTGCCACAACGTATGGCATTTTAATTATGCATTAATTAGTCACATAATTTGTTGTTGTTAACACGAATTTTTTTTTCGTTATAATTTTGAATTTTTTAAATATCATCTTGTCATTCAAGGGGCAATATTTCATGCATATTTTAATAAATTATTATGTTATTATGAATGAGCACGAAAATTATTTGTAGTTGCTTGCTAATATTGCTGCTTACATATTCAAAACATGTTTTTGAAATTAAATTTTGTTTATTGAAATTTTGATATTTTATTCAAATAATGTTGCTCAAAAAACATTCAATACTGATATAAATTTTTTTTTTAATATACTTCTATTCTCGTATAAAATATAAGGTAGTCGAAAAAGTCTTTTCGTATTTTGTCAATAGTTGTCGTTGCAGTCGTATATCTCCAGTGCAACCAATCACATTGTGTCATACCATATAGTGTTGGAAAGGTGAGATTCTAAACTTCATTTAAGCAAAAAATATTAAATTCGGTGAAGTTGAAAAAAATAAGTGAAAATAATAAAGAAATTTGCTATATTTGGAAATTTTTGTACAAAAAAGGAAAGAATACCACGCAAGCCACTAATGAAATATTTGTTTATAAAGTTTACGGAGACGATGCTGCATCAGTTCGTGTAGTACAACAATGGTTCGTGGAAATTTCGATGTGAAAGATGCACCTCGTTCTTGAAATATTCGGTAGCATTATGGAAAATATTGACAAGGACCGTCACATCATGACATCGTTAAGTTTGATTAGAAATACGAAAAGACTTTTTCGACTACCCAATATAAATATAAAAAATACCGCAAAATAATAATGTCACATATTAATAAAATTATAAATACTATAAAAAATAGATGAGCGAAAACTCATATTTTCAAATAATTATAAAATTTGTAATACAATTTTTTTAGTAAAACTTTATATTTTTCCTGTGAAAATTTATAAAAATATAAAAATGTTCGTTTTCACATTTTTTTATATACATACATTTTTTCCCTACATACTTTTATACTCTGAATAATTTGCCACGGAGTTTGTAACGCCCAGAAGGAACCATCGAAGATCATATGAAATCGATTAGCCTTGTCCGTACGAGAGGTAGCACTTTTGTTTTTGATATATAGCATCGATCTAAACGTTCAGGCGTTCTTATCTCCTTAAGAAGCTACATATTTGTTGAAACCGAAAATTGCGTCCGAATCTTGCATAAAGCAGCCATACAGACTGTTCGATCCAAATTAAGTACTTGCATGGAAAACTCTTTGGCTTGACAAGATATATTCACGAAATTAGGCAGTCTTATTCAAGACAATATGTACCAAAAAAAATAACCTAACCTAAAGTAAGTTTTAAGCACAACTATTACCTACAATTTATGTGTGTAGGTATGTCCTCCAGTACGTTACCTTGTAAAGTTGCACCATTCGCTTCGTTCGAAACGTTTATGATTACTGTTGCTATCATTGTTGCTATTGTTGTTGTTGTTGCTGCTGTCAAAATGAATTAATGCGCTTTTGTAATCCACAATTACAACTAATATGCAGCATGCTTGGCCATTCATGCCACACGGTAGCACTGCTGCTTGTTGCAGCTGCAACAATGGCTTCTGCTGTTGCACTGTGCTGGGCGTTTTGATTGTATTAGCAGTGGCTAATAAGCGCGCGCATGCGTGAAAATTGCTTACGCCGAAAAAGTCAAGCAAAAAGCGGGCGAATAAGCAAAATTTACAAAAATAATAGCAAAGCGGCTGCAATGAGGCTGTGCATGGAGATTTGTATAGCAGCTGTTGTTGTTATGCTTGCTTTGTTTTCCATTTTACTTTTTTCACGAATTTAATTTACCTGCCTTTTGGTTGTTTTTTTCTAAAATTTGCGCGCGTGCCTTGTAACAAAAGTGAAACTTGCTCGTACGTGTGCACACATACGCGCACACATGCGCACAAGCGTTTTGTTACGCTTTGGCAGCCGCGAAGCTGCAAGTGCAAGCGCTGATGGCGGCTGGCAGCCGACAACAGCAACAAAGTGCTTGCATGACTGCAATTATGCTTTTGTTGGTTGCCGCGTTTTTCGTGCTCAGCACTGTTAGTGTTGTTGTTGTTGTTTTTTCCATTTTAGCTCCGCTTATTTGCATAAATTCGTATTTTCAAATTCATCGTGTGCTAAAAACTAATAAATATTTATGCAAAAACACAGCGAGATTGGCTTTTTCACACAAACACACGCACGCACACATATGTATATATACTCACATGTTCATATGCAGACATGCAAGCATTTTTATTTACATATTACAATTTTTAATAAGTTTCTTCCTATGCACGCTCATTTTACAGTTATTTGCTGCCTAGCGGTTTTTTGTTTTTGTTTTTTGCTTTGGTGAATTTTTCCGCTCATTGTTTTATAAATATTTTCGGCTTCCGCAGCGAAAATAGCACATTTTCTATATAGCTGCCTGGTTGCATGACCGCAGCAAAAATTAAGCTCTGCCTAGAGTCAGACTCTTCCTAGCTGTTGTACGAGGTTACATAAGGAAAACTGTGGTCCTGATTTTTTTTGTTATTGATTATGTGTTTGTTCTGCGTTTCTTCTGCGGTTGAACACAAAAAGTCAGATTTTCCTTTAGACGTCTATGTTCAATGAAGTCTGAGCTCTATCTGATCCTGACGCCAACTCTGTGAGACCTACTGTATAAATTGAGCGCTCATAGAAATCGCGGATTCTTCATTAAAGCTCCTTTAAGTTTCAGCATCCAATCTTCTGAACATCCAGAGGGAGTTTGATTTTAAAACACATTCTTATTACCCTCAGAAGATTGCTTTGATTGATTTTTGTTCTGTTTATCAAACCAATAAGCTTTACTATTGAAAGTAGATATCGCCAGCATAAGTTAGGTTAGGTTCCGTTGTGAGCATAAAGCCTATTGAAAGGAAATGTGTTATGACCCAAGAATTTCGCAAGATTCTTAACTACAATGAATACTAGATAATCTAATTCTTGGACGAAATCTGTGCTGAAATAAGTCGCACAGCTTCGCCAGCCGTTTTCCGGACGAAGTTGCCATCGAAAGCCTTCGAATTTTGTCTGGCATTAGTCGAAGAGGTCAGAGCATCGAGTTCTAGACTTTTCTCTGCTTATATTTGACTGTATTTACTGATAGTTATTAGTTAGTTTAAATAATAAGAGTCGCGGAGGTATGCTGCTCTCGTTCTCTTTCTCTCTCTCTGTTTCACCCTCTCTCTTTCAAAAATCTCACAGCTTGCTGCATGCAAGGTTATTTTTTCGTTAGAGTAATAAGAGTCGAGAAGATATGCTGACCTGTTGCTCTATTTCTGTCTGCCTCTTTTCAGGAATTTTCGGAGTAATTTCATCTATTTTAGTTTCCAAAGCCCATACTGACTCCAAAAATCTCACATGATAATAATAAGAAATTCGCTATGTTTAAAAATTTTGGTTTAAAAAATGGGAAGAATGCCATTCAAGCCACCAATGAAATTTGTGAAGTTTGTGGAGACGATGCTGTATCAGATCGTACAGCACAACAGTGGTTCGCTCGCTTCCATTCTGGAAATTTCGATTTACTCTGATGGAATAATGTCTCTAGCAGAAAAATGACAAAAAGTGGTCCATCAAAATGTTACATATTTGTTTATTTATTTATTATCATAAAAATAAACAAAAATGAGTTGAAGTAGTCGCACAGTCATCGCCTTACAAATTGCAACACTCAGTTTTGTGAAAGCGTCTCAAGTTCTGTAATTGCAGTTTGATACTCCTATTCATTACAAGCTCAAAGCGTGCCTTTAAGGATTTCCCAACAGGAAAATATAGTGAGTCGAACTCCACTTCTCTTCACTTCACGTGTTTTGCTTTAAATGCCACTGTGTTGCTGTAAAATTTCTTTTTTAGCCTTTCATGCATAAATGTAATTAATGACATACGTGTAGAAAGTGCCTTTGGCTCAAAGACTTCATAAAAAATGGCTGCCTTTTGTAAGGAGTTGAGTACATAAGTAAGCGAATGCTCGCACATTAACCCTTTTAGGGCCCAAGTAAAAGCGTATAATGCCAGGCAAAGCTTATAGAGAGACAGACAGGCAAAGAGACCGGCAAAGAAGTGCTTCATTACAGCCTAAACACACATACACACACACATGCGAGTGGAGCAAAGACACGCGTGGCAGTGGCAGCAACTGAAAATGTGGCACATCAAAGCGTTCTGTAGCATTCCTTCACAATTCGTTGCTTTTGCGTACTCGTTTGTCTTTTTTTTCATTTTTCCTGTTTTTCTGCTGTCATTCTTGCTTTCCTTTTCCGGTGGCGAAGTTCTTTGCTCACACACACACACTTACGTATTCTTACAACCATATGCTTCTGTTTTTGGTATTTTAGCAGTAGAGGGTTAACAGTGGCAGCAGCTGCTGCTTCCTGCTAAAGTTTAGTTGTTTCGAGGCGCCTCAGTTTGAGTCTGTTTATTAAGCTGCCACTCGAGCCAGTCTGCATAGCTGTAGTTGTTGTTGTTGTTGTGAAAGATGGCAGTATATGCCATTGACTCAAGCTGCATTAATAAACCATAGTTCATATGTGACTGCTCGGCTGCAGAGAGGGGAGGAGCAGGCAACAATAAAAACAAGAAAAATTCTTAACTTCAGCTGCACTGAAGCTATAATATCCTTCACTGCTATGTATATTTGTCATAGCATAAAAAGATATAGGGTACCTCGATTATGATCGGTCAGTTTGTATGGCAACTATATGCTATAGTGCTCCGATCTGAACAATTTCTTCAGGGATTGTAGGGTTGTCTTGGACTATAATCTATGGCAAATTTCGTGAATATATTTTTTCAAATAAAAGAGTTTCCCATAAAGTACTTTATTTTGATCCTTCAGTTTGTATGACAGCTAAATGCTATAGTGGTTTAATATCAACGACTCCGGGAACTGAGCGGCCTTTTTGGGAGAAAAAGACGGGTACAAAATTTCCGACCAATATCTCCAAAACTGAGGGACTGGTTCCCATATGTATACTTTAATCGACTCAGCTCATCTTGCTGCTCATTTATATATATGTATACTTCGTGGAAACTTATAGTACTTTTTCAGGGTATATTGCAAGGAAGAAGCAACAACAAACAACCAACAATAACACACGAATAAACTAAGCAGCCAGCTACTGCGTACTTGCATACGTAGACACACACATTCACACAACCCCACCCATACGAACCCTTCAAATGTGGCAAGCCAAGTACATTAATCAAATAAATATTTCAAATAAATACGAACTTAAAACGTCAAAGCGAACAAGCGTAGCGTACTGCAACAAGAACACACTAAAAAATTGTTTGCGAGTTAAAAAATAAAAATAAAAAATACTAGCATTATTGAGGTTAAGCAGCAGCGCCTTTTGATTATGTGGGCGCTTGAAAATGAGAGGAAAACAAAATTTGTATGAATAATGGAAGATGTGGCAACACACATGGACAAGAATTAATGAGCGTTTAAGTGATAAGATAATCTGCGTAGCACTTTCGACAAGCAAAAAACGGGGTGACGCACAAGAATTATGTGCACTTATGTAATAGAAACAATTTTTTAAATTTTTTTGTTACAAAAAAGGAATGCACATGCCTTGATGTTATGTTTCAAAGAAGTAAATAATAAATCGTTGTAAGACTTCATTTGTTATCACCAAGACAACTTAAAAGAAGGCTAAAATTAATAAATTTTGCATAATATTCAAGAAATTTCATAAAATAAATATTGTAAATCCTGTTTTGACTTTTATACCCCGCCCGTCAAAGATATTTTTACTCATAAGACTTCTAAAAGTTTTATCATCAAATCTGTCTGAGGCGACATTATTTTGGTAAAATTTTGTACGAAAAACTTAACGATTTTTGTTCTTCCCTGGCGGGCATGATCAGAAGTAATAGAATTGCTATGACTTATTCTTTCGCTCAGTCCAAGTTGTGACCCGTCTCGACCCGTCGATTAATCTCTTATTAGCATTACATAGGTTAATCCGGAAACTGAGTAGGAGAATATTCAGACCTCCACCATTCCATTCAAAGACTATATTGACTTTATTGTTCTTCGCTAACGGATATGCTCAGAAATAAGGGAATTGTTATTACTTCTACTTTCGTCTAGTTCAAGTTTCGATCCGTCATTTATATATCTTTCATATTTTAGCCGGGGAAACGTAACTCTCTCTATCTTTTTGTTATTAGTTTAGAACTTTTAATACAGTATTTTATTATTAGAAAATACTGGAAAATGTTTGTTTCTGTTGGAGCGAGGCTACTCTGATATGCTTTGCTTTAAAAATTGTCTAGTATTTTATGTTTTTGATGTACCATTGCACCATGTTCCGACCGACACTTGAATACGAAATTTAGGCTGTTAAGTATATTTTCTTACTAATCTATTCGATTTAGCCAGATTTCGCCATACAAAAATGACACTTGTTAATCTCGTCACTGAGGCCTAAACACATCAAACTTTTATTGGGAACATGGTATTAAAAGGCTTTCAAAATAATTTGACAAACCAAAACCTTTCATAATTAAATGCTGTCAAGATTACTAAGGCTCCAGAACGTTTCCCTAACCTCAAAATTTCAAATTTTCTTCATAAATTAAAGGGTTATTGCCTTTAATTAAAAGTAAAACTAAATCGAACAAAAATGTACAATGAAAAACCCGAGATTAGAAAAGTTTGAAAATTATTTTGGGTAATCATAAAATTATTCGAAAAGAATGAGCAATTCATCAGCTTTAAAGGGGATTAAATTTCAGAAAAAAATCGCACATAAAATTCACGAAGCCGGAAGAAGGTAAGCAAGAAAAGAAAACATCGAAATAATACAATGCAAAAGAAATGAAAAAAGTATAAAAAGGATTAACCAAAGTTACAACGTTGAGCATTAAAGTGAATTAAAAAAGCAGCAGCAGGTGCATAAAGCGTAAAAGTATGTATGAAAATTGTATGTACGAAGAACTTTACATATGTATGTATGTACAATCGCGTGTTGGTAAGACGAACAAAAGTCGTAAAAGAGGACGATAAAAAAATGAAACAAGCAACGAAAAGTTGCTAATGCGAAAGCAAAAAAGACGTCGAAAAAGGAATGTACTTATATTAAAAATTAAAAATGAAAAAGCAAGCATATGGCAGACAAAAACAGGAAGTCAGCGAACGGAAATGAAAATGAAAAACTTCAGAAGGCAGGAAGGCTGACTGTGACAAAAAAGGATAAGCGCATATGAAGAAATGCGTATGTAACTACTGAGAATTAGTGACGGAATTTGATTTCAGTATTTCGAAAAAACTAGTAAAGGAACTGGATTTCGGGATTCCGAAAAACAAAAAAAAAGATATGTCCTATGCTCCCTTATATTTGTAGTTATTTCTTATAATAAGTAGTAATAAAACTGTCCTTTGATATCCCTAAAATTACACTTGTTTTTTTATATTCAGCTTCCCGAATAAAATTAAATAATCTTCTATGCTTTATTAACTAGATTTTGGGATTCCAAAACTCGGGTTGCTTTGTTTCCCATTTTACTATTTTCTCGATTTTAATTTACCTGCCTTTTGGTTGTTTTTTTCTGAAATTTGCGCGCGTGCCTTGTAACAAAAGTGAAACTTGCTGGTACGTGTGCACATACACACACGCACACATGCGCACAAGCGTTTTGTTACGCTTTGGCAGCCGCGAAGCTGCAAGTGCAAGCGCTGATGGCGCTGGCAGCCGACAACAGCAACAAAGTGCTTGCATGACTGCAATTATGCTTTTGTTGGCTGCCGCGTTTTTCGTGCTCAGCACTGTTAGTGTTGTTGTTGTTGTTTTTTCCATTTTAGCTCCGCTTATTTGCATAAATTCGTATTTTCAAATTCATCGTGTGCTAAAAACTAATAAATATTTATGCAAAAACACAGCGAGATTGGCTTTTTCACACAAACACACGCACGCACACATATGTATATATACTCACATGTTCATATGCAGACATGCAAGCATTTTTATTTACATATTACAATTTTTAATAAGTTTCTTCCTATGCACGCTCATTTTACAGTTATTTGCTGCCTAGCGGTTTTTTGTTTTTGTTTTTTGCTTTGGTGAATTTTTCCGCTCATTGTTTTATAAATATTTTCGGCTTCCGCAGCGAAAATAGCACATTTTCTATATAGCTGCCTGGTTGCATGACCGCAGCAAAAATTAAGCTCTGCCTAGAGTCAGACTCTTCCTAGCTGTTGTACGAGGTTACATAAGGAAAACTGTGGTCCTGATTTTTTTTGTTATTGATTATGTGTTTGTTCTGCGTTTCTTCTGCGGTTGAACACAAAAAGTCAGATTTTCCTTTAGACGTCTATGTTCAATGAAGTCTGAGCTCTATCTGATCCTGACGCCAACTCTGTGAGACCTACTGTATAAATTGAGCGCTCATAGAAATCGCGGATTCTTCATTAAAGCTCCTTTAAGTTTCAGCATCCAATCTTCTGAACATCCAGAGGGAGTTTGATTTTAAAACACATTCTTATTACCCTCAGAAGATTGCTTTGATTGATTTTTGTTCTGTTTATCAAACCAATAAGCTTTACTATTGAAAGTAGATATCGCCAGCATAAGTTAGGTTAGGTTCCGTTGTGAGCATAAAGCCTATTGAAAGGAAATGTGTTATGACCCAAGAATTTCGCAAGATTCTTAACTACAATGAATACTAGATAATCTAATTCTTGGACGAAATCTGTGCTGAAATAAGTCGCACAGCTTCGCCAGCCGTTTTCCGGACGAAGTTGCCATCGAAAGCCTTCGAATTTTGTCTGGCATTAGTCGAAGAGGTCAGAGCATCGAGTTCTAGACTTTTCTCTGCTTATATTTGACTGTATTTACTGATAGTTATTAGTTAGTTTAAATAATAAGAGTCGCGGAGGTATGCTGCTCTCGTTCTCTTTCTCTCTCTCTGTTTCACCCTCTCTCTTTCAAAAATCTCACAGCTTGCTGCATGCAAGGTTATTTTTTCGTTAGAGTAATAAGAGTCGAGAAGATATGCTGACCTGTTGCTCTATTTCTGTCTGCCTCTTTTCAGGAATTTTCGGAGTAATTTCATCTATTTTAGTTTCCAAAGCCCATACTGACTCCAAAAATCTCACATGATAATAATAAGAAATTCGCTATGTTTAAAAATTTTGGTTTAAAAAATGGGAAGAATGCCATTCAAGCCACCAATGAAATTTGTGAAGTTTGTGGAGACGATGCTGTATCAGATCGTACAGCACAACAGTGGTTCGCTCGCTTCCATTCTGGAAATTTCGATTTACTCTGATGGAATAATGTCTCTAGCAGAAAAATGACAAAAAGTGGTCCATCAAAATGTTACATATTTGTTTATTTATTTATTATCATAAAAATAAACAAAAATGAGTTGAAGTAGTCGCACAGTCATCGCCTTACAAATTGCAACACTCAGTTTTGTGAAAGCGTCTCAAGTTCTGTAATTGCAGTTTGATACTCCTATTCATTACAAGCTCAAAGCGTGCCTTTAAGGATTTCCCAACAGGAAAATATAGTGAGTCGAACTCCACTTCTCTTCACTTCACGTGTTTTGCTTTAAATGCCACTGTGTTGCTGTAAAATTTCTTTTTTAGCCTTTCATGCATAAATGTAATTAATGACATACGTGTAGAAAGTGCCTTTGGCTCAAAGACTTCATAAAAAATGGCTGCCTTTTGTAAGGAGTTGAGTACATAAGTAAGCGAATGCTCGCACATTAACCCTTTTAGGGCCCAAGTAAAAGCGTATAATGCCAGGCAAAGCTTATAGAGAGACAGACAGGCAAAGAGACCGGCAAAGAAGTGCTTCATTACAGCCTAAACACACATACACACACACATGCGAGTGGAGCAAAGACACGCGTGGCAGTGGCAGCAACTGAAAATGTGGCACATCAAAGCGTTCTGTAGCATTCCTTCACAATTCGTTGCTTTTGCGTACTCGTTTGTCTTTTTTTTCATTTTTCCTGTTTTTCTGCTGTCATTCTTGCTTTCCTTTTCCGGTGGCGAAGTTCTTTGCTCACACACACACACTTACGTATTCTTACAACCATATGCTTCTGTTTTTGGTATTTTAGCAGTAGAGGGTTAACAGTGGCAGCAGCTGCTGCTTCCTGCTAAAGTTTAGTTGTTTCGAGGCGCCTCAGTTTGAGTCTGTTTATTAAGCTGCCACTCGAGCCAGTCTGCATAGCTGTAGTTGTTGTTGTTGTTGTGAAAGATGGCAGTATATGCCATTGACTCAAGCTGCATTAATAAACCATAGTTCATATGTGACTGCTCGGCTGCAGAGAGGGGAGGAGCAGGCAACAATAAAAACAAGAAAAATTCTTAACTTCAGCTGCACTGAAGCTATAATATCCTTCACTGCTATGTATATTTGTCATAGCATAAAAAGATATAGGGTACCTCGATTATGATCGGTCAGTTTGTATGGCAACTATATGCTATAGTGCTCCGATCTGAACAATTTCTTCAGGGATTGTAGGGTTGTCTTGGACTATAATCTATGGCAAATTTCGTGAATATATTTTTTCAAATAAAAGAGTTTCCCATAAAGTACTTTATTTTGATCCTTCAGTTTGTATGACAGCTAAATGCTATAGTGGTTTAATATCAACGACTCCGGGAACTGAGCGGCCTTTTTGGGAGAAAAAGACGGGTACAAAATTTCCGACCAATATCTCCAAAACTGAGGGACTGGTTCCCATATGTATACTTTAATCGACTCAGCTCATCTTGCTGCTCATTTATATATATGTATACTTCGTGGAAACTTATAGTACTTTTTCAGGGTATATTGCAAGGAAGAAGCAACAACAAACAACCAACAATAACACACGAATAAACTAAGCAGCCAGCTACTGCGTACTTGCATACGTAGACACACACATTCACACAACCCCACCCATACGAACCCTTCAAATGTGGCAAGCCAAGTACATTAATCAAATAAATATTTCAAATAAATACGAACTTAAAACGTCAAAGCGAACAAGCGTAGCGTACTGCAACAAGAACACACTAAAAAATTGTTTGCGAGTTAAAAAATAAAAATAAAAAATACTAGCATTATTGAGGTTAAGCAGCAGCGCCTTTTGATTATGTGGGCGCTTGAAAATGAGAGGAAAACAAAATTTGTATGAATAATGGAAGATGTGGCAACACACATGGACAAGAATTAATGAGCGTTTAAGTGATAAGATAATCTGCGTAGCACTTTCGACAAGCAAAAAACGGGGTGACGCACAAGAATTATGTGCACTTATGTAATAGAAACAATTTTTTAAATTTTTTTGTTACAAAAAAGGAATGCACATGCCTTGATGTTATGTTTCAAAGAAGTAAATAATAAATCGTTGTAAGACTTCATTTGTTATCACCAAGACAACTTAAAAGAAGGCTAAAATTAATAAATTTTGCATAATATTCAAGAAATTTCATAAAATAAATATTGTAAATCCTGTTTTGACTTTTATACCCCGCCCGTCAAAGATATTTTTACTCATAAGACTTCTAAAAGTTTTATCATCAAATCTGTCTGAGGCGACATTATTTTGGTAAAATTTTGTACGAAAAACTTAACGATTTTTGTTCTTCCCTGGCGGGCATGATCAGAAGTAATAGAATTGCTATGACTTATTCTTTCGCTCAGTCCAAGTTGTGACCCGTCTCGACCCGTCGATTAATCTCTTATTAGCATTACATAGGTTAATCCGGAAACTGAGTAGGAGAATATTCAGACCTCCACCATTCCATTCAAAGACTATATTGACTTTATTGTTCTTCGCTAACGGATATGCTCAGAAATAAGGGAATTGTTATTACTTCTACTTTCGTCTAGTTCAAGTTTCGATCCGTCATTTATATATCTTTCATATTTTAGCCGGGGAAACGTAACTCTCTCTATCTTTTTGTTATTAGTTTAGAACTTTTAATACAGTATTTTATTATTAGAAAATACTGGAAAATGTTTGTTTCTGTTGGAGCGAGGCTACTCTGATATGCTTTGCTTTAAAAATTGTCTAGTATTTTATGTTTTTGATGTACCATTGCACCATGTTCCGACCGACACTTGAATACGAAATTTAGGCTGTTAAGTATATTTTCTTACTAATCTATTCGATTTAGCCAGATTTCGCCATACAAAAATGACACTTGTTAATCTCGTCACTGAGGCCTAAACACATCAAACTTTTATTGGGAACATGGTATTAAAAGGCTTTCAAAATAATTTGACAAACCAAAACCTTTCATAATTAAATGCTGTCAAGATTACTAAGGCTCCAGAACGTTTCCCTAACCTCAAAATTTCAAATTTTCTTCATAAATTAAAGGGTTATTGCCTTTAATTAAAAGTAAAACTAAATCGAACAAAAATGTACAATGAAAAACCCGAGATTAGAAAAGTTTGAAAATTATTTTGGGTAATCATAAAATTATTCGAAAAGAATGAGCAATTCATCAGCTTTAAAGGGGATTAAATTTCAGAAAAAAATCGCACATAAAATTCACGAAGCCGGAAGAAGGTAAGCAAGAAAAGAAAACATCGAAATAATACAATGCAAAAGAAATGAAAAAAGTATAAAAAGGATTAACCAAAGTTACAACGTTGAGCATTAAAGTGAATTAAAAAAGCAGCAGCAGGTGCATAAAGCGTAAAAGTATGTATGAAAATTGTATGTACGAAGAACTTTACATATGTATGTATGTACAATCGCGTGTTGGTAAGACGAACAAAAGTCGTAAAAGAGGACGATAAAAAAATGAAACAAGCAACGAAAAGTTGCTAATGCGAAAGCAAAAAAGACGTCGAAAAAGGAATGTACTTATATTAAAAATTAAAAATGAAAAAGCAAGCATATGGCAGACAAAAACAGGAAGTCAGCGAACGGAAATGAAAATGAAAAACTTCAGAAGGCAGGAAGGCTGACTGTGACAAAAAAGGATAAGCGCATATGAAGAAATGCGTATGTAACTACTGAGAATTAGTGACGGAATTTGATTTCAGTATTTCGAAAAAACTAGTAAAGGAACTGGATTTCGGGATTCCGAAAAACAAAAAAAAAATATGTCCTATGCTCCCTTATATTTGTAGTTATTTCTTATAATAAGTAGTAATGAAACTGTACTTTGGATCCCAAAATTACTCTTGTTTTTTTATATTCAGCTTCCCGAATAAAATTAAATAATCTTCTATGCTTTATTAACTAGATTTTGGGATTCCAAAACTCGGGTCTATATATTCTAAATCCCGAAAAATACTAAACATTTCGAAATTCTATGCTCCATTACTTTTCAGTTTAAATATTTCTTAAAGTAATTAGAAATAAAAATTTGGCATTTTGGGATCCCGAACTTCGAGTCTATCTATTCGGGATCCCGAAAAAAACTAAAAATAATTTTTGAAGTTTTTAAGCAATTAAACACAATATATAGCAATATTTTGAATAATATTTAGTCGATTGCCCTGGTAGATAGTGCATACATATATAATCGCTTGATTTTCTTACACACAATTGTTTATATAAAATCGGAGACTGTGTGTGAATTAGTATAGAGGAAAATAGGCAAACAAAGAAAATGAGAAAAATAAAATAAAGTAAATGGAGCAACTGGCATTTCCCGGTGCATAGCCTTAAATGCATATGTATGTATTCTGCTCACACTTGTCATAACCATATTGGCATGCACCTAGATATACATATGTACATAGGTATATAGTATATGCATAGCTGCATTCAACCTGTTTGCATGAGCTCATTAATTTATGAACATTTTTCTGCTGCCATGAGCACAGCACAGCAAAAATCCAGTTGCCCCAAAATGCCAGAACAGAAAAGTAAAATGGACCATTTCAAGTAAACGAAAGTTTTTGGGGAAAATCCAAATTGAATGCACAATGCCGAGCACCACAGCTAAGTTCGTTGACTTTCGGTTGGTTATGCAGCGGCTGCGCCGGTTAACTGGCTGGCAGCACAAAATCGGCCAAAACGAAAGTCCTTGAAAGTAAACAAAATCTTTTCGTCTTTTTTGGAAAGGATGCAGGAGAAAATTGCGCGCCGTCCGAGCAAAACTAACTGTGTTAGTTGGCGAGTTCGAGTGTAGCGACATTTATTCCTACAATTTATAATTAAATTGTGGAAGCGTCGCTGTTGCGAGGCTATGTGACTATTTTTCTAGTAGTTGAGATTGGAGATTTCAAACGCTAGGGTCACAGCTAGGTCTCAGTTCACAGTGCCAGGTGAACTTGCAGCTGAAACCTTACTTTTTTCTTTCACCATTGGTCTCATGGTAGGCATAAAGAAAATCTCAACAGTCAACCCGAATTATCTAGTGCTAAATTCCAGTTTGGTATTTCCAACTCTAAATTTATGATTTTGGGGCATCTGTAAAGTATATGTTTCATCTTGCATAGCGCGCGCTCTAAAACTAGTCGATCCTCCGTCAAAACTTGTCGATCGATTCGCATACGAACAAAAATATAATATTAGGATTTCAGTTACTATTTAGTGTCTTTTCTTAATGCAGACTGTTCAATTTTATTCAATGTATGTATATGGTATAGTATGCTCTTGAGCTAAGATTCGAAGGAGGCCTTTGAACAGATTAAAGCTAATTATACGGACAATGTTTCTTAAGCATTAAAGAGAACGTGTTAGACCAGTTTGATTATTACTTTAGAGGTTCCCACGAAATTTTTTTTAAGAGTCGATTTATAAATATTTTCCATATATTAAGTAAGCGATATTTTTACTCAAACTATAGACTCCCTATTGTATTCATAGTCGGATTTCTCAAAGAAACCACGACTTTCACTTAATATTACCGCAACCCGCTTTATGGCGTAATAAAGTCAAATAAAAATTCTCCAATGTCGTAAGCGTGCATGCATTTCGTTGCATAATTGCAAATCCAAATATTTTTTCTTATTGCCACGGCACATAAATGTTCGTAACCATTAACTCTGGATCGTAAACCATAATCCAAGTGTCTCCCGTTTATAGTCAATTTACATATGAGCAACACTTTAGTTTTAATGCTGATTCGCACATTGTTTTACGCTGCTCGCCTAATGCAACTTTATTACGCAGCGAGCGCTTTTTGTGCAAGCAAGCAACGGTATTTAGCTGCCTGGCAGCGCATTTCGTATGCAGCGTACGCGTGCGTCATAAAAACATGTGCGAAGACAATGAAGTGAAGGGAGTAATTAGCGTAAATTTCATTATTTGAAAGGAATGTGTTTTGGAGAGTAGTCTTTCTCTAGATATTATAGAATATTTTTTGAAAAAATTTGGTTTACCATAAGATTATCTTAACTCGCATTTGAAAAAGATTCACATATGCTTCTGAAATTTTATGCAAAACATCATGTTTTTAGCAGAGATTTTTTAAAAGGTGACAACTCTAAACGAATATTAAAAAATTTCTAATTATTATTTTCAAGTGATTTTTTCGAAAGGCTTGTTTAAGGTTGACACAAATTTTATATTATTTGGTTCACTTTTACTTTTTTTGTTATTTGGCAACTCTAGCCAAACCAAATGCTTCATGAAAGAATGCTAGAATATTTTTCAAAAAGCTTTTATAAAAATGCGTATTTTAGCAAATTTTTGACTGTCTCGCATAGATTAACTTTTCTTTTTTTTTTGATGGCAACACCATGCCGTAATATGTCTAAATTAAAAATTTCATAAAAGTTCATCAAAATATTTTCCCAAATAGGCTATGTTTCGCAATATTTGTGTTTAATTTTCAATATTCTTATTTTGTTAAGTGGCAACTTTGTTCCGAAATATTCTAAAATTAGAGATGACGCGCAATTGATTGACAAGTTTTCTTGAAAGCGTTTTTAAGGCATATGTTGTAAAAAAATCAGTATTAATATTTTTATTAGGTGGCAACTCTGTTTAAAATTTTGTCTAAAATAAAGGTTTTAAGCATAACTTTTATTTTATACCTATTATTGCATTTTTGTTTCATATTTTGTTCGAAAATAAATACTTCATATGGCAACTCTGGTCCAAAATATTCCAAAATTGTGGAAAGTTTTTGACAAGTCTACTTAGAAAATCTATTTCAAAACACAGTTTGCAAAAAACCCAGTTTTATTATTTTGATTGGGTGGCAACTCTTTTTAAAAATATTTCTAAACTTAAGGTTTTAACCATACCTTTTATTTGATACCCATATTGCTTCATGTTTGGTTTGCAAATATTGCCTCAGGTGGCAACCCTATTCTAAAATTGTGGACAGTTTTAAAATAAAAGCCTATTTTAAACATATTTTAACATTGGTTATGTTTTTATTAGGGGACAAGTATATTTAAGAATATATAGAGGGTGGCAACTCTGTTTAAAATAGAGATAAATTGTTGTTTTTAAGCATATCTTCTGTATGAAACTCATATTGCACTGATCTTTTCATGTTTTGTTTGAAAATAGCCACTTCAGTTCAACAGGAACTTGTTTTTCAGAAACCGATTTATGTTTTAAGAAAAGCTTAGCGACCCAGCATTGTCACATTAGCATTTGGTCTGCTGGTATACACGCAAACAATCACTCGAAAAATTGTTATTCTGTTCTTAATTTCTCTACGTTTGCTGTATTATAAATAAATTTTACAAAATTTTCCATTTTCCTCGAGTTTTTCCCACTAATTTAATTGTTTAAAAGGGTTGTCACGCACACGTACTGAGGTAACGGTTATGTCTGTATTACGGTCGCTGTGTGAGCGCACGTGTTGCCTTAATTCGACTAGTGAAAAGACAGTGAGCGGTGAATATTTTATTATTCCAATTTAATTTGGTTAACACGGATAAAGCGAAATTCGAATGAAGTGGTGGAATGAAGGAATATAATATAATAAATGCGCATATTTAAATAGGACAAGTAGTGGATAAAAAATAAAATTAAAGGGAAGTTAAAAGCTACAAAATAAATATTAATAGATATTCATTTCCTTATTTGGGGAGGAGAAATATGTAGGTCACTCGTACAAGTTTTAGGGCTAAGACGACCCAATCTCATGTACGAGTAGCCAGTTTTCGTGAAATTTTCAAAAGATGAACTCAATACGGCATAATCAGGTATTTTTAGAAGGTCTCGAATCAAGTTTCGATATTTCAAAAGTATTTCAAGCAATTTACTTTCTCCATCACACTCAAAAAACGTGTATGTGCTGAGTGCAAAATCACTGCAACTCCGAATCTATAAGTATATGCAGATATCCACTAATTCTCTCGAAGTATGCAACCTTTATCCGCAATGGAGTGCAAACTTGAGCCAACCGAAAACTTTTAAACCCCATAATTTAACAATTTACAACTTTCGAGTATTTGCTACGCGGGGACATGCTTCCTTAACACACACAACCCCCACTCATCTGCTAAAAGTGCCATGCTCTGAGAAGAGTCTGTTTACAGCCAATTAACGCCATAAATGTTTAGCAAATTTTTTGAAACAAATTAAGGAATTCAACAAACTATTATCCAATGCAGAGTTGTATTTTCATACTAAATGCGCAGCAAAGCTCAATTACAACCTTGAAATTCCGTAACCGCAAAAGGTCGAATGTCGTCAACTTTAACATAACTACAAAACACAGTAAGCAGCAAATGCTGAGTGTAGGTGGCGCGTGTGAGTTCGGAAAAGTCTGTGTCACTTATGTATGTAAAAGTGCCAAATGAGTTTGAGAATGTTGGTAGTCGAAGTTATATATTTATATGTACATAACCAACAGGCACATGGGCTTCACAGGCATTCACAAAGTACACACATACATGCTTGTAATCTAGTTGAAATTTTAGCTCCAACTGCTTAAACGTTTCGGTGGCAAGGAGTGTTCCACAAGTTCAACAATTGATATGAGTGGCATAGTCGGTAGTTGAAGTGCGCCCACACACAGACGCTCGCGCATATATGTAATATAAATTGTGAGCTTGCTAGAAGTCTACACACACACACACACACACCTACCATATAGCGCCAAATTTAGACGTTGTACAGGTCCGTGTCGTGCCACACTGATTTGAGTTAAGCTCGCAAACTTTGCAGTTTGTTATGCGAAAAGCAATTTAAGTCCGAAATGACTAAGTTATTTTCTTTCTAAATTGTGAAATGGAGACAAGTTTCCTTTCTGTTCGCTCTCTTGTGTTTTTTTTTTTATTTTGTTTTTTATGTGGGGAAGTTCTCGCATGTGTGGCTGTGCGTACATATGTGTCTCAGCGTAGGAGCTGTCTGCTCATTGTTTTATGTAGGTGCTGAAGTTTAAGTTGCAAGTAAAAGTGGCAGTAACTACATTTCGGTGAACAACAGTACATAGACTTTGAAGTTAATGCAGCGGAAATACATTGAGAAGATACTTGTGAGTAAGAAATTTTCTTCGAAATGGCTTCTCGAGTGCTAAATTGTAGTTTTTTTTTTCAAATAAACTACTCCTTGTTCGCATCCTTCAGCATCCATCTATGTATATACATACATACATACATACATATATGTAATTTAGAGAAATTTTGTTGAAAAATTTACCACAATTTTTGTGTGAAATTTGAAAATATTTAAAGCTTACATTTATTGATTTGAAATTGAAAAGGAAATAATAATTAATTTGTTTTTAGAAGACTAAGTTCTCGCTGTTTTATTTTTAAGAAAATGCAATTTTTTATAAGGAAATTGTTCAAAGTGAATTACTTGAAGTATTGTCCGTCCGTAGTCACAACTTTTTCCCATCTTTCTGGCAAAGCACATTTTTGAACATTTTTTCAAAATTTTAAATTCGAAAATTTGGTAAAAGTTTCTATATTACCGCAATAACAAATTTCTAAAAATTTTGTGCTTTTTAAATATACAATTTCTCAGTTGCCAACAACAATCACATATTCGTTGGCCTAAATTACCAAAAAAGACAAATATTGCATTCATCGATTAGAATTTCCCTTACATTTTTATTTTTACGAAAAGTTCGAAAAATTCAATTTTTTGTGCATATAAAAATTCATTTTGTGAATTTCATATTTTTAGTAGTAGATACTTTGCTAATTCGCGCATAAACAAAATTCAGAAAAAAATATTTATTTTTTTTTAATTTTCAACGATAAATCCTCTAATTGACACATTCGTCCAACAAAAGCAAATCAATAAAAGCAAGTTGAAAGCACTTTACTCCGCTACAAAGCCAAAGCATGGAGGCAAAATATCAAAATAAGTAAAAAAGCGTATTAGAAATAAATAAATTTGCGA
Source organism: Bactrocera correcta (assembly GCA_027475135.1). Classification (NCBI taxonomy): domain Eukaryota; kingdom Metazoa; phylum Arthropoda; class Insecta; order Diptera; family Tephritidae; genus Bactrocera; species Bactrocera correcta. The sequence goes on from CM050322.1 coordinate 1,566,896, forward strand.
AAAATTTTTAAAATTTCGCAAAGCGTCATTCTCATTTCTTTTTTTTCTCGCTTTCAAAGCCTCTCCATTCATTCGTTTCGTTCATTTGTGTTTTCATTGCATTCATAAGCGTATCTGTGCACGCTGTACGCTGTGAAAGTTATTGCAGATGCAACTGCAGTACTCACCACAACAACACTACAACGCTAACTAACTGCATTTGCCCACCTGTGTGTGTGTGTGTGTGTATGCTAACTGCCTGCCTGACTGGTTAATTGGCTGCTTTTGCCGAAGATGCGCTTGACCAAGCGGCAGCTGGCCACAGATTTGAGATTT
>CM050322.1:1568210-1593210 GCA_027475135.1 Bactrocera correcta
AGAACGATCACTAGTGAGCCAACAATAGCTTTCGGTATGCTCTTCTGTGGGTTATGCGCTTCCTCACCGGTGGTGGCTATAATATCGAAACCGATGAAAGCATAAAAGCAGGTCGCAGCACCCGAGAACACCTGTAATAGGATGTAAAAGCACAAGCACATTAAAATCCTTCATATCTTGCAGTGATTGGTTTTTTATAAGCCATCATTTTTGTTGCAACTTACACCACTCCAGCCATATGGCAAGAAGCCTTGATGCTCCGTCCAAGTGCTGGTGTCAACATAAAATAAACCGGCTGCCATCACGAATACCCATGTCGCCAGATTTATGGCATTCAATGTGTGATTGAATATCACCGATTTACTCGCCCCCATCGCCAATACGCAGGTCATAATCAACGCTATGCCGAATGCTATAAAATCGGGTGGCTTACCTAGTGGTGGATGAGTCAAAGATGGTAGTTATGATAAATGTTCGTTTAGTTTTAAGTGCTAATAAAATCGAATGAGCACAAATTAAAGCATATTGAAAACGGATGCATTTAAGTCTTACCGAATATGGTGCCGACTGTATCGCCAATTGCGTTCGCTATTGCGCCGCCGGTTAGTGAATCGAAACTCGAACTTAATGCACACGCACAGGCACTTGTTCCTGTTAGAGAACAATAATTCAGTTTATTCAGTATTAAACTAAATGAAACGCATCATTGGAGTTTTGAGAATTTAAATCTCGTGCTTTGCTTACCTATTAAATATTCCAAAATCATATTCCAGCCAATGATGAACGCTACAAACTCGCCCACCGCTACATATGAGTACATATAAGCCGAACCGGAAGTGTGTGGCACGCGTACGCCGAACTCCGCATAGCAGGCACCTAAAAGAAGCACGAACGGTATTTTAAATTTTGTATGCTGTTTAAGCTGTTCGTTTTCTTACCGGAAAAAATGCTTGCCACCGCTGCAATGATAAAACTAATGATCACACCGGGTCCGGCGAGATTTTTCGCTACCATACCCGCAACCAGGTACATACCAGTGCCACAACACGATCCAACGCCCAGCGATGTTAAGTCCAGTGTGTTGAGGCATTTCTATGCAAGAGAGAGAAAATTTATTAGAGCATCCTGACGCAAAACTTCAGAGTGGCCTAATGCGCGCCACTTAAATAGTCTTCAAATTCCCCAGTAGCAATGGAAGGGTCGACAGATTCAGAACAACTTGACTTTTTTTATTAAGAAGTGCACTTCGCCCAAAATCATTTTGGGGAAAATCATCTTCCGTTACAGCAATTGTATATTCTTGGAAATAAAAATAAATCTCATCACATCGCGGCGCGAGAGTCACCCAAGCACTGGCCAGGCAAGGTGCTTGCTTTTCTTATATAGCCAACTGGCAGCCAGCTTCCCGCGAATTTACCGCGTGATTTTCAAATCATACAACATTTCCGCGCGAGAGTCAGCCCCTGCACTGGCCAGGCAAGGTGCTTGCGTTTCTTATATAGCCAACTGGCAGCCAGCTTCCCGCGAATTTACCGCGTGATTTTCAAATCATACAACATTTCCGCGCGAGAGTCAGCCATGCACTGGCCAGGCAAGGTGCTTGCGTTTCTTATATAGCCAACTGGCAGCCAGCTTCCCGCGAATTTACCGCGTGATTTTCAAATCATACAACATTTCCGCGCGAGAGTCAGCCATGCACTGGCCAGGCAAGGTGCTTGCTTTTCTTATATAGCCAACTGGCAGCCAGCTTCCCGCGAATTTACCGCGTGATTTTCAAATCATACAACATTTCCGCGCGAGAGTCAGCCATGCACTGGCCAGGCAAGGTGCTTGCGTTTCTTATATAGCCAACTGGCAGCCAGCTTCCCGCGAATTTACCGCGTGATTTTCAAATCATACAACATTGCCGCGCGAGAGTCAGCCATGCACTGGCCAGGCAAGGTGCTTGCTTTTCTTATATAGCCAACTGGCAGCCAGCTTCCCGCGAATTTACCGCGTGATTTTCAAATCATACAACATTTCCGCGCGAGAGTCAGCCATGCACTGGCCAGGCAAGGTGCTTGCTTTTCTTATATAGCCAACCAGCTTCCCGCCGAATTTACCGCGTGATTTTCAAATCACCAACATCGCGGCGCGAGAGTCACCCAAGCACTGGCCAGGCACGGTGCTTGCTTTTCTTATATAGCCAACTGGCAGCCAGCTTTCCGCGAATTTGCCGCTTGACTTTCAAATCACACAACATCGCGAGGTAAGAGTCACCCAAGCACTGGCCAGGCACGGTGCTTGCTTCTCTTATATAGCCAACTGGCGGCCAGCTTCCCGCCGAATTTACTGCGTGATATTCTAATCACCAACATCGCGGCGCGAGAGTCACCCAAGCACTGGCCAGGCAAGGTGCTTGCTTTTCTTATATAGCCAACTGGCGGTCAGCTTCCCGCTAATTTACCGTTGACTTTCAAATCGCACAACATTGCCGCGCGAGAGTCACCCAAGCACTGGCCAGGCACGATGCTTGCTTCTCTTATATAGCCAACTGGCGGCCAGCTTCCCGCCGAATTTACCGCGTGATATTCAAATCACCAACATCGCGGCGCGAGAGTCACCCAAGCACTGGCCAGGCAAGGTGCTTGCTTTTCTTATATAGCCAACCAGCTTCCCGCCGAATTTACCGCGTGATTTTCAAATCACCAACATTGCGGCGCGAGAGTCACCCAAGCACTGGCCAGGCACGGTGCTTGCTTTTCTTATATAGCCAACTGGCGGTCAGCTTCCCGCTAATTTACCGTTTGACTTTCAAATCGCACAACATTGCCGCGCGAGAGTCACCCAAGCACTGGCCAGGCACGGTGCTTGCTTTTCTTATATAGTCAGCTGGCAGCCAGCTTCCCGCGAATTTACCGCGTGACTTTTAAATCGCACAACATTGCCGCGCGAGAGTCACCCAAGCACAGGCCTGGCACGGTGCTTGCTTTTCTTATATAGTCAGCTGGCAGCTAGCTTCCCGCGAATTTACCGCGTGACTTTCAAATCGCACAACATTGCCGCGCGAGAGTCACCCAAGCACAGGCCTGGCACGGTGCTTGCTTTTCTTATATAGCCAGCTGGCAGCCAGCTTCCCGCGAATTTACCGCGTGACTTTCAAATCGTACAACATTGCCGCGCGAGAGTCACCTAAGCACAGGCCTGGCACGGTGCTTGCTTCTCTTATATAGCCAACTGGCAGCCAGCTTTCCGCGTATTTACCGCGTGATTTCAAATCACCAACATCGCGGCGCGAGAGTCACCCAAGCACTGGCCAGGCACGGTGCTTGCTTTTCTTATATAGCTAACTGACGGCCAGCTTCCCGCGAATTTACCGCGTGACTTTTAAATCGCACAACATTGCCGCGCGAGAGTCACCCAAGCACAGGCCTGGCACGGTGCTTGCTTTTCTTATATAGTCAGCTGGCAGCTAGCTTCCCGCGAATTTACCGCGTGACTTTCAAATCGCACAACATTGCCGCGCGAGAGTCACCCAAGCACAGGCCTGGCACGGTGCTTGCTTTTCTTATATAGCCAGCTGGCAGCCAGCTTCCCGCGAATTTAGCGCGTGACTTTCAAATCGTACAACATTGCCGCGCGAGAGTCACCTAAGCACAGGCCTGGCACGGTGCTTGCTTCTCTTATATAGCCAGCTGGCAGCCAGCTTCCCGCGAATTTACCGCGTGACTTTCAAATCGCACAACATTGCCGCGCGAGAGTCACCCAAGCACAGGCCTGGCACGGTGCTTGCTTTTCTTATATAGCCAGCTGGCAGCCAGCTTCCCGCGAATTTACCGCGTGACTTTCAAATCGTACAACATTGCCGCGCGAGAGTCACCTAAGCACAGGCCTGGCACGGTGCTTGCTTCTCTGATATAGCCAACTGGCAGCCAGCTTTCCGCGTATTTACCGCGTGATTTTCAAATCACCAACATCGCGGCGCGAGAGTCACCCAAGCACTGGCCAGGCAAGGTGCTTGCTTTTCTTATATAGCCAGCTGGCAGCCAGCTTCCCGCGAATTTACCGCGTGACTTTCAAATCGTACAACATTGCCGCGCGAGAGTCACCCAAGCACTGGCCAGGCACGGTGCTTGCTTCTCTTATATAGCCAACTGGCGGCCAGCTTCCCGCGTATTTACCGCGTGATTTTCAAATCACCAACATCGCGGCGCGAGAGTCACCCAAACACTGGCCAGGCAAGGTGCTTGCTTTTCTTATATAGCCAACTGCGGCCAGCTTCCCGCGAATTTACCGCTTGACTTTCAAATCGCACAACATTGCCGCGCGAGAGTCACCCAAGCACAGGCCTGGCACGGTGCTTGCTTTTCTTATATAGCCAGCTGGCAGCCAACTTCCCGCGAATTTACCGCTTGACTTTCAAATCGCACAACATTGCCGCGCGAGAGTCACCCAAGCAATGGCCTGGCACGGTGCTTGCTTTTCTTATATAGCCAGCTGGCAGCCAGCTTCCCGCGAATTTACCCAGTGACTTTCAAATCGTACAACATTGCCGCGCGAGAGTCACCCAAGCACTGGCCAGGCACGGTGCTTGCTTTTCTTATATAGCTAACTGGCGGCCAGCTTCCCGCGAATTTACCGCTTGACTTTCAAATCGCACAACATTGCCGCGCGAGAGTCACCCAAGCACTGGCCTGGCACGGTGCTTGCTTTTCTTATATAGCCAGCTGGCAGCCAGCTTCCCGCGAATTTACCCAGTGACTTTCAAATCGTACAACATTGCCGCGCGAGAGTCACCCAAGCACTGGCCAGGCACGGTGCTTGCTTTTCTTATATAGCTAACTGACGGCCAGCTTCCCGCGAATTTACCGCTTGACTTTCAAATCGCACAACATTGCCGCGCGAGAGTCAGCCATGCACTGGCCAGGCAAGGTGCTTGCTTTTCTTATATAGCCAACTGGCAGCCAGCTTCCCGCGAATTTACCCAGTGACTTTCAAATCGTATAACATTGCCGCGCGAGAGTCACCCAAGCACTGGCCAGGCACGGTGCTTGCTTTTCTTATATAGGCAAACTGGCAGCCAGCTTCCCGCGAATTTACCCAGTGACTTTCAAATCGTACAACATTGCCGCGCGAGAGTCACCCAAGCACTGGCCAGGCACGGTGCTTGCTTTTCTTATATAGGCAGCTGGCAGCCAGCTTCCCGCGAATTTACCCAGTGACTTTCAAATCGTACAACATTGCCGCGCGAGAGTCACCCAAGCACTGGCCAGGCACGGTGCTTGCTTTTCTTATATAGCCAGCTGGCAGCCAACTTCCCGCGAATTTACCGCTTGACTTTCAAATCGTACAACATTGCCGCGCGAGAGTCACCCAAGCACTGGCCAGGCAAGGTGCTTGCTTTTCTTATATAGCCAACTGGCGGCCAGCTTCCCGCGAATTTACCGCGTGACTTTCAAATCGTACAACATTGCCGCGCGAGAGTCACCCAAGCACAGGCCTGGCACGGTGCTTGCTTCTCTTATATAGCCAACTGGCAGCCAGCTTTCCGCTTATTCACCGCGTGATTTTCAAATCACCAACATCGCGGCGCGAGAGTCACCCAAGCACTGGCCAGGCAAGGTGCTTGCTTTTCTTATATAGTCAGCTGGCAGCTAGCTTCCCGCGAATTTACCGCGTGACTTTCAAATCGCACAACATTGCCGCGCGAGAGTCACCCAAGCACAGGCCTGGCACGGTGCTTGCTTTTCTTATATAGCCAGCTGGCAGCCAGCTTCCCGCGAATTTACCGCTTGACTTTCAAATCGTACAACATTGCCGCGCGAGAGTCACCCAAGCACTGGCCAGGCAAGGTGCTTGCTTTTCTTATATAGCCAACTGGCGGCCAGCTTCCCGCGAATTTACCGCGTGACTTTCAAATCGTACAACATTGCCGCGCGAGAGTCACCCAAGCACAGGCCTGGCACGGTGCTTGCTTTTTCTTATATAGCCAACTGGCAGCCAGCTTTCCGCGTATTTACCGCGTGATTTTCAAATCACCAACATCGCGGCGCGAGAGTCACCCAAGCACTGGCCAGGCAAGGTGCTTGCTTTTCTTATATAGCCAGCTGGCAGCCAGCTTCCCGCGAATTTACCGCGTGACTTTCAAATCGTACAACATTGCCGCGCGAGAGTCACCCAAGCACTGGCCAGGCACGGTGCTTGCTTCTCTTATATAGCCAACTGGCAGCCAGCTTCCCGCGTATTTACCGCGTGATTTTCAAATCACCAACATCGCGGCGCGAGAGTCACCCAAACACTGGCCAGGCAAGGTGCTTGCTTTTCTTATATAGCCAGCTGGCAGCCAGCTTCCCGCGAATTTACCGCGTGACTTTCAAATCGCACAACATTGCCGCGCGAGAGTCACCCAAGCACTGGCCAGGCACGGTGCTTGCTTCTCTTATATAGCCAGCTGGCAGCCAGCTTCCCGCGAATTTACCGCGTGACTTTCAAATCGTACAACATTGCCGCGCGAGAGTCACCCAAGCACAGGCCTGGCACGGTGCTTGCTTCTCTTATATAGCCAACTGGCAGCCAGCTTCCCGCGTATTTACCGCGTGATTTTCAAATCACCAACATCGCGGCGCGAGAGTCACCCAAGCACTGGCCAGGCAAGGTGCTTGCTTTTCTTATATAGCCAGCTGGCAGCCAGCTTCCCGCGAATTTACCGCGTGACTTTCAAATCGTACAACATTGCCGCGCGAGAGTCACCCAAGCACTGGCCAGGCACGGTGCTTGCTTCTCTTATATAGCCAACTGGCAGCCAGCTTCCCGCGTATTTACCGCGTGATTTTCAAATCACCAACATCGCGGCGCGAGAGTCACCCAAACACTGGCCAGGCAATGTGCTTGCTTTTCTTATATAGCCAACTGGCAGCCAGCTTCCCGCGTAATTTACCGCGTGATTTTCAAATCACCAACATCGCGGCGCGAGAGTCACCCAAGCACTGGCCAGGCAATGTGCTTGCTTTTCTTATATAGCCAGCTGGCAGCCAGCTTCCCGCGAATTTACCGCGTGACTTTCAAATCGCACAACATTGCCGCGCGAGAGTCACCCAAGCACTGGCCTGGCACGGTGCTTGCTTTTCTTATATAGCCAGCTGGCAGCCAGCTTCCCGCGAATTTACCGCGTGATTTTCAAATCATACAACATTGCCGCGCGAGAGTCAGCCATGCACTGGCCAGGCAAGGTGCTTGCTTTTCTTATATAGCCAACTGGCAGCCAGCTTCCCGCGAATTTACCGCGTGATTTTCAAATCATACAACATTTCCGCGCGAGAGTCAGCCATGCACTGGCCAGGCAAGGTGCTTGCTTTTCTTATATAGCCAACCAGCTTCCCGCCGAATTTACCGCGTGATTTTCAAATCACCAACATCGCGGCGCGAGAGTTACCCAAGCACTGGCCAGGCAAGGTGCTTGCTTCTCTTATATAGCCAACTGGCGGCCAGCTTACCGCCGAATTTACCGCGTGATTTTCAAATCACCAACATCGCGGCGCGAGAGTCACCCAAGCACTGGCCAGGCAAGGTGCTTGCTTCTCTTATATAGCCAACTGGCGGCCAGCTTCCCGCCGAATTTACCGCGTGATTTTCAAATCACCAACATCGCGGCGCGAGAGTCACCCAAGCACTGGCCAGGCAAGGTGCTTGCTTCTCTTATATAGCCAACTGGCAGCCAGCTTCCCGCGAATTTACCGCGTGACTTTCAAATCACACAATATCGTGGCGCGAGAGTCACCCAAGCACTGGCCAGGCACGGGGCTTGCGTTTATTATATAGCCAACTGGCAGCCAGTTTCCCGCGAATTTACCGCGTGAATTTCCAATCACACAACATCGCGGCGCGAGAGTCACCCAAGCACTGGCCAGGCACGGTGATTGCGTTTCTTATATAGCCAGCTGGCAGCCAGTTTCCCGCGAATTTACCGCGTGATTTTCAAATCATACAACATTGCCGCGCGAGAGTCAGCCATGCACTGGCCAGGCAAGGTGCTTGCTTTTCTTATATAGCCAACTGGCAGCCAGCTTCCCGCGAATTTACCGCGTGATTTTCAAATCATACAACATTTCCGCGCGAGAGTCAGCCATGCACTGGCCAGGCAAGGTGCTTGCTTTTCTTATATAGCCAACCAGCTTCCCGCCGAATTTACCGCGTGATTTTCAAATCACCAACATCGCGGCGCGAGAGTTACCCAAGCACTGGCCAGGCAAGGTGCTTGCTTCTCTTATATAGCCAACTGGCGGCCAGCTTACCGCCGAATTTACCGCGTGATTTTCAAATCACCAACATCGCGGCGCGAGAGTCACCCAAGCACTGGCCAGGCAAGGTGCTTGCTTCTCTTATATAGCCAACTGGCGGCCAGCTTCCCGCCGAATTTACCGCGTGATTTTCAAATCACCAACATCGCGGCGCGAGAGTCACCCAAGCACTGGCCAGGCAAGGTGCTTGCTTCTCTTATATAGCCAACTGGCAGCCAGCTTCCCGCGAATTTACCGCGTGACTTTCAAATCGTACAACATTGCCGCGCGAGAGTCACCCAAGCACAGGCCTGGCACGGTGCTTGCTTCTCTTATATAGCCAACTGGCAGCCAGCTTTCCGCGTATTTACCGCGTGATTTTCAAATCACCAACATCGCGGCGCGAGAGTCACCCAAGCACTGGCCAGGCAATGTGCTTGCTTTTCTTATATAGCCAACTGGCGGCCAGCTTCCCGCGAATTTACCGCGTGATTTTCAAATCATATAACATTGCCGCGCGAGAGTCACCCAAGCACTGGCCAGGCAAGGTGCTTGCTTTTCTTATATAGCCAACTGGCGGCCAGCTTCCCGCGAATTTACCGCGTGACTTTCAAATCGCACAACATTGCCGCGCGAGAGTCACCCAAGCACTGACCAGGCACGGTGCTTTCTTTTCTTATATAGCCAACTGGCGGCCAGCTTCCCGCGAATTTACCGCGTGACTTTCAAATCGCACAACATTGCCGCGCGAGAGTCACCCAAGCACTGACCAGGCACGGTGCTTGCTTTTCTTATATAGCCAACTGGCAGCTAGCTTCCCGCGAATTTACCGCGTGAGTTTCAAATCATACAACATTGCCGCACGAGAGTCAGCCATGCACTGGCCAGGCAAGGTGCTTGCTTTTCTTATATAGCCAGCTGACAGCCAGCTTCCCGCGAATTTACTGCGTGACTTTCAAATCGCACAACATTGCCGCGCGAGAGTCACCCAAGCACTGCCCAGGCAAGGTGCTTGCTTTTCTTATATAGCCAACTGGGAGCCAGCTTCAGGCGAATTTGCCGCGTGACCAACTGGCGGTGCTTGCTTTTCTTATATATCCACCTGGCAGCTAGCCATTTTGTGATTTCCAAAGCTCATCACATCGAGCAGCGAGAGTCACCTACATGAGTACTGGGAGACACAGGCGCCTTCTCAAAAAAGCGTGGACTGGAAGAATAGGCTCTCGAATTTGCGGAATGTTTTTTGGTGTTCTGTACTAGTGACGGTTCAAAGTCTTTTAAGTTTATGCGTTAAAAAGGAACCCAAAATAAACATGGAAAGTATGGAATAGAAAGAACGTAGCCGAAAATTCAAAAATCTCTAAATCCCCAAAAACAGATCTAATCAAGCTCGTTTTACGTAACCATTGTAATAAACGAATTATGTAAATTAATATTTACCGTTAATTTGGGCTTTGTTGGCTGCGCACTGCCATCCTGCAGCTGCTTCACATCTTTGGTGCGTATTAGTTTTGGTATTAGAGTTGTTGTTGTGACGCCGGGCGGTAAAGGAATCTTAAATTTGATCTGCAAATAAACGCAAAAAGCTTTAAAACGTGGAATAAACGCATATGTGAATAAAAAATTTAATTATGAAAAAATAGTCAACATAAACGGTCGGTGCGGCGGTGCGTATGAGCAACGGAAACAACAGGGAAAAAATGAAGCTTAGAAATTAAAAAGTTATTAACTATCAAGGACACTTCAAGTCATTTGCCATTTGAACATCATTAGCAGAAGCCTACGCAAACGCACACACACACACACATACACACAAAAGCAAGCACTTTGCACTTCTATTAACACTTTAGTCAATTGGCCCACTTGTTGTCAGCGCTTGCACACACAAGTATATTTATAGTTATGCGCCCATTGTCTGATGGAATTGAGAAAAAATGTAGATTTACAACAATAACAGCAAAGGCAGCAAAAAAAGTATACTATATAAATATACCCTACACAAATATAAAAGTTTCTATACAAAAACTTGACTTTAATCTATAACTATATGCTATAGTGGTTCGATAACGGTAGTTCCGACAAATGCGAAGCTTCTTGGGGCGAAAAAGATGGCTGCAAAATTTCAAAGTCTCAAAAACTGAGGGACTATTTCGCGTATGTACAGACGGACAGATGTTTAAACAAACGACCATCGGTTCAGTTCGTCACGCTGATCATTTATACACTCGTATACTTTATACTATTCTGTGTGTTACAAACTTCATGGCATATTCGTGGGTATATTCTGTTATAGGGCATACATATAAATTTGTATGTATGTAAGTCTCTTATAAAGTAAAGGAGAACACTTTTGCATACATATCTACATGTTTATTTGAATGTGTGCAACACACACACACGTCCGAGCGCTTGCGGCACTTTAATCGATATTTGCAACAAGTACCACTCAACATAAATGGTGTTGCTGCTGCCAGTGCCAACACTGTCTGTGCCGCTGCTGCTAAATGCTAGCGCACGCCTCTACGCCGTCCTCCTGCAACCGCATACGCCTATGTTGTTGTTGTACATTTTTCCTCGGTTGCGTGTTTATGTCCTTTTGTGGAAAATGTCAGGGTTAGCTCAGCGCTGAACGGCTTTTCGCCGTACTGGCTGCTTACAGCTGTTGAGCCAAGTAAATCCTATGCATAGTCTTGTTAGCGATAATTAGAACGCGAATCAAGATTCTCGCACGAGTATTACAAGAATTTTAAAATGTAGCTAATTAATTGGAATATTATGTAAATAAAGCTGTTAGAGCATTAGTGAGAGCGATTCTTGAATTAGTTTCTTTGGCCGTGGCGTATGAGTATGCGCAGCGGTCGGCCATTTCATTTGTGGTGCGTTCGTTTCAATATCGTAGAATAGTTGTACTTTGCGTATTTTCTAAAGTTTCGAAATGGATTGAGTTCTGAGCGGCTTTATTTTTTGAGGTTAGGTTTTTGTTTATGCTAAATTTTTCAAGGTGCCAAAAATCGTATTGTTTTGCAATCAATGTTGTCTTCGGCAGAGCTTTCAGCTTAAACGTTTTATTTTAGAATTTTGCAAGGAAATTTCAACTTGAATATTTTCGGAGCCGTGCTCCATTATGTCATCTGTGTGAAATTCTTCAATTGAAATTCCGCACATTAGGCTAAAACATATGTGTTGCAGAGGGTTTGTCTGGAAAGTAATAGGACTGACTTTCCTCGGCCGCGACTGTACTTCGTAGCGTGCGCGCACCGACTGGATTCGGTACAGGGCGTCCGTAGCTAACAAACGAACGGCTTGTCAGCCCAGATGTGGCCTCCCGGGCTTTTTTTGTTTCCTTGCCTGAAAATGGCCAATGGCAGGGGAACCAAGCAGCATGCACCTCGGCTTTCAAGGCTATTCCGAAATAATGGCTTCCATGACGCCTTCAATGCTTGAAAATCGGGCTGGCAGCGCTGCATTGACGCAGAAGAAGCCTATTTTGAAAATTTTTAAAGAATTGTAACGATTTTTTTAAATCGACTCAGTCCTATTACTTTCCGGACAAACCCTGTATACATAATCATGAAATCTTCCATGTTCCGTACATTTTTTTATGGCTTTGGCTAATACTTCCACACCACTTCAAGGCAATAGCAGCTGTCCGAAACAGGTTCGGATTTGGTTTCGAACAGCTTTTATGCTCTTACGAAAATTTTTCTTAAGAACTGTACTAAAGATACGTTTGTTTTGTGACAGTCGGGTCTCTTGCGCTCCGTATTTTTTGCTTTCTGACTCTGGCAGCTATAAAAATTTTATGGTTCGGACTTGGTTTCGTACTGTTGTTATGTTCTCATGAAAGACCTTAAGAAATGTACAGAAGAGAATTTCGTACTACGGCAATCGGGTCAACATGAACGGAACGGACCCGATTCATTATTCGAACAAGAATAGTGAACTTATCTGCATAACTCTAAAGTATTTGTTCTTTATTTTCTGCCACTACAACAGACTTTCAACTTTTCAGTCGAAATGACAAAGCACTTAAAAGGATTATAGTCGTTTGCACTGTCATGTTCTTTTCACTTGAAAACGACGATTATAAAAAAAAATGTATACAGTTGGTCATAATAGTATAGGCTGCTTTAAACACCCCTATCCCTCAAACCGTGTTAAAACCTGCCCTCTCCTGGACCTACGCACTCAAGATAAGCATCACATCAGCAACTAAAAGGAGTCTATATATAGAATGCGGTAATTTCTCAGACCTTAAATTCATCTATAAAGTGATTATCTTCTTTCTTTAAAGCTTTTGTGCCATTTGTTTGTGCCGTTATTTTAAATTTTTTTTCACTGCTGTTGTTGACGTGGTTTTTAAATAACATGAATAGGAAAAAATTTTGAAATTATGAAGGGGGTGTAAGGGAGGTTGCGAAAAATAGCCGCAGACGCGGGAAAAGCTATATAGAATAAAATAAATGGAAAATAATAATAAATCACACACACACACTTGCATACATATAATGCGCACACTAATACACTTTATGTGTGGAGGTTTTGAAAAATATGAAGAGAATTTAAAGCTATTGCTGCTGTAAGCTGTGTGAGCTAGCCAAGCGACGCTTTGCCAATCAACCTTCACCAGCGACACCAGCTACACAGCAACAACCACAATTGATGGCGCTTATCTTCTGCTTCGTTGGCTACGCGCTCGTTTGGACCAGCTGTTCGTTAGGACGGTCGATTGGACATTTGTTGCTGCCAGTGTTGCCAAAGACATTTAGACGGTTGGTTGTTGATGCGGCTGTAAATCTGCAGGAGTTTATATTATATACATATGCATGTACGTATACCGCAGTTGTGCTTGTCGAACTACAATGCGTCCCTAAACACAACGAAACGAAACGTCGGTACTAAAGTTTCGGGATTCGCTTATTACTCGAATTTCGAATATACTAACCATTATTGACCATTAGCCTCGAAATCCTCAAAATCTTTACTAGAAGTTCGCTCAAGCTTCTCCTACCATTTACAATATTTATCAGGAGGAGATTCTACCAGTGGCAATCTTTAATAAACTTTTTTTTATTATGAATCATTCATATTTCAAAATTTAACGCATAGAAATCATATTCAATGGTATTTTGAAAAATTACGAAATATCGGAATTGACTTTTCTCAAAATCCCGAAATTTAAAAAATTTTGTACACTTTATGGATCGGTCATTACAAAAAATTTAATGAATATAACTCACGTTGAAAGATATTCTAAAAAATCCCGCGATTTCGGGATTAACGTTTTTCAAAATCCCGAAATTTTAAACGATTTTGTGCACTTTATAGGTCGGTCATAACATACATTTTAATGAATATATCTCACGTTGAAAGATATTCTCAAAAATTCCAAGATTTCGGGAAACCTTTTCAAACCCTGAAATTTTCGGGATTCACAAATTAATCCCGTAAATATTAGTTATACTATTTATATTGTCGTTTGGACATTTGCTGGCTCATTTGGTGGTACGCTTGACCGGAAACGCATCACCGCCACATTTTTTCAGTCCTCTTTTTAAGTCAACAGCACATAGCCGTCATATCCGTTGCACCCGCATAGCTTCATGCATACATATGTATGTATGCACGTACTTCGCATCCGGCCAATGTTGTGCCTGTAAGCTCTTGGCCAGTACGCGGAAGTAAAGGGATAAACTGTTTTGCAATTCAGCATCCTAAATTTCCAAGCTCCCGGGTCATTTCAAATTTACCGTGCAGTATTGTCTGCGTTTGCCTTGCATGTCCTTCGTGAGTGTTTTTTTTTCCATTGTTTAGTTGTATTGAGTGTAAATTGCAGAACAACTTCATTTAAATTACCGCGATGTATGTACATTAGTATGTCTGTGTAAGAGTATAGCAGTATAAAGGACCTTTGATTTTTTTAGTGTTTTTTTTACATTTCTCTTTTATCTTTTTCGTCCTTATCAACTCAAAGGGATGTAAAATAAATTATGTTTTTGTAATTACAATGCGACAGCACTTAATTGAGTTCTTATCAATTACATCGCATCGCAGCGGAAATAAAGCTTCCAAAGTGCAATAAAAGCGAGAGGAAGCAACAGAGAGATGCCAAATAACAAAAAAGTTACACAAATCACAAAAGCAACAGATAATAGACCTCGATGTGCAAGATGTTAACCAGAAATAAGTAAAAAAAATAGAAATGAAATAAAGTTCATGGGCGTATTTGGGGCCATTATGCAAGCTGTCGCCATTTGCAACAGAGATTAGAAGGTCAACGGGGGCATACAAGCACCACCGCACACAAAACTCAGTCATTTGAATTATACATGAGCATGTATGCACTTGTGGGCTGTTTACTGTACATGTAACCCACAGACCCACACACACACCCCGTATATGCATGAATTTGTGTAACGAAATGATGTCCTTCAATGTCTCGAGTGGACCATTCGCTTTTGTTTCGTTTCATTCAGTGTGAGACTTCAGCTGGTAAATGCTTAATACGCCCTTACGTCTGAAGTGCCTTTACTTAATTAAACGTCGCTTTTACTGCAGAGATTTCGTATTATTTTAATCGACTAGAAATCGTTTTAATTAGATTATGCTCACACAATGGCTGTGGAAATTAGTTATGTAAAAAAATACATTATATACATATTAATATATTCAAAATCTCAGTTTCGGACGGCACGCTCGGGAGCTCTTAAGAAACAATAGCTTAACAGCGCACAATTAAGAAAGCACTTTGCGGTTAGCAGGTTTGCTTGAAAGTGCCTAAAGCAGTTAGTAAGAAAGCAGCTGTTGCAGCATCCGCTGCAAAGGTTAGGAAGTGAAAAATAGCGTAACAAGATTATCACAATTTCGCAGTTGAGCAGGAGTACTGAAGCTTTAGATTTTACTGTTAAGGTGAGTAAATATTGTTCTCGAGCAAATAGTGAAACGAACTGACAATGTTGTTATATAAAAGATCCAAAGCTCCTGAAGAAGCCGGCCAATCGGAGGTGTACGTCAATCAGGAGAAAGTTACTTTATTCATGGATTCTGCCGTTTTCTACTTGTAGGCGGACTGGAGCAATAAGTTTTTGAACTTTCAAGGTCAATGATAACCTTCGACTTCTCAAAATATTTATCTATCGGTTTTGCTAGTTTTTCCTAGATTTTACGAAAAAATTTTGCTTTTAAAATCTTTACTGGAACAAAATAAAGCAAAAATGTACCATAACTATTGAAAAATGCAGCACTAAACAGTATATTTCATTCAATTAGCAAACACGACCACACTTCCCAACTGGTTTAAACAAAATTTGGTATTATACTACGCATATACCATGGTTCTGGTCAATATTTTCCATAATTTCATCGACGTTTTCAACTATAAGTCAACCAGAGCGATGTGCATCTTTCACATGGAAATTTTCAGAACGGAAGCGAGCGAACCACTGTTGTGCTACACGAACTAATAGCATCGTCTCCGTAAAGTTCACAAATTTCATTGGCGGTTTGCGTGGCATTCTTCCCTTTTTCCTTTATTATTTTCATTTTTTTCATCTCATTTTGAACAGCTGTAACTTTTTTTCAACTTCCCCGAATTTAATTTTTTTGGTTAAATAAAGCTAAAAATCTCAAAAACTACTTTCCAACGCTATACAAGTATGATTCTTAGCATTATTGTACAAAGCAAAATACGAAAAGACTTTTTCGACTACCCTATTTACAGTGGATTCAGTCAGGTTTTTAGATTTTCATGCACCTGTTAAGGGGCTGTGAAATTTGCAGACTTATTTAACAAATTTCATATTGTCCACCCACACGGCTGGCAACCCTGCTATTGACTTTTTCAAATAGTCAAACTTCATTAAGCGTTCTTTTGAAAACTATTTTCCTCATACTTTCTAAGTCCTCGTTTATTATACCCATCCTACTGCACTTGTCAATCCAACTGTGATGTCCTTTCATTATGTCTTTGGCCTAAAAGCTAAACTGCGCAAGTGACCTTTAGCGGTTGCACGTGATTGTTGGACGATTTAGCTTATTCCCAATAGTTACATGAAGGAAGTATTGCATATGTGGTATGTATGTATGTATGTACATATATTTATCAACATATATGTATGTAGTATACTCCATACCATATATCGTAAATATATACATACATACATGTGTATAACATATACTGTGACAGCGCTGTTATTGGCAACCACGTTCCAAATAAGCGAAATAGCACGTGCTGAAGTTTAGGGAAAAGGGAAATATGGAAGTTTGAAAGTCGTAAAGTATTAAGATAGCAAAGTTTATTGTTGAAAGCAAGTTAAATTTATACTTTCAAAAATTTTATGGTGTATAAAAAAATTTAATAAGTGTAGTTTCCAATTTTGTGAACAACACTGTCCAAATATTTTTGTTGTGTACGTATGCATAGAGGACACAGCCTAGAAATGTCAATACCAGCTAGAAAACATAGTTGCTTGCCCAGCGTACACCTTTTTTATTTTTGATAATTTCCCCCATTTCCCCACTATTTCTTTCGGCAAATTTTTTTTTTTGGTGCTAGAAAGAATTCTAAAAATCATTGAAAAAATTTTCTAGCATGACAGTTAAACACAAGGGAGACATGATGCATTTACCAAGCAACAAATACATGCACAGATGCAAGGGCAAAGCAATTGACTCTAACATGTACGGATATCCTATTTGTCCCCGGAAAAAATGATGCGCCCAGCAGTATTGAGCTATTCCAAATACATGCATATATACACATACCTATATATATATATATATACATATATAAAAAAGTATGTAAGTCCTTTAGGGAAGTATTTGAACCGACACATAAATATTTGAAGCACTCGTGTGCATGTGAGGGCTAAATAAGAGCACTACTTAGTAGACACCAGGGCTCACTAAAGAAATTCTTTGCGAAATTTGTAATTTCACAGCTGTCAAGTGCAAGTGAAGTTTTTCAAGTGCCTCATGATAGCAAAGCGACGTGCTTAGCCATAAGAACAGAAAAGTCGTAAAAATGTGAATGGAAATGCAAGCAAAACTGAAGTATGGAAAAAATACCTGGATCTATCTAATACAGGCTAAATGCCCAGCTATCAAAAGGCACCTCTTATAATGTGATACCAGAGGACTATTAACGGAAGCATTTTACCGAGCTTGAGGTTTTTGGCTATCAACAATTTCTGTTTCTTATGGGAGCCGCTCATTATCTCATTTCAGGCAGAGAGACAGAGAGAGCGCTTTGAGTTGCGCGAGAGTTAAGCAAACGAGGACGAAGATAGAACAATGGATCTAACGAATGGGTTACATTTAATGAGTTATAATCACTTGTAAGTTAAAAAAAAACAAGGTTTTTGTGAATGTTTTGTTTTAAGATGCAGAATTTTGTATACTTTAGTAATCGGTGATTCGTTTTGAGAAATTTTAAATTCAGATGAATCCGTAGCCGGTTTCCAATCTTCTTCTTCTTTCTTCTTTACATGCGTAGACACCGCTTAGGCGATTATAGCCGAGTCAACAACAGCGCGCCAGTCGTTTCTTCTCTTCGCTACGTGGCGCCAATTGGATATTCCAAGCGAAGTCAGGTCCTTCTCCACTTTGTCCTTCCAACGGATTGGAGGTCTTCCTCTTCCTCTGCTTCCCCCGGCGGGTACTGCGTCGAATACTTTCAGAGCTGGAGTGTTTTCGTCCATACGGACAACATGACCTAGCCAGCGTAGCCGCTGTCTTTTAATTCGCTGCACTATGTCAATCTAATCTCCGAAAATGGTGGCTGGCGGTGAGGAAGACGTCGCTGCTTTAAATTGTCTCAAATCCAAATTTTATTACCATTATACATATGTAGATGAATACAAGTCATTTTTGATATCTGACAAAATGGCCACTACCCAAAAAATGTCGTTTGTATGAAAAAATTTACTCTACAGAGTGGCCTAAAATCGGAATTATTGTCAAAAATCTTATTCCTTCGATCATATATGATAATATATCTAAAAAGATCGGATGAAAATTTCAAGTCGCTCATTCCAGCCTTTTCGGAGATATTTTACTGATATCTCCAAAACTTTAACTTCAATGCACATCGGGACATACTATGCGAAAAAATCCAATTTTTGAAATTCACACGTGAATAATCTCTTAAATCAATATGAATATTCAGTTTTCATAAACATTTTTAAAAGAGAGAGCGGCATCTTACTCTCAGTGCAACATGTTGCTCCAA
Source organism: Bactrocera correcta (assembly GCA_027475135.1). Classification (NCBI taxonomy): domain Eukaryota; kingdom Metazoa; phylum Arthropoda; class Insecta; order Diptera; family Tephritidae; genus Bactrocera; species Bactrocera correcta. The sequence continues at coordinate 1,586,694 of CM050322.1, forward strand.
ACTATGCACTAAAAAAGCTTCTTGGAAAGATTTTGTTGTCAAAACCTCTGCTCATGTCGAAAAATATGTTCGCAAACTCAGAAATTTCACTTAACGCTGGCAAAACCATGTTGTACAAAGAAAACAGGAAACCAGTTAGGTACGAGCACATAACTTAAATCTACAGGAAAGAAATTTTCTACCGAAATTGCCAATGAATTGATGGCAACAATAAAAAATACAACATTACCGGCTATATACAAATAAACATTAACAAAAAAAAAAGCGACAAACTACCAGGCAATCGTAAAAGCCATAAACGTAATAACCACAAAAATAGTGGTAAGAAAAACACACGCGCACACGTGCACTACCACTCGACAAAGCAACAATCGGCCCGAACATGTTTTGTCGGCACAACATTGTTGCTTCTTGGCTTTGAGTGGCAATGCCACCATTTTGTCAATCCCCTGCTTGTCTTAGCTGTCATTTGTATTTGTGACTCCCCCACTTTGATTGCTGTCATCGATGACGTTTCGTTTGCGGCTCTTCTTCTGCTTATAACTGTTTGTGTTGTATGATGGTTCTACGAATATTTATGTATATATATATATATATGTATGTATATTTATATGCCATGCTTTTGGCGGGCACTTATTGTTGTTGTTTGTAAAGATTGTTGTTTACTTTGCACTGCTGTTACAAATGTGTTGTTTTTCTTTTGGCATTGCGTGTTGCTCTTGACGCTGTAGCAATGACACGAAAGGATGTTCGTACACTCATAATTTTACTTATGTACACATACAGTGCGTTTCACGAGTATGTGTCGCATCTGGCTGTGGCGTGGTTCTTCAAAGTTAATAAAAAAGCTTTTTAAGGGTCTTAGTCTAAAAGTACGATTCTGCAGACTGTAATTCATAAGGAGAGGTTTTCGAAAGCCGACATTTACAGACAAATTTACTAAAAATGTTTTTAAATGAACTCGCAATAAGGAAAACTAATCTAAAGTGTGTAAGAAACCTAGCCGTATACCAAAGGCGTCTGTTTTCTATATCTTCAGCAGGCGGAGTGATGAGGCAGTTTTTAGTGAAATATACATATATTGTCGTATTCAACCCCGGCATTTTATCAAAGCACCAATAATTAGGCTTCACAAAATCACTAACGATAAAATTCCGTTACTGTTCTTCCTACTTCTCAAATAAAAGCACCTTCGAAGTTCATAATGCGCTCACTTTTACTACTTCTTTAGGTGATTATGCTACTTGCTAACAGATTTCTTCTAGACACCCTTGACCCTCTGTTGTATAGTCTTTGGCGGTATGAAAATTTACGTTCGTTCCGATTACGTAGGCTGAATGCGCGGCATCTGTCAATGTTCTTGCCTAAAATTGGAACTCGACTATTCAGAAAGCTAACTTCGACAAACCGATTCGACGAAGATTTTCCAATTTCCATGCTTGCATGTACACTTTTATGTGACAAACACTGTATGTATCCTTGTATGAAAATAATTTTCGCGCACAATTTCGGTTAGTTCTGCGTAGTGTATGCATTTGGCGCTTTCATGCGCTAATATTTACTCGTTCGTACGTTCGTTGCTACATTGCTTATTTTTCGTGTGCTCAAAAGCAAATTAAATACCATCCGGACACGCGCATGTTTTCGCTTAAACGACATTTATAGGCAAATTTCCTTAATACCTGCGAAGCATTTCCTTTGCACAACTTTTTATATGCGCTTTTGGCGATTTTTATTTTAATCATAATAATTTTGTAAACGCCCAATAAGTTTTTTCTTTAACACAAAATGCTTTTCTGTTTGCAATTTCAAAGTAAATTTAAAAAATGAACAAAAGTATATGGGTAGTCGAAAAACTTGTTTCGTATTTTGTCAATAATGGTCGCCGCAATCGTGTATATCTCCGGCGCTACCAATCACATAGTGACATGCCATATAGTGTTAGAAAGACGAGATTTTAAGCTTCATTTTACCAAAATTAATTTCGAGGATATTGAAAAAAAAGTTACAGCTTTTCAAAAATGAGTGAAAATAATGAAGAAATTCTGTATATTTTGAAATGTTTGTATAAAAAGGGGAAGAATGCCATGCATGTCACAAATGAAGTTTACGGAGACGATGCTGTATCAGTTCGTGTAGCACAACAATGGTTCAATGGAAATTTCGAAATTTCGATTTACACTGATGGAATAATGTCTCTAGCGGAAAAATAGCAAGAAGTGTTCGACCAAAATGGTGCATATTTTTTTTATTTATTTCTTAAAGTTGAAGTTTAATAAGAAATTCGAAAAAAACTTTTTTGACTACCCAATATAACCTCAAAACATAACCTAAAATTTTGCCCGCGATTAATGGAAGGGGTTTCAATTTAGATTCATAGAAACCTTCAATAAAAATTAAAGCATATAATGGATATATGTACATATACCAATAGACTGTTTGGAAAAGCAGATACCGTCTGCAGATACCGTCACCTTCTATGGAGACCTTGGTCAAGAAAAAAATCACACTCTTTCCGATTTGTTCACATTTTTTTTTTTGTTTTTTTTTTTTTTTATGAAAGGAACCTGATTTCGGTAAATAACCCAAAAATACGCGACAAATTGATACTGATGACACAGAATATCCATTTTTCGAAATGTTACGCTATTATAGACAGAAAGACAGTGCCTATAATATGCTGCAATCGTACGAAAGGCAAAGAGCATGTGTCAGCGGAACCTCACAACCCTTATATGTATGTAAGAGAGAGTTTTTTCGTCTGCGGAGTTGCCGCTGCTACTTCTTTCTTGTACGAACAAAAGAAAGTAACACAACTAAAAACCTAGTGAACGACTTGTAATGTCAGCAGTAATGACAATTATGAACGGAACAGACAACCAACTGTCACATTAAGCGCTTGCCTACTCACCGTTCTCCGCTGTGTGAAATTCAGCGATGATAACTTGAGTAGAACTCGCTACTTTGGTCTACCCTTGTCTACACGCTACACTAACGGAATAAAACCGTCAACAGTAAACCGTTAACAGGCGTTATAAAAAAGCAAAGAGCATAAGGAAGGAAGCAACGCATTGAACGTGCTCCTTTTCAGCGCGAATGCGAAGCACAGCCGGAGGTGTGAAGTGAGTGAGTGCGAGCGTTGGCGTAAAAGACTGCGAAAAAGTCGAAAATTGCAGGGTGTCTTAATTGAATGTTTTCGTTCTTTCAATTACTAACAAACATACACACACTAACAACCACATAGAAACATTCACACCCACAAGCACACATTAAACAGTTGACAGGCCGTCAAATGCATGTGGGGAGGCGCCAACTCTCAGGCACGTAAACTCGGCAGAATTCCGCGTGTTCTTTGATGGCATATGAAAGTAGAGTAAATGGATAGCGCAAAAATACTTCAAGAGCGCAGTAAGGTGTACCCTATGAACGAACACTGTGATTATTTTATGAGAAAATGAGAAATTGAAAAAAAAAATTAATAAAATGCTCTTATGAAGAGCCTCTTTAATTAATTTGAAGTGCATACGAAAGAGGCATAGTTGAAAATCTAGCAATTGATATGCGGGAAACGCTAAAATTATGAAGAAAATATGCTCTTGAAATTGAAAGCCAGAAAAAGCTTACACTTCGTACTTAAAACCCCACTTACAGCATATCTTATAGCATAAAAGGTTATAAAGAGATCTTTATCTTGATTTTGGTCGTTCAGTTGGTACGTCAGCTATATGCTATAGCGGTCTGACGCAACGATGATTACTACTCGAGAAGACTTTCGATGGCGAGTTGGAAGCTTAGAAGACATTTGTTTATAGCTAAAGGCGGAGATAAAGTGAAATTAGTAGTTGGGCTGCTATATTGAAATATCGAAACTTCCACCGCGTACAATCCTCGCTCAACTCCTAAATTCCACTTAACTTCATATGAGCACCCTTCGTAATGAAATATTTACAATAGCTCAGTCGTTGGGTTAATAATAAAAACAATTTGCACTAGAATGCAAAATGGCTCGCCAAGTGGAAAAATAATCCGAGAAAACTAACCGACCACTTGCATATACATACACACATGCACATACTTATACATATGTACATATGTGTATTTCAAACAATTTTGAAAAGTGCAAGAGAAAAGTTTTCCGATTACGCAATCTGCATTACACATAAATCAGCATTTCTTATCCCGACTTGCCAACCCCGCACATTACACTGCACCCAATATACACATGTGTACACATGTATACTGTGTTTGAAGGGGTGTGCGGAGGCACAGAAGTATAAGTAAAGTGATGCATGATAATTGACTAAGTGCGGAGCGAATGAGTGGGCGTTGAAATGCAAACAATGACAGTCACAAAAATAAACTAATGCATGTCATACATATATGTACATACACAAGCACACACTTACATACATGTGCATGGGAGTGTTGGTTACAGCTTGTCGAGTATGCTTGTGTTTGGCTGGGCAGGATGTAGTGTATTCATAATACGTGCTTTATTGGCTTTAGGCATGGCATATTAAGGCCATTCGACTTTTTCTCGGAACATCGAAAGCTCATGCTGTTTGCTGCACTTAATTTGCGCTATTAACGTAATATTTCACTGAATTGTTTTTAAGTAAAAGTTACTGCATACTTTTCGCATTTATATTCTGCCACTTTCTTTAAGTTTTTGAAGTTATTATTTTAATTCAAGCAAAGTAAAGTTTTTGCTGCCTTTGAAATTGTTCGCTTGGCTTAAATGTTGGCTCAAGGATGCTTTTTAATATAGTAGGGTGTTAAAAATTCGAATTTAAAATTCAAAATAATAATAATTATTTAGTTTTTGGGTTTTGAAATTTTAAAACTTTATTTAAAAAAAGTTATAACTTTTATGCTTTCTTTTCTGTAATTTAAAATGTTAAAAATTCGAATTTTAAATAATATAATAATTTTTTATTAATATCTTAGTTTTCAGTTTTCGATTTATTAGTTTAAAAAATTTTCAATTTTAATTAAAAAACAATTACTAGTTTTCAGGTTTTGAAATTTTAGAAATTTATTTTAAAAAAGTTTTAACTTAATTTTTTTTATTTAAAATGTTAAAAATTCGAATTTCAATTTAAAAATCTAAATTTCTTACTTTTCAGTTTTCGATTTATTATTTTAAAAAAGTTTCAATTTTAATTAAAAAATAATTACTTAGTTTTCAGGTTTCGAAATTTTAAAAATTTATTTAAAAAAAATTTTTCACTACAATTTTTTTGTAATTTAAATGTTAAAAATTCGAATTTTAAATCAAAAAAATTTGAATTTCTTAGTTATCAGTTTTCGATTTATTATTTAAAAAAAAAATTTAATTTTAATTAAAAAATAACGGGTGATTTTTTAAGAGCTTGATAACTTTTTAAAAAAAAAAAACGCATAAAATTTGCAAAATCTCATCGGTTCTTTATTTGAAACGTTAGATTGGTTCATGACATTTACTTTTTGAAGATAATTTCATTTAAATGTTGACCGCGGCTGCGTCTTAGGTGGTCCATTCGGAAAGTCCAATTTTGGGCAACTTTTTCGAGCATTTCGGCCGGAATAGCCCGAATTTCTTCGGAAATGTTGTCTTCCAAAGCTGGAATAGTTGCTGGCTTATTTCTGTAGACTTTAGACTTGACGTAGCCCCACAAAAAATAGTCTAAAGGCGTTAAATCGCATGATCTTGGTGGCCAACTTACGGGTCCATTTCTTGAGATGAATTGTTGTCCGAAGTTTTCCCTCAAAATGGCCATAGAATCGCGAGCTGTGTGGCATGTAGCGCCATCTTGTTGAAACCACATGTCAACCAAGTTCAGTTCTTCCATTTTTGGCAACAAAAAGTTTGTTAGCATCGAACGATAGCGATCGCCATTCACCGTAACGTTGCGTCCAACAGCATCTTTGAAAAAATACGGTCCAATGATTCCACCAGCGTACAAACCACACCAAACAGTGCATTTTTCGGGATGCATGGGCAGTTCTTGAACGGCTTCTGGTTGCTCTTCACCCCAAATGCGGCAATTTTGCTTATTTACGTAGCCATTCAACCAGAAATGAGCCTCATCGCTCATCGGACACGGACGCGAAACACATTTCGAACCGAACACTGATTTTGGTAATAAAATTCAATGATTTGCAAGCGTTGCTCGTTAGTAAGTCTATTCATGATGAAATGTCAAAGCATACTGAGCATCTTTCTCTTTGACACCATGTCTGACATCCCACGTGATCTGTCAAATACTACTGCATGAAAATCCTAACCTCAAAAAAATCACCCGTTAATTACTTAGTTTTCAGGTCCCGAAATTTTAAAAATTTATTTAGAAATGTTTTAACTTTTTTTTAAATTTAAAGTGTTAAAAAATGTTCAATTAAAAAATTTAAATTTTTAGTTTGCAGTTTTCGATTTATTATTTTAAAAATTTCAATTTTTTTTTAATTAAAATTTAGTTAAAAAATAAATGGCTATTTTTTGCTCACTATGTTTGATTTCGGTCCTTTGTAAAAAAAA
>CM050322.1:1594210-1619210 GCA_027475135.1 Bactrocera correcta
AAACAAACTTTTTCGTTTGCCAGAGCAAAGTTGCAGCACTTTGTTTACTGTTATTTTTTGTATTGCTCTTGTTATTGTTATTGTTGCTTTAGCTAAGTTGTTGATTTGTTTGCCTTCGAATTGGTTTTGGTTGCGATTTGAATTTAGTTGCTTCGATTTACTTGCCTTTTTCAACGCACAGCGGCTGCCAACCTGTCAGACAATCCGATACGAAACACACACAAACACACAGTGAGAGGTAGTGTTTACCTACATCTGCATATCTAAAGCTATCAGCCAACGAATTTTATCAGCACTCGATAGCCCCTCGCACGCGCTTGCCACACAAACCCTGCCATGCAGCAACTTCATTCGCATGCCACACTCGGCTAGTGTTTGTTTACATTTGCCCCGCTCGCCCGCTCTGCTCCGGCGCTGCCGGTTTTTATCAGATTTTTGCTGAAACTCATTGAATTTGAAAGATTTTCCAATTTCCTTGCGCCATTTTTCTTCCACCAACCGTTGGTGAGCCAGTCAAACGCTGCTACGTATTTCATCATTGGCCCGCCTCTGCGCCCTCTGACCGCCGCAAGCCCCACAATTAAGCTGTGTCGGGCGCTTGTGTGCGTTGCTCAGCTTAACGGTATCGAAAACGAGGCACCTGCCCTGTGTTGCACTTATTCGCACCGAGGAACCGGCCTCCCAGCTCAGCTCGGCTCATTCCAAGTGGCACTGCGGCACGCCGCTGCCACAAAATGTAAATCGCTTGAGAACTGCCAACTCAATGAACGAGAGTTTTCGGTTTACTTTGCTATGCGTTCAATTTCTGTTTGTTTTTCTTCTATTTACGGATTCTCCAGATTTTGCGGTATTTATTTTGCAACTTTTCTGATTTTTGTTGTTATTCCGTTGCCAATGGTTGTTGTAGTTGTTCTTTTTGTAGCTCATTCTGGCTGTAGCATTGTTGTTGTTTTATTTGCGTTTGCTGGTTTTGTTTTCAGTGTTATCTTTTACTCTTAGCAATTGTTGTTGTTGTGTTTGTTATTACTGTTGTTGTTGCTGACGCTGTGATTATTCCGAAAAACTTTATCGGCAGTTTATTAAAGGCTTCTCGTCTGTATGCTCGCTACAAATGCGCACATGTCCTGGTGTGTGTGTGAAATGCTCAAATTGACATACTGACAGCTCGATTGCTTTGGGGGAATTACATTGAGCATGACATGGTAATCACTTGCTTGCGGTACCATTCACACACACATATGTATACACATACAAACAAACGAAAAATTAAAGAAACATACAGAAAGTAGCAGCTCTTTATGCCGCAACGCCTAAAAGTGTGCTTACATTTGTGAGAATTACGCTCAGCCGCAAGAGTTATCTGGAATAATAGCTAAAAACAATAGCAAAAGCAACTAGGCTCAGTACTTAGCATGCTTTAAGGCGGCTTTGCTGCCTTAAATTGTGGTTGTAGCTTGCTTATGCGCACCATTTACGTTCCTCTTGCGCCTTAGTGGGCCTCCCCTTTATCGCTTTTGCTAAATCTAAGCTTTTTGTTTTATAGTATTAGCATTACTCACATTTTCTATACGCTTGTCAGCAGCGTAATCCACTATGAGTAGCTCGTAATCCAGCATATTAAAATATATTGATTGCGCCTAAAGGTAGGCAAGAAAAAACTGGAAATACTTGCTGAAACGCTTATTTATGAAGGTTGTGCAACCAAATATAGAGTAAAGTTGCTGTGAAAAGAAATTTGAGAGAAAACATTTTTGCCTCTCTCAGCTTGTATGATTGAAGTATTTTCGAAAACACTATCCATAAATTCAAGGAAAATCTTCGTATATTTCAAGAGCGCTAGAGATATGCTTTCCAAGTTAGTAAGCCGTAAAAACTTGGAACGCTCCCTGTAGCGTCTATGCTAAGTCTCACTGAGTTAGGTAATGCGAGGAAGCTATAATTAAAATCTGAGGCGGAAACACATTAAGACCATTTGAGTACTCGGTCATAAAGGAATAAAGAATAGAAGGAAACGAAAAGGAAGACGAGTTAGCTCGGACGGGGAGAGCCAGAAATAAAATTCGCGTAAGCTGTCCGAGAAAATTTACCTCATTCAAAGGTTGTTTGAAACAAAGGACACTACAGCAGCAACATCAGATCTTGGAACACTAGCAACGCTGTGCATACCACCTAGGTACTTTCGGGTAGTATGGATAGTGGACAGACCGAAAAGTTACTACCTTTGTTAGCGAACTTTAAATAGAACGCATCTTCAAAAAAATTAAAAAGTGAATTCGGCGAAATGCAGAGTGTAATCGGAGGATGCTTTGACGTAAGAATATTACCTTTGCTAATGCACAGCCTTCAGCCAGTTGAGGGTTATATTTTCTCACGGCTGCTTAATTCTATCTTAATTTTTAGATATTGTACCAAATCTAATTAGTTGCTAGATGAGGTTTGATTAGGTAGTGATTAGTTGCCAATCGAAAGTACAAAGGGCCTAATGTTGGCTTAAGTACGGCCGCCTTTGATCTGGCGCTTCTACGACTTCGTTTTCTACTAACCAACCAACAAAAAACTTATATCGTAAGTAACTTATATAACTTTATTCCGTATCGTAACTTCCAACACTTTCAAAGCATGAGAAGGTCTGAAAGAAGTCAGACTGCTATGAGAGGGTGAGTAAGGCATCAGAGCTCTGAACTTCTATGTTAAAGCTGTTCGTTCTAATTCGTTCTGAGAGGAGTCCAATCAAGGTTTCAGCGATTCTTGCTGTCCAAGAATTTGAGATCCTGGACGTCTATTAAAAAGTTTTATTTTTTACTGCGCCTAGCTGATACTTCAACTCTTTAAAATCTAGCATACAATCAACATCTTTGTAACTCAAACTGTGGCTATTTTTATATTTATCAGCTTAACTTTTGACAGCAGTCCCATACTTAAAGTAAATAGCTGAGGCTTATTTAAGAAGCAAAGCACGCTAAAAGTTCAAGTAAAACGTATACTGTCACAGTTCAACAAAGAGCTGTAGTAATAGCAACGAAAAGCGATTTTAAGGTGACCAGAAACATAAAAACAAATTATTTTCAAATATTGTTTGAAGTAAGAGAGGTAGGTACGGTAAGAGAAAAAGGCTTTTAAGCAATGGTCTGAAAATATCTTGTGTCTACGGACAGATGCTTTGACGTTCTAGTTTGGATACTCGATAAGACAAGAGTCTAGCTAAAACCGACTCCACTAATGGGATTCAAACGGGGCAACCAGATATGCGAAAACTAGCTGACTTCTTCATATATCATATTTTGATATAAATATTTTATATTTATAAGCGTTCATACTAAGAGAGCTGAGCATGTCTAGACATGTCCATCTGTTGATATGTCTGCCTGTATACTTGTAACGAACCATTCCCTGAGTTGTAGAGTTATCATAAAATAAAAATTTTTCTCGGAAAGCAGCTGCTTATTTGTCGAAATCTGCGATATCGGATCACTATAGCATATATGTAGCTGTTATACAAGCTCAACGTTTGAAATCAAGTGGTTTTATAGACAGATTCTTTATTTTATAATACAAGATATCTTCAAGAAACGTGGCATGGGCTATTGCCTTTGGCAAAGCTACAATCTCAACAAATTGTGCTGATCGGAGCTCTAAAGCATATAGCTGCCATACATACCAATGGACTACTGAAAATTAATATAAAGATATTTTTATATAATAAAAAATGCAACTGTATTACAGCTTTGATGCGACCGAAGTCTTTTGTGTTTCTTTTCTTTCCTCCCTTCTTCCTCGAATGGCCACCTTATGCCTTCTTGGCATTTTCTTTATTATTTACCCCCTTTTAGCACTTTCTGCCTCCTCCCACCGAAAACTAATGCCACTCAGTCCCTTGAATAAACTTAACTACCAACACAAACATAACACAACAAAAAACAAAACGCCACCACATTAAGTAAACTTCATAAACGCTTAGCAAACACTGCAAAGACTGACCGCTTATGGCGAAAAACAAATAAAAAATGGAGGAGAAAACAAACAGCTGCTTAAATGACATCAAAGTGAGCCAAAGGATGACACACTTAGAGCAGTTTTGAGTCAAAAGAGCTCGCTACATTGACACTCGCGCCAACCAGGAATCCAACTCAGCTTCGACCAAGTAGCTGTCCCCAGTTGTGTTTCGCATATTGCTGCCACGATAATTGCATTTAATGCAGCAGCATTTGCTTATAATTGCATTGTAAGCGGAAAAACAGCGCACGCGCCAAGCAAACTGAAGCAAATAGGAAGTGAAGGGAAGTAAGAGGATATTACATAGAGAGTATGGCAGGAGCTGCTGCCCACTGAAACGTTGCTGACGTTGTAAATACTTGGCTTGCTTGCCTCAGGTCCACAACTAATTGAGTTAATGGCTTGGAAAATCTATTTAAATTCTACACAAATAACTTTACAGCTGCATATAACGGTAGTTGGTGGCTTGTTATTTTTAGTTTCTATTTATGTTTTGTAATTGTATTTGCATTTGCTTTTGTATTTGTGTTTTTGTTGGTGAGAATGTCAACCGGATGCGCTGGTATTTAATAGGCAAATATAAATTGAAAGCTGCTTTGGCAGTGTGGGAGTGTGGGAGCGGCAGGTGCGGAGATTTCGTGGTGTGCGCTAGATAATAACGGAAATTATAAAAGCGCTGTTTAGTGTGTAATGAAGGAAATTAAAGAGGCTGACGCTGCTGGCAAGAAAGTGAGTGCGGGAATGAGAGCGTTTAAAAAGGCGCTAAGGAAGCTCTGAGTAGTGGAAGTGTAATGAGATTTAAATGCTTAGCAAGAGTTGAGAAACAAATGACTTTAGTATGGAATTATCGTGCATAATTAAAATAAATTGGTTAAAAATATATCAAATATTTTTTTTAAAGAGATTACAATAACAAATTTTTATGGAAATATTAATAAAAAGAAAGGCTTACCAATAAATGAAAGTCACAATGCGGGTAAAATTTCAATTTTGAAAATCTAAAAAAAAAAAAATTAAAAATAGTTAGTAATTTTTCCTTAGAAAAAAATTAAAAAAATTGCATAATATTTGTTTACAATAATTTATGAGTCATTATTATAATATAAGTTTATAAAAGCTTAAAAATATTTTATCAGACAAGGATGACTTTGATTTTGATCATTCTTTTTTTTTTTAATTTGGGGACACACCAAAATCAAATCTATTGATGAGAATAACTCATCGATAGGTTAGCTTAGGTTACACTGTCTCGCTTTCACGCCACACATAGAGCTAAGGGTTCTATGCAACGCTATATGTAAGTTAATACGAACTGCAATTTACGTCATGCAGGACATCAACACTTTTTGCAAAGTCTTATAGAGACTTTATATTCCTGTCTGATCTAGTTCTGGGTCAAGGCGTTCAGTCCTATGAAGTGCAAAGCTCCTAAATGTCTAGCCAAGCTCTAGTTAAGGCCGTTAAGAAGATAAACCATTACGCTCCGAAGAGCAATTTTCTAGGGAAAAATTTTCTTCAAACTATCCTAAGTTGGAATTTTATTTCCTACCGAAGAGCACTTTCCTAAGATGTTTGCCTCAAGCTCTTTAAGGGCTTCCTCTGTTTCTTTAACTGCTACCTTCGTAGAGAAACGATCTTTTATAGAGAAAACCCGATTAGTGGAACTCCAAGCTTATGCAGATTGACACTACTAGGACTGAGAATCGAGAAAGAATGTCTTCAAATCAGCAACAATCCAAGAAACTCGCTTTTATTAGAAAATTTACCAGATGTAGCAGCCATTTTTCTAGTAAAAGCGACTTTTTTTGATTACTAGTGCTACAAAACATAACAAACCAGGCACCTGACCACTTATACACACCCAATATATATTTTATGCCTGCAAAATGTATATTTACTTATTTGCATAAGACCGTTGAGAATTGTAAACTACATGCGAATGAAAACTTATATGTCATTTTCATTGCAGCTGAATACTAAATTTCGAGCAACAAAATTCGCTGTAAATACTTCTACCACAACATTTTTTATTACCGTTTCTTCTTCTTCTTCCTCTACGAATACTTTTCGCAGACACTGCCTCTCACACCACCACTTGCTCGCTATTCAACATAAATTTATGCGCATACCGACTTGTCAAAATGTGTTGACAAAAACTTCAACATATGCAACAAATAGCTGCTTGCCACATTTTTCGATTTTTTTTTACAACAACAAAGTTGGTTTTTGTGTTGCTAACAAAACTTTGTGCTGAACTCCGTTGAATGCGCCTGTAAGCATACTACTATGACATGAAGATGAAGTTATAAGCTGAAAGCGGAGAGCGGAATGTGTGTTTATTTATTTCAATTTTCAAGCCACTAAAATAGATGATGTGTGTAAGGGTCTGTAAGGGGCGCATTGAGGGCGAGGCACACCAGTGGCAGAGGGCGAAGCGCTCGGAGAAAGGCGTTGCGCTACGCCATGGTAGCGAAAATTATGCAAAAACCCCATCAAAACTAACAAAAACATTTCAGCGATTTGTCTTGCTGTCTGTGCGCGTCTTCCGCTTGCCACATAACTGCTTGCTGCTTCGCGAGCTGACAGCTCTTCGGTGTCTTTTTTGCTCATCACGTTTTACTGGATGTTTGTTTTTGTTGATTTCTTTATTTACTTTGAAAGCGCATTGTTGATTCTATTTACACTTCGCTAACGGTGCAGTTTTTGGCTCTTTGTTTTTGCTCAGAAGCTGTTTGGAGGGTCTGATATTTCTGACATACGATTCAAGAGCTTCATACATAACTAATTCATATAGTCGGGTTGGACAAAAGATAGCGACTTGGAGCTTTAGAAAGTCTCCGGACCTTTCTCTATACTTTCCTTTCGGAAAACATGTAAGAAGAAAAGCTCGTTTCAACGGAGCTTCGACATCAGAGCCATCTTCTATTAGTTCCAACCTGAACTCAAGAGATTCACCATCTAAATATCGAAATATATATAATTTTTCAAGCCTTTTGCCAACGAAATTCAGAGCTTATCCACTTTTCAAAAACCGACTACGGAGCTATAGTAATATACATACTACAACCGCACTCTTTCGACGCTGTCACACATCCACTACCTGGATACTGAACTTCCCCTCGATTCCGGCATTCCAACCTTCTTCCCTTCTTCCTTATAAACCTCAAGCACTTAATTGCCTCAATTCAGCATCACCAAAGCCTCGAAAGTGTGTTAATAAAGAAGGCTTCGTTTGCAGCGAGCCACACAAACGATCACATGCTCGTCCTCTCAGCAGGTAAATACGCTAGTTGACCGACGCCGTCTTATTTCCGCATGTGAGCACACACGGTCGGCATTTGAAAGAAATCAGATTGCCAACTTTTACTGGAATTAAAATAGAAATTGAAATTGAAGGCAAAGGAAATGGGAAATTTTCAATTTCAATCGAGTAAATAGCACGAAGTGGTGCGAAGCGCTGTCAGTTTGTTGCCTGTATGTGACCAAGAGCAAGCAATGAAGTAATGAAAATGAAAATGAAGATTGCTGATTGGAAGATTGTGAAAAAAGGAAGAACAAAACTAGAACACCTACGAAAGGGGGTATAAAATGAGAGAAGCGTTGCATTCGAATTGCAAGAGTAAAACTAAATATTTACTCGAAACGGCTAATGAGAAATAAAGGACAAAGAAAAAGCAGCATTTATGCGCCGCATTCTTAATTAGAGAATATCTTCTTAAGCTTTCACTCTTAGAGAGTTGGTATTGTAGGCAGTATATGAATGAAAGCGACAAGAAGACTGAAGCAAGTCTTTTTTTCTTCGTACCGATTATGTCAGTTCAAAGCAAATCCGACGCAGACCAGCTTGACTCACAAGCAAGATCAAGTTAGCGGTAACAGAAGTTCAAGATAGCGATCCTGCAAGTACATGCTTTGGACAAGGTTTGGATAAAAGGAAGTCAAAATAGAGGTCAAGGAACTTCAAGCTATAGGTAGAGCGAGCGGTCAAGAGAGAACAAGCTAGGGTCCAACTAGATCAAACTTTGTGTCAAGGGTGCGTAAACTAAAATTTGTTGGAGATCAGTCTTTTATCATGGTCATCTTAGAGGTCACGCGAGAACAAGATACAGATCAAAGGAAACCAAAATAAAGGGTTCAAGGGAGGACCTCTTAACGATCAAGTGAGAACAAGCTGCAAGTCCAGCTAGATCAAAATATGTGTCGAGGTGGTTAGGTGCACTAGGTTTTGGGGCAGCTCAAGATATAATTAGGGCGGTCACTTTAGGCAGATGTCAGTAGAGTCAGGAGGAAAGTAGAAATAGAGGTCAAAGGGGTTCAAGCTATGTCACGTAAGGACCAATTAGCGGTCAAAAGGCGATAAGCTGCGGATCACACTAGGGGTAAAGGGTGCTTACGCTTGGATTCGAAAGAGCTCAAGGTAAGATTCGAGGGAGGGATCTAAGGCAAATCATGACAAGGAAATCAAGGTAAGCCTGAAAGGACTTCAAGCTATATGGCAAGTGAGAATCAGTGGTCGATCTAAAGATGTCTAGCTAAGGGTAAAGTCATATCAAACTAGGTGTCAAAAATGCTTAAACTAGAATTCAATTGAGCTCAAGCAAAAATTTGAGGCAGTTGACTCTAGGGATAAAGGGATGTCACTCAAGTCACGTGCAAGCAAGGAACCATTTTCAGATTATAACCAAAAGATTCTGTCGGGCTCAAACCAGATGGCAAGAGAGTCGAAACTGTATTTCTATAAGCACAAGCTAGGACCAAGAAAAGTCTTCGTAGTGTTTGAGAAGCCATTTGAAGTTGTAAAAGAAAGATGTTAGAGGAAACTTATGGACTAAGTGTGGGTCGAATTAGTTTAGCAAAATGGAATTTCACTTAAAAGTACGAGGCGTCAGTATTATTTTTGTATGGAAACTGGGCTTAGTTATATGCCGATTCCACCCATTCTTGCAATGTACATTGAAATGATAGAGGGAATTGTTGTGACTAAGTTTAGTAGCTTGTGACATATCTATATTAAACCTTTTAAGGCATCGGACCACGCCCACTTTTATGTTATTTAGTTAACATCATTAAAAAGGTGAAATTCTACGACTTGTACTGCTCAACTTCGTGTTCCCACACCAAATAAACTAAATCGTTTGTAAAATCAACGTTTTGTGAAAGCTACAAGCTCAACAACAACAAATTCGCAACAGA
Organism: Bactrocera correcta; assembly: GCA_027475135.1. Taxonomy (NCBI): domain Eukaryota; kingdom Metazoa; phylum Arthropoda; class Insecta; order Diptera; family Tephritidae; genus Bactrocera; species Bactrocera correcta. The sequence goes on from CM050322.1 coordinate 1,603,397, forward strand.
CACCCGCAACCCCGTGCGTAGCATCAACATCCCCACCGTGTTGCTAGAGGTGTTAACTTGCAAATTGCACGCCTGCTGACTTGTCCATTGCAAAGCGAATCATGACGCGCACAAATTTCGCCGACTTGTCCGCTATATGCCGCGCGTCTGAATAGGTCAAATAACTGTCGGGGGAAATGCGCTAAAGTGCCGTCCCATAGCGTACACACTTGCCGGCAAATGTTTAATATCAAAGCTTACTGCCTTCCACTTCACTTGTTCGCGACGCGCGCGGCTCGTACCTGGCCATGTCGCGCCATCAGCGTCACCCGCAGCGCCCGGAATGCAATTATGCTGGTGTTTGCGGAACATGAAAGCAACGCCACTAATGCATAAAGCGAGTGCAGGTGTTAGTTTTATTTCGGGGCCAACGACGGTCACCTGCTGGCGCGCGACAGCGTCCATTTCAGCGCACTCTTGTGCTTTTCGCACGCTCACCTCACTTTTTAGCAATCAGCGCACTTTCTAAAAGCACTCACTTTTGATCACTAAATGCAACGCTGCGTCACCAAGTGCTGCTTTGAGGTGCGAAAATGACATTAAGTTGGCGGTGGGCGGGTGAATGTGATTATTTTCAAACAAGTTAAGGGTAGTTGGTAAAATAATATCTGCTAGGAAGCTTGAAAAATATTTTCACTGAACTTTTGATAATAAGTTTAACAAATTTCTGCAATCAATTCAAATTTAAAAAGAATTAATAAAAACGAAATATTTTTGCAACTGAAAAAGAATTTAAAAATTATTTTCTCTTTTCGAATTAAAAATTCTAAGAATATTCACAATTTGCTGCGTAAATTGCTTAGATTTTCTGAAACAAGCAGCTCGTTAGCTTTCTAATCCAGTTTCGCACGCTCAAAGTAAATTGCATAATTCCACTTGTGTCTTGCAACACGTTTATGCACAAAGAAAATAAACATACGCAAACAAATTCATATGGAAAACATGCCGGAAATACTTCCTGCTGCAGATGTGGGGGAAAAAATTTTACAACAGAAAAAATTGTATGTGTATGGCTGTGTGTGTGCATGCGAGAGAAAATTGCCAAATTTCCTAGAAAAATAACAATAGCAAATGAGACAAATCTTTATGAAGCAAGAAATATTCTCATAAGTAAAAAAAAAACAAAAAAGACAGAGGACAAATTAAATTTTTCAAACGAGACAAAGAAGAAGAAGAAGGCATTGAAGGATATTTCGAAAAAAGAATTTAAGATAATTTTACTTTGGAAGAACGGTTTTTTGCCTTTGAATTTCGAAGGTCAACAAAAAAATGAAATAAAAACTAGTTCACGTGGTGCTGTTGTTGTATGGTAAATGTGCAATAAAGGCTTAGTAGAATGTCCCTTTATTTATTCAAAATATCTTATTTTTATTTAAAAAACCGCTTTCTTTGAAAACCAATTTTCTATACATGTCCTTTTTAGTATGGGTGCTCACCGCAGTTATCATAAGTATTTTAAACGGTATATATTTTTCTCTAAAATACCCTTATGTTTTTAATCAATATTTATTAATGAAAATTCTCTTTAAAAAAAGGACCCTAAGTAGAAATAATTAAGTATTTTATATGTTTTTATATTATATAAAAATCCCATTATTTTTTAAGAAAAAATATCCCAATCGATTTAATTTTTTTAAACCTTTCCTCAGGAAAACATTTTGTAATACCCTCCATGCAGGTTTTATAAATTTATAGGGATATTTTACACATGTATATTAGTAAAGTATTTTGAAGAGGATATTTTTTGTTTTCAAAACACCCTTATCCTTAAAGTCTTAAAATTTTTTTTATGAAAAAAGACACTTACTAAAAGTCGTAAAGTTTTTTTCATGAAAAAATCCCATTATTTATGCAAAATATTTTTCTTAATCCTTTCCTTCAGAAAAATTCTTTTAATATTATTTTTATTACTATTTATTTTTAAATACCCATAAATTTACTTCAGTTATCATAAATTCATAGAGGGATTTTGCATACATATTTAAAGTGGTTTAAAAAGGAAATTATTTTCAAAATACCCTTATTCTTTTTCGAATATTTTTTAATAAAAATTCTCTTTCAAAATAAAACTCTCAGCAAGTTTTTTTTTTTAATTTTCTAACAAAAACATCCCATTATTTCATACCATTCTATGGAAATTCCAGTTTAGGTATTTTTCATGTCCATAAACCTATTGAACATGAATATTTAATTCTCAGTTCAAGATTTTAATACATGTATGTCTTTATAAGGAACATAATTTTTGTAGGCACACCAGAAGGGATATTTTTCAAAAACTCAGATTTTTATGCCAAGTTTTTAAAAAAATAATTAAAAATGAATTGTAATAATTTTGACGTTATTTGCTTTAGAAATACCCAGTGTTTCTAGAAAAGTTATATATTTGATTTCGATTTTCAAATTTTAAGACGCATTATTTTTCCTGCACGTTAAATGTACACCTTTTGTTAAAAAAAAAAAAACATCTTTTCAAAAAAAAAACCAGTATTTTTATTTATGAGTATATTTTTCATGAAATTTTTTTTCAAATTTAAGGGTCTTTTTACTAAATAAACCAGTATTTATTCATCCCTATATTTTTCATAAAACTATGTGCAAATTTATCGGTTTCAGATAAGGTCATCATGTCTTTTTAAAAATATACCTGAGCTGCAATTCAAAATTCCCAGTATTTTATTCTGTTAACATTCCAATTTTTTTTTTTTAATTTTTTTTTTTGTTTTTGTAATTTTTGTCTATAACTATTTTTCGAATAAAAATATTGTACTCTTTTGGTGTATTAAATTAATGTTTTTAAACCCCTGCATTGATATTAAAACTCCCAGTACTTTAATCTAATACAATTTCAAAATTTAGTTTTCAATATTTTTTGTTAGCAGCTCGATTTTATTGCACTCAGCGCTGGTTATCTTATAAATAAAGAATTTTACTGTTTCACTTTATTAAATCTACCGTCTTTTCACTTCCGTCCTTCATATTTAGTTTTTACTCTTTTTCTTTTTTCGTACTTCACTGCTTCCTTGCTTATTTCCTTTTCTTCCTCACTTGCTTTCCTATCACAACCGCCTATTGTTAAGCCTTCGGCCATGACCGTGGCCTGCAGCGGATGTAGGCGCTTGTTGTTGCTTTAACCGGAAAATGCAGGCCACCATTCAGCAACAGAAATTATGCAAATGGCAGGCAAGGCTTTAGTCTAATATTCTGCGATGGTAGTCTTTGTTTGTATTGATTTTTCGCACTTTTCAGTTGGCGAAATCTTAAAGCGCAACTCAAAGCTTTAATTTTTTGAAATTCATGCTTGCTTATAGTATGAAGCGTTAAATTTACATACTATATTTATACGTTTCTCTATTTTTCTTGCCATAATGTCTTCCTACATCCTTTTAGACATTCTCTCAAAGCTAATTAACGCCTGAAAAGCCACTATGTGACGCGTTTCGCCAAAGTATTCGACCCACTCGTCTTCTTGCGCTTCAGCGCTTTCATTATTGTTCTTACTTCCACTATTTGCTGGTGTTGGTGGCACGTCAGAGGATGGCTTACCTTAATTAACCCATAAATACAATAAACAAAGTTGGCAAATAGAAAAGTTACTAGGCGCATGTGTGTGTGGATATGTGAGTACTATACCTATATCCACTTAAACGCCTAGAACGCAAAGCAAACGAGAGGGGAGTAGGGGCAGTTCCATAAGAACTTACACTGCGAAAAAAGTCTGTTGGTAACGCATTAGTCAGTTACCCACCTCGATATAAAGCTTATGTGTCAATTTGACCACCGAATCGGAGTTTTTATGAAGCTCTCGAGAGAGAGAGACTTCATTTCAGGCTGTTTATTTCAGTTAGGTTCGATAATATTTACTACTAGGTACTTCCCTAAAGCTAAATAACCAGTCAACGCCCTTCAACAGTCTTGATTTAGAAACTGTCTTCGGGAGTCCGCAATATATGAAAAATACTGAACTGTAAGCAAATATTTAAGATGGAAGCGACTGCAGCTGCCGTTAGAACATCGTAAAGATTTTCTTATCAATGTTTTTCATAGTCTTGACTAACTTTTGAGTGTCAAACTCCAAATTACACAGAGTATGCTAAATAATACTTAGCGGGTTTTCCAACTCCCCCAATTTCTACAGTGTGGCCTGCTTTAACAGCTCCATAGTCTAAAAAATACCTAAAAACACCTTCGACAAGTTTCTTAAAGCATACCTTTAGTATTAATATGACGACAGCTTAGCTAAAGCCAGACACACAGCAACCGTCTCTCAGCTCGTATGCTATTAAACGCAGCGTTGGCCTGATTTGGCGCGCACAAACTGTCACACGTCTCGGTCTCGACACCAGCCAAGCATGCATAAGTAAGTGAATAACAAGTCAACAGTAACAGCGTGTGATTTATGATAATTCATTATCCTGTTTTACTTGCCTTACCAAGGATTTCGTATCAATTAATCATGACTTTTGTTGGGCTTACTTGTAATGAGCACGAAGTAATCATACAAGCAGTTGGATTGTGAGAAATGTGATACAAGGAGGTGAGTTATGTGAAGCACTGTGTGTAGTTATGTGTGTGTTTGAAGGTGTGTACAACATATGTTTTTGGATGAGAGTACCCTGCGGGAATTGGAGCATACGCTTTGATTTGTATACTGAAGGTTTAGCAAGATATTCGGCAAAGTTCTGGAATAAATATGCAAAATCAAAAAATAAAAATTCAACCGTTTCTGAAAGCCAAGTGAGAAGAAGTAGATAATAGTCTTTAACTGAGTGTTGAGACATTTCCGCAGTAACAACATCCAGAATAAGAGAGTGAATTACTTCAGAGAGGCCTACATTGAACTTCAGGCTCAGTTTCAATGCGCATCATAAATTTGTAAGGAAAAGATTATTTAAAGAGCTCAACAATTTTAATATTTTAAACTTACGTGGCTTGAGTTATTTTACATGAGTTTAAACTCGTTTAAAGCACTTTGACCGGCTTAAAATTGCCTAATAAAACAAATTAGTACTTAATGCGTTAGTTTAAAAACTGTTACGAACTATTAAAATTATTAAAAACTTTACAAAAATGTTTAAAAGAGATAAGTTATATTCCTTACTGTCCCTGGTGAGTTATGTAAATATATAATTGTTAAGCTTTGCTGATTTAATGTAACCTGTTGTTTATCAACGTTTGGGTCCTATAATGGGTATTTTTAGAATTATCATAGTATTTGCAGCCTGATTTTGCAAGGAAGATCTCTATGTTTGAATATATGACGCATTTTAAAAATTTTGGTTCGAAATTGTGTTATACGCAGTCCGTGTCCGATTTGTATCGATTGAGGCTTACAATTTCATGTTTAATGCATAGTAAATAAGAATAATAAAATCTTCAGCTATTTGGAAATGTAAGATTGCGTAACTTTATTGAAGCCGTCATTAGCGCGCCATGCATCTTAAAATGTTGCAACGTTTGGTGTGTTTCGCACGCTGGTAATTAATTGGACGCAGTATTCCTTTCAAAGATGCTTGACGCATCGTTCATATATCTGAATTGGCTTAAGTATTTCACTATTCTTCGGCATTTGCCTAGACATTAATTTCGATTTTACTTACTGCAATTATTAAGTTTTCAGTAACGAAGGCTGTTATTTGCTGATATTTTGACTAGTTTGTGCATGTGTGTGCGCGTTTACATAGATATAAGTATTTCTTGGACTCGTACTTTTGACATACAAGCACATTTATACTCGTAAACGCCTACAAATATGCAAAGCATTTAATTTGAAAATGCTCAATCAAATATTTGGTGACTCGGAATTTCAATTTAAATAACATTTCATTTAATTGAGTTTATTCTTGCAACATGAGTGCATAGAACTTTCGACGTTGAATTACGGTTATAATGGTCTAGCAATTTTTTTCTTTTTAATAATTAAAGATTATATTGTCTATTATAATTTCAGTTTAGTTTTAATGATATAAGTTTTTTTAACTAGTTGCAAACTAGTGCTAAAAAAATTAGTTCAAACAACCTTCAAAAATATTAGCAAAGACAATAATGGTCTCTTAAATGTTATTCTCGCCATTATGTTTAATTTCCGATCAGTTTTCATTTTTATCTTTTTTTTTTTTAAAAAATTACAAGCTCTTAAAAAATCACCCTTTAATACACCTGTGTTTGGCCTAAAATTACGCATATTTTGGAGCACTTAAATTCCATGTTATAAATGCATAGTGTAGTATTTGTATTGTTTATATGTATAGTATACATTTATATAATTTCAATGCTTTCATATTAAGGAAATTTAAGCAATTACTGCATTGTTTTCGCTATTTGTTTGCGTAATAATTTATCTGTTGCCTACAGTTAGGCGCTAGCCACATTTAATGTTCGCAACGGGTGGTCTCGCACGCCTCCTACACTTAATTGGCACGCAGCTATTCCTACTCCACACTCTTGACAGATCTCTCATATATTAATTGCTTAAGTATTTCACATTTGTCGGCATTTGCCGACTTAATTTCGATTTTACTTACTGCAATTATTAAGTTTTCATCAATGAAAGCTGCTATTTGCTGATATTTTGACTAGTTTGTGCAGGTGTGTGCGCGTTTACATAGATATAAGTAATTCTTGGACTCGTACTTTTGCATACAAGCACATTTATACTCGTAAACGCCTACAAATATGCAAAGCATTTAATTTGAAAATGCTCAATCAAATATTTGGTGACTCGGAATTTCAATTTAAATAACATTTCATTTAATTGAGTTTATTCTTGCAACATGAGTGCATAGAACTTTCGACGTTGAATTTACGGATTATAATGGTCTAGCATTTTTTTCTTTTTAATAATTAAAGATTATATTGTCTATTATAATTTCAGTTTAGTTTTAATGATATAAGTTTTTTTAACTAGTTGCAAACTAGTGCTAAAAAAATTAGTTCAAACAACCTTCAAAAAATATTAGCAAAGACAATAATGGTCTCTTAAATGTTATTCTCGCCATTATGTTTAATTTCCGATCAGTTTTCATTGTTTTTATTCTTTTCTTTCGTTTTATAAATAATTACGAACTAGTTCTAAATGGGTTAGTTTAAAAATCTTTAAAAATTATTAGAAGAAAATAAATTGCTTCTTAAATGTCATGCAGATTAGTTTAACTTTGTATGATTTTTTCCGAAACTAGTTACGAACTAGTTACAAATGAACTAATTCAACAAACTTCACAAAAAAATTTAAAAGAGAAAGTTTACGCTCTGAAGCGTTGAAATTATTATAGTTGAACTACTTCCAAACTGGTGACATATACATATGTATGTAAGTTACAATATCACCTAAGACTTTAGCATATATGTATAGTGTTTATGTATATTACAAATATATTTATAAGAACAAAAAAACAAAAATTTCAGAAAAATATTTGAAAGAACGTTAAAACTATTATTGTAGTTGAACTAGTTCTTAACTAGTTAGCGATAAGTTACACATGTATTACTCAAGTCTTTAGGTATATCAATTTAGCTGCTGTCCAACTACATAACATCAACTAGTTAGGAAGTGGTTACAGACTAGTTACTTAATATTTTTATTGGATAAAAAAAAATAATCGGAAAGCATATTTGCCTCGTACTTATTGATTTTAATTTTTTTATTGTGAACTAGTTCGCAGATGGTCTCAGTTGAATTGGCACGTAACTAGTTCACTGCTGTCTATTGTGAAAGTTAAATTTTGACTGTATTATACACTCAGCGTAGTTTGTAACTAGTCTCTCCCGAACTAGTAAGCAACTAGTTCACAGCTGACGGCTGTGAAATGAACTGGTATGCAACTAGTTTACAGCTGACTGTTGTAAATATATGCTTTTCACTGATTTTTTAAGTGTAAACGCAGAAAATTTTGAAATTTTTCTTCCTCGAACTAGTTGGCAACTAGTGTATAGCTTTCTTTTGTCAACAAATAATAGATTTTTATACATATACACTAAGAGATGTATACATGTGCACTAAAGCAGCATGTTTTATACATATATAATTTACTAAATAACTGTATAAACGAGCACTGCAGCATAAATCCTTAGATTCAGCACTTAAAATACAAAATTTTAATGCATTTATTGACTCGGCATTTATTTTGCGAATTAATTGAGTTATGCCAACCACTAAGCTGATCACATATATCAAATGCTTAAAATATTTTTTGCTTTACAATTAGTTGTTGCTTTGACAAACCTTCCTGGCTGACTTCAAAACGCATTTGTGCGTCTGTGTGTGTGTGAGTAAAAGCTAGCTTTAAGATTTATTGCTGTTTGCAAGTGTTGACAATCGAACTGTGCACAAACACACAAAACAATTATGCTGAATAACAATTGTCGGTCACTTGACATCACTTTATAAACTCATATAAGCATGTGTATGTGTATATGTCGTTGTGCGTGCATGTGTGTGTGTGTGCCTTCAATAAACTTTCTAAGCACTTGATATGTCAACCGTTGAAAGGCAAGTGAGCCTACTTCAGGGCAATCGAGCGCAAACGAAATGCAACAAATGCTCCGAATATCCTCTGCTTGCAACAAATTCATTACATTGTGTGTTTAGGTGTATGAGTGCGTGTGCGGCCTAGCTTGCTTTGCATTGTTGTGAATTGTGAATTGTGCGTAGGAAAATATTTACTTTGACATTTTAATCGTTCGAATCGGTCACTCTTCGGTGGTTATGCGCCTTTGTGATTTTTGTCAACTGTGAATTTGTGTTCGAAATTTATGTTATTTACCGTTTAAGTGCTTTACAAAAGTGTTGGGCAAATAAGAAATTGCTTTTGTTGCAATTTTCTAAAAGCAACACAGCCTGAAAGTAGATTATACACTAGGTAGACATATGAAAATGATTGATGCAGACGAAATGACAGTAAATTACTGAGTGAGTATGGGTGCTGCATACTTTTAGGAGTAAATATTTTTAGTGAAAGCATGGGGAAAACAAAAAAATATGAAATATTTGAGTAATAAAATTCTAAAGCGGAAACTTATTTGCTGAAACACTGCACATTTGGCTAGACAACCCTTTCTTGAGTGCTTAGAGGGCGCCTAAAGGTATGCTTCGATTTATGTACTCTACGATTTGAACGCTTTTAGGAGCTGTAATGAAGAACTAAACATTTCACTTCAATCTATTTCAAATAATCAGCACAAATCTTACTACAAAGAGACTACTTTAGTTCAACTAAGATCCCAAAAGTAGGCTACACAAAAATAGGTAAACATTAATTTGCACAAAAAAATCAGTTAGTTTCATAGCTTACAAAGGTAGCTAAGCAAGCCCTTTTATGTAATGAAAGCTTCTCAGTTCTGCGCATTTTTCCATACTACCGTTACTTCGTAAAATAACCTCATTTTCTCAACTATAAGCGAATTGCGACTTAAAACTGAAAAACTTGCCACATGTAACATGCCACAAAATTAAATTTTGTAAACATTTGTAATTCCTCATTGGCTTGCCACAAGACTTTGTGGCAGCATGACCAAAGCTTCTTTTTGAATGGCGGTTAACACGAATACTGCCAAGAAAAATTCCACGTTTTCCAGATAGTTGTGTTGCATCCGTCAAATTTCGTACAAGCTTTGTGTGCTTTCATGCAACACAACTTCTAATTGGAACTTTGCGGTTTCAACTGGTATTTCGCCAGTGTAACCTGCAACATATAGCACAGTTGCAACATATTCTCTATGTGACGTGTAACATAAATGTTTTTGAAACGTTGTTGTTGGTGTTATTTAAGAAATGTATGTTGTTGTTGTTGTTGAAAATACAATTGTTCTTGTTACACAAATATTTGCAATTTTGGTTGTTGAAGTTTTTTTGTTTGTGTTGTTGTCGAAAAATGGTTTTTTTGTTGTTGCTGTTAATATTTTTTTTTGTTTTACCCATCTCTGATATGATAGTGGCAAATCTCAAAAATCAAAAACAACAATAAAAAATGTTGTTGTAAATTATTGCTGTTGTTATTTGTTGTTGTAGCGTAAGTTCTCTTACCCTTTACAGCCTCACTGCATTTACTTTGAGCACCAGTCGCTTGTAGTTTATTTGTTTCGTAGCAAACCATTCACTGGTATTGTGTTTGTTGTTGCACATTTTGTACCTAAATAATTAAAATGTTTTCTGCTACCATATTCACCGCAAAGTCTCGCTCCATGCCGTATTTGTGACAACGGGAAATGTTTTGTGCATTTTGCTATCCGAATGAAGCCAAAAAGAGGGAAGGCTATGATGCTCTTTCTTCGCTCTGTACCATAAGACCAGCGTTCGCCAGCTTTCGGGTACTTTTTGTCAACTACCGTTATTGTTACCTTTGCTGACAGCTGTCATGGGTCACATTATGCAATATTTATCATGTATGAATAGTCTTCGTGTCAAAAGGGAAATAACAACTATTTACTTAGTTGCCTCCGGTTTGGGGACGAAGGAAGTGCTAATGCAATATTTACGAAGCACAATTAAGCTAAAGAGACATGAGGTGATTTCATAAACAATTTGTGAGGTTAGGTGTTTGACAAACCTTGTCGATAACAAACCTGTTACTGGTAATGATTTACTATTTTCAGAGTTTTTGCATCATCTTCAGGATACTTTCATAGAACTGAAAGATTTATTACTTGAAACTCGCTCAAGAACTTAATAATCAAGTGTAATGAACTTTAATACTGTTTGGGCTTTGGATTGCAGTACCTTAAATTACGAAAGTAAAAGCTTGAAAGCTCGATGGAAGGAGCTTTGCTTTTTCATTAATAGATTTTTTACTTGAAAGTCAGCCAAGGACTTAAGAATTAAATGCAATAAGTCCTGAATAATATGCCTAAGTACCTAAAATTCAAGTAGGAGCTTAAAAGCTCAACGGAAGGAGATTTTCGTTGTTATTGATGGATTTTTTACTTGAGACTCACCCAAGAATTTAAGAATTAAATGCAACGAACCTGAATTGTTTAAAGGAATGTTTGAGCTTTAATTTTTCGTAGCTTAAATTCAAGTAAGAACTTAAAGCTCGTTGGAAGGTTTGCATTTTTATTAGTTGAAAATCGTCTGAGAACTTGATTTATAGATGAGACGGATATTCATCGGACATTTATTTTTTTTACCTCGAATTGAAGTAAAAGCTTAAAAGCTCGACGGATGAAGCTTCAAATTTTTACTGATAGAATTATTATTTGCATATCACGCAAGATCTTGATAAAGGGACCATGAGCCTTAACTCTCAAAAAGGGGCTTTATCGATCACATCTGAAGCAGGCTTCACGGACAGTGCTTGATTGAGGTTTTTGGAACAACCCAGACTAATTTTTAGCCATACTTTTTATCTAAGTGAAGCGAAAATAACTCTGAAACGTTAACTTGAACTCCACTCACATAAAAGTCTATTGAACTTTGCCGCAATGATCGAATATTCCTAAAACCGTTAACTTTTACTACACACTAAGTGAAATTAAATATTTAAAATGTGGCAATGCAAAGTAAATTTGCACGAATGCACTTACTTAAACTCAAGTATGCACAGAATACACTTGCCGCCCACCACAAAGCCACACCCACTGATTTCTGTGAGAATCAGCAATTTAGCATACATTTGGGCGCGCACACACACCCACTAACCACCGATAGTGCAAGCAATGCAACCAACGTGGGCGCTGCCTAGCCACAATACCAACTGCTAACCACAATGAAGATATGCCACAAATTTCGTACCAGAAAGCCGCTCCACCCCCGCCGCCACAGCGTTGCCACATTCATGCATATTTCGCATCTAATTTGCGGTTGCCACAGTTCAACGTTGCCGGTTGCCACTGCATTGCTAAAGTTCGTATGTGTTAAGCGAAATTAAGATGCCAAAAAGTATTTATAAACGCCTTGTGGTATGCAACAATATGGAGCACATGCGATTTTACACTTTTTTGGCGCTAACTACTTCACACCTTGTTGTAAAATGTAATTGAATGCCGCGCTGAATGGAATTTGTGAATTTCGCACAGCAGTGCATGTGTGTGTGTGAGTGAGTTGATGTCAGCGTAGTAGTTTCGCAAGCTGGCATACTTTAAGGCGCGCTCACAAAGTGTTTGCGTACATTCGCCAGTAATAAAGCGCACTTAAACTAATTATACGCGCACGTACAGCCACGCACCCACACACAATTACATTATACAAAACTTTGCTTGACTTTTGCGCGGCGCTGCGCTCAAAAAACTTGAAAGGAAAATCAGAACACCGCTCAACGCCTGGCGGTATGCAACGAAGACGCTATTGAAAATTGCGCGAATTCTTTCGGCAGTGCAACAGCGACGACGCTCACACTGAGCAATATGCTACATGAGCAGATAATAGCAGTATATAGCACATATACACATATGTAAGTGGGTGTGTATGTTTGTGTGCTATAAACTATTTTAATTAACCGAAAATTTACGCCCGCATTTGTATGCGTTCTAGTTGGCGTACGTGTGTGTTTATCACTTGGTGCATGTGTGTGTTTGTACCGCATCATTTATGCATGCGATATTGCATATTTTAAGGCGCTTGCCGCTAGCACTTTATTGCCATCATCGCTGACGGGCGTGGTCGTAACTCAGCGCCGCAATTAAGTATGCAATGCATTAATTTTGACGTCAAAGTTGAGTAGAGTCCTCAGTAAGAGGCATGGCATAAAGGATTTTGATTGCACCGTGCAGCAAAACGCAAAAAAATTCGGTTGAACAACTAAATAACCTTGGCATTGCTCAAATAAGCGACTACTAATTCAAATGTGATATTTCATACGAGATTTATTAAATTTTATCAGATGATGTGATGATAAAAAATTAACTTCATATGATATGATGTAATGTATGATGATGTGACGTGACTTTGTTTTTTTTTAAGGCAAAATAGTTTAGATTTACTTGTATTGTGATACAAACTTTTAAAAAAATTTACATCATATGACAAGATGTGATGTGACGACGTGACTTATTTTGACACTATAATAATTTTTGTGATTATTCATAAAAATTAATTGTTGTATTCTAAATGATGCAAAGAAAATTAACTTCAGATGATTTCAGGTGATGTGATGATATGACGAGCTTTGAGATCATATGTTGATTTATGATGATTATTTTAGAAGTGAATAGATATGTATATTTTGTATTCTATTATAAATTAACATCTTAACATTGTTTCAAGTGATGTGACGTGTTTTAACATCATATGATATCTAGTAATTAGCTAGGAATTTATTAATTTTTTATATGCTCAATTCACAACAAATAGCATGATATGATTTGAAGTGATGTGACGTCGTGAGGCCATCAAATGATTCATTGTGAATATTTAGAAATGAGTTCGTAAAAAAAAATTAGCATCATAAGAATTCACGTGATGTTATGATGTGACGTGTTGGACATCATATGATTTTTATCAATACTAAGTAATTCATGCATTTTTTCAATTCTCAATAACGTAAGTAGATCGCTATGACTAGTAATGTGTGATAAAATCGTGTTTTGTGCCATAGGGTGAAATAATGTAGTTATATTAAAAGGTGTGATATAACACATGATGCATAAGAACATCATAATGTGTGAATGATATTGTGTTTTATGGTTTATTGCCACAAAATTTTATTTTTAGAGATTATATAAAATTAATTACACGCTTGAGCCGACCTCAAGTTTATACGGCGTTTATGTTTATATAAGGAGTGATGTGATGTCATGCGATGCAAGATAAACACGTTACCACTAAATGCTTCACTCATGCCTTCGAATGATTTTTTTATGCCAATTTTGCATAAATTCTCAGCTCGTTAATGAAAAATCCTTATGAACTTTACTTTACTTCGTTTCATTCCACTTTGTTTCGTTCCATTCCACCTTGTTTCAAAATATTTAACTTATATTAAACTTTTTTGCTTTTCCTATAATGTTTTCTATTTCAATGAGCCTTGCCTACTTCATTTTCATTCGTTCCATTCCACTTTGTTCCGTTCCATTCCATTTTGTTTCAAACTACTATTTCAGTTCTTTAATTATTTCCACTCTTTTATTTCAATTTTAAGTTCTTTCGCTGTTCCATTCCATTTCGTTCCGCGCATTTAAGTTAAAACCATAACGAGTCTTTCTTTATTTTTGTTTGCGAAATAATAGCAAATAATTCCCCTTTAATTTTTTCTAACTCACCAAGCTATTTAGTTACACCGTGCACCTTACCCATAACCCTTCTTCCTACAACTCACAACATAAAAAATAGCAAAAATTTCGCAATTAAACTTTACTAACCAAACTTCATGAAACCGTATTGTTTTTGTTTCTTAAAGTTAATCAAATTGCAAATAAACACATGCAAATGAAACTTCCAACAAACTAAATAAATTTTAATAATATTTGCAGACATTTTTGCACATATGGCAACACATACCCACTCAAATGTACGAAATCAGCAGTTAGAGCTGGCGGAACATTTAAATTAATAATATTTATCTTTATATATAGTACATACACTTGTATATATAGTGCATTTGTATATAGTATAACTGTAAGCATAATCCTGTGCTCTCTCTGCTCACTGGCTCTGCAACTTTGCTAAGCTGTCTGAGCCGTTTTATCGAATTTTCCAAATACAAGTGCTGCAGTCAGCAAGCTCAGCTCCGGCGTTCCGTTGCAGCCATGTGCGTGCTGCCTGCCTGTATGTGTATGCGTGTGTGCGACGTCGCCCTTTGCGAGGCAGTCGGCTGGCTTTTAGTTCGATTGATTTGTCTTGCAAAATGCTGCCATAACAGTTTCGAGAGATAAACGTCAAGCGCTGGCAGCCACTACGCCCTCAGCACTCGCTCCCATCTGCGCTGTCCAACCATTCTACCCATACATTCGCATATAGGTGGGTGTGGGTGTGTCGGTGCCCGTGTGGCTTATGCGGCAACTGTAGTACATTTGTGGTGTGCAAACAGTGCAAATAGACTCAGCTGCACACACTTTCGGCTCGTAGACAACGAACGCTAGTTATTTTATAAGTACGAGTGTATTACAATATAAGAGCTTTGCGGCGACTTACAAAAATGCTGCAAGAACAAAAATAAAAATATGCTGCACCGCACAACTCGCCTGTTATTGCAGCAGGATTATCAGGCTTAAGCATTTGCAATTTTATTGCACACTTATTTTGTGTTGTTGTTGTTGTATATTTTTTTAAACTTCATACTTCACTGACCACTACGCATACATAGATGCCGTAAGAACGGTAAATATGAGTTGCGGTTGCGGTTTGGACTGGCTAAGTTGTGGGGGTGTGGCTGTGGCAAGTGGATTGAGGCTGAATTTAAATTTAATCCCTCAATGTTTGTCTTCTTAGCAAGATAAATATGTTGTTGATATGCGAATGCGCTTGTGTTTGCTCAACTTAATGCAGACTCTGGCAGCAATAAATATTTACTGCAGAATGAGAGAAATATACAAAAAATATAGCAGCAAGCTCAACACTTTACCGGCAAGCATTTAGTAGCATCTTGGATTACGAGGATGTACCAGGTGCAGGTGCACTGAGAGAAAAAGCGATATCAGAAACGGTGTACCAGGGAGAGAGTCAAAGAGAAATGAGAGAGAGAACAAGAAGAAGAAAACAAAAGCTAGATAAAGAGAAAGAGAGACAGCCAGTCAGGTAAAAACAGATTTAAGCTGACAAAGAGAAAAAGAAAAGAGGAGAGAGATAATCAGAGAGACCAACAAAAAAGAAACTGAGAGACAGCAAACTTGAGCGGGAGAGGCAAATAGA
>CM050322.1:1620210-1645210 GCA_027475135.1 Bactrocera correcta
CATATTGCCGTCAACGATTCGATTCATTACATTTGTCTATATTGGTGAGCTGGGTGAGTTGACACGTGCCCCCAAAAACGACTTCTGAAAACTTACACTCACAAAGATACAAATTTAGTTAGAGCTGTCTGTGTGTTGTGCACATATGTGTCTGAGCATTCGCTCGGTTTGTTTGTGTGCCATTTAGTACGTGAGCGAAATTTTTAAAAAAGCATCAAATTAACTTGAAAATTCATTCAAGTGTGACGCCGAGCGGAGAACAGTCGAAAAGTGCGGCGAAAGCGTGGCTATTGGGGGAAAAAGTCTAAAGACGTGCGAAAAAGTTGAAATGCCAAAATTTTCTTTAACAAAGAAAACAATAACAAAATAATAAAGAAAGTCATATTTGGAATAAAAAGTAACAGTAAATAAAGCTGAAATGTTGAAATGTCATGCCTTAAATGAAAACGAGCTGAAAAATGTATATAAAAACAGTATTATTAAAAAGCGCATACAAACATTTTCATTTTATATTTCATATTAAAGTTTATTTTCAGTTTATTTAGTGAAAGCACAGAGTTGATGAAAATTGTCGTGATAAGAAACAAAGGCGACATTGCGTCACGTCAGAGACATTTAAGAAAAAAACTGAAAGTAAAATTTAACGTCAAAATTGTGCAAAAGCAGCTGAGGCAAATGGAGAAAACTTAGAAATTAAATAAATAATGAAAAACAAAATATAAAAGTCACGTCCTACGGCAAACGAAATTCGTAGAGCTGTTATGTGCCGTAAAGAATGATATGAAGCTTTAGATTTGATAATGAAATTTTAAGTCATAGTTATACAGCATAATACTACTTTGGTGTATTTACTAAACAATTTTATACTTATACTGGAGTATATTCCAACTACAAGCTTAAAGCTCCCAAGGCCTTTAAATTTAATTAGAAATTTAAAACATGAATTGACTTCCTTTTAAAAATATATAGAAACTGCAGCGCAAAAGTAATCCAAAGGATCTTGCAAATATTAAAGCTTCGTAGAGCTTAAAAGCTTTTTATATATTTAAAAGCTCTTAAAGTAATAATACCAGGTGTTGTGTGAAAAAATATGTGCAATCTTAAATAGCTGTAAAAAGCTAGACTGCAAGCTCAAAGCTCTAGAGCTCTTTAATTTTATTGAAAAAAATGCCATATATTTATATGTAACAATAAAAAAATTATAAAGCACATCCTATATTATTTATTTAAGCGAACTATTTTTCGGTAAAGGAAAAAAAGTTTTGCCACAACAAAAAGCTTTTAAAATGTGTATTCTGTTACAAGCAGAATATTATAAGCAATCATAAGCAGCTTAAAATAACCATATTAAAAAGCTCAAAGCTTCAAAGCCTTTAATTGAAAAAATACCTTATATTCGTATATAACAATAAAAAAATTAAAAAGCACATCATATATTTTTTTCTAATAACAAACTATATAAACTGCAATGTAAAAGTAATCGTAACGAACTTTAAAAGCTTAAAGCTACTGGGAATTTAGCAGCTTATTCTATAAAAAAAAGCTTTTAAAATAATGATAACAGCAGCAAAGAATATACCAAATCTTAAGCACCTTAAATTCATCCAATATCCAGACTAAAAAGCGTAAAGCTCCAAAGCATTTTATTAAGAAAAATATATATTCATATATAATAATAAAAAAAATTATAAAGCGCGTCATATATTTTTACTTACGAATAAATATATTCTTAAAGCTAAATGCATGCTATAACAAAAAGCTTTTCAAGAAGTTCATTCAGTTGAGAGCAGAAAAGTAAGTGAAATCTTAAGTAGATGAAAAGAGTCAAAAAAGCTCAATGCGCAAAAGCTTTTCCAACTTAAAAAAACTTTCGCACGATATAAAATTAATGAAAGCTTTCCAAGAGCTTTCATAAACTTTTCGTTGCGTTTATAAAGTTTTATATATCGTGAACTTTCAATAGTCTGATTAATACTTTCATATTTCGCCTAAAATATTTGAAAGCTTTCCTTGAGCTTTCGTTTTTCTTTCAAAGCTTTGGTATGACATGAAGCTTTTCGTGAGCTTTCATTTTTTTCCAAAGCTTTGGTATGGCATTAAAGCATTATTGTATATAACTAAATAATTTCAAAGAGAATATTACTGCTTAAAAATTCAGAACTTTTCTACGCTCCCACGCAATCCGGTTGTTGAATTTATGCGTGAGTGCGAATGCAAATTGAAAATAAACTGCTTGTGGCACAAACATGCAAAAACCTTGCCAGAATTACCTGTTATCCGGTTGCGCTCTAAAGACACCACAGGTGGTGGCAACAGCAATAAGCGTCACATGTTGCCTCAAATAGGAGTTTGTTTGAAGCCAGGCTGCTGCTTGCGCTCCCTAACCCGCACCATCGCCCGCCGCTGCTTACATGCCTGCCACACGGAGGCAATTTTGTTTTTGACGGCGACACGCAATATGCGCGCATAAATAATTTTCACGCCTTGCCGGCGGCGCTTATTGGAGAAATGGCTTGTGTGCACGCACACATGTGTAACCTTGCCTAAACACAGACACCCACTCACATGCACATTTAGCGGCTGCCAGCAGCAGTTGCAAGCATTTGCCGCCGGCGTTGATTGCTTTGGGCGTCTTATATGTGTTGCGCCATTGTTTATGCAAAATATGCTGATTGCGAAACTGCTGATGTGGTTGTTGCTGTTGCCGCATATAGTAGTTATATAGGCCATTTCGCAATTTGCATGCGTGCACGTGTGTATGTGTGTACGCGGCATTTTTGAGCCATGCGAGGCTTGCTGGTTGCAAGTGGCTGTGGCAGCACCGCGTGAACGGCATCAAATTGCGCTCGACTGAAGTGCGTTCAAGTGTTCGACACGGGTGAGTCGTTTTTTATGAGCTGTGCGTAGTTGTTTTTACTTGATGCATGCGAAATTGAAAAGCGTTAAAGTGCCGCGGGGGAGCAAATAGTTGTAGGCGAAAGGAAGCAATAAAAAAATCGTTTCTACGGCAGTAATGTATATATGTATGTATGTTTCATTCGTAGTTGGTTTACGAGTGAAGCTTTCATTTAGCCCTCGAAGCTTTACAGGCTTATTTTCGACATTAGTTATAATAGAATTTTTCTGTTTATATTATTAAAAATAATGTTTCATTAGCAAAGCTTTTTATGGTTCTGTTTGTTTCATGGAGCTGTCTCACGCAGCTTTCACCAAGAGGGCTTTATTTATTAGAAAATACTATAGGTTGTTAAGTTTCATAAAAAGTTTGCTTTATTTGGCGTTGTTTTGCTAATGAAACTTTCACATATTATACAAAGCTTTATAAGCTCTTATTTTACATTATTATATATATTGTTATAGCTTTTTCTGTTTCTATTGTTTAAAAAATTGTTTCATTGGCATAGCTTTCTTTGGTAATTTGTGATATTTCATAGAGATTTTACTTCAAAGCTTTTTAGGATTCTAATTTTACAAAAAACAGTATGGAAATATAATCATGAAACATGAAAGCTTGCTAAGATACCTATATTTGTAAAGAAAATATTGAAATGCTTTAGAAGAGCCTTTGTGCTTTTAGCAAAATAAATTCTAAAATATATCTTTCTTGACAGGTCAAATATCATTTAACGATAATTGCTGGTTATTTTTTAAATTTAAAGTTAAAAAAATTCGTATTAAAAGCCCCGTTTCTTAGAAAAAGTTGCAAGCTTTCATTTTCCAATTCTAGGAAATGGCACACAATTTCCAAATTATTATTATTATTTTCTTTGAATTTGCTGATTTGGTGTAGAAAGTTTCTCTATATTGTTTAACTGTTTTCGAAAAAGCTCTCAGGTAGAAAAAGCTAGGAAAACTTCACTAATGTCATCAAATCCAAAACATGATTCATGATTTATATTTACAACTGCTATTTATATCCATATTTAGTTTTAGATCTTTGTGAGCTTTCACTCTTTATTGGTAAGCTTTCATAAAATTTTTAAAGTACAATTTCCAACAATAAAAAGTTTTAGCAACAATTCCGTTCAATTCCGTGAGTAAAATGCCACTTGTGAGCTTTTACTCTTTAATAGTAAGCTTTCAAAAAACTTTTCTTTCAAAATAAAAGCTCCATTTTTTTATTTGAGTTAAAAATTTTTCTGAATCCATTTATGAGAAAAATGTTCTACCAATAAAAAATTAAAACAACTATTTATTAAAAACAATTCTTGTGAGCTTTCGCACTTTAACGGTGAGCTTTCATAAAATTGTTTGAAGTTCAATTTTCCAACAATAGTACACATTCCTTGAGTAAAATGATATTAGTGAGCTTTCACTCTTTAACGGTGAGCTTTCATAATAAAAGTTCTCTTTCTACCAACAAAAAGTGACACAACTTTTGCATAAACGCTCCTTGAGAGCTTTCACTTTTTTTTCCACTTATTATTAAATCTTACAACAAACCAATACCAGTCACTTTAAAATTTTCGATATTTGAAGCATTGAACCATTGAACCATTTTCTTTGCAATATTTTTCCCCCTTCTTACGAGCTTTTGAGTGAGTAAATATGTTATAGGTAGCTGATTTCTGGCATGAAATTTAAGACTTGTGCTTCGCGCGGAATTCAATTACCCACTTGCCACACACATATACATATAAGTATAATCACATATGCTTATGCTGGAGAAAGCCGTATTCAATTTGCAATTTAGCGGCACGCGATCGAAATTTATGAAAATTGAATTGTCGTGCGTTGTGCGCGGGAAAAAATTACTCACTTGTCCGCCTACTGCTTGTGTATTAAATTTGTTTTCAAGCATTTTTTCCTTGCTTATAGTTGCTCCCCCATTTACTTGTGATACAAGTGCCGATTGTTGCCTTGCAGCGGCAATTTGCATACCTGGCTGTGTTGTTGCCTACATGTTTGTTGCTTCCCTTTGTTGTTTTTGTTTTTCTGCCATTTTTCTTTCGGCGCAGCTAAACCCTTTTGCTTTCAACACAGCAATTTTTCCTAACTGCTATTTTAACAACTTTTCGCTGAAGCGCCTTAATGTATGCCATAATTTATTGGCGCCCCAATGTATGCACATGTGTGTGTGGTATGTGCAACAGCAATGCTTTTAGCGCCTTTCAAGAAGGCAACGCGGCAGCAAATCCATTCGTTTTGCCAAATCGCGAAAAGTGCAGTCGTACATAAATATATATCGCTACAGAAAATATATATTTAAACTCACACACACGCAAATGAAGAGCAATGAAGTGGCAAATGCTTGGCGCATATGTGTGTGTCTGCTGTCTAAATTTATGCACCCAAATAAATCGCACATTTGTTGGCGCTTTCCACTTTTGCTACGCTTTGCTCGGCATTGAACTCCGCTTGCTGCTCCCCTACCCCGCCGGCCGCCCCAGCCGAGGCGCTGTATCGTCTTCCGGTCCGGCGCGTTTCGCCTTCAGTTTTGTCGGTTCCAATTCCTCGCCCAAAAGGAAGTGTCTTTTCACACTTTCTTGACATTGCATGCGTCCGTGCTGCTCCGCACAACATTTACTCACTGCTTTATTATCGCACTTTTTTCTTCAGCTTTCTTTTTAACATTTTCTCACATTTGTTCTGCTCATGCTGCCGTAAAGTGAAATAAATTGCAATGCGCATTGCTTAACCCTTTTACAATGTATTTTATGTTTGCCAGCAAGTAAATTCGCTTCCTTTTAAATTCTTCGCACACCCCTTTAAAAGCTTTTCGGCAGTCGCCGCGTTTTGCTGTCGACGCTAATGCGCTGGGCTGCGCAACTGTGGCCCCAACCATTGCTCTCAGCGCTTTCCGCTTGCTGTTGTTGTTGTGTTTGGCTGAACTGTCACTTAAGTGTGAAAGCACATTTGTAAACTGTTTTGCTAAAATGGCTTAAAAGCAAATCTGTTTTACGATTTTGGCATTTCGGCAGTGAGCCAAGCGACCAGAAAGCCAATATTTAAACACTCACACTGATTCTTTTAAAGATTATGAATCTGCAGCAGCGGCAAAAAAGTATATATGCTTTTATTTCTTTTGAGTTTCGTTAAAATAATAATAATTCCTTTGAGCTTCTTAGAATTTTTTTCGATAATACTTTGTTTAGCAAATGTGGTATAGAAGTTGAATTGTTGATTCATTTTATTTTTGATTTTTTGTAAGGAAAGCTCCGAGGAACACGCTTTTAATAAATATATAAATGCCTCATATAGTATATAGTCGCATTTATATTACTTCCAATGCCTTGTATGAAAGCTTCAGCAAAGCTTTCAAGTTAAGCTTTCATATGGGCGAAAAATTTATATAAAATATTTACTTCTATTTATTATTATTCGAATCTTAAAATAATATCTAAAGAAAGCTTTCAGTGTTTAATTAAATTTTTTTTAATGAAAGCTCTTAGGAAAACACTATTGACTAATTTTGTTCAATTTTATATTGATATGTATGTAAATAAGGGTTCTTATGATTTATTTATATTCTTTTTTTGTGAAAGTTTCAGCAGAGCTTTTAGCCAAGCTTTCACTAAGCTGAAATTATTATTTTTCCTTCCATTTATAAAGTAATTGTAAGAAATAATAAACCTGTTACTCTTTCATGCAGAGCTTTTATTTAGAGCTTTTGGATTTAAGCTTATTGAACACTCCAAACTAAGTACATTAACTTCCTTTATTGAAAAACACTTCTAATTTCATAAATTAGTAAATAAAGTCGCTCACAAACATTTTTTTAAGAACTTGATAATTTGAAAATAATCCAGCTTTTATATTCTATGTAAGCTTTGCATAAGTTACAAAAGCAAGTTCTTAAATCACTTCTATCTACACTTTGGAAGCTGTGAGTATTTGAAATAAAGTTTGATGGTGAAAACTTAAATAGAATTGTCTAAAAAGCTTTTAAAAACTTGTATATAAAAATAGAGCTTTCACTTTTTCAGATAAAAAAAAATCCAAAAACTTTTCATCAAGTTTGAAATAATGATTTTATGGTAGAAGCTTTGCAAGAACAGTCTATGAAGCTTTTATAAAACTGAATATGAAATTAGAGATATAGATATAAAAAATTCAAAACCTTTTGAAATAATGCTTTAACCAATAAAACTTCGTTAGAAGTATTCAGGAAGCTTTTGTATAATTAAATCTGAAATTAGCGCTTTCACTATTAAAAAAAACAAAAAACTAAACAAAAATTCGCCACTTTTTTTTGAAATAGACAATTCTATGAAGCTTTAAAAAGTTTAATATTAATGTATTAAAAAAAAATACTCCAACAAATTTGTACTAATTTCGGAATAATGATTTTAAAACTTCGCTAGAAATGTCTTTGAAGCTTTCATAAACTCGCATAGTATACATATTTGTGGAGCTTTCATTTTTCGAAAAAATTTCCAAATATTATGTACTAAGTTTGAAGCAATATACATAAGTGCGGTAAACCTTCGTTGGTAAAATATATTAAGCTTTTCTAAAATTTTAGATGAAAGAAGAGCTTTTACTGAAAAAAAAAAGTAAAAACAACTTTTTATCAAGTTCGAAAAATGCTTTTATATAAATATTAATATCTGTAAAGCTTCAATGAAGCTTTCATAAAATTGATTATGAAAGCAAAGCATTCACTTAAAAAAAATTTAGCAAGTGTTTGCTTTTGTTTTACGTAGCGATTGAACTTAAATAATTTGATTTAAATACGATGTACCCACCACAAAAGCTTTCAGGTTTCCTCTCTGAGCATTTTCTGCCCTAACTCACTTTACCTTATCGTATCGAAGCAATCAAAAGTCGCTCAATACAATAAATGTGTTAAAATCGACACAACAAAGGAATCAAAGCAAACATTAACGGCAAAGGAAAGCTTAAATCGTTTGCCATTTTTGAACATTTCCTTCGTCTCATACACACCACACGCACACACATTTCCGACAACAACTACAAAATCCTTGTGCTTGACAATTTCCTCATGCTTTGTTGTTGTTGTTGCTGTTAGTCTGTAACCGTTCAAGCAAGCAAGTGGAGCAAAACAAAGCGAGTCACAACTTTAATCGTTGACCGTGTCCACAGCCAACTGTCGTGTGTGTGTGTGTGTGTGTGAATGTTTGCACGAGTGTGTGGTTAAGTGCCGCAGGGCCAGGAATCATTTAGTATGCGGCACACGCAATAAAATGAAATTAAATTCAATAAATCATCGACAAACGAATGGCGCATATTTCATTAGCTGCGATTGAAAGAGTGAGTAAGTGAACGAGAGAGAGGTCAGGGTGGGAGGGAGAGGGAGTGCACAGGCGATTGTGAAACCATAAAGAAAGTTGACCTTTTCGTCGCGCTCACTGATTTTTCGCATCATTGCGCGACGTTTTGTTATTGCTATTGTAGTTGTTGTTGTTATTACTTTCGTTTTTCCGTTCTCTTTGTTGTTGCCACAGCGCCAAATTAAACACATAAAAAGCAATCAAGTGGAATGAAATGCAAACGTCGTAGGTGACCACTTTGCTGGCCAAACAAAAGAAGCACCAACAACAGCAACAATAAACTGCAAAAAAATCTATAAATAAGCAAAGAAGTGGCGAAAGAACGCACGCACCGTTACACAATAATAAGCGACCACAAAGCGGCACTCGCCAATATGCCACAACCGGCGACGTGCAAATAAATCACAGCCGATTGTATGGCGGCCGTGCGGCGTATATTGGCACTGGCACTCGAGCGCGCTGAAAGTTGCGTATACGCCCGGTCGTTCGGCGCTCACTGCTCCACTTGGCGCTGCTGCCAGTCAGCATTTTTATTTATGGCCACGCCGATGTATTGGCAACAATTACCAATATTTTATTACTGTATTTGCTGCTTGTTGTTTTTGTTGTGGCACTATAACCTGCCGCGTCTGCTTATTGGCAGCCACTCAGTGTGCCTCTCGCCTCCACATTTGTTCGGTGTTGACTCGGTCAGTGTAGAGACGCTGTTGTAGCCGTATCGCTACCGGTTACTAAGGGCTCCCCCTTCCTGTCCGGACCTACATCAGTGTCGGTAATTGGTGCCAGGTGCAGCCCCAAGCGTTGTATGCTTGTCCTCTCCATTTATATGTGGCCGATGCTTGGCTTGTTATTAGCTCTAATGTATGTTACTACCATTATTTTTGTTGTTGTTTTTGTTGTAATTGCTTATTTTGCTCACCATTCAGGAGTTTCCCTTTCGTATGCTGCCCATTCTTGAGAGAATTTTTTGTTTGCCTTGTTTTGTACTCCGTCCTTGAGTATATTTTCAGCTGTGCCGACTTTCGCTACATTTTATAGCTAATTTTTATGTTGTTGTTATTTTTAAATAAGTTCAGTGATTAATACCAATGTTCAGTTTGTTAAGTTTCTGAACACTTTCACATACATTGGTTTGCCATATACCCCAAAGAAAATTCACAAGGCTATGAGGTCGATACTTACAGGGATCTTGCGTGTTAAGCTGTCCAACCCGCCGGCCCTTTATGGTTCTACTACTTTCATACTAAGTTAGATTATGAGGTAGATCCTTAAAGGGATCAGACTTGGAGAGCTTAGAACTACGGTCGATTTTGGTACCTAAAAAACTTCTATGCACTGGATCATAAGATCTTCCTTTCACAAATCTACAACTCGCTTTGAGACTATCGTAAATTTATTGAGACACTCTTGGTTCGCTGAATGTAAGACTGCCGAGATGTTTCCTCCTTTGCCCCATAAAAGTTGGATATAGGAAAAGAAAGTGTCTGGATGTTTCCACCTCACTCTTCTTCATAAAACTTTGACAACTTGCGTATGATAAGACTTTGAAACTAACTGCAGAAGGAGAAAACACTTACTTTGTTTCTTGGTTCAAAAAAAGTAGTGGCTTGTTCCAAGGAGGGTTTCAAGGCGCCTGACCAGTAAATAAAAAAGAATGGGCATGTGAAAAAGACAACAAGCACAGTGTTGTTGTTGCTACATATAACAACAAAAAATATTTAAAAGTTAAATTTTCAAAGCGCCTTTGCAACAATTGCAACAACCACACCGTCGCCAATAAAACTAACAACAGTTGTTTGGAGGAAGGAAAACAAAATCCACACAGCGGCATGAACAAATATTTCAACTACAACAGCAACTGTAAAAACGTGTAAATGTAACGACAACTGCAACGTCACTGCAACATTAGAACATTGTTTTGCAACATTGCAACATGGCTGGGGCATAGCTATTGCATGCAGCACATCAACTTGTACCTTGTTGAAGCGCATGTATGTGTATGTATGCGTGTTTGTATGCATGTGTGTGTTTATATGTGCATTATTGCCAGCTTTCGCCGAGCCGTTGCAAGTCAGGCGGAAAATGGACATACGCAAACATTGCGGTGGCATGCCACACAAAAAGCAAACACGCATTCATGCGCTCATCATATTAGGCGTGGGCTGAAGCGGCGTTCGGTGGTGTGCGGTGGCGGTGGAATTTAGCTATTTTGCCATTGATTTGCTTCGAATTTTGTAGAAAATTTACATTGTAGTGAAAACTACAAAAGTGCGGATAGGAGATGGAATTAACTCACAGAAGTGGCTAATTAAATGAAAAAAATTTGGATTTCCAAAATCTTGTTTACCAAAAATTAAAATTTTTAAATAAAATTTTGAAATTTATAAAATAAAAAATTTGGTTTGAGCAAAAAAAATATTCGAATATAATTTTTAGAAAATTTATAATTATATATAGGAAGTAAACCGAATAATTATAATTTCTCCAAAAATTTTGAATTTTCCAAAAACTTTGGCTACTTGAAAGAAATATGTGAAAATTTTTATTTCGTTGAAATTTTTGAGAATTCTAACATTTTTCATAAAAATTTTTTTTTAAGTGAGTTTAAATTTTTTTTTTATAAAATATTTTATAAAATATTTTGTTTGAAGAAAAAAAAAACTGAAAATAAATTTTTGAAAAAATCATAATCGTTCGGCTTACTTCCAATATTTCGTTTGCTCGAAAAATTGGAAATTTTCTTAAAAGATTTTATTCTTAATAGAAAAATTGCAAACAAATTTTTAACATAATTTTTAATAAATTTAGTTTTTAAAAAATTAAAAACCAAAAATTAAATAAAAAAAAATAAGTTAGGAATTTTTAAGTAAAAAATTTGAATTGAAAATTAATTGTTTGATAAAAAAATTCGAAATTTTTTTTTTTTTTTTAATATGAAATTTTTATTAATTTCTCGTAATTAAAAAAAAAAAATTATCAGAAAAGTGTAAAAAGAATTTGAAAAGAAAAACAAAATTAATTAAAGAAATTTCGAATATATTTTTTTAAATATTAAAAAAAAAGAATTAATTTTCTATGTACCAAAGCCTTTGAAAAAATGTTATAACGTAACAAAATCTGCCCTTTAAATCTTAAACAAAAGTTAAAAATTTTCTTAAATCAAAAAAATTACCAAAAAAAAATCAATTTTGTAAGTCTTCTTTAAAAGCAGAAAAGCTTCGCTAATTAACTCAATGCCCACTTAACCACAGTGTACCATTCTTTCTCTTATTGTTGTTGTTAGTTGCTAATCCAACAGCAGTGTGGCACATTGATTGCCATTGTCCTTGTCGCTGCCACATCCGACATTATCCTAATTTCGTTGTCAGTTTTGCGCTTCGCATATTCGCATTAATTCATTTACAAGCGAACGAAGACCCAGCAAGCACACACACGCACACATGCAAAGTAACACGTGAAAGCATGTGAATTTAGCTGTAGGTGGCTTGAAAGAGGACTGTGGTGGTCATAGACTACAGATGACAGTAAGAAAAAAAATTAATTGAAATGGAAAGGTCTCAGTAATAGAACCAAGGGTCAAGAGTTGAAGAGGTTTAAGAAAGGCGAACATTTAAACGAACGTAGACGCATTGATTTGCGGTGGAAGGTTCACTCGCTTATATCCTTTTACAAATCGAACTCATTCTATGCTTCATCTCTTTCATCAACTCAAATTGCGAGTGAAAATTTTCCTACTGGGTCTCTTTGACTCGCCAATATTTGCAGCCGAACCTTACCTCTAATAAAATGCGGATCAGATACGGCAAACGCCAGCAAACGGTTGGAGCTCAACAAGCCAACAGCAAACAGGCAACGGACACCGGCCTGCGCCTGAGCCAATGTTGCGCGTGTGTCAGCAACCGGCGCATACATGCAAATGTTGCAACAAGCGGCAAGCAGGGTTGGGGATTGACTGTGAGCCGCCTAAGCGAATATGCCAAACAAATTTTGTGAACACATAAGCCAAACAAAAAGGCAGCCGAGGATAGCAGAAATTGCCAGAGATGGACCGAATAATGGCTAAAAAGAATTTTAAAAGCACGCGGCATGCACCATGCACTGCTGGAGGATAGTGAGGTTAGTAAAGGTAAATGCAGTTAGGCAGATAATGGCATCAAGGCAATGAAAGTGAGACTGAGAAATTGATGCTGCAATAGTGGGATTATGATTTCTAGGTTATGTTGCTGAGTAAGCCAATTGCAGCAGCCATTGAAGCCTAGCAAACCGGGTTAATGCGTAACTTTGTGCGATTGGTGGCAAAAGTGTTGAAAAGCCAATTTCTAGTGGGAGCTATCCGACGTTTTTCTCAAACCTTTAACTGAAACTTGACTTCACAGCAGCTCAAACGGGCTTGGACGTAATAATTGAAAATTTCGGTTTTCTTGAGTCAGATTCAACTCAGTCTTCTTTTCATTGAGTTGGAACAAAGTCTTTTCTTGAATATCTTAAGTGTCTGGGGAATACCATAACAAAATATTCTCCAACGAAGGAGTGCTCTCTTGGATCCATTAGAGTTCTTTCTGTTTTGAGTTCCCATGGAATAGTTGAGCAGTTGGTACCAACTCTTTTGATGTCTTCAAGTTAAGTTTAGAATATATGCGTAACTGAAAATGTTCCAAAAAAGGCTTGCTCTTCATTCTACGAGCCATTTCTTAATGATTCGTCTGCTGTCTGAAGAAGTTTTTTCACTAATTTTGTTTTCAATTGAAATCAGGTCACTTTCTATTCAGTTTCCCTCCATTTATTTCCATTTCGTTCCGTTCCTTTCCATTTCGTTCCTTTATCATTTTTATCTTTAATTTAAATACTTATCGCTCCCTTTCAACTGATATACCTAGTTGCAATATATTTCTATTTCGCTCCGTTAATTATCTTTTTAAATACATTTTTTTCCTATTAAATTTCTTTCCATTTATTTCCACTTCGTTCCGTTTCATTTCATATCGTTCCACTACAAAAATCTTCCCTATAATTTATATTACATTTTATTTTGTTTCGTTTCATTTTTTCTCGTTTCATTTCATATCGCTCCATTCCATTCCATTTCGTTCCTTGATAATTTTAATCTTTAATTTAAGTACGTGTCGCTTTTTTTAATATATACCGTTGCAATTTTTGCTTCTATAAAAAGGCTTATATTTAATATTTCCACCAAAATCGATTCACGCATATTCTTGCAGCATCGTTTGACTGCCTAAAGCCTCTCTCAAGAAAATTATGCATATTTGGCTACACATACACACACGCTTAATATGTACTATGTAATCTTATCTACAATAAATATTTGAGATTTGTAAAAATTTAGACAGTTTATGAAGCGAATGAGCAGCAAGCAGAGCGGCAGCGACAGCAGCTGCATTCCCCAGGCAACAAATTATATTGCATTTAAAGCGAAAAGCAAGCAAACGGAGCAGCTAAAATAAATGACAGTGTGTTGCAGAGAGCAAAAACTGAGCTGCGTTGCTATGCGGCAGCCGAGCGCCAAGGCAAATGTTGACACGCTCTTCAACAGGCAGCTGGGGAGGAGCAAGATACAGCGAGGTGGTGACGAACAGGGTATAATGGCAAAAATAATACACACATCGCTTTCGCTAAGCTTCGGCGTGCAATTGTAGCGATAAGCGCGCAGCGACTGATAGCGAATGGCAGCTAAAGCGCCTTAAAGCAGACTACACATTTCGACTATACGCAAACGGCAATTGCTAGCGCCGAGCGAAATAGAATTAACTGTGGCAGCAGTAGTGACTGGCAGCAGCCATGAAATCTGTGTGGCACAGAGATAAATAAATAAATGAAAAAGTCAGCGCAGGCAGCAGCTGGCAGTCGTGGCACCGTGGCAGTGGAAAAAATCCGAAATAGATGAAAGTAAAATGGCAATGACATTTGCGAACTTGCCACAGTGCGGCGCCAGCAATGCGACACTGAGCGAATGCATGTGGCAAGTAGCCTGTAATGTGCAACGCTACCATAAACACTTGTGTGCGTGTGTGTGGTAACGGATATCGGGCGCGTCGCTTGCATATGTATGTATTGGTGCCTGTGTGTGTGTGTGAGTGCGTCCTTGCTTAGTGGCGCGCGCACGCTGCTGCACTTGTGTTTTGTGCCATGTTGTACATTTGTGGGGCACATGCCACAAGTGCAATGATTCAAATTGTCGCCGTCGATTACAAAAGCTGTCACAGACACCGCCAAGCAGTTGGCGCAAGCATGCGGCATGCCCCAGTCGCTCACATTTACCAGCAAGATTTCTCTCTAACGAAAACCCGCACACACACACTCTCCCTCTCGCTCTTCTGCTCTTGCATCTTCACTTGAAAACCGCATGTCTTATGCATTTGCAGCGGCAGCAACAACCACTATTGCTTTCAAATTGTCATTTGTCGCAGCAGCAAACATGTCAGTTTGGATTTTCATTTTCGTTTTCGTTGCGAAAATGTGGCATTAATGCGTGCGGCATGCGTGTGCGTAGCACATAATTCATTAGTGCGCTTTTGTGGCAAGGCGACGAAAATTCAGTTCAACGAATATCGATTTTCGTTTTTTCTTATTTTGTTGGAAGTTTTCATTGTTTGGTGGAATCGGCGTTGCACTTTAACCGATTTAACCAGATTTTTAATTTGTTATGTTGCATGAAACTCTTTGGTTTGAGAATTTGTGTGTGTTTTTAGTAACTGAGAATTCTTGGATTTCGCATTTTGTTTTGTTTCACTTATTTCTAATTATAGCACTTTATACCAGATTATACCAGTTTTTATTTTCCAGATTTTAGAGTAAAAATGATCCCTCAAGACCTCTATATGTTTAATTTTTCCATATTTAAGTAATTTCTTATTATATCAGTTCATCTCATATAGGTTTTTGCATATATTTGGGCTATCACAACTCCTTAGGTCATCACTTGTTTTATTTAATTAATTTTTATCCATTTCAGTGTATACCAGTTAATATCTTACATATAGTACATAAATTTTTGCATTAATTTAATCACTTACCACCAAAATACTTAATTGTATACGATGTGTTTGAAAGAATTATAGTTTCCCTTTGAAATGAATTTTTGTGTGTACCCATTTTTGTCATATTTAACTTATTTCTAACTATACCTGTTTCCTATTTAATATCCTTTGCACAAATTTAGTTTCTCGGCTGGTTTATTTAGTCAGTTTTTCGTATTTAGCTAACTAATAATTATACCAGTTTATACCAGTTTTTATCATAACATTTTTTGAAAATTAGAAAATAAGAAAACATTGTACCAATTAAATTTATTTTATAAATATTTTGGAAAAATTCAAATTTTTCTCTTTTTAATATATTCTACGATTAAATTATGAAAATTAGTTTAGCTGGCATAAGTTTTGCGTGAGCTTTCCTTTTATGGTAAAATGTAAAATCGTGATCAGAGAGATTAATAAATTATCTTCAAATTTTTTAGTGTTGTACTAAATTGCTTTTGTTTTGGTTATTTTTTCATAAAAAGAGTTATACCACTTTGCAACCAATTTACTTTAGACCAGTTTTTGTTTACGAAACTCATGGTTATGGATTTATATACTTAATATTTTTAAAAATCTGTTTTATAAGTATATTGTAAGCTTTCATATTTATACCGGTTTCAATATTAATTATGTATTTCGCAAAATACTTTGTGCTTATGTCAATATTTGCATCGGCTTTGTACTAAATTCCTTTCCTGTTAGTTTAATATTTTGGTAGTAGATTTGTACCAGTTCCATACCAATTTATTTTAGACTAGTAGATGTTTACCAAACTCTGATAACAAATAATGTTTTTATTTTTTTAAAAAAGCTATTTTTTAAATGTTTTTAATGCTACGCATATTTATGCTAGTTTTAAGATTTACAATTTCACAAAATACTTCATTTTTAAACCAATATTCACACCGATTTTGCACTAAATTCGTTTTGGTTTTGTTTTAAACATTTATACCAGTTGTTTACCCATTCGTTTTAGACCAGTTTGAGCCAAATAAACTTAAAGTGAATGGCATATGTACTGATTGTTTCAAAAAGTTGTTCTTTAAGTGTATTTTATGCTGTTTATGTTTATACCAGTTTCAGTATTTACTAATAATAATATATTATATTTTTGTTGTTTGATTGTTGAAACAGATATGCTCTAAACTGCTTTTTGCTTGAATTTAACTAATTTCAGTGGTTAAATAACAATATGCTTTCCATTTGCCACTTCAATTGTCAGCTATATTTGTTGGTATAAGCTACAATACAAATACAACACTTCTCATCTATCGAATCCTCTACTTCAACTCACTTTATCGCCCTCTTATTCAATATATATTTTCATGTGAATGTATTAGTGCCTGGTGTCACTTTCAATTGCCTGACACTTCCCTGTTTACAAATTCGGCGCATCAGTGTGCCTGTGTGTGTGCGCGTTGCTGCGTTTGGCTTGGCGCCGAAATGTATGCAAAAATGTTAGTGTCAATGTATCAATTTTTTCCACGTCACCTCACTGCTGTCAACTGCAAGCACAAACAATGTTTCGGTTATTGGCAACAAATAGAACGCTCCGAAAAAATTGCTGGCAATCAAACAATCAGCCAAAGCAAAGGACAATGTTGCAACACACGCCTTTCAATTGACACAATCAAGTGGATGCCATGCGCATATGGATGAGTGCCTGTGTGTACGTCTAGCAACAATGGCGTGCATGACAAAGCATCGGCTGACAGCGCGCGAAGCAGCAGCGTTGCACGTTAGAAAAATGTTCGAAAAAGTGCGAGGAGGAATGTGCTGCAAATCTCTATCAACCTTTTTTACTCACTCCGGGGCAGCATGCACTCGTATGCGGAAAATGCTTGAAAAATGTCAAAAATTTTGACATCACTTGACATTTCTGTCAATTATGCCAAACATGTCGCTGTGAGTCAGACAACCGTTTATTTTTTCTTGGCCCCTTCACACACTTCCATTTCCATTTTGTGGCACAGAGTGTAGCTTTTAAATCCACACTTCAAAGGAAAATGTGCGGAAAAGAGAATTCCAGATTGAACTGTGCTCGTAGACCTACACACATATATGTATACATACATACATTTGTAAACATACTGGGGTGTTACCGTTTCCGTTGGGGCAGCAAAAAGCGGCTAATAAACAAATGTGTTGATTGAAAAAGGCAACTGGGATAAAAAGGCTTGCTAAACGGGTTAACTGAAAAGCCGTGTACTTGACAGAAAGACTCCTTAATTAGCCAAACAAATGCGAGAGAGGATAAGATGTACATACATACATACATATGTAGTTGAACGATTTAAAAAAATAGATTGCAAATAAGGTTACGTGCGCATATACATATTTGCGGGTTTTAAATAAATTCCATAATGAAAACGTTAAACTTTTAGAAGCATTTGATGTGATATTTCGACCAGTTTCATTTTTTTATTTTATTTAAAAACATTGTAAAATTGTAAATTACTTTTAGGATGAAATTTCTGATAAAAAAATTAAATTTATGCCAGTTGAAAATTATACCGGTTTTTGGTATAAATAAATTTTTGTAATTTACAATGAATAAATATTAGTATATTACATATATACTATATACCTTTAGCCTCTCATAAATGTTCAAGGGGCCAAGTGTAATCTTATATTAAAATTTTTTTGGAACTGTTTCATTGACAAGCATCGGACTATAAAGTATACCTGTTATTATTCTTTTTTTTTTAGATTGAGATGGTATACATAAGAAATAGGATATATTTTTATTTATAAATAATTCTTACATAGTTGACTACCAACCATTTTTGTGAATATTAATACATTTATGTATATTCATAAATTCATAAATAAATTCGGTAGAAAGAATTTTTACCCCTTTAACGCATTTTTACTCAAATTACCTTATTTTAATTATATTTTTTCTATTTCTCTTTCAGTACTAACAATTTAAAACGAAGCTGATGTCACTCAATACAACTGAAAATTATATGTTATAAGAAATGTCAATTTTTAAAAAGGCATATGATAGGCGAAATTGCTCAAAATATAATTTAATGCCAATAAATATAAAAAATGTAAAATGAAATGATGTAAAAAAAGTGAAGTGATAAGTGAAAAAGTTTTAGGAAGAACGAGATCCAGTGTTCAGTGCAGAAGGTAAGATTTCTCAAATCACTAATCTTTAAAGCAATTTTTAGTGGATTGCAAATTTTCGGCACTTAAAAAATTGAATATTTCTTCGTTTGTACAGTTTTTTAATTGAAATTTTAAGGTTTGTTCTGGTTAAGTAGGCAAAATCCCTGTATAACGCGCAGTTCGGCTTTTAGGAGGCTTTCTGTGATACCAGTGATAATTATACCAGTTTTTAAATTGAAACTTTGAGGTTTACTGAACAACTTTTTTGCTATTAAATCGGTATTAAAAATATGTAACGTACTATTTGCAGTAATTTAATTTTATACCAGTTTAAAAACTTTATTTTTTTTTCTTCATTTACTTTAAAATTGCTTTTTATTAGTATATATTCAGTCTGAAACATTTTATAGATGAATTAAAATTTATACCAGTTTTCAAAAACTATGGCAAAGCGTTATTTGTCGCTTTTAAGCACATTTAAAGGGAAATTAGCAATTAGCTAACTAAATGCTAAGTAGCTTTTATACCGGTTTAAATACACACATATTTTATCACTATCATTATTTCTCTAGAACATTTCTTTATTCACTTAGAGTGCTAGGTAACTTTTATACTAGTTCATATATACATACATATGTATATACATATGTAGATATGGTGATATTATCACTTTCATGTCTTCTTTCGAATAAATGTGATTCCACCTTTCTCAAAATGCTTTTTGAAAAAGTGAATTTATATATTTTTTTTATTTTTTTAATAATTCTGCTTGCAATATTCTTATCAGCCGAAGCGCAAACTCACGTGCCTGCCTAGTGAAGATAATATATCTTAAATCTCAAAATTATTACATAGTGGCTTAGGCACGTGAACTGTGGCAAGCAGCTGTACATTTTTTTTTTTTTTTTGCTTAAAATACTGCCTGTGGCACATGCCTACTCGCATTACAAATATGTGAGATGCCATATTTGTGTGTTTTTGGCCAGCAAAGAAAATATGGGCATACGTGGTCAACACAGACGTGCATAGAGGCTTTAAATTGCGCCGAGATGTATGCTTCATTTGTTAGCAAACTGCCGCTCATTCACACTGCACGCGATGACTTAAGCATGCAATGGGCATAAAATGATTTCATTTTCAGTTTTTTATATATTTTTATGCTTTTTATCCTTGGTTTACTTTTGGCGAAGGGTTGCACAGTCTGCGCTCTGAATATATGACTGGTTTTTCGGCTGACCGTTGCGTTGTCTACTCGAAAAAGGTTGTCTGCATTTTTCGGCCAATTTGCACGAATTCTGTGATTATGGCATTGTATGCGAAAAAGCAAGGTGAAAGAAATGCAAGAAAAAACTGCACAGTTTTCCGCAATTTTCCAGCAATTTTCCACAGAATGCATTTCTTTATTCCGCCAGTATGTGTGTGTGTGCGATTGGCATAAAAGATGATGAAGCCGAAGCGATGGCTTTACGTGAATGGAAAGATAAGTGAATGGGCGTAAGCTTTTTGCGCTGAAAGCCAGCCGTACATGGATATGTATGAACACGCCTTTATTCATGGGTCCACGCGTGAATTGCTGCAGTTGCTGCGAATTTCAGCGCGACGGCCTGACCACGGATTCATGGCATGGCGGCCTGATTATTTTCCACGCTCCGCACGCGTTCCCTTTTCAATTGCTCGTGGGCTTGCATTTATTTTACTTCGTTTTCTTCGCTTTTGACTCAATTTGTGTTGCATATTTATTCGATTCGGCAAGAAAAGCGATTGCGCCCAAAAGTATGCAACATTTCACCGACGATTTAACTCTTATGCGCCGCGCGTACATTAAATACATTAACAAGCTTTCTCGGCATTCGCGAAAATGCCCGCATTTTACTCGTTAATGGTGGCGAATTAAATTTTAATCGTTGCCTGCGACTTGCAACGAATTTAAGTTCGCGCAGTGCCTACATTCAGGCGCCATGGCTTTCCAGTTCAATTCTTATATCAGGTACAGCGCAGTTCGATGCAGTTACTACGCTCCCGGTCCATTTAAGCGCCTTTCACATACTTTTCGCACTGCCCGCGTTCTCTGCAAGCTCCTGTCCTCCAAACTTTATCATTTTCCTCATTTACGCTTCGCTTTTGTTCCGACGGTTTGTCTGCCTGTCTGCTTGCCAACAGTTGCAGTGAGGCTCACAATTGCCGGGCAGTTCGGCAACCAAGTTATTATTGCAGTTCATTGATTCCATTGGTGCATTGGTGCTTTGGTGCCCAACACTCGAGCGCACACTCACACACGCAGTGCCAGTAGATTAAGTGATGAAATCCACTTTATCGGCAACTTGCCACTGCCGCTATTGCCACCGTTCAAGTGTCTGCCACACTAGCGCAGTCATTCGCATATTTTCTGCATTTTAGCCACACTTTGATGGCCACTGCTGCTTGCTTTTGTTGCATTTCGTGCGCATTTCCCGTTCGTATTTTCTCTGCTGCCCTTAATTCTGGCATTCAATGTGAGTTTTCATAAGTAAATTAAGCGCATAAGTTCGATGGGATAAATTGAATGCTGATTGTATGGTGTGTGTGTTTGTATTTCATGTTGGGAGACTAAAAGTGGGGAATGCAGCTCAGTTTAAAGCCTGAAGTTTAACTTTTATACTTTAAAATCCATTTTTGTATTTATACCAGTTTCAAAATGTGATCTTTTATAGATTAGTATGAGATATTTTGGAATTTAGCAAACAACCATTAACTAATGAGACTATACAACAACAACACAACACATAAAAAAATATAATAGCTGGTTCTGGACTTTTATACCAGTTTTCCCACATTAATAACTCATTTAATTAGCTCATAATGGCAATACTACTGAAGCGATTAATAATCTTCGTATGCGCGTTATTTTAGTTCTGTTGTAACCTACCTAAAAAGTTAAAGAAAAATTAGACCAGTTTCGAAAAATTTTGAATTTAACTGTTAAACACTGTAATAAGTGTACTACACATATCTGCTTTAACTTTAGCTTACTTCAATAAATTAGACCAGTCACATACATATGTATATTTTAGACCATTTTTTATGAACTCGAAATAAGGGTTAAAATAAGTTTTCGCAGACTCTCATATCCCAGTTGCACTAGTTTGACTACAATTTCATATATTATACCAGTCACATATATTTTAGACTCTTATTTTATATACTCGCGATGTGCTGTGTAGTAAGTTGTCCCTTTACTTTTTATGTTATTGCATTACATTATATAAAATTTAGCTTTAAAAACACAATTACTGAACTTGAATAAACAAACTAAAATAACACATTTGAATAATTCTCTCAATTCTGTAAAGCATCAAATTAGTATTTACCTAAAGCACTTTTCCATATGTGCTGTCTATTAAATTTATTTTTGAATCTCAATCATGCAAATATAAAGAAATTTCTAACGCAATTATGCAAATTATTTATGCTTCAATTGTTGCGGTTGCGAAATTTCAGCTGTCAAAAACACACTAATACAAACTTAAAACTGCACGGGCATACACATTCAATTAAGAACACGGTAGTGTACTTACTTATAACCGTATAATATTCTGTTTCTATTTGAAGGTGTTGTGTTTTTTCATATATTTTATTTAAACATATGTATAATTTTATAGTTTAATCACTACCACAATATTTTTTGTCGTTTTTTTAACTCATAAACCATTTAATCGATTATACCAGTTGTATACCAAATTTATTTTTCATCCTTAAACTTCTAAACAATTTTCTACTAATAATAAATAAGCTAATAACCAAATTTCAAAGTTTATACCAGTTTCAAATACGTTATACCAATTTGTTTTATTGCGTTTAAGGGTTCGTTTATTATTTTCTAAAGTTAAAACGATGAAATACTAAACAAAACTGATAAATATTTTTATACCAGTTTTGAAATTTTATGATATCAATGTTTAAGGCTTCTTTAGTAATATCAAATGAGTACAAAACTAATTTCGTTTCAAGTTTTACATTTTATTCAATTTATACATTACGTTAGACCAGTTTGTTTTATTGTCTAAACTTTAGGATTTACTTTTTTATTTTAAGAAACCTAAAATACTAAACAAACATTTTAAATTTTTTTATGCCAGTTTTAAGACTTATGATACAAATTTTTCCATTTTTACCACCTTGTTTTACTGATGTTTAGTTGGCTACATGCACCCTTTACATTTGGTTTCTCCTGTTATACACATTATTGGGCCTTAAGTTGTCCAAACTTGCCGATAAATCGTGTTCAGCATACAACTTCACAAATTTCAAACCGCAAATGAAAGCACTTCCTTGCAAATGCATGTGCGAGTGTGTGTAAGTGCTTAGTACCAGCAATTACTGTCACATCAAGCAAAGAAAATTATTTCTAATGACTTTCGCTTAATGCGCTTGTGCAAGCGGCCGTCACCTCGCCACAGTAGTGGCTCACTTAGCAGCCATTAAGTCATCATTAATTTTCATTTCTCTGCAATTTAATCAATTGCAATTCATTCTGCTCAATTATTGACGCGCCGCTTTCCAGTCAACTCCCTAGCCACACGTCAATAACCCCCGCGCCACCCAAGCGACTTGTTATTGTTAGAGCATATTATATTTATTATTGCTGCTGCTCGCTTTCAAAAACAACATTGCATTGTTTATACACAAATATTAGCTGTGTGCATTTAATTTATATTTGCATTTAAGCTAATTAATTATTTACCTGATAATATTTGATTTTCTGGCAACTTGGCAAATAGCAAATCAACCCTGTTCGCGCCTCAGCGGCGCTGATTGCCGGCGGAACGCGAACGATGTTCAATTGAGAGCCGCTTAAAACACACAAAGCAATTAATTAAGTGTTTAATTAATAGTTAAATTGAATAAGTATAATTACGGACTCATAAGTTTGTCAATAAGAAACATGAAAATTTAACAGAAGTGAGGTAAGGTCCCGCAAATGACACCGAAATTCCCTATAATTCCGAAAAGTAAAAAACTTTGGTAGGATCTCGCAATGGAGAAACATAAAACTTGATTAGAGGGTGAGGTTAGGACCCCTAGGTGGTACAAAAACTCTATTTTGGCACTCGAAAAATATTTGATTTTGATACGACCTTCTCATCACTAAGATAATCAGGATCTAGACATATTCTTCGCAAATTTTTTCCTAACCTCTCCCGCTGGTGCAAGATCCTTAATTTCCGTACAATTTTATAAAAGTCTCAAGGCTACAATTAATACTAAGACATGGAAGTGCACTACAGGTGCAACTCTCCAATAGTCTTACATAATGCGCCGGTTGTTACTAAATACCGGATCATCCCTAAGCTCTAGTTGATTATCTCTTTAATCCACAAAAGCATCTACCGCATACGCGATTATAGCCGAGTTTAAAACACCGCCGCAGCCATTCTTCCTTTTTGGCAATTAAAAATTCCAGGTGTAGCCTGGTCCTTCTTCACCTGGTCTTTCTAACGGAGCAGAGGTCTTCCTCTTCTTCTGCTTCCCTCTAGACCCGTCGAATACTCTCAGAGCTGGAGCGTTTTCATCCATTCCGACTATGTGACCTAGTCAGAATAGCCGTTTTCTCTTAACTCGCTCAACTATGTCAATATATCTCATACAGCTCTTTGTTCCAACTCTAACGGTCCTACACTGGATCGCAAAAGGCGCACAACTGAGAGTACGAAATTATTAAATGAATTACCTCATCATTTATGTTTTTCAGTTAGTGGACTTATCCAACCAGCTGAAAATGCAGTAGAGACCTCTTAGTTTCAAAACTTCGAAATAATTGAAATTGCTCCTTTAACATTAACTTCCACTGAACTTTCTCTCTCCCCACTCTCGCCACTCGATCTCTCAAACCATCTCTTCACTCAAGTGACAATTGTCAACTTGTCAAGTTCCCCACTTGATGCACTTAATTGATATTCGGCGCGCTGTGCCAGCTCACTAAATAACACCGCACCGACTCTTTACGTCGAACGTCAGTGACCGCAATGACATTGACAGCTCTGTTTCACGACTTTGAGTAGTGAAATATTTAAAAGCAATTCAACGTCAACTTAATTTAGTTTTGGATATGCATTTTAACGCAAATGACAGTGATTAAAGTGAAATTGGTTGACATTTAGTGCAGGGTTGATGCCAAAGTAATGCGGTGCAAAATGTGTGCGGTGAGGTGGGAAAGGGGGGCTAATAAATATTTGCATATAAAGGAGAGTAAATGGAGAAGTCAATGACTAAAATGTTGACTGAAGGTACATGGAAAGTTATTGACCATAAAGAGCAAAATAATGACTAAGACAGGTAAAGAAAGAGCGTGATATTTGACCAACAGATAAGTTAGTGGGAGTGGCTATACAAAGAGAGAAAGAGAGAAAGAAGAAGAGAACTCCGTTGTAAATGGGAGAAAATAGTAGATATCTTTTGACTGTGGTGTATAATTTTAAGATTGAATAAATTTAGATATAATTTGCGTATTTTTTTGGACATTTTTTTTTTGGATATTTTTTTGAGTACTTTTTTAAAATATTTTTTGGTTATTTATTGAGATATTTCTTTTTGGTTATTTTTTGGGATATTTTTTTTTGTTATTTTTTGGATATT
>CM050322.1:1646210-1708248 GCA_027475135.1 Bactrocera correcta
GCTGGCTGCTTTAGAGCACATCGCCTATTGTCTTACAAAAGTCCAAAGTCTGACACGCGAAGACAAGGCTAATTTATTGGCCTCTTTGTGTAATTTTCCACAACAGAACCAAGCACTTAGATGCTGGTTTTATGTGGTCTTACGCGCCATAATTGTCATAACGTTGAAATTTAATATACCATAATTCAAATCTTCATCACCTTGCGGTGCGTCTTAGTTACTCTTCACACATTCTCTGATTTCTCGCGAGTTTAGTGTTAGTGGCTTGAGGTAATTAGAAACGATTAAGTGATGTGTGCAAAAGAATTATGCTAACAGAGTCAAAGCAATATTCTTGTTTATTTATTAAGGTAGATGAGCTTTGAGAAGTGCTAACGGGAACTTGGACCTCTTTAATTAGAGCGAGAACTAGTTTGGGGTGAATATAGTTAACTCGGGTAGTTCGAATTAGCTTTTAGATGCGCTCTAATTTTCTCCAAGAAATTCAAAAGCTCAGCGAGCTTGCCACTTTTGAGTTCAAGTTTATATAATATGGTACCGTTAATTATATATACAAATCATGAAAAATAATGACAAGTTTTGGGATCTTAAGTTTGAATTCATATATGACCGCGGAGCATGCTACTTCAATATTACATAAGCTCAGTATCGTAGGATCTCTCGGTCGCTCGAACAAAAAAGGCTGCTTGGACCATATATGCCGCAGTGGCTTCGCCTCAAACTCTGGAATAACCATATAACACCAGTTTTAGGCGAGTTTGGTGTGAAGGTAAGGATGAGGAACTATAAAGTTAACAGCTTTACGTTAGAACCTGCTCCTCAAGCTATTCCGACGAAACTTTTTATAACAGAGAAAACCCATTCGAAGCGGTCAAAGCTCATCATAGTGCGCTTGTTTCAAAACCCCAACAGAAAACGTAATCTGCCCAAAGCACAGCAGAACGAAGTAGCGAAAATGAAAGAGCAAAACAAAATTAAACTACACAAATCCATTGGAGCCGGGACATTTTGGCCGCACAGCAGCGGAAGCCGCTTGCTGGTGGTCGCTGGTCAAACAAACGCCGTAATAGTAAAGGCACCAAATTTCGTTGGTTTTTTCGCCGCTTTTAAGGGACTAACAAATTACAACAGTAAACCGAATCAACACGGCGCACATATACCACTACACGCGCTTTGTGACGCGCTCGCCGCCAGCAAGACTTGCCGCTCACTGTGTGAGTGTGTGGCGGTTGCAACCCATGCGCGATTTGGCTTAATTCGCAATTTACAGTTATTTTA
This sequence comes from Bactrocera correcta, assembly GCA_027475135.1. Classification (NCBI taxonomy): domain Eukaryota; kingdom Metazoa; phylum Arthropoda; class Insecta; order Diptera; family Tephritidae; genus Bactrocera; species Bactrocera correcta. The sequence goes on from CM050322.1 coordinate 1,647,489, forward strand.
CTGTGTCACCACCTGCCCGCCGTCTGCGCGCGGCGTTGCATTTTTAACAGCGCGCTGAATTCATTTGCTGGTTAACGCGCAGGGTTGCGCACACACGGCGCGCACAGCGTTTGGGGATTTGTTTTGTTTATCTGTAATTTTGGTGGAATTTGTGATGCAGCTTAAATGCTTGGCCCCAGCGCGCGCGGGCTTGCGGCTGTGGATGGCGCGGCGTGTTGTGGGCGTTGTGCGCGCCAGGCGCCAACTAACTTTATTGCGGTTGCCTTAATGTAAATGTGCTGTTTGTAGCTTTCGACCGCCAACTTTTCGCACTAACTCGCGCAAATTGTTGCAAACGCAACTGCCAAGCGCCCCCACCACGTGCCGCCGCTAACTGTTTGCGTTGTGAATTGAATTGCGTGTGTGGCATGTGTTGCATTGTTTGCACGGAGAGTTGCATGTTCATGCACCTGCCACCGCCATCGACATCGTCGGCGCTTGCCGCTTGCGCATATATCACTTGCACCTTCGCATTGGGTGCAATAAAATTTGTAAGCGGTTAGTGTATTATTTACTGCTTTACTGTTTTACGATTTTGTGGCGTTGAAGGGTGATAATTAGGCGCTTTTAATTGTGCACGCAGTTGTTTAAGCCTTAATTGTTGCATACAATCGTGCTAGTTGCTGCTGAATTGGGGTTAGGTTGTGTGCCCTACTATGCGGACAATTGGCGCGCCCCCCAAGCGCCCTCAAAACTGTTGTATTTTGTTGCAGTTTATTTTTTTTAATTTTCTTTTACGGTACACAACTTTGTCGGCAGTTAAATCAACTGTAATTAACAGCAATTCAAATGAAATTGATGTATAGAATGAACACCTGAGTGAGTCAACGTTTTGGGAGAGTATAAGTGAGAGTTATCGAGCATAAAAATGAGGATCTTTGTGATCAAGGCTTCTGAGCTTTGGAAAGACCTGAGGGCTTGTTTGTAGGATATTGCGAATCTTAGTTAGTAAAATTGACCTTAGTAAATGTACCAGAGAGTAAGATGTGAGCAAAAAATGTTGTGTGAAGAAGTTGTGTCAGCGCTATGAAAAATTTAGTTTTGGGGAGAGTAAAGAGGCTGAGAGTAAAGAGGCTCTTGCCAACAGGTGCTACTTCGGACTAAGTAGGCAATTGAGAAGCAAAGTCCTCTCTCAACAAACAAAAACCAAACTCTATAAGTCACTCATAATCCCCGTCCTGCTATATGGTGCAGAGGCTTGGACGATGACAACAACCGATGAGTCGACGTTGCGAGTTTTCGAGAGAAAGGTTCTGCGAAAGATTTATGGTCCTTTGCGCGTTGGCCACGGCGAATATCGCATTCGATGGAACGATGAGCTGTACGAGATATACGACGACATTGACATAGTTCAGCGAATTAAAAGACAGCGGCTACGCTGGCTAGGTCATGTTGTCCGGATGGATGAAAACAGCTCTGAAAGTATTCGACGCAGTACCCGCCGCGGGAAGCAGAGGAAGAGGAAGACCTCCACTCCGTTGGAAGGACCAAGTAGAGAAGGACCTGGCCTCGCTTGGAATATCCAATTGGCGCCACGTAGCGAAGAGAAGAAACGACTGGCGCGCTGTTGTTGACTCGGCTATAATCGCGTAAGCGGTGTCTACGCCAGTAAAGAAGAAGAAGAAAGAGGCTGATCCTGACTTTTGAAAAGAGCTGAGAATTGTTCTGAAATGCTATGAAGGTCGTCGAAGCCCTCAGATAGCAAAGTGGAGTGTACGAAAGGTTCTAGAAATAAAGATGTGTGTAGAAAATGAGAATGGAAGACATATAGTCGGCAGTGGTTTCCAAGCGCTATGAATTACTCACTATCATTTTAAATAGAGAAAATAAGCTTAAGCTTAAGCTGCGGTTAAACTTTAGAGACAGGATTTGAAATCAGGAATTCTCCAAATATAGAAGGCAGCCTACGTATTAAAGGTAGATAAAGTCATACAAGGCTTGGCTAATGTATCTAACTATCTCAAGCGGAGTCGTCGAAAGAGAAAAAAGAGAACAAGGAAGCGAGGAGAAAGGCTGGAAAATCGAAGCTTAAAAGTTCTTGTGGCCAGACGGTCGCAACTGGAAGTTCATTTCATGAAAAGGGTTACCAAAAAATAACAATAATTAATCAGAGATCTCTCAATACTTAAACAACGCTAAGTAACTGCGGAAGCAGTCAGAACTTGAAGTATAGCTAAAAATCGCATCTATTCTAGAATAGTTTCCTAGATGTGCATAGTGGTTTAGGAGCAAGTGAGATTTTTCTACATCGGTGTGGGCTTCTCTCCGAACAAAGATGCCACACATTTGCGGCAGCCCCAATGTATTACGATTACCGAGCGCAGAATATCATACACTGAAGTAATATAACAATATTCGAAATTTTTATTTTGTACTTACATTAATCTCTTGTCGGACAGCGAGCGCTCGGCTGAAATGAAAAGAGGAAAAACAAATGATTAATTGAAACTGCTCAGGCATGAACAAAAGTACTTATCTCAGTGCAATCTTAAGTTGGGTAATAAATTGAAATTCAACACGGACGCGTTTCAGCGCACAAATTAATATACGATATCGAAATTAACCGTTACATGTTAATAATTAATGCGAAATTATGAAATCTTAATTCGCCGCGAAATTAAAAGGGCTGAAGCGACGCAAATGCGGATTAAGACAGCAGGCATATGTGAACGACGTAGGGACGGTATTTTATTACAATAACAACGCTTAGTATATGAGGCAGATGTAATAGCTACAGTGTCTGGAAAACACAGCAAATATGCTTAAGTACTTAAGCACACAAGTATCAAATGAGACAGCGCCAGGAATGATTTGCTGTCTGTTTTGCCTCACATTTCCTCATAAGAAGAAACAAGTCATAGCAAAAATTGCCACATAATTCAAAAGCGCATGGCGCAAAAGGCGAACCGCGTCGCCGGTCGATCGACAGACAGACAGACAGAAGTGTCGTAGCGTCTTATTAAGGTGAGGCGAATGCAACAAGCGACGCGGCAAACAAAGCAGCGCGCGTGGGAGCTGACTGGAGAAGGGTGGGAACGAGAGACCATTCGTTCAACACTACAGATCTCGGTTTTTGTTTCTGAATGATAAAACGACGCACTGTGAGTGTTTATGTGGTGGCGCCCTCAAATAGGCTACGTGTAGGCCACATGTGGGCGATAATGAATTTATGATATTTATGTAGTTTTCAGCATGAATATGCGTGTATCTCATAATTTATCTTGCGCGCCAAAGGCACACGTGTTGTGGTTCTTGCTTTACCTAGAATTATCTTTTTTTGATATTTTTTTAGACAGCAAGCAGTGAGCAATTAAATAGTGCGAAGACAACATGAAATTTGCTGCTTAGCGCAGCTGAGTGTTGTAGTTGTTGTACATATGTATGTATTTGAAAAAGCGTGTGGGAGCGTGAATCAGCGTAATGTGGTGCTGAGTAAGAAGCTTATCCAGGCATACATATCTACATAACAACAAATACAGCAGGCGATGAGGTTCAAAATACGTTTAATTGATTGCTAAAGTGCCTCTACACACACATACATATATGTATATACTTATTTTTATGATGCTTTGAATGGCCAATAAAAGCGTATTATCATTAAGAACTAATAATTATAAATAGAAATTGGTGAAGTAAACAGAAGTGATAAAGCAATGCGTTGAGAATAAGCAATAAAATGTGTGAGGAATTTCAAAATATATTAAGAATGAAATTATGTAATTATTTAGAGAAGGAATCGTGCAAAATTTAAAATTAGAAAAATTATAAATTAAAAAAAAAAAAAAAAATAAAAATTAAATTAATTAATAAAATTTGTAAAATTAAATTAAATTTAAAGATTAATTATTTTTTTAATTTAAATTAATTGAAAAAAATTTAAAATCGTGCAAAATTTAGAAGATTAGGTCCATTTAAAATTAGAAAAATTATAAATTAAAAAAAAAATTAAATATTTATTTTTATTAATTAAAAAAATTTGTAAAATTAAATTAAATTTAAAGATTCAATTTTTTTTTAAATTTTAATTAATTGGAAAGAACTTAAATTTTAACTATTTATAATTTCGAAAATTTATAAAAATTAATTAAAAAAAAATTTTAAGAATTTTAATTATCACAATTCAAAAATATTTTTAAATTTAAAAGCTAAAAGTTAAAAGAAGAAAAAAATTAAAAATAAAATAAAGTAAAAAAATTAAAAAATTAATTTAAAAAACTTTAAAAATTAGGAAAATTTAAAATAAATAATAAATAATATAAAATAAATTTTGGTGAATAATTGCACAAAGCCACAAAAGTAGTAGTCTTTAATTTTTTTTAATGTTTTACTTTAAAAAAATTTGATTGAAGGTCAAATATTGAAAAAAAGGGAAAAAATGTGAAAAAATTTCGATATGAAGAAATTAAATATTATTTTAAAAATTAAACAAAACTAAAAAGTTTTATCAAAAGTTTGCAGTTTTAGTTACATATATTTACTATTACTTCAAAAAAATTGAAAAATAATTATTTATACAATAAGGTTTAAAAAAATAAACATTAAATTTTAATATAATTTTTTTTATTCGAAAAATATTATTTAAGATTAAAAATAGCATATTTGAATATTAATTTTTGGTTAGAAAAAATTTTTTATGAGTTAAAATTAAATAAAAAAAAGTATCAGTAAAAATTAAAATATAAAATAATTTAATTATGTAGGAAAAAATTTTAGATTCTCAATGTAAACCTATCAAACTTATGACAAATTATCGGAAAGGTCATAAATCTTAGCTAAAATTACAGTATTTAAAAACGGCACTTTTGATTAATGATTTTTAAATTAATTGCTTAACAACCGAGGTGTGGAAAACAAATTTTGAACAAATGCAAAGCCATCGCTATTTTTATAAATTCAAGCTCAGGTTTTATCTAACGACTTAGAATAAAGTTATTATTATTTTTTGTTTCAAAATATTAAAAAAATCAATTATTTGTTCAATAATTTTAACAATTTTTTGTACACTTTATGCTTTTGTTCTCTTATTACTGCGATTTTTGCCGCTGCTGTGCGCCATAATTATTATCCGAATTCTTTTTTATCTGCCTAATCGAATCTCTCAACAACTCGCCTTGATATTGAATTTTTTGTTGTTTTGCCGTTTTTTCGTGTAGGCGTTTTTATAGTTGTTGGCGCATTATTTGTACATTACTTCAGAAAAAGTTATTACGCTTTGGCAAACACAAAAACCAAAAGTTTGCACACGAAAAATGATGGATTATTTGACACCGTGTGGCAGCTTGGGCCAAACATATCCGGGTGATTAGTCAAACAAGATTATTATTATTATTATGTGTCTGTATGTATGAATGTGTGTAATAAGAATTTGTAAAAAATCAATGACAAATTATGTACCCGTGTTGAATAAATAAGTAACCTTCAGCAGGTGATGAAGGCGAGATAAGAGTTCTTGTAAGCGGAAGTGACAATCTCGAATGCAAAGAGGGGAATATGGATCGAAAAGATTTTAACTCTATATATTTTTACTTATATAGCATATTAATAAGAAATAGTGCAATTGTTGTATATTTTAAGAAATATAATTTTTATAGAAATATTAGAAAAAAAAAAAATATTTTTTAAAAAAATTAATATTTTTTTATAATTTTTTTTAAATAAAATTAATAACAAAAATTTATTTTATTTTAATATACAGCTTTGTAATTTTTTTGAAAATAATTTTCAAAAATTAAAATTCAAGTTTTTTCTAAATTTTTCTTTAATATTTTTTACAAAAAAGAATTTTTTAAAATATTTTTTACAAAAAAGATAGGCTGGTATGAAATTTTTGCGATCATCAAATTTTAGGCAAATAATTAACTAGAATTACTGACGCAACTGCCGCAAAATATAGCAGCTTCCGACAGCTGATTGATAAATAAACTTAGAGACGGATGGATACGGTTAAATGTGTGGTCATAAATTAGAAGATAATATTTATATGCAAGGGATTATATATATGCAAGGCTATGCATGGCTAACAACTAACTAATCTCACCAAGATAAATTTTTCATATAATTAAAGGTGTAAAGATACAAACATATTACAGTCCTAAAAATTATTATTGTTTTTTAATTTGCAAAATAAAAAATTTTAGAAATAATTTTACGTATAGAAATTAAAAAAATTATATAAAAAATTAACAAAAATTATAATTTTAATTAATAAAATTAACAGATATTATCAATTTTTTAATTTTTATTCACAATATAACAGTTTATAGAAAAAATTTTAAGTAAAAAAGTTAACAAAAATTATAATTATTTCTAATTTTCATCATAAAAATGTAGAAAAAAATTTTAGAACATACATCAAGAAAAATTATAATTATATTCAATTTTTTTTTTTTCATCACAAAAATGTATTAAAACAAACACAAAATTTTTTATAAAATTTTAATTTTTCATTGTACTTTTTTAGGTAACCCAACTCGAATTTGTATAACCATGTAAGTAGAAGAAAAAAAAAATACACTTCTTCAGAAAATTTATAAATTGTTCAAGCAACGAAATTTTTGTTAATAATTTCTTTTTTAATTATTATTTTTTATATTAAAAAAATATTACTAACACTATTTTATTGCAAGACCGTCACGCAAAATTTTGAATTCTCATAAAAAAGTAAGCTCTCTGCACTATTGCTTAAAGACCTTCGGGCAATTGAACGATTGCTGTTTCATAAAAATAAAAATAGCATATAAATTCAAAACAAACGATAATAAGCTGCTAGTGAAGCAAACGTGTAAATAAGCAGGCAAGCGAATCGCCAAATGAGCATGACGAACAATAAACAAAATTTATCGGATAAATAATTGGAAATAATATGAGTGAGAATAAAATAATTACAAAAACAAAAAAACAGCAACAAAAAACAAACCAATATTATTAACGAGGCAGCCAAGCGGATTATTTTGAAATTTAATTGGAAAGGGTTTCTTTTTGTTAGAGTTTTAGAAACAAAATTCTATAACAAAAAATATTTATAGGTATGATAAAGTTACGAAAAGACTTTTTCGACTAACCAATGTATGCGTTACTTAAATTTGCTCCAAAATTTGAAAAAAAAAAGCCATTTGAAGACAGTAACATTTCTTTATAGGTAAAAAGCAAAAATCGAAAAGCATAAAAAAATTAAAAAAAAAAAAATAAAAATATAACAATTTTTTAGTCTACATGCGCACTTATCTACTTTTTTATAGCTACATAAGTGTGTAGTACGTGATTGGCATAAAGCAGCATTGAATTTCACATCAAGGAATATTTGATGTAAACAACTGAATATTAAAAATATGCGTTTGCCAAATACAAATACATAAAAATCAACCGCAGCATTAATAAAAAATTATAAACAAATAATTTGCATGCCTGATGAGCCATTGTAAAGCACTAGCGAAGCTAAAATACTAATTATAAAAGTGATATCATCAAAGCGCCAAGGAAAATCCAAAAAATCGGCAAAAACTACATAACTTATGTTTAATGTGTTAGCAATGTGCTGAAAATAGTTTCAATATAAATTTTGTAAGATAAAAATATGAAAACAAAAAATTAAAAATTTTATGGTAATTAAGCTCACTTATTAAGTAATGTCCACGGAAGTTGGGAGCGACAATAAAACGCCATAAAAATATGCTGTGGTTAGAGTAAAAATCTCGACTCTGCTGTCTATGAAATATTTAAAATTTATTACTAACTACAACAACAAAGCGACACCAAGCTACACACATTTCGCTTCGGACTTGGCATCTAGATGCTATCACATGCTTTATCATCATTCTCGGCGCCGAAACGCGACGCAATAAGCACCTTCGCCGACAGCAGCTTACACAATGTAGATAAATGAAAGCCTTTGAAATATTATCACACACTCGTACATATACGTATGTATATATTATGTATAAGCGAGCTGAGAATTACAGGCAGCCGCGATTACAATTGCCAACTTGATTAGTTAATTGCTTCCTACAGCACCCCGACCGCTTAAATGATGAAGGCAGCGCGCGCAGGTAAGGGAGAGAGATGGGTGGAGAGGAAGCTGCGAGCTCATAGCAGTCTTTATGATAGGTACTAAAGCTGTAGACATGCTAGAGTAGTTTATAGTAGACTGACTCACAACAAAGCTTAGAAAATAATTAAAAGCAAAAACAACAACAGTAGACGGCAGAAGGCAGCTTAGAAGAATATATAATTAACTAGAAGGTTTGCAAATGTTTGCATGAGTAATGATGATTACTTTTTATTGTTTTTCTTACTTTATAATATTTATTCTTAACTTTTTTATTTTTAAAATTTTTATAAAAGTTTAAAAAAAATGAAATGATTTTTTTTAATTAAAGAAATTAAAAATTTTACAAATTAAAAAAAATTAAAGACATTTTATTCTTTTTTTATTATTTAAATTTTATTTTATTTTAATTTTAAAAATAAAAAATGAAAATTATAAAAATAAAAAATTTTATAAAAATTAAAAATTAAAGAAATTTTATTTTTTTTTATTCTTTAATTTTTAGCTTTTTTTTTAATTTTTAACTGTTATAATTTTTTTTTTATATTTTTTTTATTTTCATAATTTTTTTTATTTTTATAATTAAAAAAAAAATATATTTTTATAAATCTTTTTATTTTAACTTTTATACATTTTTTTTAATTTTTACATTTGTATTTTCTATTTTTTTTTTTAAATCTATGCTCTTTCACTTTATTTATTGTTGTTGTGCATTTCCATTACAACGAACCACAGCCTCAACCCTTTATGTTATTTAACTAAAATATTTTGTGCTAGTCATCATTTATTTATAGAAATTTACATGCGACTTTATGCTGCGAATTTTAATGACTCCTTATGAAAGGTGGCTGAAACAATGGCAACAACCGCAGCATCGATGTGATATTGAACTCGGCTGGGAGTTCAAGTGAAGGCAAAGTATCTAGTAGCGTTAATTAAGCAGAATAGGGGAGAGACATGCTAAATGAAAGGTCGACGACTAGGAAACTCGTGGCTTACGTAAGAATTAAAAGTTAGAAAAACGAAGAAAAAGGGAAAAATACATTTTAAAGTAAAATAAAAGTAACTGAGTGCCTTAAAACATTTAAAAATAGATTTTTTTCTACTGAAGACCGGCAAAGGAAAGGCGATATCATAGCTAAGTATGTATATACATATAATATTGCATATATATGCTTTTTATAAAGTCCAATAGTGATTGGTGGACCAAAAGTCGCTCCTAAAATGATAGAGATATCGGACTCTCTTGGTAAAGTCTCACAGCGACTGATGAACTAAAACTCGCTACTAAATAGGATCTATCTGTCACAAAAAATTTCTCGGGAAGTAGACTTCGACTTAAATACAACAATTTCGTCGTGAGAGCGAATTATTGTCATACTTGTTTTCTTTTCTTGGAAATCGGTTATCTACATCCATAGCCAGAGTTCTCAAGACCGATGGCTCATATTATCAAATATTTTATCGCGCCTCAAAAGAGTGTGATAGATAGAGCTTGGAAGCTCACTGAACTAATAATGTCGAAATTTTGTCATTCTGTTTTCAAAATACTTCCTTTTTTTTGAAAATTTAATATCTATAAGCAGTGTTAATGAGACTGGTAGTTCATTTTAAGGCAAATTTAAGAACGAAATTGACGCTTATAATGCGGTTTTTCGTGAAAAAACGACACACTAAAGGAAATTATTATCTATTTCTTATATTAAAAAAGGACTAAGGGCTTTATTCCAAACGGAATATATTAGAGCGGAAGCTCGCTAAACTACAAATAAAATATATAGATCATTTGTTCAAAAGATGTCTATGTACTGAGACTTCGGCGCTCTTGTCGTTTTATATTCTCTCGTTTAAAGGGCTGTAGTACGATCGGAAATCACCAATCGTTTTGTGAAAAGACTTTGTGAAAGCTCTTTGCATCTTATTATGTGTCGAGTCACTGTTGAACCTCAAAACAAAAAAAAAAGGTTGATAGACTTATGCCTGTATATAGACCTACTTGTGAAATTAATTCTTGATATTTTTTCTCCAAAAATTTCTTTAAAATATTTTCATCACAAAAACTTCTTCTTTTCACATTATTGTTATTATTATCAATTTTATGAACTCTCCACCAAACGATTAAATTTCGAATTGAATTGCCACAACTTGCATGGAGCGCTCAATAAACGAAGCAATCAACTTATATTTCCTTACAGAAGCGGGTTAATAAAGTATGCGACCCTTAAAATCTGCAGGAAATATCCGGCGTATGCCTTTACAAATCAATAAAATATTGCTTGCCATAATTACAGACATAAAGTGTTGCCAGGCAATAAGTACACACACAGTTACTTGAAACCAATCACTCTCAGAGCGGCACACACTCAAAGCAACACACACACACATACACGTTGAAAGGCAGTAAAAAATGCTTATTATTTTCTTTTCGCAATTTTTGTCTGCTCTTAACACGTTCTTCCATGTTTTTCACACTTTACAACCACACGTAGTGTGTGCGTGTGTGAGTTCCTTATAAAATAAAAAAAAGTTGCAGTAATTCTTGTAACCCCTTTGTGGCGGCTGTATCCAGCGAAGGGTGCAAAGCAACGTCGCTTGTGGTTTGCTGCGTGTTAATATGTATGTATGTATGCGCGTGTGTGTGTTCGAATCGCAATACCTTTGCTTTGCGTTGCATATTAATGTGAGTTTTTAAATTACAGAAGCGATAAAAGTGAAATTGGCGAGCGTGGAGGGGAAAAGCACAGGTGCCGCATGTGAGACAATACCCTATAGGAATATTGAGGATGTTGCATGTTTTTGTTGTAGCGGCAGAAAACATTCCTGAAGTAATTTCGAGGAATGATCACGTGTTGGCAGTTCTTGGCCAGATAAAAATTCGGGTCCATTTCGGTTTCTTAGACCCGACTGTACTTGTCTGTTCGTTTGGCTCTCTGCCAATCCTGTAAATATATGAGCCTTAGTACTTCCATCTATTTCGAAGAAACTAAAGCGAACCTTAATATTGGAGTAACTAACGAGCCCGACAAAGCAGGTCCTAAATCAAGCATGATTAACTGTCAGGACTGCTCTGGGGAATCCACTTGCAGAATCTTGAAAGAAAGTTCTAGATCCCCATTTCGCTTTGCTAATCGGGTTCGAAAAACGAATAGGTTCAGTAACGCACTCTTCCAACAGACCGACTCGAGAATTCCCTGCAGTTAAGCTCAATATCTCATCCGAAATATATTGATACAAAATATATTTGCAATTCCGGCTCAGTCCTATAGCATGTAGACCCCTATAATTGGGATAAAATGAAGTAGCACGTTTCCCAACCATTTCCTAGTTGGCTCTTTGTCATAATCTTTATTCACCCCGAGTCTATTACCGCTTCTACTGTTCCTACATGAGGTTTTGCAGCGACTACAAGTGATTTGTTCGCTTTAGCCGAGTGCACGTGACCTGCCGAAGTCATGGAGTCGGTCTGCTAGCTGAAGCTGGTAAATGGATTTTTGATTTTCAACACATGGAGACACTTTGAGCCTTTGCAACCGCATTGGGAAGGAATATAGAAAGCAAAGAGTAATGCTGACGCTGGTTCTTAGAGAAGCCACTCGCCTATGTTTGATTTTTCAGGGGTTGTGACTAAAAAATGGTCACAAAATGCAAGTTAGAGGCGAATTTACTTTCAAGTTGAAAAACGAGGAAAAATGATATTAAAAATCATTAAAACTCTGTAAATGCTACTTAAAAAATGTTGCCCTTTCTTCTTCAGCAAAACTTCACAAATTTCAAAAATGAAAAAAATAAATTTCAGCATATTTCCGTCTGCCCTCCATCACCATTAAACAAATCCTTACAGCGGTTGATGAATCAGCCGAAATCCTTCAACTGCCAAAATCTCCGCCGGCGCGTTTGTACAGCAGCATATTGCTGTCACTCTCGCTTAGCAGCGTTTGCGTCACTTCCGCCTCATTTAAGCGGCGATTTGTGGCAACCCCAACGAAGGCGAGCGCTAGGATTGCCGGCAAGTACCTGAGGGTAGCCAGGACATGCTGCTGCTGCCACTCAACAAGCTGCAAATTGATTATATGCGATTATTTTCAAGTGTCAGTAAATCGTAAACAAAAGCGTGATATATGTCAGCGGCCGTGCGCACCCCTCTGACAACAACAATGCAAAAAATACAACAAACAATGAAAGTGTAAAGCAATAGCAAATAGCGAAGACAACAAACAGCCCCGCGGCAGCACGAACTAACTTTTAGCGCAGGGGGAAAACGTGGACGCAAGCAGTCGAGTTAGCGAAGCTGCAATCAGGGCTGCATTTTTTACTGTAGATATGCTGTATTTTTGCACGCGCAGACCCATAAACTAAGCTTAAAAGGCTGTATGGGAAGCTAGCTATGCAAAGAGCTTAGCAATGTGAAGTGCAGCATACATTTAGGGCGCCAAACTTAAGGCAACGAGCCTTCTTCAGTGTCCAGTTGCGCGCTTTCGGCGCATTTCAAGCGCTAACAACCAATATTTGTTTTTGCTAAACGCGCTTAGCTGACGTAGCGAATATTTCGCGCAATCAGTAAAGCGGCCAAATGGTCCTCATCACATCCCGGAAGTATGCTATGCAAGGCGGTTCGGTGCAAGCTGGCGGGTCAGCATGGCCAGGGGCAACTAAATGGCTGTAGAGCAGTGTGCAGCAGAGATTCAAAGAATGCGTAAAAGTGTTGTTGGAAAGTTTGCAAAATTTTGATGCGTTTAAGAACAAATACAGGGTGTCGCAAAAAAATTGTTCATCCAAAAAAGTTTGCTGAGTGCAAAAAGTACTCGGAAGGCTTCGAAATAAAATGTATTAAATCTTTTCAACACCCTGCTGCAACAAAATGTATAAAGTTGCCATAAAAATTTTTGAAAAATGTTTTAGAAATTTATCATTAAAGCATTTCCGTCCCTTTCTGACCATAATTTATTCATGGTAAAACATATTTTCATTAAAAACTCCATTCTCGTCATTTAATTTCATGTTTTTCACCCCGAAGCGGATTGAGATACATAATATTTTATACCAATTTTCGCCACCACCCTGCCTTCTCCACTTAAAACTATGTATGTGTTTTGCTGCGCAATGTCCTGCAGCATTCAGGCTCCTGCTGCTACTAATAAATCCATGTCAATTGGCAGCTCGCGCCGGCGCTTTTGTTCCAACTACAATAATTCAAATCGCACGCACACACACGCACGCACGCGCGTTATCTCCCTACTACCCTCGACCTCTTGCCTCTGTTATGGTCTATTGTCTCTGTTAGTGTTGTACTGTGTCTATCTCGAAATGATTAAAATGCAACAGACACGCCAGGAAGCGCTGCCAGCTGTTGGCCAAATGTGCGTAACAAAGAGCCGCTGCAATGAGCTGCTCTTGTTCACACACTTAATCATATAATTCCCTACACTCACACACTCGAACGCACTCACATGCACGATTTATTTAGTCATATGCGCTTAATTATGCTTGCCTACTGTTGTGCGTTTGGGTAATTGAATTTGAATAGCATTGCAGTGTAGGGTCAATTTTACTGCTTTTTCCCTCGAATTCCGAGTTCCGTTACATTCTATCGAAAATTTGTTTCGCAGCAAATATGAAATTAATGATGCGATGAGCATGCTGCGTTTGATTAGCCTGAGTAGTTAATATAAAACTAGCGGAAATTGGAAAACGTTGAATGTTATTTGATTCATTGCATTTAGTTTTCAGTGAAATTTTGACAAAATGTGAAAGCTGCAACGAATGCGAGTCGTTGCTTTATAATTACTTGTCAAATTTAAAAAAAAACCCCAAAAACTTTAGTATTTGGATTAGCTTTAACAATTTCTAATGAAATTTTTATTTATTAAAGTACTAATTTAAACGGCTCAGATTGTGAAAGCTTCATTGTATGCTTTTTATAATGATTTTCGTTTGATCACTCTGAGTTAGAATGAAAGACGCGACGAATTTCGCTTTTACTTCTTCCAAAAATTTTCTAAAATCCTAAAAAATTAAAGCTCGAATTTTGAAAGCTTTCTTTTATACTTTATATAATTATTTTTATTTGTACTACTCCAAGTTAACATAAAAAATTCAGCACGTCCCGTTTTTTTGTTCTATACACTTTTTTAAAGCACTTACAGCACGAAAATAAGCGAATAACTAATGTATTTGTAACAGTTTGAACAGTTAAAAGATTACTAGCGAGTTACAAACTAAAAGCAGTAGGTGCACCACCCTTATAAGAAAATAAAAGTTAAAGCTTCAAAAAATAAAGTTTGCTGGAAAGCTTTAGGCACCAACAAGTTTAATATCAAATGATTGAAAGCAGCAAAATGAAAGCCTTATTTACTGGCCAAAGCCATCAGAAATATGAAAGCTTTTATGGTGAAAGCTTAAGGAAATCTAAATGTATAAAAAGTTTAAGCAGAAACATGAATATAACATTATTTACTGTCAAAAGTTTACAAAAATATGAAAGCTTTCATGATGGAAGCTTTTTTTGTATAAAACGGCTTAAGGAAATTGTAGTACATATAGTATTTATAAAGTATAGTATTTTATTAAAAACACAAACGTTACTGTATTTACTGCCGAAAGCTGTCAGAAAGTTTTCCCGGTGAAAGCTGCTTTTTTATATAAGGTCTAAAAGGAAACCGTAATATGTAAAGTTTTTTTTATCAAAAACTCTAACATAACTTTACTTACTGCCGAAAGCTATAAGAAATGTGAAAGCTTTTTATGGTGAAAGTTTCATTTGTGTAGAAAAGTTGACGGAAATCAAAAAATGCAACGTATTTTAACAAATATATAAACATAAAATACCATGGAAGCTGTTGCATCAAGGTGAAAGCTTTTTAGTATTATTATATTGAAAGCTATATAGAAAATTTTCTATTTTGTAATATAAAAGCTGAATTAAATATGTAAGTTTCTTCCACATGCGTTTGGTTACAGAAAAGTGTGCGTCTTAATAAGTGAAAGCTTTTCTCATCCAAGTTTTATAAAATATATCGCAATGTTCAAAAATTAAATATGAGAAGCGTGATTTCTTTAGCTCTTGGCAAGCTTCTATTTACAGCTAATTACCACAATCACACTTGAGCGAAAATTCTATACCAGAATAACCACCCCGCAATTTAACCGCCGAAAGTCAAATAAATCAGAAAGTCAACTTGAAGTGCTTCCTTCTTGCCTCCACTTCTGACATTTAATATTCCCTTTCAGCCGTTCTATTTGTTTATTTCTGTCAAGCCTTGTTTTTCGACGCAAAACAATAATAAAGTGACAGTCAAATGCCGCGCGGTAACATCCGGGTCAACACACACCCCCCACCACCAGCAACTCGCCTCCGCCCACAAACCCATTTCAAACACCATAACTTTTAACTTGAAGCACTTTCGGTTGCTCATGCTCATATGTGGCTGCCGTCGTTGCTATTGTTGTTGTTGGCACGATTTTAATTATGCCACTCGGAGAGTGAGTTTAAAAATGAAACCGAAAAAGCATGAAAGTCAACTGAAATCTAACAACAACGACAAAAATAAATAAATAAAGAAGTCTTTGATTTTGTTTATGCGCTCGTGGATGTGTTTGTGTGTGTGTGTATGCGTGGCTTTTTCCAGCAAAAGGCGCAAAATGTGTTTGGGATTTGCAGCTGTATGCTATGTTGTTGCTGCTTTTGCATATGTGCGGTTACGAGCTTGTGCTTTTTAATATGCGCACACACATGTGTTTTCAAAAATAATATGAGTGCAAAAAAAGTAGGAGTTTCTCTGTTCTTTTTTTCTGCTGAATAAAAACGCCAAAATAAATAAGCGAAGCGTGTTTTTAGGCGCTAAAGCGGCTGCCAGGCGCAATGCAACATATGTGCGGACACAAAGCAGCTCTTAGGATTTTCATACAAAATTGCGGTTGAATGGTTGTGAGTGAACTGAAGTGTGGTGGAGAACGGTGGAGTGACGTGCAAGTGGGAGTTGTGCTCTGGAGTGGTGTGTGATTATTAGCGAGTGGCATGAATTGAGTTGGAGTGGAAAAAAGGGTAGGTAATGCTGCCAAGTCGTTTCGTAAGCTTTTAAAAGGCTCAGAAAAAATATTAAAATAAAAGAAAAAATAAATAATAATGAAATTTTAATTTAAATAACAAAATAAAAAAAAATAATAAATTATTTAAATAAAAAAACTATAAAAAATATTGGAAAAATTAAAAAGACAATAAATAAAAATTAAAATCAAAATGTTACAAAACTTATTCAAAAAATTAAAATTAAAAAAGTTAATTAAATATAAAATTAAAATTTAAAAAAATTTACAAAAATTCTTCAAAATAAATCAATTAAAAAAATCTTAAATAAATATCCAACTAAAACTAAAAGAAAGGTTACAAAAATTATTCAACACATTAAAAAAGTGAAATAAATATGAAACGAAAATTAATATTTAGTTTAAAAAATATTATTAAAAAAATTAAAATTAAAAAAAGAAAAACAAATAAATATCAAACAAAAAAGATATTTTAATTAAAAGGAAAATATTACAAAAAGGTTAAAAAAGGATATACATACATACATACATACATATATATGTATGTACATATGTGCCTATGTGCACATATATTTTGTTTTTTTATATTTCACATAAAATAATTTTTTTATTGAAAATAACTTTCAAATCAATAAAGAAAAATAAATAAAATTAAAATTTTAATAAATTTAAAAAGTTTAAATTATTTTTTGATAAAATTAAATTTACAATTTTTTAATGAAAATAACAAAAATAAATTTTAATTTAAAATTTTAAAATATTTTTTAATAAAATTAAATTAAATTGTTTTTTAATAAAAATAGCAAAAATAAATTTTGAATTTCGGGATTTTAAAATATTTTTTTTTTTAATAAAATAAAATTAAAATTTTTTTTTAATATAAATAGCAAAAATAAATTTTAAATTTCGGCAGTGTGAAACTATTTTTCGCAGTAAAAATTTCCACCCAACTCAATTTAATCGCACCGCTTATCCCGTCTCCACTTTTTCAATATCCTGTTGCTTCGTCAAAAGCTTACTATAGGCCCTCACACACCTATGTATTCTCACACCCTTCAATCATTTTTAATAATTTTTTCGTCAACATAAAGCCAATTATTTGCCGCATACCGCAGCGCACATCAAAGCAGGAATAAATAACACAAAAAAATGTAAATTCCCGTTGACAAACTGTTGGAAATTCAAAGCTGCTCCACCAACACACACGCATTCGAGCAACTTTCATACTTTCCGCAAGCCTTTTTCATTAAAATGCTTTTTGTGACGGCTCCACCTGTGAAAATATACTGGAATGCATACTCCCACCCCCGCAAAATATGTGCCAACCAATAAAGGTGGCGCGCAAAAACGGAATAAAAACCGCGCTGGGGAGAGAATTTAAAAATCTAAATAAAAATAACGCAACCAGCTCCATCAACAGCTGCCCCGCGGCATACTTTTTTATCGCATGCAATTTATTAAACGCAGCAAATATTTCGAGTGTCGTTATGAAAGCATTTCGCGCTTATTTTTAGTGCCACATTTCGCTGTGCATGTTTTTCGGATAATTCTTCGTCATGGCAACCCGCGAACGGGCGCACGCACGCCAGCTGTTCGGCGTGGCATTCGCACAGCATTACCGTGGCCGCCGCCGGAAATATTTATTACATTGAAAATTGTCAAACTTTGCAGCAATAGCGTTGTTGTTGTTGTGGCTGCATTGTTGTTGGTTGCTCAACGCGTTAAATCGTCGCGAATTAGCTGCTTTTGCTGTTCTTGCTTTCATTTTTGTATTGTTATATACTTTTGGCACATAAAAAGCGATTGCCGGTAGTTTGTAAAGATTTGCTTTTGAAATTTTCTCTAATAAAAACGTCTTAAAATCGGCCAAAGTGGATTAGGAAATAGCTGGGAAGTTGGGCAAATAAATTCAAGTTATTTGGCTGCAAGCAGTATTTTTATGGCGAAAGTTGTTGAGGCTTGACTAAGATTTGGAAAAGAATTAAGAAATAACGGTAATATTACTGCTCATAAGATAAATAACATTTTATGGCGGTCGCTTAAAATAATTTTCCTGAGAATAATGAAAAAATTTTATTTTTGCTGTAAAAATATATGGAAAAAGCCTGAGAGCGATAAAAAGTTGTCAGAAAATGCACCTTGGCAACGCACTTGAACGATTAGCAGATATACATTTAGGCGCTTGAAGTTAGTTGGCGGCCTCAGGAAACCGCTGGAGGACTAAACACATTACCGTCACTCTCGAATTTACTACAAAGCGCTAAATTACATATAAATGACTTTCCTCACTCTTTAGTTGGCATACATTTAGGCGCTTAGATATTTTAAAATATCGCCGAATAACTAAGTACATATGTATCGATTTGAAATTAGTTAGAAAAACGCTATATTATCTTGAGTATATAAATATCGTAAAAAATAGATAAATCACTTTGCTGAACAGGCCGGCATACATTTAGGCGCTTGACTAAATATGTATGAATTACTTGAAAATTAGCTAAAACAAGCTAAATAAAGACCTGAATGCGAAAAAAAACTCAAAATAGAAAGCTATTGAGCTTATTATAAGCATAGTTCTAGGAGTATTGCAACAACTCTTTTTCAGCTGATTGCTATTGAAACCGGTTCCGACTGAAACTGGTTCCGAAAGTCCGTGGTTGTTAGTAATTACTGAAAACACTCTCGAGCTCCGTACATTCAGCACTGTTAAAGCTTAGTTTTAGGCGCCTCTCAAGCAATCAAAGTAGTAAATAATGTTTTTATCACATTAAAATTAGATAAGAAAGCATTAGAGACCCAGAAGTGAACGAAAATATATCCAAAAAATTTAATTAAAATTAAATAAAGCACACTTTTGGGCGCCTGAACCCTCTCAAGAACTTTCTTAGGAAACTAGTAACTGATAAATATCATTTTCATCACGTTGTAGTATAAAAAGTCCAACATACCTACTAGACTGAAATATATTGAAACAACTAATTTAAAATTCAGACTAGCACACTTTTAGAAGTTCAATATGAAATTTGGATTCCGCAGCGCATTTAAACACAAAACATATTGTAAATCTACTGAAAAGACATTTGGTATTAAGACAAGCATACATTTAGGAAACTGAAATTTTTCAGGCCTTTCAAATTCAATATAGAGGAAACGCACACATTTAGTGAGTCAGAAAATTGAAGCCAAATTTGTTCAAATTCGATAAAAATGTACGGTACTTTCTACATCACTGGTCTAACGACGAGCATTTCAACAAAAAATAATTGAAAATCGAATACAAAAATAAAACAAACCTAGCATTAAGTAAAGTAAGACAAGCATACATTTAGGAGTCCAAACATTTAAGCTTTTAAAATCCGTTATTGAGCTTTATAAGCTCTGAAGCTATACAAAAATGCACCGAATTTTCTAAAGTTTTTTTGCTGGCTTCCTTCTTTTTTATCGCTCATTTGTGTAGTCTTCATTAATGCCTTTCTATCTTCTCTTTTCTTTTATTCTTCGGAAATTTATTGCAAATTCACGAAGCTCAATCACATAAAGCGCACATTACCGAGGTTGAGTATTAAAAAATTTGCCTGCTATTTACAAATTTACCGACTAATCTACCACAGGGATCAAGTCAAAGCAGTTGATACACAGAGCAAAGGTTAAAGGTCACTGCTGGTGTAAAGCAAATTATTGGTTTAATGGAAAAAAGAAATGAAAAAAGAGCGAAAGTAAAATAATAAAGCACGAAGAACGAAATAAAAAGATTTTCTAATATTTTTTTTTTTTTTGTGAGGAAAGGGCCGGGGAATGTGGACAAAAGTCGGGGTAATATAAATTACAACGTAAATCTTTGATAATGCCAGCAACAACAAAAACAACAACCAAAACAACATTAAGCATATTGCCTATAAGCCATGGAAGCAACAATGAGCTGAGAAGTGCGGGCAGAAATGGAAAAAAGATAACAATAACAAAAGCAGTAGTAAATTCAGAAGTCGATAGCTTTTCTTACGACCCACGCAAGCTCACTACCACCAACACACGCATTGTTATACAGTAATTTTTATTGCCATTTTGTATATTGTTTTTATTTGGCGACCGCTCACCACTACACTAGCGTTAGTTAAACGTTATGCATGTAACGGTTTGCACTGCAATACCCACGAGTATGATACACATACGCACATACAAAGAAGCTGAATACCCATAAGCGCAAAAGGCACAGTGGGCAAAAAGGGCTCATACATGAAAATCTCATATACACACACATTCACAGACATAGGAAAACTCACTCACACCGCCGCAGTGTAATAAAGAAAAACTGTAAAGCATTTATACTAAATGAAAATCGTTGTGTTAAGTGAAAATGAAATAACAAAGCAACTTAAGCAGCCAACAAGGATACTCGAAGCTGTGGCATGACCCAGCGGCCACCTAAGGGCAGCTGTATAAATATCCCAGTGACCCTGAGTGCCGTTTGGCTTGACTTGCAATCTATTTGAGGGCGAAAAAAGGCAGATAACAAAAGCAAACAGACATATATGCAGATATGTGAGGAAGTAGGTATGAATATATGCAAGTATGTACTTGTATGTATGCATTTATATACATATTTATATATAAGTGTTTGCTTGTATGGTTGTAAGCATTTGTGCGTGTGTGTGATTTTACATTTCGCTAGAGAATTATTGAAAATGCGCATAAATGAAAATTTGTTGACCTACAACCCAAAGCACAGCACACGCATGCACATATATATACACACACATAGTGGAAATGGGCGAAAAGGGACTAGAAAAATATGTCGTAAGAAAATTGTGTCCCTACAAATCAGCTAGCAACATATAAGCTAAAAATATAGTTCACTTTTTGGCCGATAGAAGGAAAAAATCAGCATCAAGTAGCCGCATGACTGGCAGGCTAGCATACTTTGAGGCGCGCATGCAAGCAAAACTTGCACAATATTCAAATACAATCAGCAAATGTTTTTTCTTTTTTTCGTTGGAGCATATAAAGAGTTTTTCGGCTACGTCTTCTTATACTATTACCAAAAAAAAAAATTATGTGTGTTTATGTATATCGCTATATTTGTATATACATAAATGGAGATGTATTTGCTATTATTATTCTCGCCGGACGTTTCGAGTCTTAAGAGCTGTTTATATACGAAATATTAGAAAGTCAAAATTTGTTTTATATTATCACAATCAAATATTTATTTATTGCAAAGAGGATAACTCGTCGAGAATGGACACTTTTTGATAACTTGATTGCCTGTGTTTGGGTGCCTTGGTATATTTCGTGCCTTTTACTAAGTGTTTATGTATGCGTTTATACTTTGCGGCCTACAGAATTGCTGTGAATAACTTTTTTTTATGTTTAAGTCATATTAAAACGCTTGTGAATATATATTATTTATGGAAAAAGAAAATCTTGATGCATATCTGCTTTTGAGTGGAAAATATTATGGGTATGAAATACGCTAGTATTCATAAGAATAAAAAAATACATAACTGATGACTATGGAATTTAGGAATTCATAAATCACCAGTGAAATTAATACTCAGACCAAGTAAATGGGTTTACTAAGCTCTCCGAATGGGAAATAATAAATGAAGGAGAGCAAATTATGTCATTGGAAATATTGAAGCAAGCTCTTTCGGAGCATGAAATCTTTATTGCAGATAATAGCAAATCGAAACCGATAACCAAATGAGCTATACAATCGAACTAAGGCTAGTTAGAAAGTGTAACCAATGCACTGATGAACAGTTCTTAAAGAGAAGAAGAGAAAAATTATAAGAAATGAAAATAGCTATGCTTGGATTTGGGCTATATTCTTAAGCTTTTTCAGAAAAGGCTGCTTACGGGAGTTCAAAATATAATATTAAAAATAGTTTAAAAAAGGTTAGAGACAAAATGTAATAGGAAAAAAATCGCAGTTTATCAAAATATTAAAAAAAATTGATTCCAACAAAAATAAAAAGTGTAAAAATTCTAAAATTATAAAAAAAGTAAAAATTTGAATTGAAAACTTACTAAAAATTCTAAAATATCATGAAAATTTATTTTTAAATATTTAAGACTTTAAAAAAGAAATACCAAAGTAAAACAAATTCAAAAATAAAACAAAAATTCCCTCGTTTCTTGCTTTTTAAAATATAAATAGATGCAAAAAAAAATATTTATACATATATTAAAAATTTGAAAAAGACAAAATTTAAGTATTATATTACAAATTCTAAACCCTTTTAAATTAATATTAAATCTCACAAAAAAATATAAAAAAAATAGTTAACCAAAAACTTTAACAAAAAATTAAAAATTAAAAAAAATTCTAATTTCTTTCCAGAAAAATAAAAAACTTAAAAAATAAGAAAAAAAAATTAAAAACTATGAAAGATTTATTTTAAAACATTTTCTAACTCATTTCTAAAAACTTAAAAAAATTAAAAAAAAAATTAAAAAAAAAATTACACAAAAATTAAATATTGAAATACTTCTCTAGTTAATTTTTTACTTTCTCCCATAAGTTCAAATTAACTGCCTGTAGTTTGCTACATAAACATGCACCCTTGCGTTTCCTTCACTTTTCATTTTCTATTCTTGTCATCACTTGCATTTTTTCCATAATTGTTTTTGTTTTTTTCTCGCCACCACTGTGCGCTGACCCAAATTCCAGCAGTGAGTCAAGCCCATGCTCACATTCGCTCACTTCAAAAGCAGACAAATAGCTGTGTGAATGCACACAAGCGAACGTGCCGAGCAGTTACCCCGCCACCGCTCTTCCTGCCGCGCGCAGCGTGCATGAAGCTGGAAATTCCTTGCTGCCCTGCCAGCGCGCAACCAAACAGGCAAACAGGCGCGCAGCGAGCGAATGAGCTAACAAACAAACAGTGAACTGAATGAAATGTAGTCAAAATGTTATGCAAATGTGCAACAAAAGCACTGCAAAGTAAAGAAAACATTCAAATAATTGCTCATGGGTGTGTGTGTGAGTGTGTGAATGAGAGTTGTGCAAAATAGTTTCGACTGCATTTGAGTTAGGGTTCGCTGCCACTGTTTGACTACAAACATGAATGTGAGGATATAAATTGAAATTAAATTAGAAATGGCATAGTTGGCTGGAGTCGTGAGCTGGCAAACAAAGCGGAGACAGGAAGCAAATGCTGTGTGAGACAGCTGCGCAGGCGTGCGAATTTTGGTGGAAAGTAAAATTTCAAAGCGGAATGTCGATTTAAGTATAAACTCACTGAATTATGCCATCAATTGCACTTATAAATATTGAAATTTATCTAAGTTGTCACTCTGCGCACTTTTCTGCGCCTGGAGATATGTTACATATTTTGAAATGCTTCCCATTTCATAGCAATATTTGAAAAATAGCGCAAATTAAGCTAATTTTGAGCAACAAATTTTTTAAACTTCGAGTTTGGGGATAATCATTGAAAATCAGCCTCTAACAGCGCCTAAAGATAGGCAATACATTGTGAAATACCGTACAAATAGTAATTTTTGATACTTGAAGAGCAAACACATATATAAAATTATTTTTTCAACAGTAATTCGTCAATTTGAAAAAATTATCTTAAAATTTTTTACTAAAAAGCTTTTATTTTTTTGTAAATTTGTTAGCCTTGCAACATTTTTCACATATTCTAAAATTTTTTGTTCGAAATTTTGTTTTTTAAATTTTGAAAAATTATGAAAATAAAATTTTTTAAACACAAAAATTTAAAATTTTTAATTTTTTTGTAAATTGGTTAGCCTTGCAACATTTTTCACATATTCTAAAATTTTTTTGTTCGAAAATCAGTTTCCAAAATTTATAAAAAAATTTAAATTTGTTTTAAATCAAAAATTTGTAAGCCTTTATTTTATTGGAATATGATATTCTTGCAACATTCTGTAAGCTATATGTAAACGTGACAACACTTTAAGCCCTCTAGCGCCTCAAGGTAGGCTTCAATATTTATGAAAGCATGTCAAGCCTGGATTTAATGTAATTATCATTATTGTTGGGCCTTAACAATGCATGACTGGATATTTTTTTATATAATTATGTTAAAAAAATATTTAACTTTCCTGTTTTTTCAAAATTTTCCACCTGTCAAAAATTTTAAATAAAATTTTCCATGCCACTGCCTGCTCTTAGCTCCAATATCGCCCACTCAATTGAACTCGCACACTTTTGCTGCTAACGATGCGCTTCTCATACGCTTGCTTTGCAGCTTTTCAAGCAATACGAGCACTTCAAATATATTTTCATTCCACTTGACTGTTGTGCCGTCTGCGCTTCACTTAACTTCATACACTTTTCATTATGCCGTTTCTTCAAGTCGTTTATGTGTGCGTGTATCTGTGTGTGCGCGCGTTTCAGATCGACACACAATAAATACATTTTCCTCAAACACTTGAGACACTTTACTCCTTAGTTTTAACCCACTATCGAGCACTTCGACGCTCCGCTTCCTCTTCGCCGGCGTGAAGATTTCATTATGTTACAATGTTCAATTGTTCTGCGGATTATTGCTCGTATGTGCGCGCGTGTGTATTCTTCTACAACGTCTTCTTCTTCTTTTTCTTCGCTTTTATTTGTTTGCTTGCCGCCGCATGACCCAGAAATCAAACTTGATCGACTTTTGTTTGTTGCAAGGCATTCAAACACATGTCGTGTGTGTGTGTGTGTGTGTGTGTGTGTGTGTATGAGGTGTGTGCGCGTCTGTTGCTAGGCAGCTGTCTGCATCTTCACAACGCTCGCAATTGAGTAAAAATTTTATATTATTCTTTAATTTCTGTAAGCTTAGCGGCCTACCCTCCGCACCACTCACTCTTCGCCCTCTCTTTTGGTTGGCTGTTTGATCTTTTCACATTTTTATCTAGGTTTTTTCTGTATAAATTCGTCTATTTGTTCTGCATGGCAGTTTTCCGTGATCTTTTCAAGCGTGTTCTTTTCAGTTAGCGTAAATTGTTTGCGCGGCGCGTCTGGCTGGCTGGCCGGTGCCTCGCTTTCAAGCTTGCCGCCGCATTCACACGCTTTTGTGGCAGCGCTTTTGTTGCCCAGTTGTTGTTGTTGCTTGCATTAAATGTCAATTACGGCGCGCTCACGCGTTGCCCTTGTCACGTGATTCACCGTTAAATATTATAAAGGCCTATTCATCTTAAATGCTCTGATATTATCTTTGGAAAGCGTTTGTGAGTGGAATAAAAGTGTTCTTTAAAAGTGGAGAATGGCCTGAGCGGCTTAGCAATAGTGAAGGGCATTTGAAAGTTACAGTTAGGCACATTTGGAATAGTTAATATTTTAAAATATAAAGACACACCAAAATTAATAAAAAAAAATTAAATATTTAAAACGAAAAAATTTCAGGAAAAAGGTATAAAAAGCAAAACGCAAATATGGGAAAAAATTTGAAATTTTTAAAAATTTCTGGAAAACGGCAAGAAAAAAATAAATAGAGTGAATAATTTTTTTTTTTTTTAATTACAACATTTTAACTAAAATTTTTCGAAATTTCCGGAAAGTCAAAAATTTAGTACAGTTAAAGTCGATTAAGAAGTTATCGGAAATAGTTCAAAAGAATAAAAAAATGAAATAAAAATTTTATATGTACCTTACAAAAAGTTTCTGATTTTGAAATTTTTTGGAAAATATTTTTAAAATTTTGATATGAAAAAAGTTATTCAAACCTGAAAAAATTAAGTAAAATAAAAATTAAAAAAAATATCAGTTTTCAAAGTTTACGAAATTTTCAAAAAAAGTTTTTTGAAATTTAATGCAGGAAAAGTTGTTGAAATATGAATAAAATTGTCGGAAAATAGTAAAAAAAAATTAACGAAATAAAAAAATTAATAATTGTTAGAAAGTTTTTGAAATTTTGAAAATTTTTGGAAAATTATGTCATTAAAAATTTGATACGAAAAAGTTATTAAAACCTGAAAAAATGTCTAAAAAACTTACTTTAAGTTTTCAAAATATTCCAAAAAAGTTTTTAAAAATTATAAAAAAAAAAGTTGTGGAAATTTGAAAAGTTTACAATAAAACGTAGAAATAAATGAATTTTGAAATTTCAAGCAAACTTTTAAATTCGAAAATTTTTTGGTTTCTTTTTTTTTTTCTTTGGAAAACCACATAGTATTTGCTTTAATTTTTTTTGCTGGATATACATTTTTTTGAAATACTTTTCAATTTGAAGAAAAAATAAATTTGATTTGATTTTCGTTTAATTATTTTTGGCATATTTTATTAATCTTCGTATTTTAATTATTTATTTTTTATATTTGCAAAATAATAAAAGAAAACTAATTACATTTTTTTTATTTTACATATTTTATATTTACTTTAAAGTTTCTGTAAGCGTAAGTTCCAAAATTTTATCTGTTCACATATTTCTATTAACCTGCTACCCCAGCCTTCAATCTGAAAGACACGTGAGCTTATTAAAATTAAAAAATAGTAACTGTCAAATTCTGACATTTTCCATTTGCTGCCTGTCAACGCAATATTGAACCATTTCGTATAACTTTTAACGATTCCGACGCAAATTGCAAATATTTTCCGAAATTTTTTTATTTTTTTTATTTAGAAGCAAGTGGAGGAAATGATAAATGAGCACACTCAGCTGGCCTGAGATTACGCAAAAAAGGCAAAACAAAGTACTTAAATGATAAAGATGAAAAATCGTCATAAAAAAGTAAGCAAGAATTTCGGGTATGTCAACCTTAGCCGCGCGGGCAGAGGTGGGTCGGCAGTGTGACAGCAGAAAATTGTCGCCTTATTGAATATTTCTTGACGTAGCTGCTAATAAAGCTGTCAGTTTTTACCATTTTCGCTGGCGGACTGCAAGAAAAATCGTTCGTCCGTTTTTTGTGCGTTTGCCGGTTGGTCAGCGCTTACGTTTTTCCCCCTCTCTGCCATGAAGGGTGGCCGCGGCGCGTAGATAATGGATTACTGTCATTACTCGCAAAACGAAAAATATGTTTTCCGCAGCACTTTCATGGATTATTTTGCAACTGTGCGCTGTTTTTACACATTTCTGACGTGTCTTCCACTCGCTTACTGTTATTCATACTTTCCGACGTTTATTTTTTGTTTGCCTTCGCGCTTACTTTGACAACTTACTGCTGCTTGACACTGGCATTTAACCGTTTTATGCGCACTTGACATGCCAATTGGCAATTTGCATAATCAAAATCATCACAAAACTCAAATTACCGAAATTATTTCGGTGCTTACAACAACAACAAGCGTTTGCTGTACGTAGCGCCTAGAAGTGCCACGCGTGTAATTTTTCGGCAATTTATTTACATTCTCCTTGGTTTTTTGTTGTAGTTTAATACTATTTTGTGCAAATTATTGTGCCATTTTACGCTGGTGTCCCACAGTTCAATTACTTTGGATTTAAAATTATATATATTCAGGCATGTTGCATGGCTCGCCCGCATTTAGCAGAGATTTATGTCGCAATTTTGAGTAATTAAATGCGAATTAGTAGCGAAAAGTGACATCAATGGGCATAATTATGGCCAACAGGCACGAATTGATGTGATAATATGCCAACGCTGGTTTGCAGTTTGGTTAAAACTATTATATATGAGGATTGAAATGTTAAAGTTTTGGCGAAAAGCTGTTGGCTTAGAATAATATAGAAATAAAAAATTTATTTTGGGATATTTTTGGTATATTTTTTACTAAAAAAAATTAAAAATATTACAAAATTATTTTTATTTTTTAGCGAGTTTTGAAAACAATTAAAAAAATTAATTTTATTCAAATTTTGTAATAAAAAATTAGAGAGTTTTGAAAAGTAAAAAAAAGTATTTTTCGAAAGTTAAAAATCATTTTTGAAAAAAAAATTTGAAATTTTCTTTAATAATAATTTTTTTTTTAACTTTCAGCGAGTTTTGAAAACAATTTAAAAAATTATTATTTTTCAAATTTTGTAAAAAAAATTATAACAAATAGCACCTCATTTTGTTTATTCACTCTTCAGCAAGTTTTGAAAAAAAAATGAAAAATATTCGAATCTTAATAAAAAAATTTTAAAATTAAAACATGTCATTCCAATATGTTTTTTTCAGAAATATTTATCGAAGTTTGAAAATTAAAAGAAAAATCGAAAAAATGTATTTTCGAGCAAAAAAATGTAATAATGAAATATACTATGAAAGTTTTATAAAATTAAAATATTTTTCGAAATACTTACATATCGTGATTTTTTTGGAACTGTAAAAAAGGAAAAAATAATAAAATTAGTTAAAATCTCTCAAAATCATTTTTAACAAGAAAGTTTGATTCTTAAAATAATATTTAATAATACATATGTATGTATGTATGTATATACCTTGCTTATATAGAATTTTTTAAAATTGTAAAATTTATTAATTTTATTTTCTATTTTCGAAAAAAAATTTAGTATACATATTTAATTTTAGTATATTTTTTAGTATTTTCTAGGTTATACAGTAATTTTTTTCCAAAATTTTTTTAAAAATGTTATATTCAAATGTGATAATATTTTTAATTTTTTTATTGCACAATTTTTTAATTTTGAAAATTTAAACTTTAGTAGATATATTAACATTAAGGAGGATGGAGTCATGTGTAGAAGTTCACGCAAGTGAGGAAAGTTCTCTGATCGCCATTCACTTGGGAGTGGCCAGAAACGATTCTTTTACATATGACTCAAGCAGCTCACGACTTCCGGTCTTTGACCAAGTATCCTCTGGGTAGCCTAAGAACATCCGTTTGAAGGCGAGCTAAAGTGAGAAGGCGAAACACCCCTGCATAGGGTTGTGCGCTGGGTTTGGGACCCGCCACGTAAAAAAACACCCCCAATGAAAGACAACAACAAGCCTCGGATGAGTGACCCCCCTTTTGATGACGACCATGGCAAACGAAATAAGGACTATGATTTGAGGGCATGCACCTGGAATGTCCGGTCCCTTAATTGGGAAGGTGCCGCTGCCCAGCTGGTAGATGTCCTCGTAAAGATAAAGGCTGACATCACCGCCGTCCAAGAAATGCGATGGACGGGACAAGGACAGAGACGAGTAGGTCCTTGTGACATTTACTACAGTGGCCATATAAAGGAGCGCAAGTTTGGTGTTGGATTCGTGGTGGGAGAGAGACTCCGTCGCCGAGTACTAACATTCACTCCGGAGAATGAACGTCTAGCCACAATCCGCATCAAAGCGAGGTTCTTCAACATATCGCTGATTTGCGCCCACGCCCCGACGGAAGAGAAGGACGATGTGACCAAAGATGCCTTTTATGAGTGCTTGGAGCGCACTTATGAGAGATGCCCCCGCCACGATGTCAAAATCGTGCTTGGCGACTTCAATGCCAGGGTGGGCAAAGAAGGTATCTTTGGCACTACGGTCGGTAAATTCAGCCTCCACGCGGAAACATCCCCAAATGGGCTGAGGCTGATCGACTTCGCCGGGGCCCGAAATATGGTTATCTGTAGCACTAGATTCCAGCATAAGAAGATACATCAAGCTACCTGGCTGTCTCCAGATCGAAAAACCACCAACCAGATCGATCATGTTGTGATAGACGGAAGACACGTCTCCAGTGTTTTAGATGTGCGTGCGCTCCGAGGTCCTAACATCGACTCGGACCACTATATTGTTGCAGCCAAAATTCGCACCCGCCTCTGTGCAGCAAAAAACGCACGCCAACAAACACAAGGATGGTTCGACGTCGAGAAGCTGCAATCACAACAGACAGCCGAACGTTTTTCTACTCGGCTTGCACTCCTGCTCTCTGAGAGCACTCGTCAACAACTCGGTATAAGGGAACTGTGGGACGGCATTTCAAACTCCTTACGTACAGCTGCAACCGAAACCATTGGTTTTCGGAAAGTGCAGAAGAACAGCTGGTACGACGAGGAGTGCCGTGTCGCAGCGGAGAGAAAACAGGCTGCCTACCTCGCAACGTTACGATCGACCACAACACGTGCGGGATGGGATAGATACCGAGAGTTGAAGAGGGAAGCGAGACGCATTTGTAGACAGAAAAAGAAAGAGGCCGAAATGCGTGAGTACGAAGAGCTTGATAAGCTGGCCGACAGGGGTAATGCTCGAAAATTCTACGAAAAGATGCGGCGGCTTACAGAAGGTTTCAAGACCGGAGCATACTCTTGTAGAACCCCCAAAGGTGATCTAGTTACCGATGCCCAGAGCATACTTAAATTATGGAGGGAACACTTCTCCAGCCTGCTGAATGGCAGTGAACGCACAACACCAGGAGAAAGCGAACCCGATACCCCAATCGATGACGATGGAGCAGACGTTCCATTGCCCGACCATGAAGAAGTTCGAATAGCAATTGCCCGCCTGAAAAACAACAAAGCGGCAGGGGCCGATGGATTGCCGGCCGAGCTATTCAAACACGGCGGCGAAGAGCTGATAAGGTGCATGCATCAGCTTCTTTGCAAAATATGGTCGGACGAAAGTATGCCCAACGATTGGAATTTAAGTGTGCTATGCCCAATCCACAAAAAAGGAGACCCCACAATCTGCGCCAACTACCGTGGGATTAGCCTCCTCAATATCGCATATAAGGTTCTGTCGAGCGTATTGTGTGAAAGATTAAAGCCCACCGTCAACAAACTGATTGGACCTTATCAGTGTGGCTTTAGACCTGGTAAATCAACAACCGACCAGATATTCACGATGCGGCAAATCTTGGAAAAGACCCGTGAAAGGAGAATCGACACACACCACCTCTTCGTCGATTTCAAAGCTGCTTTCGACAGCACGAAAAGGAGCTGCCTTTATGCCGCGATGTCTGAATTTGGTATCCCCGCAAAACTAATACGGCTGTGTAAACTGACGTTGAGCAACACAAAAAGCTCCGTCAGAATCGGGAAGGACCTCTCCGAGCCGTTCGATACCAAACGAGGTTTCAGACAAGGGGATTCCCTATCGTGCGACTTTTTCAACCTGCTTCTGGAGAAAATAGTTCGAGCTGCAGAACTTAACAGAGAGGGTACTATCTTTTATAAGAGTGTACAACTGCTGGCGTATGCCGATGATATTGATATCATCGGCCTCAACACCCGCGCCGTTAGTTCTGCTTTCTCCAGACTGGACAAGGAAGCAAAAGAAATGGGTCTGGCAGTGAACGAGGGCAAGACGAAATATCTCCTGTCATCAAACAAACAGTCGTCGCACTCGCGACTTGGCACTCACGTCACTGTTGACAGTCATAACTTTGAAGTTGTAGATAATTTCGTCTATCTTGGAACCAGCGTAAACACCACCAACAATGTCAGCCTAGAAATCCAACGCAGGATAACTCTTGCCAACAGGTGCTACTTCGGACTAAGTAGGCAATTGAGAAGCAAAGTCCTCTCTCGACAAACAAAAACCAAACTCTATAAGTCTCTCATAATTCCCGTCCTCCTATATGGTGCAGAGGCTTGGACGATGACAACAACCGATGAGTTGACGTTGCGAGTTTTCGAGAGAAAGGTTCTGCGAAAGATTTATGGTCCTTTGCGCGTTGGCCACGGCGAATATCGCATTCGATGGAACGATGAGCTGTACGAGATATACGACGACATTGACATAGTTCAGCGAATTAAAAGACAGCGGCTACGCTGGCTAGGTCATGTTGTCCGGATGGATGAAAACACTCCAGCTCTGAAAGTATTCGACGCAGTACCCGCCGCGGGAAGCAGAGGAAGAGGAAGACCTCCACTCCGTTGGAAGGACCAAGTAGAGAAGGACCTGGCCTCGCTTGGAATATCCAATTGGCGCCACGTAGCGAAGAGAAGAAACGACTGGCGCGCTGTTGTTGACTCGGCTATAATCGCGTAAGCGGTGTCTACGCCAGTAAAGAAGAAGAAGATATATTAACCTCAGTATTTAGCATAAAAGCTAAAATTTCAATAAGAGAACAACAACAACCACCCAACACTTGTCTTGAAAGTACACGTACCTGTAATCTTAACTAAAAATCTTAAACGGCCATCAAAACACTTTAGGCCGCTAAAATTGGCACTACTTGAATTTTTATTGTAATTTTCGTATTTTTCTTTTGTTTTGTCCATTTATGCGATGCAGTCTTAAATGGGAGCGATTTTATTTGCTTTGCTATCAGTCAAAAATCTATCCAACGCCCTCAACAACCGTCAATGGCAATGGAGACTTTCAAGGTCGGCGTACTTGAAGCGAAGAAGCAATGCCAACAAAAAAAAAATCAAAGACATTTAAAAGGCAAAAAAAAAAAAAAAAAGACGCAAAGCAAATTAAATTATTCGACAAATAAAATTATGCAGCACTCGAAATGTTTGCTCACCATTTAAAGTTAAACAACAACTTACGTTACTAAAAATGGACAGCACGCGCAGATCTTGGGCAGACAAACACTTTGGTGGAATTAAGAAATAAAAAATATAAGCATGTACAAAATCACTAAATTAAGAGGGAAAATTAAAAAACTCTAAAATTTCATTAATATTAAATATTTTCAACTAATATTTTTTCCTAAAATGTTTACCAAAGAATTAAAAATTTTTCCAATCTTTTTTTCAAAATAATTTTTTTTTCTAATTGATTTTATTAATAATAATTTAAAAACCTTTTTTCCAAAATATATTTTTTCAAGTTTTTTTTGGAATTTCTTAGATTTTCAAAAAAAAATTCCAAATAATTTTTAACATTTATTAATTAAATTTGTTTTTTTTTTTTAAATTGGAAAATTTTATTATTTTTAATTTTCCATTTTTTTTATTTCCGAAACTTTTTTTTTCGAACTTATTACTTTATACTATATGTTTTCTAAAATTTTTTTCTTTTTCCATTTGCTTTGAATAATTATAATTTTCACCAAAAAATTTCCAGCATATAATTTTCTTAATTTTTTTCGAAACATAGCCTTCTAATGTTGTTTTTAAAATTTATTTATATTTTCCAAAATATACTTTTTACAATTTTTTTTTTTTTTTGAATTTATTAGTTTTTTTTTCAAACAAAAAAATTAAATTTTTTCCAAGTTTGTTTTCGAAATTTTCAGTTTCCGAAAATATTAGTCTTTTATGAAACAAAACTTTCCAAATTTATTAGTTTTAAAAATATATTTCCAATTTTTTTTAGCATTTATTAAATTAAAAAAAATCATTATTTAAAAGATTTTTGTTTCCAATTTCTTTTTTGATTTATTAAAATTAAAAAAAAATCGAAAATATAATTTTTTCAGAAAAAAATTCCAGCGTTTTTAAGCTTTTTTTTATTACTTTGTCTAAATTTTCCAATTTTTTTAATTTATTATATTTTTCAACACAAAAGATATAATTTAAACACAATCAGATATTTAAAAAAAGATCGCTAATCAATCGATATACAATTGGAACCGATTCTCCACCAGAAGCAATCAACAAATTGCTCTTGAATTTGTTGCGCACATTTTTTATGACAAGCACCTGGCGGTACCCAACACATACACATACAACCGCTGATCGAACAAACACCTTGACTGCGGCACGCTGCTTTGGGCGTAGCGGCAATTAATCGATGCTATAAAAGGCTTGAAATTCAGCTACTTCTTTGTTGTTGTCTTTTTACCTTAAGCGCTGCTAGGTTGTTTTGTATGCATAAGTGAGCATTCAATGCTGACCATTGGCAAAATAAAGCAGGCAAGTGAGTCTACAAAATTCAATTGCATTCCGAAGTATTGACGCGCTACTCAAAAGTGAGCAGCTTGCAAGCGTCAAGTGTGAGATATGAGTCAACACTTTAAGCGGCAGAAATATTTTGTTAATGACTGGAGGTGCTAAGTGGACTTTGAAATAAATATTTGCAAATAAAATTTTCTTTTTTATTATAAAAACCAATCCTGAAAAATTATTTAAAAAAATTTAAATCCATAAAACTTTATATTTTTAATTTTTGATTGTAAATATATAATATTTTTTTTTTATTAAAACAATATATATAAAAATAAACTCAAAACTCAACAACAAAAACCTCCGAAAATTCGAATAAAAAATTTACTTCAAATAATTAAAACACTATTTTCACAACAACTAAATTACTTTCCTGTCAAAATGCTGTCAACATCTACTCACTTGTTGCTGCAACAACTTCAAAAAAAAAAAAACAATTAATTTCAGTCTTAACAAGAAATTCAAGCATTACAAAAAAAGTAACAACAGCAACAGCGTGGCCGGCACTTTCAGCTTCTGCTGAGTGACAAATGGTGGATTTTGTAATTAAATTTAATTAAAACCACAGCAAAGCCACACTACAAACTGTCACATCAATCAAAGCAAATGGAAATGTTCAAAACACCGAAGAGCGCGCGCGAGCGTAATTGAGTCATAAACAAGCATATGAGCGAACGGAGAATTCTTACGACTGCAGGACACAGCGCACGGTCGGCGTTTGCGGCAATGTGCAACAAAATTGAAATGTCAAAATTTACTTTAAATATGCAGCTTCGAAAATGCAGAGGGGAAAGGGAGAGCGGCAAATGAAGTGGCACTTACATACATACAATAATGTTAGATATCTTGTAAACGCATTGAGACAGAGGTAGAAAACGGTAATTGTTGTTTTTGTTTTTATTTGACACCTCTGACAAGCTGTTAAATGACAAATGCACTTCGCGCCACCGAAGTTATAGATATGGGATGGTATTTAAGTTGTTTTTTAATTTCTAAATAGATTTTATATAAATCGGAAATATATATGTATAAATTATCTTTTAATTTTTTAATATCTGGAAATATTTGAAATTGATTTTGAAACCGTTCAGAATTTTTTAATAATTGAAATCAATCATTTTGTTAACCTTTCACTATTTAAATATGTTAAAAAATGTAACCTTTGAAATTTTTATGTTTTACTCTTTTAAAAATTTGTTTTGAAAATTGATAAAAAGTTTTGAAATTTGTTTTTAATATTTAATTTAATCTATAACTTTTTATATCTTTTTGTTAATATTTGATTTTGCAATGTTATGAATTTTTTAAATAATGCTAAAAGCTTTAAATTATTAAAAATCTCAATATTATTATGTACGATTTTTTTTTAATTTTTCAAAAAGTATTTTGAAATTCGTTTTCAATACTTTTAGTTATTTTTTATTAAGTATGAATGCTTTCGAAATTTATTTAAACATTTTTATTTATTTTTCAATTTTGGTTTAGTTTTTGTTTTGAAATAGATTTTGAAATGCATAGAATTTTTATACATATATTGTATATATGTATGTATATTTCTTTTTAATATCTGAAAATATGGAAATTGATTTTGAAAAAATATAATTTTAAAATATTGGAGTTTTAAAAATTTTAATATTTTAATATATGCATTTTTTTTACTTTCTGAATTTTTTTTGGAAACTTATATAATTTTTGGAATATTTTTTTATTTTTTATATGCTTTGAAAATTAAAAGAAAAATATTTTGAATTAAAAATATGTTAAAAGCTTTCAGTTTTTAAAAAAATTTTCTATTTTAAAATATAATTTTTTTTACCTTTTGAATTTTTTTTAAATATTTTTCGAAACTTATTTATAATTTCTGATTTATTTTTTTTGTGGCTCTTTTAAAAATTAAAAAAGAAAATTATCTCAATATTAAAAGCTTTGCATTTAAAAAAATTTTAATATTGTAATAAATTAATTTTTTTAACTTTTAAAATTTTTTGTTTTGGATTTTTTGACATTTTTTCAATTCGATTTTTTCAAATAATATTAATGTCAATATCAATTTTAATAAATTTTGATAATAATCGATATTTAATACTTCAGGGTTTTGAAGTAATTTTTTTTGGAATTTTTGAAAATTTTCTTTTGGAATTTTCTTGAAAAATATTTTGTATTCAAAAAAATTTCGTTGGCTTCCAAATTTTATTTCAAAAATTACTAGAAAAGTAGCCAAAGGAAAACATTGTTTTTTTTTTTGTTTTTAAATATGTTAAAAAATATATGGATGTACTATACATACAATGTATATTGCCATGGAAAAAAAAATTGGAACAACAAGAAGCGTTTCCAATTAAATAATAATAATTTAGCAAAAAAAAACTATCATCAAAATAAATAACTAAATTTTGAAAAACAATAAAAAATATGTATGAATAAATTTTTGTTTAAAATTCGATTTTTCAATTTTATTAAAATAACTTACACGAAAAAAATTGTTTGCCCATTTTGGAAAAAAATGGAAAAAAAAATTTTTTGTATAAAAAAATTTAAAATATACATTTTTTGAATAAAAAAGTTTTTTATAAGCATTATAAAATAGTATTTTGAAGACTTCTTTTCTAGGTTTATATATTCTTTATAATAAATTTTTTTGTATTTTAATGGTCGAATTCTCACAAAAAGAAAATATTTTAGCATGAGAAATAAAAAAAAATCAATTCAAATAAAATTGAAAAATTACGTTTTAAAAAATATAATAGAAATTAACTCCACCACTCTCTCTCTCTCCCTCAAGCTCCTCACCTTTCTATATTAATGTCATAACTACCGTTAGTTCTCACTTTTAACTCTTCGTCCAATACTGCAATTTTTAGCACAGGCCAACTACCGTTGTCTTTATCCGCTTGCTGCACACTAATAAATTTTAAGTGATTCGATAAATTTTCATGCGACCGGCATGCGCTTAAATTCGGTTTTAATTAAAGAAAATCCTTTAGAAAACCAACAAATCGAATCACTGATTTGTGAACTAGCCGAGCGATCAAGCGTGTCACGCAAAGATAGACATTTATAGAGTCGTATACACATACATATAAGTATGGAAGGATGTATGTATATACTAAATGTATTTATATATGTACTATATGCATATACATATATGTTATGTACATTTGCAATCACTTAATATTTAATGGCATTACATTTCATACATATGTGTCAATGTCTATGTGTGGGAGTGTGTGTACGGTTGTGTTTGCTTTGCGCTCTGCATTGGCATCAATTAAAAATCAATCAATATGAAATGTAATCAATGGGAATTTTATTTCAAAACAGTCCAGCTATTTGCTTATCTCCAACTGCCGACAATTCTTCACGCACACATACAAACGCACAACTAAGTTGAATAATCAAAAGTTTGTAAGCGCAGAGCAGATTTGATATGTGTGCGCCACAAACTGTAATGAATGCATTGAAGAAAGTAACGGTAAACCTTTGCAAATGAAATATATATGTGTGCAAACAAGAAATTTGATAACTTTGAGAGG
This sequence comes from Bactrocera correcta, assembly GCA_027475135.1. Taxonomy (NCBI): domain Eukaryota; kingdom Metazoa; phylum Arthropoda; class Insecta; order Diptera; family Tephritidae; genus Bactrocera; species Bactrocera correcta. Next base: position 1,684,811 of record CM050322.1, read on the forward strand.
AGCAGGAAGCGTGGATAGAGAGGCAGGCACCAAAAGGACAGGCAAAATGCAGTGACACACACATACATTTACAAAATTCGCACACATGCGTGCTATTTGGGTAGCTGAAAAGCACATAACTCGAGCAATATGCTTTAAAGCGCTCAGCTATTTATAGCTTCATTCGTAGTTTGTCGTCGACGAAGTCTTCGAGCGCTTTAAATGAGGGACACATTTTCCCCTCGTGTATGCTTCTATGTTTGAATGCGTGTGTGTATGTGGCATGCTGCAAGCAACGCACTCTCTACACATATCACTTTCCTGCACCACTTTCGTTCATCTTCCCCCCTCCGCTGCGCCTTTGCGTGTAAAATATTATATATTTGCGTCCTCTTTCTTGTTGTTTATACTCCTTTTCGGTCATAAACGACGTTAATAGGTTAAACACATTAGGTCAAAGTGCATATGCGCTCACTTTACTCACATACATGGTTTCGAATGTATGTATGTTTGTGCGGATGCACTTGCGTCTATTTTTAAGGAGCAAATGCAGTTTTTAAGCACACAGCAAGCGCTTCCTTGTGTGCTTTTGAGAAGTTTGCAGCGCGCAGAGAAACGAAAATATACAGTTAATGGATTGTGAAATCACATATTTATACCGTTAAACGAATTTTAGTTTCTTCGTAAATGTGCGGACTTTAAAAGAGATAGATATAAAGAAGCTTCAAATTCTTTAGTTAGCTTAAGCTAAGAGCATAAAGAGGTAAATCAGCCAAATTTTCGTGTCGGTGTTAAAGCTTTTTATAGCGAAGAAAACGAAATAAATGGGGAGCCAGGTTTTCATAGAATTTCATACACGATGGAATGTATTCAAGGAGCTTTCAGTTTCTGATCACGAGTAACTCCCACTTATCCTACTAAATATGCTGACGGCACTAAGTTGAGCTTCTTGTGATAGATGTGGGTGCGAGTTCAACAAAAATTTTTTTCAAAAACTGTGTTTGGAAGTTGATTAGTCAAACTTCGCTTCGGCAATTTGAGCTATTTGTAACGAAGTATCACAAAGTCATTAGAGATCGTTGTCAAAATATGGAAGGCTACTTTTGTACAAACTCTTCCGCCGATTAGCACCAACTAAAGCTTTAACTGAAAAGAGTTAGGCAAAAGCTTTAAAAACTCCAACGAAACTTTTGCGAAAAAAGCTTTCATTAAAAATGTTTAAGATTTTGTGGATTTGGAAAGCTTTCATTTCTTTTTCACGAAATTATCTAAGCAAATTCAATGGAACGAACACACGAACACAACTCGGGAACTTAAAAGTACTCAGAGATCACCAAAGCGCTTTGTAAAAGATCAGTTAAGAAGACCACTTGTCTAAAAGTCTTCTGTCGATTGGAATCAACTAAAGCTTTGATTGGTACAAGTTCAGCAAATTTTTAAAAGCTTTAACGAAACTTTTGCGAAAAAGCTAAAATTAAAAAACTTTCAAGTACTTGCAGATTTGGGAAGCTTTAAATCGTGATTTTTCCACGAAGTCATCCGAGGAAATTCAATGGGAAGAGCACATGAAGACCACTCGGGAATTCTAGAGCGCTCGGAGTCCGCCAAAGAGCTTCGTAAAAGATGACTGAGGAAAATATATTGCCAATTGGTATAAGAACTCTTCTGCTGATTGGAATCAACTAAAGTTTTGACTGGTACAAGTTTAGCAAAAATTTTAAAAGCTCTAACGAAACTTTTGCGAAAAAAGCTCTGATTCAATAATTTTCAAGTTTTTGAAGATTTTGAAAGTTTTTAACTCCGATTTTTCCACAAAACTGACAGAGAAAATTCACTTGGGAAGAGTACATGAACACTACTCTACAATTCGAGAGTACTCAGAGACCTCAAAAAAGCTTCATAAAAGATCTCTGAGCTTGGCAGCTTTCTTCATTTGCAATCTTCTCGCTTTTGTCGGGTTGCGTTGATAGAGTATTATTTAAATACTAAGTTTTTTCTCAGCCTCTCTTCCGCTTCTTTCACTTCTGTGTCTGTAAGGTTAAGAAGAATCTATCGTAAGCTTTCTTGGTCGGTTTCAGTTTCAGTATTTGACAAAATTATACCTTTCGGAGCTTTTACGGCCCAACAACAGTGTGTTGAGTCCATTTCCTTTTCCTTCTACGCATTTCTCTCTGCTCTTTGGCGCGTGTGCCTCACTCTCACATATCCTTTACATCGATTCGCCATTAAGGTAAGTGAATTTTAATTTGGCCCACACGCTAAGCAAACAAAAACTGAACCGAAAAATTTTGGCAAAAGTAAATTTTTGAAAGGCAGGTGCTCTGTGCTCTGTCCACAGACACTCCGAGTGCGGAAGGAATCCAACACATTCCTTTTGCGCTCAACTCAATAGGATGTAAATGAAATTGAAATCTGAGTAAGTGTGTGTGTGTGTGTATGTGTGCGACTAAAACAGGATGTGCATGTCTGGCTGTTAGAAATAGAAAAAAGACAACTTGTGCAACAACAATTACACATGTGGCACTCATTTTGTCTTGTGGTATGCCTGTCACATATGTATGTGTTTGTTGTTTTTGTTTTTTTTTTCATTGTCAAACCCCGAAAAAATCCAAAAATTTATGGTGCTGTCACTGTTCGATTTCTGCATGAATTATGGATTTGATATGATTTTTTGCGGCGGAAAATAGACGGTGGTGCGCAGCTACACACTCACACACACACATGAGACCATATAAAAGCGAAAAATCGTGTTACAGCACAGGAAATGAAGAGGAAGGGGAAGAGAAGAAGGGTAGGAAAGCGATGTTTGGTGTAGAATTTTAATTGATTACACGCGCGCACACATACATACGCTACATATACAGTATACATACATACATACGGACATAAAGACATACGTATGGGTGTGCTTAGCGCATATAACCATTTGTCGCCGATCTGAAAGAATCTTCAATCTGAATAACTACAATTTCGTTGGCCATAAAAAGCCAAACGGTTTGAGGCAAACTCTTTATGAGTTATAAAGCGTAGATGACTTGAATTAAATGTGATTTAATAGTTATGAATAAATTTGTGATAGAAATCATGCTGAAAAGTGAAGTGTTGATACGCATAAATTAGGATTTGTGGAAAAACACACCACAAAGCTTGTGTTAAACTATGCGTTGAATATGAATTATGAAAGCTATAAAGACGCGAGCAGCAACTGGAATTCTAGAAAAAGAAGGAATGCGAAAAACTTATATATTTTTGTTAGAAAAATATCAAAGAATAATTAAAGAAAGCAAAATACTTTAATCCAAATGATACAATAAAAGTCATGACAGCCACTGTACGCAAAAACCCACTGGCCAATAGCTTAAGTCAGTCGTCTGTGGACTAAACACTAGTATTGCGGATACTGTTTTCCAGCTGAGACAAGCCCGAATTTGTAAAAACTCGAGCTGAGGGCGCGTATACTGCCTTCAAAGTTTAGGTTGGGTTAAACTGGTAGCCACTCCTAGACCAGTATTGGTCCTTAGCAAGACCATATGGAGTTCAGTTCCTAGATCCAAGGGAAGTAGTCATCCGTCAGGACTGCGCTTGACGCGAATTTTAACAGACTCCGCGGCCTCACTATCGATACCTCCTCCAATGTATCATACCATAGAGACTCCAGATGCTTACAGCGGGCAAAATAAACAAGAGAAGCTCCACTTTTTACCAGGTGCCCTGCTCTAAACATTTCTGCAGTCTTCTTTATCTGCCTTGAAATGTTGCAAATGGATCAGAACCGCAATATCAGATTGTGAAGCTTACTCACGAAAGATCACTGATGGAGCTCAATCTGGATTTAGGTTACGTCAAAACTTAAAAAGCGTAATCCGTCTGAAGGAGCTTGGAAATCTCATTTCAGTTCTTCGCTATCAATCAGTATTTTCAGAGCTAAGCAGCGTAGGATCATAAGAAATATTAGCTATCCTTGAATAGAGATCTACGTTTTGGTAAGCTCGCGTTCGAAGAATACTCCTTTCAATAAAATCTCCGCTGGCTGAATGCCGGAAGCTCCGCTATACCTTATGCCATTAGCTTTCTGGTTCGCTCATGATTTCTCGAGGTTAAGAAAACATATGGTACTTTCCTTAAAACTTGGGCTAGAAATGCAAGCAAAATCCAAAGTCTTGAAACAGGTCGAGTATTAGTAATCTGCTCCACATAGCTTGATCCTTGATTCTTAACTCATCAGCTTTGAGTTGGTTTTCAGGCATGGCAACTTAAATGGCCTCAAGAACAGATAGAAACCAGATTTTGACAGAGTTTACGAGCTTATCAGCGAACAAGTCTCTAGAAACCTCGATCTCTCTTCAAACAGACACTCGGAATTGCTGAAGCTGTCGATGGTACAAACCTGCACTGCTGTCAAATGGGAAAAAAATATCTTCTACTTCAAAAGGAGCTTATTCGAACTGGCACTTCTCAGGTTTGAGATACCTGTGGAGTGAAGAAATTATCGATTTCTTTTCGGTTTGACATTCTAAATTTGGTCAAATCAGCATAAGCCGCGACAGATTGTGAAAATCCCTTAGGTAGAGCTAAAGTTTAGCGGCAATAGAATAAAAATGTCAAGACTTTGGTATACATAGATGCGAGCAGGATAAAATAAAATAAGTTGCAGACCGTTTGCTCTTTTAAGGAGTTTCCAACCAGAGACTGAAGTCGTGTACTTCACTAAATTAGGAAGAGAAACCGCAAAGGCCATCATTATCTAATTGGTTCAACACAGTTCAAAAAAGTCCCAAAAAGCTAGCTCGTATTTCCACAGAATCAGCACAGTTATGTCTGCGTTCCAGCAAACTGCAGAAAACTTTAATAATTTTCACGGTAGCACCCACTGAGCATTACCCACGCAGCTGCCATTGCTACGATTGCTAAACTTCTGCCGCGACCAACAACTGAAAGCTTACGGGTAAAACTTTGTTTGCGGAACTTCGTCGCTGTACACCGACACACATTTGCCGCGCATCCTTTTCCAGCACTCATTACCAACCGCAGTCGAAGAAAAGTAAAATCACGAATAAATGTAAACAGACAAGAATATTCAATGTCATCAACTCAACAACTTAATTACCCAGCACTTAAGCGGGGCAGGCGCGCATAGCATAACCTTCATTGTGGGTGTTTCTAGTTGGTTTTGCTTTTGTTTTTGTTTGAGCGAAGTTACAACCGACACTTTGCTGAAAAACAACGAAATAGCGAAGAGTGCGGCAACTTTAATGAGCAAAACGACAATGACGAGGCGCTGGAGTTGGGAGGGTGATGACGGTGATTGAAGCTCGACAGGCTTTTTATGCGAAAGTTTGCAGTTTTGTATGCCGAGAGGCGCTTACAAAAAACGCCTAATTACAACGCTGCTGTGGCTACTTAGAAGGTTTGTCGGGCAGACGCTGGTGAGCTCGAGGTTTTTTGCTCTCTGAGTCTTCACCTAATGACCTAAAACTCAAAGTCTCATTCGCAAATTTTTTCTACACCCTTTCTACGCATGATTGTTAATATTTGCTGTGTACGAAAAAAGTAGCACTTCTCGGCGCGGTCGCCTGGTAACTCTCGCTGCACAAAGCAAGGCAAAACAATACCAAGAAAACGTTGTACATACATGATAACAAAAAGCCCTTGACAAGTGGGAAAGTAGCATCAACAATGTGCAAGTGAAAAAACTGCAAAACACTTTCCTTTCGCCCTAACCACACCGCACAGCTGCGCTGCACCCTGGTCCACTGGCTCTTTGCACGACCAGATAGATGCGGAATGCCGCACAAATGGCCTTCTCGGCATCATCATCATCATCAGCCGCAGTCAGCCAGCTCGGGTGACTTGTGTGCCAAACGTCGGCTGATAGGCCGGAGGCTGTTGACGCTTGTACGCTTGAATGGGATCAGTGTTTTGTTGCTTTTGCTACTATTGCCACTGCTGTCATTATGTAAGGAAAAAGCGCTGACAAAGCATGTAGCTGACCTGCTAACCAAAAAACAAAACCGGCGCAAGAGCAACCGTGCCTCATTTGCTTGGCCGCGCTGACAACTGTCGGTCCGACTGGGCAGATAGTCGGGTTGCGCCTTTGGCGTTCGACCTGCTCTATATATCTCACACAATACCCAGTACTTATGCTAATGTGTACATGCTTCGCAGTCACAGCGGGCGTGGTGGGGCGCACAGTCGGCGCGTAGTCACTTTCTTTGGCCACACTTGCTGTTAATGTGTTTTTCATTGCACTCGCGTGTATTGTTTGTCATTTTCAACACAACGTTCTACATTTTCATCATCAGCGGCAACGCGGTGCTTTCTTCGCACGCTGTGTCGGTTATGTTTTTGGGCTGGTTGTGTGTTGGGACAGTTTCTGTCAAGTGTAGCCTACTCATCTCGCCAATCTAAGCGTCATTTGCTTGCCGTCCATCATCCGGCGAACAGTGTGGGCTGAGAGCCCGTCACATTTGTGTTACTGAAATGAGCTTGACATGACGGCTCGACTGTCCGCACATAAATGTCGCGCGCCTTACAAGTCGCACAAATCGTACAAGCCGCGCTTCTACAGCATCGCTCTTCTCTGGTCTCTACGAGCTCTGGTTTGCTGTTAACGTCTGCACCTCGACCGTGTCGGTCGCACTGTGAGCCATTACCATTTTGAGCATGTCGGCGCGCATTGACAGCGTCTCAGTTGTCGCTTGTCTCGTGGCTTCAGTGTTTTTTTAGTGCCTTTTTTGGCTTTTCCGCTGGCTACCCGTTCTTTCCTACTTTTACAGCTTTGCCGTTTACAACGTTTAGGCCTATCGGCGCTTTGGCTTTATGCGCGCCGACCTCCGTTTTATGTTGGACGCTTTTTGCTGCAATGTTCCACTTAGTATGAGTGCTGACAATGCTCCGTCTCCGAGCCGACTCTTTTTACATGTCGCTCTTGTTTGCTTTCAGCTATTGTTATTGTTTTTGCCTTTTATGTCAAGCTGTGACTATTTGTTTTGGTCGCCAGTGCGTCTTGTTTGTTTGTGCGCTTGCCCGGCCGCAACGAGCTTGGACGTAACTTTTTATCAGCCTTCGGTGCTTTCTTCCTGCCGCCCCTTTCGAAAGGCTCGTTTTTATGGCTGCATTTGAATGTGCTGCTTTTGCTGCCTTTTTGTTGTTATTTATGTTGATTTGTTTGTTAGCTGTCAAAATGCAACAATATGACAGCTGACAGTGCTGTTTTCACAAGCACATTACTGTCCGCACTTAGACGAGCAATAGTGACCAACCAAGCAACTAAGCCGTAGGCTTGCTGGTGTAGGAAAGGGGAAAATTTATTGGAATAGTGGGGTCGCATTGCGGAAGGTCGTTTCCTGCACTGAGTGACCGCTACACTGACCTTTTCGTAACTCGCCTGTGGGGTATGTACGCACTGCGCTGATAAGAAATATGCGATTACCTCGTTACTCGCTTGAATTGCGTAAATAAATTGCTGGTGATTTGTACAAATTGGCCAAAAATGTACGAAACTCTGCTTGGGGGAGTGTGTATAGTTACAAAGTGAACCTTTTTTCGGAGTGTCTACAGTCTGCAAGATAAATTGTCACACGTTACCGCATATCAGTCATGTGACGTCAAAATGTTAGCATAAATGTGGGGATACTATGAATGGGAGCATAGCGACACAGTTTAGGGTGGTAAGGAGAGCCAGAAAAAACGGAGAAAAATACTGATTTAAGCAAAAGTATTAATTTTTTTTTTCAGCACTGAACTTAGTGAGGATGGAGTCATGTGTAGAAGTTCACGCAAGTGAGGAAAGTTCTCTGATCGCCATTCACTTGGGAGTGGCCAGAAACGATTCTTTTACATATGACCCAAGCAGCTCACGACTTCCGGTCTTTGACCAAGTATCCTCTGGGTAGCCTAAGAACATCCGTTTGAAGGCGAGCTAAAGTGAGAAGGCGAAACACCCCTGCATAGGGTTGTGCGCTGGGTTTGGGACCCGCCACGTAAAAAAACACCCCCAATGAAAGACAACAACAAGCCTCGGATGAGTGACCCCCCTTTTGATGACGACCATGGCAAACGAAATAAGGACTATGATTTGAGGGCATGCACCTGGAATGTCCGGTCCCTTAATTGGGAAGGTGCCGCTGCCCAGCTGGTAGATGTCCTCGTAAAGATAAAGGCTGACATCACCGCCGTCCAAGAAATGCGATGGACGGGACAAGGACAGAGACGAGTAGGTCCTTGTGACATTTACTACAGTGGCCATATAAAGGAGCGCAAGTTTGGTGTTGGATTCGTGGTGGGAGAGAGACTCCGTCGCCGAGTACTATCATTCACTCCGGAGAATGAACGTCTAGCCACAATCCGCATCAAAGCGATGTTCTTCAACATATCGCTGATTTGCGCCCACGCCCCGACGGAAGAGAAGGACGATGTGACCAAAGATGCCTTTTATGAGTGCTTGGAGCGCACTTATGAGAGATGCCCCCGCCACGATGTCAAAATCGTGCTTGGCGACTTCAATGCCAGGGTGGGCAAAGAAGGTATCTTTGGCACTTCGGTCGGTAAATTCAGCCTCCACGCGGAAACATCCCCAAATGGGCTGAGGCTGATCGACTTCGCCGGGGCCCGAAATATGGTTATCTGTAGCACTAGATTCCAGCATAAGAAGATACATCAAGCTACCTGGCTGTCTCCAGATCGAAAAACCACCAACCAGATCGATCATGTTGTGATAGACGGAAGACACGTCTCCAGTGTTTTAGATGTGCGTGCGCTCCGAGGTCCTAACATCGACTCGGACCACTATATTGTTGCAGCCAAAATACGCACCCGCCTCTGTGCAGCAAAAAACGCACGCCAACAAACACAAGGATGGTTCGACGTCGAGAAGCTGCAATCACAACAGACAGCCGAACGTTTTTCTACTCGGCTTGCACTCCTGCTCTCTGAGAGCACTCGTCAACAACTCGGTATAAGGGAACTGTGGGACGGCATTTCAAACTCCTTACGTACAGCTGCAACCGAAACCATTGGTTTTCGGAAAGTGCAGAAGAACAGCTGGTACGACGAGGAGTGCCGTGTCGCAGCGGAGAGAAAACAGGCTGCCTACCTCGCAACGTTACGATCGACCACAACACGTGCGGGATGGGATAGATACCGAGAGTTGAAGAGGGAAGCGAGACGCATTTGTAGACAGAAAAAGAAAGAGGCCGAAATGCGTGAGTACGAAGAGCTTGATAAGCTGGCCGACAGGGGTAATGCTCGAAAATTCTACGAAAAGATGCGGCGGCTTACAGAAGGTTTCAAGACCGGAGCATACTCTTGTAGAACCCCCAAAGGTGATCTAGTTACCGATGCCCAGAGCATACTTAAATTATGGAGGGAACACTTCTCCAGCCTGCTGAATGGCAGTGAACGCACAACACCAGGAGAAAGCGAACCCGATACCCCAATCGATGACGATGGAGCAGACGTTCCATTGCCCGACCATGAAGAAGTTCGAATAGCAATTGCCCGCCTGGAAAACAACAAAGCGGCAGGGGCCGATGGATTGCCGGCCGAGCTATTCAAACACGGCGGCGAAGAGCTGATAAGGTGCATGCATCAGCTTCTTTGCAAAATATGGTCGGACGAAAGTATGCCCAACGATTGGAATTTAAGTGTGCTATGCCCAATCCACAAAAAAGGAGACCCCACAATCTGCGCCAACTACCGTGGGATTAGCCTCCTCAATATCGCATATAAGGTTCTGTCGAGCGTATTGTGTGAAAGATTAAAGCCCACCGTCAACAAACTGATTGGACCTTATCAGTGTGGCTTTAGACCTGGTAAATCAACAACCGACCAGATATTCACGATGCGCCAAATCTTGGAAAAGACCCGTGAAAGGAGAATCGACACATACCACCTCTTCGTCGATTTCAAAGCTGCTTTCGACAGCACGAAAAGGAGCTGCCTTTATGCCGCGATGTCTGAATTTGGTATCCCCGCAAAACTAATACGGCTGTGTAAACTGACGTTGAGCAACACAAAAAGCTCCGTCAGAATCGGGAAGGACCTCTCCGAGCCGTCCGATACCAAACGAGGTTTCAGACAAGGCGATTCCCTATCGTGCGACTTTTTCAACCTGCTTCTGGAGAAAATAGTTCGAGCTGCAGAACTTAACAGAGAGGGTACTATCTTTTATAAGAGTGTACAACTGCTGGCGTATGCCGATGATATTGATATCATCGGCCTCAACACCCGCGCCGTTAGTTCTGCTTTCTCCAGACTGGACAAAGAAGCAAAAGAAATGGGTCTGGCAGTGAACGAGGGCAAGACGAAATATCTCCTGTCATCAAACAAACAGTCGTCGCACTCGCGACTTGGCACTCACGTCACTGTTGACAGTCATAACTTTGAAGTTGTAGATAATTTCGTCTATCTTGGAACCAGCGTAAACACCACCAACAATGTCAGCCTAGAAATCCAACGCAGGATAACTCTTGCCAACAGGTGCTACTTCGGACTAAGTAGGCAATTGAGAAGCAAAGTCCTCTCTCGACAAACAAAAACCAAACTCTATAAGTCTCTCATAATTCCCGTCCTCCTATATGGTGCAGAGGCTTGGACGATGACAACAACCGATGAGTTGACGTTGCGAGTTTTCGAGAGAAAGGTTCTGCGAAAGATTTATGGTCCTTTGCGCGTTGGCCACGGCGAATATCGCATTCGATGGAACGATGAGCTGTACGAGATATACGACGACATTGACATAGTCCAGCGAATTAAAAGACAGCGGCTACGCTGGCTAGGTCATGTTGTCCGGATGGATGAAAACACTCCAGCTCTGAAAGTATTCGACGCAGTACCCGCCGCGGGAAGCAGAGGAAGAGGAAGACCTCCACTCCGTTGGAAGGACCAAGTAGAGAAGGACCTGGCCTCGCTTGGAATATCCAATTGGCGCCACGTAGCGAAGAGAAGAAACGACTGGCGCGCTGTTGTTGACTCGGCTATAATCGCGTAAGCGGTGTCTACGCCAGTAAAGAAGAAGAAGAACTTAGTGATTCCGTATTAGGGCTTTCAAGAAGTACCAGTTTTTAAATGTGTGCAGAAAATGTTGACTTCTCTACCAATATCTCGTGAGGAAATAAATGCTTACGCCGAGTACCAAATACTAAGAGGGATGTAAAGTATGTCGCTTACACGCGGTCGTCCTGGGTAACGCCATATAAAGCGCAGCTTCGCAACTTGTGAAAACTCTACCTCGGATTCGAATCATACTATGATTTAAGGTATGAAGCTTTTGGATTTAGTTGATAATGAAACTGGTGGTCGAAGTATTCCATCAACGGAGTATGGCTTCGAAGTATGTTCCTTTCCCGTCATCATTAAGTTGATGTGGTAGGTGTGGGTTGATGAGAGAATGACCTCTTTGAGCTGGTAGGCTCTGAAAACATTGTCCCACAAGAGCGACAGTGTCCGGGTAGGCCACTGTCTGGAAAGAATGAATGTTCCTCCACGCAGTCTCCCTTTGGCAAGTGTGGCTACCGGTTATAGTACCGGATAGTAAGCCAGTCAGCAGAAACCTGCAGGCTGGATACGTAGGTGGGCGGAAGCGTGAAGCGGAATGGAGCCTTTACTAGACTCATAGTGGGTTCAGGGACCGCAGGCAATGCTCAAAGATCATGATAGAAAGATTGCGACGACAGCTAAGAAAATGAAATCGGGCCGACGCATGACAGTTCAGGATTTTTAACAGCAGGTCAATATACTTGAGTAGACAAAAAGGTGCTTAGTAGCGTATGTAGTATGTGATTTTCCGTGCCCCTGCGTCCACTGCCTGCCGCTTAGTGTGAAGTAAAATTTTTCCGGAATGGTCGAGTGCAATTTTTTCGTCAACAGTAACATAAGTATATTCAGTCGGAACAGACCCCGATTAAATACTTACAGCTTAAAACTGTAATCATAGCCGAATTCTCTAGATTTATATTGAAAATATTTTAAGTCAATATATCGCCAATCGCCTCTTTGAATCCTTGGAGTCACACCGTGAAGGCTTCTCGGTAACTTGGACTACTTTGCTGCGTCCGCTTTCTTTTTGGCATCGCTATCCCTTCCCCAACATTGTAGCTTTTTCTTACGGTAATTTAAACATTTCGCCATAAATTTCGACACTTTAGTTGAACTCCGCTTATTTTCCACTGTGCGCATATCTTCCTCTTTTTAATCCTTTTATTCTTAAATAGTTTCCACTGCCATTTTGGCTGTGACGCAGGTATTGTCTGCTCGCGCGGTTTTGTCACAAAGTTGCATTGCGTTTACCTTCGCCGCTTGAACTTTCTGACTCTTCAGTCTTTACTTCTTGCTTCATATGTGGAGCTGGCATTTCTTGCTTTCCCCACTTTGTTCTTTCTCTTACTGAGGGTTTTATGCCAAAGTTATGCTTTATGCAAATTTATGACTTCCACGCACCGCAATGACACTACACTCGCATTGGCTGAGGCGGCGACGGTGGCGGCTGTAAAAGTTCCGTTTCTCCATTTTTATGGGATTCTGTAAAACTTTCAACTGTTATTCAAACAAGCGGCGAAATAAAAATGTAAAATGTGAAATGCGCATATAAAAAATGGAAATAAATGTGTGTGCAAGAAATTGCATTCGCCACTGGTGTGGCTCGTTTAGAAGCCGAGCTACGGCGCGGGCGGCTGTGAGGCAGTGTAGTGTGTCAGCACAGCAGGAAGTCGAAATTGCGGATTTTTTAAGCTTTGACACTTTTCCCTTGTTGACTCTTCAACGCAACTGGCAATTTCCGACATTCGAGCATTTCATTTTTTATTCTTCAATCTTTGTTTGTTGCTTTTTGGCTGCAACCAGAGAGTCCATAAATAACTCAAAGTTATCGTTTGTTGTCAAGGATTGAGGTTAATTTAAAAATCGAACTGTGCGAAATGCAATGTATTGCTTGCCAAGGCGGCAAGGCACTCCGCACTGCGAGTCCGCACAAAACCGAGGAAACAAGGAAACAAAAGCGCACAGCAATAAATAGTTATAAATTGATTTCCGAACACTTTCACTGCAGTGCCACCTCACTTCGTTGCTGTGCAGCGGCGCGGACACATTCCAATAAGTAACGGCAGTTATTGCGTGTTCTTTTCACTCTGTAACTGTTGTTGACATGCCCGCTGTCATTTGTCAGCGCGCCGCACTTCCAACAACGCGCAGTTCCGACAGCAGCGCGCTCTCACAGACTTGTTCCTCGTTGCCAATCGGCGTTGCAGCGTCACTGACAGACTGTCAGCGCGTAAGTGACGCAGTGTATTTACCGCGGAAGATGGACAACTCGCATTGGCAGCATATATATGCAACCCTGCTTGCTGCCAACGACAAATATTCGCGCATTGCAAATGTTACAAAACCGCAAAACCAAACGCAAACACACATACACACACGCAGCCGGGAAATGGCGCGGCCGCGCGTCAGTCTCAGTACGTCAGTGGCTGGACAGTTGTCGTGGAGTTTGTCGAGTCGCAGCGCAAAGTACTCGATTGCCACTGAATGGGCTCAAATGTTGCAGAACACGACGGCGCAGCGTGGGATTGCTGGCGGTGGACGTCTAATGTCTACGCCTGTTTGTCAGTGGGGCTGGTGGGTGATAGGTGCAATTTGTTAATGAGCGCCAAGCGCACATTGCGGCGGCATGGCTGCGGTGTTTTTGGAAGTAATTGAGTTCTGGTTTTTGTGGCGGAGCTGGTACTTGAAGCGCGGTGGCGCTGCGCAAATTGCGGTGCAATGCAGAGTTCATCAATGCCGTGGATTGCTGGCAGAGCTTAGGCAAGAATTTGCGTGGGATTGCGGGAGTTGAAACGTTGGTATTGCGAGCTAGCTTAGGCTTAAAGTGGTGTAGCTTCCGTTGTTGAGCTGAAAACAAGTGAATGGGTGGAAATCTGAAAGCCGATATACCAATTTGGCAGTCAAACATGATTGGCCCTCCGCTGAGGGAGGTCAAAACTTTGCATTTCGAATAGCACAATCTTCCCATATGGTCTACCACAGGCTGGCTTTCATACTAACAACCGGAGACTAGTTTGTCGAATCTAGAACTCTCTTATACGAATCTTAACTGAACCACGAACTTCTAGTTTCTTTACAACATCTCGAATTTAATTTTGTCCAACCGTCTTTTTACCACTTTTCAGTAAATGAGAGTAGAAAGAGATCGAGGATAATTGCTACGTGTTCGGATTTCCCAGAGTGACCCTGCGTTGCTCTGCAAACAATATTTTGCTTTGCTTTTTTAAAGGAACTCATAACAATCATCCTCCGGGTATTCTCTACAGTCCTCTATATTGTTTTCATCTTTCTAGACGCTTATTTGAACTAAAAACTAATTTCTGCAGTTCATCTCAAATCTATCAGACATTTGTCGGGTTGTCGGTAATTAGATTTTTTTGTTGCTCTCTTTTAAGTATACTTTTCAGACTTCAACTTTGTTTTAATTTTTTCTTCGTTTTCCTGCTCCACTGACCTGCCATTAAGTCATCTAACCAGAAGACAGTGGACGTTGACTGGACTCCGAAGCGACAAGTTTGCATAGTTTATAGCCTCCGCTCTCCTTCCACAATTTTCCACTTTTTCTGAGTGAGAACGTTGCTGTAAGTAATCACTCTTTTAAGTTTTACTTTTTAGTTCGCTTTGTTGCACTTTCTCATTTCTTTCTTTCACAATCGTCTTAAAGTTAAATTGTCATTTCTCTTTGTTTGCGCTTAAACTTTGCCATACACTTTTTCACTACCGATTTGGCTTTGAATAGAAAGAAAATGTTGCAAACTTTTGCTCCTCTTCCATTCCTCGTTCCTCTTGCATTTAGTTCTTGCCTTTATTATAGGTCGTTGTCATGCAACATTGTATGGGGTTGCATTAAAGGCAGGTTACAAAATTTGCAGGAACAAAATAATTGCAAATCGACAACAATCGGCTTACAACAACAAGTAGCGGCGTGCATGTAGTGCTTCGTTTCGCTCGGCACACGGTGCCTTATTGATGGCTTGTAATGCATTCTTGTGTGGCACGTTTGCTGATTAATTTTTATTTCGCCTGTACTTTTTGCTTGCAGCTGCAACACTGCTGCAGCAAACAATAGCCACGGCGCAACCCGGTGATTGCCAGCGCGGAAGCAGGAGAGCGGTAGTCAGCCGAAGCAAATGTCAAGACGGTGAGGTGTAAAGGGAGCCGGTGAAGATTAATGAAATGAATTGTGGAAGGGGAGCAGAGACAGTATACTGTTAGAAGCAAAAAATTCTGAAGAAAAGTCTAAAGAATCAAACTGACAAGTAGAAGTAATAACAAGGAAGCTCAAAGCAGCAAATGAAATACGAATGGCAACATCTTAAGCAACAAAATTAAGTGAAAAAGAGAGAAAAAAACTCGAGAGGTTTAAGAGGACACTAAGTGCGCAAGGAATACACGGGCGGTCGGTTGTACGAAAAACTACGGAGACTGAAAAGCACTAAAGACGAGTAAATGAGTTTAGAAATAAGGAAAATATGAAAAAATTGTCGAGGAGCACATATTAAAGCGAAGACAAAAAGCAAATACGTGTATTACCAGCTTTAAACTGAGAAGCGACGTGTGTTATATATTGTCTTCTAATTTTCAAAAAGGTCGTTTTTGTAGGTTGATTGAAACGATGTATATGATTTAATAGGTAGTTCTGCCTTAATAGATAAACAGTAAGCAACTTGACATCCTTTCTAGCGAATGCTTAACCAAAGTAGAACTGAAACCCAGAAGAGGTCCCCTAAGCTGCTCCAGACCATTCAGCTCCTTCAAGTCAAGGTAAGTCAAGGTTCAAGCGGCCAAAAGTATTTCTTCGAAAGAATGTCTCAAATGAGGCTTCCCAAGTCAAAAATTATTATACAACAAGTTAGGAATCAAGTTATTTTCGAAATTACGTCTTTGAGAGAATATATCTTACAAGCCTTTCTAGTTAAGAAGTAATATTATGGTTTGTAAAGACCCAGAAATCTAATACTCAAAGTAGAGCAAGGTATTTTCCACCGAATGCAATCCCAATATGTTTCAATAGAGTGCAAAAAGTTTCCTTTCTACGCCCAAATTTATCATTGCTTTACCCGTTGCACCACTTTTTGTCTGCTCTGAAATTTCCTACCACAAATTGGTTGGAAAGAGGAGGGGTTTCCACTGACAAGAAATAACCAGAAATACCGTAATAATGCTAGATGCGCTCGGCAGTGAGCAAAAAGCGCACGTGACGGACACATCAATGCAAGCTGCTAGAGCTGACGGGGGCAAATTGATGCCCGCAAAGCGTGTACAAAGCTCGTTGTAGCTTATATTGATTGTTTGGAACACTGTTGCCATCAGACGTGCTGCATTGGTTTGCCACAAATTGTTTCTGGTTGCTGCTGCTCCTGCTGTTGGGCGCCGCCGCCGCTGGCTACAGTTGGGTGCAGTCAATACGAAGTAATAATAAAAATATGCCAAACTAATGGTCACATGAGCGAATTGACAGTTGTGATTGGTTTGCTGTTGCACTAAGTTTTCATTGTGTTGCATTGCTGAAGTAGCTGCAAATATATTTGTCTGCCTGTGTGTGTGGTTGGTGGAAAGGTTCCAGTTACCTGCTCATTATGCGATTTTTTCTTCAATTTTCCGGTTTTGCTCTGTTATTTGCTCTTTTCATTGGTTACTTTGTTGTGTTGTGTTTTGTGGCATTTACTTGGTTTGCTGGTTATATTGATTCCGTAGCAGCAAGTAAAAACTGTTGAGCAAGAAATGCCAATCAAAATGATATGCTAGTGCTTTTTGCAGTTTTATTTCTCGGTTTTCTTTTTGCATGCTTTTTTGTGTAATGTTTTCTTTTTCGCCTTTTTATTGCTTCAACATTTTGTCTTTGCTGGCATTTGTTTTGTCATATCTTTGTCATTTGCTGAGGCAAAACTTAGAATGGCGCTTGTTTTACTGACTAATGTTTATTAAAGACTGGTTTGGTTATTTAAAAGCAATTGCTGTGACACGCCTGTTAATACACTTAGTAGTAGGTTTAAAAACATTTAAAGAGAAAAAAACGGGTTAAAATATAGTTTGGGAAAAAAATTTGCGCTGAATTCAGTTTTTAAGCGCTGAATACTTTTGCTTAGGGGCTCCCTTCTTTCGGCGTTACACATTTATATATGCGTTTGGTATAGAAAAAATGCTGCTGAATTTAGTATCTAAGCGCTGAATATAATTTAAAATGCTTACTACACTATAGTTTTCAGTTAACTCGATAGTTATACTAAAACATGTGCGCTGAATAAATTTTTCAAAGAGTTAAGTAAAAGTATATGCTCTGAATAACTTGAAATGTTTGCATTGATTTATTACGGTTTAAATAACCAGAAGTGACAACCTGTCCGTATTTGCATTTATAAAAATTGTGGTAGGCATTAATTATAATTGCTCTGCCACTGGTAGAAACTTAGCTGGATAACAATTTGCAGTTGAAAACTATTATTTGCTAAGTGTACAAAAGATATGAAAAGAAAAATTCAAAATATATATTTTTACAGTAATTAAAATATTCATGTGTACATTTTCTGGTAAAATTATTGCTTCTTATAGCGCTGAATTAGGTTTGAAGTTTGATAAAATATTGATTAGAATTGTATTAGTTTCTTAGTGTATAATTGTGTGTTTGTACACATAAAAATTGCGCTGAATTTCATTTAAAGCAGCTGAATAGTCGCAAATTTGTGCACTCTTATCAGATAGCATTATTTGTAAAATTCTAAACTATTCGGCACATTCACTTTCTTACTGAAAGTGCAAAATCACGCTTAACTAAAAAAGAAAATTACATTTGCCATAGTGGATTAATTTCTTTTACTCGAAGAAATATTTTCACTCTTTTACGCTGGCCTTTGTAGCACTTCAATCAATCAAGCATTGCAAAGTTGTAATGACTTATGGTTTTTTGCAATTTAATGAAGTATGACGGCATTCTACATACTGCAAATTAACAAGTAGAAGATTGAAAAATTCTACACTTGATAAAAAGTATAAGCATTAGTGACTTTTTTATTGTCCACAAAGCTTTACGCACTATATTTTTTTAATGTGCAGTGTTTATTATCCATAAGCTATCGGTTATGACTACAAAGCCACGCGCTACTTTCTCGGCGTATCTTACAGTGACATTAAATGACAAGTTTTATGTTATTGACGACGGTAGAAAAGCAAAGAAGATATTTATATTTTAATGAAAATGTTTAAATTTAACCAAAAAATGTGCGCTGAATTAGCTGTATAGCGAATATTTACGCTCTTCAGCAACAATTTGATTTATGTGAGTGTCAAGTTTAAAAAAACCAAGCGCTGAATTGATTTTGTGGGGTTGCATAATTACTGGAAAAACACGAAGCATTCATTTTAAACTGTAAGTAGTTAGTTATTAACGTGCAATACAAATCGGTGACATTCAAGTCAATATTAAATTTTCAATAAATATTAGATCTTGGCAAGCAAAAGACGCACTGAATATGCTCAATAATATTAATTGGAATGTAAATGATATTCAAAATAGATATTTGACACATCTGTCAATGTTAAAACGCTGAATTATTGCCACTGTAACGAAAACCTTGCACTGCATAACATAATTATGCCATTCTTTTTTATGTTAGTCGAGAAAATAAACGCTGAATATCACCTGATGTTTGAAATCTTCACTAAAAATTTTCTTTTTCAAAAACCACGAGCTGAATTCGCTGAGTGTCGTTAATTTTAAGCTAAATGAAGCTGAAAAGTTTTGGCTTCATAGTGTTGTTAATTGAAAGGGCGCTGAATAAATGCCGCTGTAACCAAACCTCGCGCTGAATAACAAAAAATACGAGTTTTTTTCATTTTCATGGAGAAATCAGGGCTGAATCTCCTCTGATGGTCGAAATCCTCAGTAAAAATTTGTAAACATTTGCTGAATTGATGCCGCTGTAACCAAGCCTCGTGCTGAATAGTATGAATTTGACTTTATTTCATTGCTTATTAATTTTTTAAAGAAAATTGGCGCTGAATGACAGCTGATGGTCATTTCAGTTAATAGTAATGTATTAAATCAAACACTGAATCTGCCCCACTGTGCTCTCGCTGCTGCTGTCCGCTGAAAGTAAACTTTACGCGAAAACCTTCACTTGCAACATATTTGCAGAGCAAAAAGGCGCAAAAACAACTACCGTGTGGCTCTATTATACCTACAAGAAAGAGTCGCAGTGCCAGCAGATGGGCGGATAATAACAAAAGCATCGGTAAAAATGTGAAAAGCAAATCAGAGCAGCAGCGCCAATGGTAAAAGACGGCGACGAAGGAAAAAGTAAAAACGCGCTGAATGGGATTACAAGAGGCCGGTGATGAACGCGGACGCGGACGCAGCCAAGCAGTGCGCATGCTGCGGCAGTCAAGCATGCGGAGCGCGCCAAGGCGGCTGCCAGCCGATGGCTGTTGGCAGGTGGTTGCGGCTTCGCTGGGCGAGCTGCCGCTGCCGCTGTCGCTTTGTAATAATTAAAAAATTCTTCACGCTACTGTGATTTGCAGTGTCGGCATTGTAATTACGCATTGTTTGTTGTTATTGCTGCTGTTGCAGACAAGTGATGAAAGTGATGCCACACACACACACGCAGCAGAACGCTCGCTTACAAATTGCTTTGCACGCCAGTGTGTGTGTTGGTGTGTGCGTGTGCCATTAAAGCCGAATGTATGCTTAACAGTAACAGCAAAAACAACAATTTTGCACTAATGTAAAGATGTAAAGACGTTAATAGCAACAATGGTAATAAAATTAAAAGCCTGAAGATGAAACTGATGTTTAAGTAAAGAGCCGTCCGTCCGTAGGCTGGGCCGTTTGCTACAAGTGAATTGTTTGGAAAAACACAATACACAATAATGGAAACGGAAAATGTGCAGCTTGAAGGTAATGTTGCATGCACTCACATGCATACACACACACACTCACACGAACACATACATATAATATATGTAAATACGTTGGTAACGGTAAGCAGTTGCATATGCTTTGCGGCCTTATGCTCGCATTATGTCTTCTTAAGTGCACACACACACACGCAGAAAGGCGCTGACACACATACAGCGTTGCTTATTCTCAGATTTATGTGCTCATACACTTACTTATTCATTTACTTAGTTAAAAGCGTATTTGCTTGGCACTGACACTCAACTTGTCACTCTTGTGATTTTTTTTCTGTTATTATGACAGAAATTAGTGCTGCCACGTTGAGTTTGCATTTGTTTTTGTTGTGCTTGTACATTTTTCATTATTCTTTGGCATTTTTACCGTTATGGTGATGCATATCGTCGTGTGATTTGTACAAAATTTATTAATTAGCTGCAGAGAGTGATGTATGCCATATTAAATGTGGGTAGGTGTGCCATAAAAGGCATACATATATGCCCGTAAGTGTGACAAATAAGAATATGAGAAGTAATAAAACCGAAATTCGAAGTGACTTTTGCTGTTAAGCCATTAAATATTTGTCGAGAGTTAAGCTAAAGTGGCTTAAATTAGGTACACGAGTTCAAAGGGAGTGTTACTTAAACGTAATGCAGTGGACACAAAAGTTTCTCTTTTGAAAAATATCTGCGCTGAATTGCTGTTAATGAAGCTGAATGAGCAAAATCGTATTAGAGGTGCAGTAATTAACGCACTTTAATAAAATGCACAATAAAATTTCTTGAAAACATTGCGTTGAAAAAATATTAATAAAGCTGAATTGTATCAACTATATTCAATTATATGGGAAAGGAAAAAATGCATATATTTGCTGCTATCAAAACATATAAAAGTGCACTGAATTAGGTTTGCAGCTACCTAATGAAAGGTTTGGCATAACGCACACTTGCGCTGAATTGCTATAAGTGAATGATGAAAATGAGATGAGAACATTAACAGCCTATAATAAAATTAATAATAAAATTTGTTGAAAAAATTGCGCTGAATAGCTATTCATAGAGCTGAACAATAAGAATTATATGGGAAATGAAACATTTAATCTATTTGCTGTTCTTAAAACATAAAAAATTGTGCTGAATTAGGTTTATAGTTACCTAATGAAAGGTTTGGCATTTCGCACACTTGGAATATATGAACTACTACACAGCTGGTAAATAAAAACCATGCTGAATTGAGCTTAAGGCGGCTGAATAACAAGAAAAGTAACTGAAATGAGTAAATGTGCACAGAAAATATTATAATGAATGCAAATTTATAAAATCTGTCGCAAACAATGTGATTGACTGCTCCAAAGATAAGTATTTTGTACAGAAAGTAGCTCTAAAGACTGGTACATTCTGATTGTGAGTGCTGAATTCACTTTAAAAACTGCTACATTCACTTTATAAAAGCTGAGTTACAGAAAAAGTAATAAATTAGAGAGGGAGCACTAATGATTTAGTAATAACAAATCGTGAGAAAACCGAATGGTAAAATTTCAGCAGAACGAAAAAATTAATTAATGCATGTTATGCTTAATTAATCAGCTAAATTACTAATTACAGTGTTATGAAACGTTAAGTACATACAAAACTAGTCTTGAAAAACTTTAAAATCGCTGTATTGTAACGGGATATTAAATATTTTTCATGCTGATGAAAATAAGAACATAAGAAGATTTCATTTATATATTAACAGAGGTACTATTCTAAAGTGAAGCTAAATATAATTTACGAAGCAAATAAGACTATATTCTTCAGAATTACATATGTGAGCTGAGTTACACAAGCGAAAATGGTAAAAATTTCGCTTAGTAAACTTTCGCTGAATTAATCAGCAACTTCACATACTTTATTCCTTCAAATTATGTAAGCTGAATTGCAATGGGCGAGTGAAAGCAATAAATTTAAGTTAAAATTATATCAATTTTACTGAAAAACTTTCGCTGAATTATTTAAAGAGCAGCTGAATTAAAACATTGAAGCGGCTGCTATAAGCAAATAATAAGTATTTATTTATAGAAGCTAAAAAAACAGCGCTGAATTGCATTTTCAACTTTTACTCAACTTTTTTCATGCTTTAAAATAATAACTGCTTGTTTTTATTTTTAACAAACATATTATATGTATATAACATACATATTTTTTTATAGCAACGCTAATGCATTGCATGTGTCGGCTGACACGCATGACTGCCTGCTTAATTGATTAGCCGCGGCTAACAAGCTGCCGCTAAGTGCATTGGCGAGATTGCGTTTGAGTGCAGCGCTGATTGTAATAAAATACATTATGCTTTTGCATAAATAAATAAGCATGTTATAAAAATATAAGATACATACGCGCATACATGTCTATAAATATGTAAAAACAGATATTTATTAGCATAAATTCCAATATGGCTGGCGGTGAGGGATGCGTATTTGCCTTAACACTCTAGAGCTCTGCATTATTTATTTTCATTATTAACACTTTTTCCGAGAGAGTTGCAGTAAAATAGCAGCAAGTGAGTGGAGAAAAATCACAGAGACCTAAATGTAATGAGAAGGAAACACACACATATACCCCATGTACTCATGTATGTACAAATGTATGTCTGAGCGGCCGCCCACGGCAAGCTTTGCATTTTTTTTTTTATTTTACAGTAGAAAATCTACAATAACTAGCTACTTTGCGCTGATGCTGCGAAATAAAACGAATTAATGCAATTTTCACTTTTTTGCACGCACACCAATACATGGAAGCGCGCCCGTAGGTGTGTGTGAGTTTCTATAAAATATTTCTACTTCCCCATACTTGACTTCAAAAGTGAAAAGTGTTGAGGAAAAGTTGTGAAAATCGCATCATTTGGAGCATGAACACACACAAATGTGCGTATTTTTTGTGTGCCACATTTAGTGGCATGCCACACGGACTTACAAAAGAAACTGCCATAAGAAGTGTAAGCTTTTTCTATGTCAAAAACAACTTTAAACGCTTAAACGCGCTTTATTAAATTGCTTAATGTGGTTAAGCGATCAGAAAGGAAGGAAAAACACCGAAAATAAATAGAAAGAAACTCAAAAGTAATTATTTAAAATAAACAAGAAATGTAAAAAACTTCAAAAGAAACTTACAATATTTTAATGAAATATATATACTTTTTTAATAGAAATAAAACTCTACAAAATATTTTTTTTTTATAGAATTGAGAAAACTCAAAGCTTTACTCCAAAAAAAAAAACAAAAATAATAGTATAATATTTAAAAGAATGAACAACTGTTCCTAATTATAAACTCTAACCGTATCTTTACCTCAACAGTTAGACTGATTGCTTTGTTGTTTCAACGTTGACAGCTAATGCGATAACAATTATCTAGAGATAAGTAAGACAGTTCAATGTCAGAGATTGCAATTTTGCACAATAACGTAAACATGGTAAAGATTAAAAGAAATATTTTGAAGAACAGTAAAAAACAATTTAACTGCAAATTAAGTTGACCACCATGCAAATAAA